>JADLZK010008462.1:0-600000 GCA_015847255.1 Hyparrhenia diplandra | reverse complement strand
GTACCCATCAGGTACTTCCACGGTTCCACCCCTTCTCTTCCCTTCCCTTCAAGCTGAGCACCATAACCCTAACCTAAAGCTATTAGCTATTTGACAAGCCTCCAAACTTCGAAGTTTTTGCAAAAATTACTGGGTGTACACAGCCATGTCCCTATACTGGATCCGCCCCTGTTTTTTTTGAAAGATCCGGTTTCCCGGCTTTGGTTATATTAAGAAGAATAGAGTTTACAACACACCACCCACATGTAGCAGACCACTACAGGGGTAAATGCCTCACGCCAAGCATAACAGAGAGAAACGGCGACCCTAGAGATAAGAGTCCGGAGCTCCCGAAAGGTCAAGGAGGTCATCGTTGCCAAGCACAAGCCAAACGCAAGCGCAGCTCCGACTTCCGACCATTGCCTCCCGCACAAATCCTAGCCTAGTCATATCAGTTAAGGATATGAGTTCATTGTAGTACTGATGTTCATCATTGGAGCTGTGATAACCGATGACTTTCTTCGGTTTTCTGGTCTAAAACTTTCGGATTTGCTTGGTCAAAATTTAGACGTGTAATGCCAATTCAACAGCTGTATGTTCCTTGCCTCTGAAGACCATGTTTGTGTCTGGCCTTTTCGTTTCTATTATACTGTCTCTCTTGTTTGGTTTCTGTGCTAATATCATACTGTGGCATACCACGAACGGTTGACTCTGGAGCCCAGAAAATTTGTAGTCATTGAGTTAATATGGGTCAATGCTTGATGGTTTAGGTAACAGTAGAGAAGGTTTTTTGTTCCTTACCTCCGAACATTTGTCGGACTCCATATTTGTGTCTGGCCACATTGTCTCCATCATTATCACTAAATAGGTTGGGTGATACAGAGGAAACACACACACACTAGTCCTTGGCTTCGACAGCCCATTATCAGCACTATTTGAAGCCCTACTATGTTTGATGTCTAAAAAAAGCCGTGTCCATTATTCCATAATTGTATACAACTGATTGTTTCACAAAAAAAAAAAAGAGAGAATAATATCTTGTTCTTCCAGTCCTTGCTGCAAAAACATCAAGTTTTATATAGTCGTTGTGTGCACTAGCTCCTTTCGACTGACAAGAAGCCTGAAGCCATCAATGTGTGGTATAGCCCTTGTCCTCTCTAGTGAACGCCTCGTCATTGTTCCCTGTGCCACTGCGGCCGCTGCCACATCAGAGATTCAGCACTCCTGCAAGGTATGTTACTACACCCTCCACAACCTCCCTAACCTTCAGTTAAATCCTGGCCATATATTAAACCTTAGCTGACCTAGGTTGATTTGCTGCTTTCACGTAACTGCAGAGGAAGGGCGTGTCAGATGAGCTGAAGGAGGCCCTGCGCCAGCGAGGCCCTGATAGCCTAGGCTACGAAAGTCGCCGCCTTCTTGCTGATGGCACCGTTGTTGGTGGGTGGTGACTCTATATGTGCAGGACTTTGGTTGACTCTAAATATATTTTCTTATAGGCTGTCATGTGCTGCAGTTGGTGATGGCTGCAATGATGGAGTAGAGGGTAAAGTCGGGGCAAATGACTCTGGTGTTGCTGATTTGTTCTTCATTGGGGCAACACTCCATCTTAGGGGAACTAAGATAGTTTCACAGCCGCTGGTGGCCCCCAGTGGAAGTGTCCTTGTGTATAATGGTAATGCCCTTGAGTTTGATGTAAAATTGCTTCTTTTTGTTTCTTCACAAATTATTGTCCTCTTGTGATATATGCTGATCAAATTAATGAAATTATTTTGTCAAAGGTGAGATATATGGAGGAATTCAGGTTGCAGATGATGAAAATGACACCCAAGCTCTTTTTACTTCTCTGGAATCTTGTTGTTCATGTGATTGCCATGCTCTTGGTAGAGATAAAACATGTCCTTGTTGTGGGAGTGGTGACAAATCAGTTTTGCAACTCCTTTCCACAATCAAAGGTCCATGGGCTTTGATATACTGGCAGGCAGGTAATTTCTATGATTGTGATCTTTGCGATCTGTTGGAGGTTCATCTTTCTAACACCCAAGCCATCTTGAACTTCTAGATGAAATCAAATACGATTTGGTTTGGCCGGGATGCATTTGGAAGAAGAAGCCTCTTGGTACATTGGCCCACAGCTGATGATTCTCGCTTCATATTATCATCAGTATCACCCCCTTCATTTGCAAAGAATCACTCTGGTAAGATACGATTAATTTTCAGGTGTTCATCTTTGCAGTAAGCTGTGGTTTTATCTATGCTTAAGAGTTTTGTTTTTTACATGCTTTAAATAGTAAACTCTTATTCAATTTTTACTAATCGAAACTTGTGTCTGGTCTTTTCCTCGGCTACAGATCCAACAGTAAATGATTTTGTGTCAGATCGTGACATGTCTAACCATACCGAAGCTAGCTACTGGGAAGAACTTCCTTGTGGGATATACAGCATCCATATGAAAGACATTGGAAAATATGGTGGATGCATGAAGGAAGGGTGGATTGTGGAAGTTAACACACATAAATGGATGGATTCTTCATTGAATGAATTGATTAAATGGGAGAGGAAACTTACAGTTCCTACCACGGAGAACAATTCTGGTTACACAGGGAACCATCAGTTGTCGCAGAGCTTCATAAGCTCAAGAGAAGCTGAAGAAAATACGAATAATGGGATCACAAAGGCAGATCTCCTGTCAGATTCTAGTTTACGTGTGAAGCAAATTGCATAACACAGTCAGGTACATGAAACATTAACTACTGAAATTTCATAATTACAAATCATCTCAAAGAGTTTCTTATACTGATATATTGTTTATGTTGATATCTACGTTCAGCACATAGAGTATTGATTGCATTAAGGGAATCTGTAATGCTGCGGACTAAAATGAACACACTCTTTCAGGTTGGCATACATGTTAAGTTTTAATTTCTTAATGCTGCTCTGTAATGCCTATGGTCATTTAACAGCTCCACCTTCCTAGTTAATTGATCAGGACCTTCTTTACTGTAAATAATAATTACATCTTTCCTCATGTTTCGCTTTACTTGTTAGTACATCAGGTTACACTGGGTTCTTTCATGTGGACAGGGTACTCTAAATAAATTTGAGGACGAAAGAGTCAGCCCCAATAGCAGTCCTCTTCTCTGGTGGCTTAGACTCCATGATACTTGCAGCATTGCTAGACCAGTGCATTGATTCTAAATGTAAGTCCGACTATTAATTTTACTCTTGTTGCATTCAAACTTTCCAAGTTCTTATATATTATATGTATATTTGATGCTAGCAGATTATGTTCTTCATCTCTATCCCTAAACTTGAATATTTAAGTAAAGCTAATAAAGATTTCCAACAGGGACAATTGATTTGTTAAATGTCAGTTTTGATGGGCAGCTTGCCCCTGATAGGATTTCTGCTATAGCAGGACTGAAGGAGCTTCAGAGGATATCTCCATGCCGGAGGTGATTTGACTTCTGAACTTGCTGCGTTCTTAGCCCCAACAGCTTGTATGATCAAGTACTAAGAGTATTTGATTTTATTTAATGATTCCTATCTTCATATTCTTCATAGTAATTGCACTTGGAGAACGATGATACCTACAAACAATTTACTTTTTTGGGGAATGAAATTCCTACTATACCCTTATGAGTTCCTTGTCCATTATGATGTTTCATGTTCTTTGCTTTGATGCACTCTTGCATCTTTACTTGTATGCTTTCCTGGCTATTCATGCAAGTTTGTTATTCATGTTAGTTTTCAGTTTAGCAATAAATGCTGTGTTGCACTGTGACTTTGAGCTGAAGTATTTGTTTTGTTGTCCCTGTGTTCTTAAACTGCAGATGGCGTCTTGTTGAGATTGACACTGCTTTGACAGACTTGAAAGGGGAAAGTGAACATGTGATGTCACTCATACACCCTTCAAATACCTATATGGTGTGTATCCTTTTATTTAAGCCTTATATATGTTCATTCCATTGCTTTCCCATGACATAATGTTAGAAAGCATGGCACACATATTTTTTGTGCAATTGCACTCTGTTTATTAGTGCCTCCGTTCCAAATTATAGTTCACTTTGGTTTTGTGACCAAGTTTACAGAAAAAATGCACCAGCATCTATACTGTCAAAATTGGTTCACTGAATTCTTCATGGAATATATTTTGAAAGTGTGTTTATTTGAACTTATAGATGTTAATATACTTTTTCTAAAACCTAGTCAAGGCAGGTTTGACCTTGGACAAAGCCAAAGTGAACTATAATTTGGAATGGAGGGTGTAACTGATGGTAGAGTTATCAAAGTTGAAACATTGGATCTGTTCTACAGGATTTGAACATTGGTATTGCTCTCTGGTTGGCTGCTGGTGGGGATGGTTGGGTGGATGGAAGTACATGTCATATGCAAGACGGTTCTCGCTATAGGTACAGATCGAGAGCTAGAGTCCTTATAGTGGGTTCTGGAGCCGATGAGCAGTGTGCTGGTTATGGTAGACACCGGACTAAATATAGGCTTGGAGGGTATGTCCGTACATCAGTTTGATTTGTTGTACTTAGCATGATGGACATGAATTAAAATGTTCAAGCACTGTAATGGTAAGAATCCAGCTTTTATTCTGCTATTTAGGTGGAACGCACTGGATCAGGAGATGAGACTAGACGTGCAGAGGATATGGAAAAGGAATATGGGAAGAGATGATAGGTGCATATCTGATCATGGCAAGGAGGTAAGCTGTCTTTCCTTGGATCATGAATCTTAAGGGTTTAGTTTTTTTACTTTTTTTTGGCTATCTAATGTGTACCACTGCCCATCCTGTAGGCCCGTTTCCCATTTCTTGACGAGAATGTGATAAAAACTCTGTTGGAAATTCCGTTATGGGAAATTGCTAAGCTTGATGAACCTGTTGGAAAGGGTGACAAGAAGATATTGAGAGAGGTTTGCACGTAATTTCCCTTTGAATAGAAGTTGATACATTATATGCCAGTTCACATTGCAAATCAACATATACTTGCTGAGTGCATCAGTTGTGTGGATAGAATTGTATTGTCTAACGACACAGTTGCCAGGGTGGCAAATGAGTGTAACTGTCGCAAAATTCCTGTGAGAAATATCGAAATCTAAGGCTGATTTGGTGATGGGTTGCAGTTCTTTCTGTTACATGCATAAAGGTTGCCAAATAATAACCACCATGACCTGTTTATGTAGGTTGCAAGGCTGCTGGGCCTACATGAAGCCGCTCTTCAGCCAAAGCGCGCGATCCAGGTGCATATTCTAACCAGATACCCAACCATCAAAATCCATGAGAAAATAATGGAAAAAAAGTACCCAATCATTAACAAAATCTAGGAGTATGCTTAAACATCTGATACATGTCAGTGCCACAATAATTACACAACCAGCATCATTTTCATTGCGTGGTTACCACAAGCAGTTTTCCGCATACAAGCTTAAACCTGATAATACTACCTCGGTCCATCCCATACTTTTTACGCAGTTTGGTTCAAGGATAGCGAGGGAGTCGAACCGAAGAACCGGCAGCAACAGAGCCGCGAACCAGGCGTCAGCAGGCAGCGTGCAGTTTCACCAGCATATGCAATGACACCTCGCTGTGGGCATCATATTACCCATCAACAAACAGTTTTTCGCCACTGGGAGGAAGCTGATGAACGCGTCTCTCCAATGGCGTGTTCACCAGAGTCCACAGCTTCTCCAATGGCGTCTTGATGCTCTGCAGGCCACACAACACAACAAACATTTCTTCACCGAATCAGCCATGGTTTGGTTCTGTCGAGCTTAGTAGTAGTAGTTGGATGGAGCATCATTGTCAGTTGCCACGGACCATCCGTCACAGTTGACACATGTGACATGCTTGCTACTATCTGTATCTGTTGTCCCTGTCTGTCTCAGCTCAGTCATATAAGAAGATCCTTGTTCTTTTTGATTTCTTTCCTGATGATCATGTTTTTTTTTTTTTTGAAAAATCCTGATGATCATGTAACGTCTGGACGTGGTTGAAAACCTAAAAGTGGCCGGCTGCTGCTTTGTCTCAGGCCGTTGCTGGGCCGGCTTGGGCCTGGATGGTGGGTGTAAGCGAAAGGATGGATCCTCGTTGGAAAAAGTCCACAAGGCGAGTGGGCGCGTCCGTCCAATCGAATGGCCACGTATGCGTGTGCCCTCCTTGCTCCGCGCACCCCGCCTGGCGCACACGCAAATCCACCCAGCCCCCACACCCCACCGCCGCCGCCGCCTCCGCCTCCGCCTCCGCCTCTATAAAGATGAGACCTGCCTGCCCACCGGCCACCACCACCATCTCCCCTTCGCCTCCCCGTCTCTCTCTCTCTCCGCCTACTCACCCACCCCAGCGCCCCTCGATTTCCCGCCCAATCCACCGCGCGCCCGCCTCGCCACGAATTCCAATCACCCATCTGGAGGTTGAATTTGAATTCCAGCTCGAATCACCCAGCCGGGCAGCCGGCAGCGAGAGCGAGCGAGCTTGGGGAGCTCGATTCGGCCGGGGCGGTGGTCTGGTGCGGTCGGAGGGATCTGAACCCCAGCGCCGCCCGGATCTGTAGCCCCCGCGCCGGCGACCCGTGCTCGGCGCCTCGGCGGCATGAGTGCCTGGAAATCGTGGGGAGGAGAAGCGGCGGAGATATGAGCGGAGGCGGCGGGAGCGGGGGGACGAGTTCGGGCGGGCGGTGGCGCGTGCCGCGGTGGCGCAGGCGCTGGAGGCCGCGGGGTTCGACTGCGCGCACCGCTCGGCGGTGGACGCGGTCGTCGACGTCCTGCTGCGCTACATCACGCACCTGGGCAGGTCCGCCGCCTTCCACGCCAACCACGCCGGCCGCGCGCTCGCCAACGAGCTCGACGTCATCCAGGCGCTCGAGGAGGTGGGCGCCGACACGGACGGCTTCGCGGGCGCCGCCGCCACGGGGCACTGCCTCGTCGGCTCCGGCGTCGTCAGGGACCCTCATGGCGTTCGTCGACAACAAGGACGAGGTGCCGTTCGCGCGCCCACTGCCTCGGTTCCCCGTCCAGCGCGTGCTGTCGCAGCCCTCTTCTGCCAGCCCGGCGGTGGATGCGGCGGCGGAGGAGGGGGAGGAAAAGGGGAGGGAGGATGGGATGAGGCACGTGCCGGAGTGGCTGCCTGCGTTCCCGGATCCGCACACCTATGTGAACACGGAGGTGTGGGTTGAGCCGCCGGCGACAAAGGACAAGGTGGACAAGGTGGAGCAGGCGCGGCAACGGAGGAAGGCTGAGAAGTCCCTGCTTAGCTTGCAGCGAAGGCTGGCTATGGCTGGCGCGGATGGGTTTCGACCAGCGGTTGCGGTGGCGCAGGATAGCGCGGAGAAGGGGAAGGAGATACAGGCAGCTGGGACAAAGAGGAACCCGTTTCTTGAGCCAGCATTGCCGCCTGGTGAGAAGGATGTATCTGAGGTCGATATGCCTCCTGAGAAGAAGAAACTCTCTGTCCTTGAGGCATTTGCGCCAGCTATCCAGGCTAGAACTGTCAGGGAGATTGATGCTGGGGCAGGGCTGGATCAAAATCAAAGGAGCATTGTTCCAAAGGAGAGGGCTCCGGTGCATCTTAAGCTTGGATTTGAAAAGAAGCCGTTAGCAGCAGCTCTGAATTCAAGAGCCCTGGACCTGAGGGAAGATCCGTCCTTCTTGAAAGAGGAAGCAAAGGATGACAAGAAGCGGAGAGCTGGCATGATATTAAGGGCATCAATGGACAACCCACAAGAACTTCCTCAGCTCTAAAGTTGTCTGTGGAGGAAGTTCGGTACCCAGAGTGGAGTTGCATCATGGTGTAATTGTGGAGCATCAGTTTCCAGAATCTTGAGGTATGTAGTAAACATTTATCTTGTGGTAACTCATTGGTGCAGGGTGTCAATTGCTCTAGAGGCCCATGGGAACGAAACCCATTTGGTTGAAAATCCTTTGGTTGTGTGCATCAGAGTGGTGGAACGATTTGCCAATTTTAGCATAGCTATGTGTTAGTGTATATTTGTATCGATTTATTTTGGCTCATGTAGGACAATGATACAGAGCTCTTGCAAAAACTATCTATGCATTTATTTGTTAGCTTTACCCACTTTGACTAGTCTTGGATTGTAGAAAAATCTGGCATGTTAATACTTAGTATCTTTTAGGAGGCTTGCTCTTCTCAGTATTATTAGCAATTAAACTGCTTTAGAGCAATAATGATGCATGTTTATGTGCCTAATGCGTTCCATTCAAGAGAGTATAGATTGTACTGCATGCATTCACTATTCATAATATGCGATGTACAGTGAGGAGGATATTATGGGCCTCTTTGGATCATTAGGGTTAGTTATTTGGTGGGCCTAAAAATTAGCCTGTTAGCTGGGGTTTGCCAGTTGGAGGCTTCGCTAAAAAATTAGCGCACTTATTAACCCTCTTTGGATGGGCTGCAGCTGGAGCTAAAAAATAGCTGGCTAACAATTTTCCCTATGCATCCAAACAGGCCCCTGTTAAGAGGAATTTAATCTGGATATATACACCAAAAAGAGAATAGTTTGGTTTACCAGCTACTTGGATTAGACTATCAGTCTAAAAAAAAAGAATTCGGAAGTTTGGTACTATGGCTATCCTGCCCCTCCCTTCAATCAATCGCCTATGACTAGTGTTTATAATATGCTGAATATTTGACAACACGACCGAATTTGCTTGTAAAGTAGTACACACAAAAAGGATATTTCCTTGCCTATGTCCTTTTGGCATACTTGTAGCTAGTTTTTTTTTTTTTTTGCTTCTGTTCCCTCCATATTCCTTGTTGAGCAGCTCAAAAATGCATTATGTCTTCTTATGTTGCTCTGGTAGATATGATAACTTCAATCGATTAAAATGTCTATTTTAGTCTTCGGTTACCTACTTATCTTGTTTCAAGCAAAACCAGACTGGTATAGGTATCTTTTCTTTCCAAATAACAGAAACACATTAGGGTTTGGTTACCTTGTTTTGTAAGCCATACTATGACATAGGTATCTTTTTCTTTCTTTATAACAGAAATGAGTTATATTTTCATATAAGATGGGCTAGAAAAATAATATGCCACTTGAGATGTGTGTGTGGTGTGTGTGTGTGTATGCAGGATTCTTTTCATGCTACCACTTGAGATGTAGAATGCCTTAATGGTGTTTCCAAACATATAGATACATAGTGCTATGCACTTCTGTACTGGTTTGTATTATTACGAGAATAATACAACTTTCCATGGAGACAAGATAATATCGCTAATGTAGTATCATCCCTTAAATGTAGAATTCTCTCTGAAGCAAAAGTAACTCGTATTGATCACTGGCAACCTGGCAAGTGACAACTACATTTACATGAGATCCATACTTTTTAAAGCAGATACAGACCTGGTACAGCATTTAGTAGCCCCGTAGTCCTGCATACAGCAGTTAAGAAGCCCAAAGTTGAGTAGTTCACCACAGATGTAGTAATAGTTAGGCATGGCGACTCAATGCACCAGCTACTATTATTGCTTTTTAACATGTCCAGAGTCAAAACCATGAAGCTTATTTACTGAATGAATCTTAGGTTCTAGTTACAATTATCTATTCCTTGATGGCATTCTGTTTTAAAATGGTGGTGAATTAGCTAGCATGTCAAATAAATTATTAATCTGACTTGAGATTTGGTGATTTCTGCAGGCCATGTGTCCGTGATACAACCTTCCTCACAAACTTAACCTGCACCCAGGCTCTCCAGTCTCCACCTGCCATTTTCCTTGAACCACCAGAAGCTGATAAATTGTGCAGCGATGTAACTCAAAAGTCCCACCATCTCACCGCTCGCTTGATTCTGCTGATATTTCACCTTGACTGTAAGTGTTTGTTCAAACGGAGCTGATTTGTGAGGCCGTGGTCCTTGTCCGCAGACATGGCATCCAGAGGAATGATGCTCCTGAGCTAGTTTTTGTAGCTGTATTCCCTGGTAGAATTGGAGAGATGTTTGTACAAAAAGCTAACCTGATTCTTCTGACCAAGACAAAGTTGCAGACAGGACTGATGTATCTACTAGTGCCTAGTGTGTTATTCTGAAGAGCCAGCTTCAATATGAAGTATGTTGGCCTAATAGTGCAGTTTGGCCTCTGACACTGCCATAGTGCCGTTGTGTTGGGGATGAAAAGTTGAAAACGCTTTCCAGATACCTGATGGACTTGTTTATGAGGAGAGGATTGATTGATTGATTCTAGTTGATGGGTTCATGTTATTACTGAGCTGATTAGTGCTTTGTAGTTGGAGACTGGGACTGTAATAACAGTGTACCATATGATTTTTTTGTCTTTTGCCCCCATCTAACTTGAGCATCATAGACTGAACTTGTGAAGATTTTATTTTCGAAGGAAGCATGTTGAAATGTGCCTGGAGCTTGTGCATTTGTGTGAAATATGAAGATGTTGAGAGAGGTAGCAGCAGGCTGATGCAGAATTGTGTTTATGGAGCTTTTGCATTTAGGTAACTGTTGTGAAGATGCTGAATGGCAGCATCCTGATGTCTTTCTGGATCTTATCCACTTTTCTGGGTCATTGAACATAGGAAAGCATGCTGCTTCCTCGATTTTTGCCAATTATGCCTGTTTCTGTTTCCCAGGCATCATGAAAGCGATTTTGCCAAGTAGGTGGCCTGTTTCTGTTTTCCAGGCACCAGGAAAGCCCATGCTGTTCCTGGAAAGCCCCGTTGCGAGGTTGAGGTTCTTATGTTTCATCAGTCCAACCATATTGGGCTTTTGCAGGTTTCGGGTCCCTTCTCGATAATAGCGAAACTTTGCCTCTTTCAACCATCGCAAAAGCCAGTTTTTAATACTTAGCCTTCTTGCAAGCATATGTTTTTGGGGCTAAAACCAGTGTAAATTACAGGTCCAGAAAATTTTACAACCCATTCTACAATGCTGTTTGGAAGATCCGAAAAAAAAAGCTGTTGCCTGTGGAGGCCTGAAAAATTAAACAACAACTCCTCGTCGACTCCTCTACTCTAGGCCTTTTTGTGAAATTTTGCCCTTTTTTCAAAAGAAATTTCAAATGCATCCCGTTTTGAAAATATTTGCATCGTGTATCCCTTTTTTGTGGCCGGGCGGGCCCGGGCGCGATATTTACACTATGTTGCGCCACATGCATTGGCGTGACAAAGGTACGGCATTCCCACGGCGTCTCAGAGCGTGGAAAAGCTTGTCAGCGCCAATGCATGTGGCGCGGCAAATGTCAATCTCGTCGCCATTTTGGGATTGGTGCGGCGAGGCTAGCTTTTTGCAAAAATCATAACTCTCCCTTTTTTGCCGGCCGTGAGCGCGTGCGTATTAATCATAACATGCATTGGCGTGACAAAGTCGGCACATTCCACGGCGTCTCCGGCGTGGAAAAGCTGAGCGCCAATGCATGCAGCAGCGGCAATTTCTTCGCGCCACGGGATTGGCGGCGAGACTGAAGGCCCACAAAAATCATAACTCTCTCATACGGCGTCGGATGAAGGCGATTTTTATATGAAAATTGTAGCTCTCGGCGAGATCTACAACTTTCTAGTTTTGAGTTTTTTCATTTGACAAAGTTAAGGTGCTCAAAAAATATATAATAGTTTAACTCATAAAAAAAATTAGTATATAATAGCTAAACTAGAAAGTATTTTTTTGAGCACCTTAACTTTTGTCAAATGAAAAAACTCAAAACTAGAACGTTGTAGATCTCGCCGAGAGCTACAATTTTCATATAAAAATCGCCTTCATCCGACGCCGTATGAGAGAGTTATGATTTTTGTAAAATTTCAGTCTCGTCGCGCCACATGCATTGGCGGCGACAAAGCTTTTCCACGCCGGAGACGCCGTGGAATGTGTTGCACCTTGTCACGCCAATGCATGTGGCGCGACATAGTGTAAATATCACGCCGCCGGCCGGGCGCAAAAAAGGGATACCCGATACAAATATTTTCAAAACGGGGATGCATTTGAAATTTCTTTTTGAAAAAGGGCAAAATTTCACAAAAAATCCACTGCTCTAGCACTCTAGCGCTCGAGCCCTCGACTCGGTGGAAGGTCAGGCAACGGGCGCTACGGCTACAGCAGCTCCGGCGTAATGGAGTGGTTGGCAATGATTTTACAAGCGGATAATTATTTGTTGGTTTTCTTGTGTACATTTTTTTTGGTCTCGGTAGGGAACACCCCCACCCCCACCCCAGACACCCCCCCCTTTTTTTTTTCACGAGAGGTGCAAGGAGCTTGCTAAGCTCAAAAGATAAAATAAATGCAAACACTTTATGCATACATTTCCGTTATAACCAAACAGGGCTTAAACTAGAAAACCGGATATACCTCCTCTCCCATCTTTTCAACCAGGATATATAATTTCTCAAGGTGATTTTTCTCTTCTTTTTATATTTATTAGCAAATATGCCCGTGCGTTGCAAACGAGAAACAACACTAACATGTCGAAGTCTAATAAACAATTGTATATTTTAAGATTTAAATAATGAAACATGGCTGTGATTTTTTTAAATTACTCTTCACGTTGGTCAATGATTTCTATTTGCACATACAATTCATGTTCACATATTCATGTGTTTTTTTTTTTGACAACAAAACGTGATTTATATTGCATTAGCAGCCAGGATGCCGCTATAAATCGCATACACCGTTTATGATAAATGAGTAGGACACATCCACAAAGGGGCATCCTATAACATGGTTGGGATTAACACAAATCCCTTGTTGTTCATGCAAATGTAAAAGATCATTTTGAAGAGCATGCCTAGCTAGATGATCCGCCATTTGGTTGTCTTCCCTTCTAATCTTGTGGACCTTGAAATTTCTTTTGAGTCATGGCGTTATTGATGGCTTCCGTGTATGGCTTGATCCTCCAATACCGAGGATTCCCGATCTTGTGCGTTAATGTAGTCCGCAAGCATCCGGTTGTCCACTAGAAAGTTTGCTTCTTGAATCGCAACTTGTCTAAAGTTTGAATTGCCAAATCAAGTCACGGCGGCCTCAAACATAATGACCGGAAGAGGCATCGGTCATGTAATGCGCCTTGATGAAGATAGAAAGCGGAGGGGGGTTATGTCGGTGTTGACAATGAAAACTCCCGCCCGCTCTTCGAGTACCGCATTGTGAGTATCCCGGGTCTAATGGAAGCGTCGGAGTAGCATCCGAAACCCATGCGGTCGGATGGGTGTTGTAGTGGTGGTGCATCATGGCCTGCATGTAGACCCTGTACCTGCATACAAATTGGAAGTGGAACTAATACCTTGGGAGTTGTTGTGTGCCCGAGGTGGGGAGGCGATGAGATTTCGCTCGAGATTCCCCGCATGATTCAAGGCGGTAAACATTGTACCTTCTTTGGTTCGGTGTCGTTTCGAAGGGGCTGCATTGGAATGGTTGCTTGTCACCATTCGGTAGGAGTCACGAAGTTACCGGCCTCCCACAGGTTGACAAATGATGGATTACACGCAATGAATGAACTCATACCTTGTGTAATTGTCGCCCCGGTTTGCCTAGTTTGTTGAGTTTCCCCTTGAGAAGGAGGACTTGTGTTGGGGTCCGATTGTGGCGAAAGATCCGGGCCAACTCACGGCAATTAGTAGCTTCAAGGTAGGAGTTCATATGAGCCTCCCGAAAGGTCCCTTGTGGTTTTTGGTAATTGAGTGTCAACATTAGGTGAACTAATATGTGTGATTGAGATAATACACGGGAGATTAGTTCACTCATGATGACGCAATGAAGGAGCTTTATTGCATATGAAACATGACATGGAGTCATGTGACCAAGGTGGTGAAGATCAAGACAAGGCTTGGCTTGATGGACCGGTTGCAAGTGTGAAGGGCAAGTCGAGGCGCGGAAGGCGATGGACCGCGAGGCGGTGAAGCTTAGGCAAGACTTGGCGCCCGGACCGACCGGCCCCTTAAGCGGTGAAGAGCAAGTGAGGTCAAGATCGATGGACCAATAGTGTCACGTGATGATATGAAGTGGATCATATCATTTGGTGATCGTGTTGGTGCATGTGTTGCATCGGCACTTGGAGATGGAGCGGAATGGAAATGCGCAAGGCAAAGGTATAACCTATAGGGCATTTCATTTCGCCGGTCATGAGGAGCTTAGAGAAGTTTATGACCGGGTTTAGGATAGATGGCCGTACTATCAAGAGGGGCAAACTTGTTTGCATATCGGTCATCTAGTGCCACTTGAGCGATCTAACTTTGCGATGTGTTAGGATCGAGTGGGCGTGACAAGAGCTAACCGGCCTTTGAAATGATTGTGAAAATGCTAACACACTTGCACATGGTGATGTACACTTGGTGGTGTTGGCACATTTGCAAAGGCGGCGTGATTGCGGGTTGAGTTGGGTTTGGGAACGCTCATCCTCCCGCCGGAAGCTTGCGGCGGGATTCGCGCTTTCGAGAAAATGAGATGCATATTTTCTATTGCGCCGGATGCAAGTTAGTGGTGAAAACATGCTATTCCTCGTGCTCAAGTTTGGTATACTTGATGGGTAGCATGTCGAAGAGAAGGAGTCGGTGTTTCGCGGAGTTTTATTTGGAAAACGCCGGCCGGACGCTTCGGTCGCGACCGGACGCGCCTTTTTGGCCGGGGCCGCCGGTCGATCGCCCGCGTAGAGCTTGTCATGGCCGTTTTGGCGGAAGCATCGACGGACGCTTCCTGTTGACCGGAAGCGTGCACCGGACGCCAGATGTTACCGCTAGTCGCGGGGTCGGATGGCCTTGTCCGCTCGGACCGGACGCCGAAGGGAGCGACGGACTGACCGACTCGCCGGGTGAGTCCGGCGCGCGTCCTGGCCAACGCTAGAAATGGATTTTCCTCCCAACGGCTCTATTTGACTTGGGCCCTATATATACTTGCCTTGGTCGGCCATGGCAGGTTGTTGAGAGTACACTTGGGCCTTGGTGGCTTGTGTTGTGGTGCTTGAGAGCCCTCCCACTCACTTTTGATTGATAGAGTTCATCCAAATCAAAGTGAGGAGTGATTCTAGTGCATTCGCGTTGAGAGATCGCATCGTGGCACTAGGTGATCGTGGTTGCAAGCCGGTGTGCTTGTTTCTCTTGGAGGTTGCCACCTCCTAGACGGCTTGGTGGCAAGGGACTTCGTGAAGCACGCAACGGAGATTGTGCGTGCTCCGGCGAGGATTTGTGAGAGGTTCGAGCTCACCTTGCGGGGGATCGCGAAGAGCATCACTACTAGAGCGTGTCTTTGAGTTACCTCACTTGTGAGTGTGGTGTCTTCTTGTGCCTTGTGATAGGCTCACTTGAGAGTGGTGTCTTGCGGTAAGCCTAAAGGCATTTGGCTTGGAACCTAAGAACCATCTAAGTGAAACACCAAAGGAACCACCCAAGGTGTTGGTCGACACAACGAGGAGTAGGGGAAGTTGGCAAGCTTCCCGATACCTCGAAAAAAATCACCGGTGTCAACTTGTCTACTCTTCTCGGTGGTTTGCATTCTCCAAATCACAAGCTTTGTATTTACTTTCATATATATCGTATGCTTGTGCTTGTGGAGTAGCTCTTGCAATTGCTAGCTTGTGTAGCTTGTTAGTTGCTTTGCTTAGTTTGTGTAGCTAAGTAATTTGAGCTTTTGGGTTAGGCGTATGTCGCCTTGTCCATTGTGCATCTAGTGAGCTTAGGTTGGCTTTGTGCTTTTGCTCATTAGAATTGTGTAGGAGCTCACCTTTGTTTGAAGTACTAGTGCATAGGTTTGTGTGACCTTGCAATAGAAACGGTTAGGAGCTCAAGCTAGGCTTATCACCTCATTTGCTTTATGTAGGATCTTTTGTGAGGTGATTTAGAGTCATAGCTAGAGGGGTGAAGTCTTGGCTAAACGAATAGTTTCAATTCCGCATTATATTTGTTTAGCCGGCGCAATTAGATTTAGAAAGGACTATTCACCCCCCCTCTAGTCCCCATCTCTCGACCCTACACCTCCCGCCTTTCTGAGTACACGAAAAGCACTCCAAGATTTCCTTTGGAATCTATTGTCATTTCGGCTTTCCAAATGTACCAAAGAATAAAAAGAAATTTGAAAAGCGTTGTGTCCGAGGGATTAGTTGAGAGCAAAGATAGGTAAAGTGAGTTGAACTCCATCTTCTTGGTGAGATATCTTGACATCGTTAATAGCTAAATTAGCGAGGCCCAAACACATGCGGGGAAGAGTGCATTGAAAAAAAAAAAGGTGGTTGTCATTTTCAATCTCTCACAATAAGTACAATGTTGATTTATGTGTGCCGAGTATCTACCCGCTCTCTCACATTTGCTAAGGCTCTTCTAATCGAGTCTCGTGCAAAGGCCTTGAAAAGAGGGAGGAATGGTTTTAGATTTCCAAATAATTTGCAAAATAGAGTTGACATCATTAGAGATGCTTCGGAGCGGTTGGAGGCGGGGGATTGCTTTTCTTGTGAGGCAAGATAGTTGTAAATAGATTTTGTGGTGCATATGCCATTAGTGGATGCCGTCCATCTAAGCGGTCGGTTTGGTTAGAAGGCACCGTGGGAGTATTATGAATATGATGGGCGACTTTTGCGGTGAGAAGGTTTGTTCTAGGAGATCATGGTTCCAATCACGGGTGCCGGGGAATCCTGATCCGCTACTATAGAAGGTAAAGGAGTAGTTGTTACCGGAAGATTCAGGTGATCGTGGATGTCCTCCCAAATCGATGTCCATGGGGTAGACCAAATTGATGTGTCCCCTGAATGAATTTGATAGACTGCGTTTGAATGGATATGTTGTTTTACCCAAAAAACAGAAGACCAAAAAAATAGATTTTGGGGTATTTACGGGAGCTATCCAAAAGGAGTTATAAGGGTAATATTTAAGCCTTTATAATAGAGGAGAGGAAAGGGTTTTTGTTGGAAGCCACATTCCAAGCGAGTGGATGATGAGGCTCTTATTAATTTTTGCCATGTCCCTTATTCCTAGACCTCCTTGCTCTTTAGGTTTTGCACATGTCATCCAAATGACACAGTATTGAATTGGAGAAGAGTCGTGCTCCTCCCGGATCCCCGCCCACCAAAATCTACGAATTATGGTGTTAATGCGTTCAATGAAAGTTTTAGAGAAAAGAACCGTAGTCATGTAATAAATGGGAATGGAGGCAAGAACAGATTTGATGTACTGAAGTCTACCCGCATGATTAAGCTTGCCTGCTTTAATAGTACTAAACTTTGCTAGGAACTTACCATAAATGAAGTCATAGGCTTTGTTCTTATCTTTGTGGTTAAAAATCATTGGATGCCCCAAGTGCATTGTGTTTGGTCGCAGGTCTTGTACGGGAAAATTGTCTTGATGTCTCTTCTAATACCCAAGGGGACATTCTTGCTAAAATAGATTGAAGATTTTTGAAGGTTAGGGTCCGACCTGAGTGTTGGCAAAAAGTCGTAGAGGATGGTTTTAATATTAAAACTTCTTGAGTTGTGGCCTTTCATAGAAAGATTAGATCGTCCGCAAAAAGTAAAAGAATGTATGGGTGGTGCTCCAAATCCCGTGAGTGACCCCCTCTAGGTTGTTACTCGTCCCAAGGCTTTCCTGCGGATCTAATAGATAGTTCATTAATCGCAATAACAAATAAGTAAGGGGGCAGGGACAACCTTGCGAAGACCTCTTTGTGATGCAAAGAAATTGGTTGGCTCATCATTAACAACAAGAACAAAGAAATTGTGGAGAGGAAATACATTGGAAGATTAGATTAATAAAAGCGTCTTGAAGACCCAACTGCGAAGAGCATGAACAATAAAATTCCATTCTAGTCTATCGAAGGCCTTGGCTAAATCTATCTTTAGAAGGAAGGCTTGGGATTTCCAAGCTAGCAAAGTTAAAGGAGTGGATGATCTCCTGGCGTAATAATAACATTAGAAGAAATGTGCCTATGAGCTACAAAAAGCCGACCGGGCACGATCAATGTAACCAAGGGGAGGTGCTCCTTGAGACGGTTGGCTAGAGATTTGGTGATAACTTTATATATGACATTACTACAAGACTTGTGGGTCTAAAGTCTTTGGGAAGGGTTGGGTGAGAAATTTTGGGGATGAGGGTGAGGAAGGTTTTATTAATCTCGAGGGGGAAGGATAGCATTGGAATAGAATTGTTGAATTACCTTGTAAATGTCCTCCTTGGCCCATGTCCACGCTTTGTTTGTAGAATCCTCGCATTAAATCCATCCGGACTGGCGCCGCATTGCTCCTCATTTCTTTTATGATAGCATGAATTTCCCCGCATAGAAGGAGTGGAATAGGTATTCCTGAAGGTGTGCTCCCCTGCTCACTTTGTGTCTTCCTCCATATTCTTTGGTTTGAAGATTGCTCGCCGATTTTTGATGGTCGTAGGGCGGGTTGGTGGAGTGAGTAGCAAAATGCATGATCCGCTAAACTTGGGCTATTATTGGTCGCATGTTGAGACGGTTGATTGGTGGAAGAGAAGATATCTTTGTAATAGGCGGTGAGTTTCGGCAATCTGAGGTTGTGTGGAAGAGGATGAACCATCCGGATTTAGGAGGTAGGAGATCCTATTTTTACGGTGTCTTTTAACTATGGCTTTGTAGAAAGAAAGAGGTGTTCCTATCTCCCTCTCTCGATTTTTTTTAGCTCGTTGGTGATGGTATTTTTCCTCTTTGGTTAGGAGATCCCGGTGCTTGTCATGGAGAGCTTTTAGAAGGTTGTGGTTTTGTTGGTCGGTGGGGAGTGTTTGTTCCTCTAAGATCCGGTTTTCTATGTGTTCTAACAGAGTTTATTGTTGGGCTTCGTTTTCCTCCACTTCTTTAGATCTGCTGCTAAAAATTTTTGTTTTCTGCGGGAAATCACGGTTAGATGAACGAACCCAACTATTAGTAGCTACTTTCGTTATTAATCGGACTCCATAAGCCATGTTGAGCGGTAACCAACGACATATTTTTCCCCGTCAACTTACTACCATAAAGGGAGTAAAATTAAACCTTTTATACTCATATACTTTTTATCACTAATAAATTCCACTTGTAGTGTCTTGTATTTTTATTTTGCAGATTTATAATAAAAGCAAGTGGAAAATGTCGACCAAAAAATACGCCTTCCGAGAAAGCGCATTATTGCAAAACCTAAGCCCAAGAGCAAATCCGGCCCACAACTTTTCGTAGGCGAAAAGGCGACACCCCCACCGAGACCCGGGCCGGGCCGCCCTGGGGTGCTTGGCGTGCACCACAGGGTGTGGCCGCACCCTCCCCGAGGTTTCGGCCCGGCCTGGGGGGGCGGTTCGTGCACTTTCCAAACGGGGTTTCCGTCCCCGTTGGTCGGTTTTTTTGCATACAAGGAAGGTTTACAGGTCGGTTTTGATGTAAATTAGCACTTAGGCCCCTCCTCCAAGTGTATAAGTAGGCCCCTCTCTCCCTCTCTCAACACACACCACTTGGAGTCCAAAGAAAACCAAAGAATCTCTCTCTCTCTACCACCTCTACCTCTCTCTTTCTACTTCTTCTTTTTCTTCTTCTTCTTTCTTCTTTATTCTTTCTTAGTTAACACTTGGAGTAGAAGAGCTACAAGGAGGGCTTGTCTCCTAGAAGAAAGTGCTTTGGTAATACATCCACTCTATGGAGCATTCTTCTATTTGCAAGTCTTATATTTATGTTCTTGGCCTAACTTATGAACTAGAGTATAGTTTTGTTCATGTTCTTGTGTTGGTATATGAACTAGCATATAGTTTACATATCATAATCTTGACATGTTCATTACAGTTCATCATCGATCATCATATGCCTAACTTGATTAGAGGTGGGATAACGGTTCGTTGTTCCTTCGGGTTTGCTCTTGTTCTAGTCCGTCCATTCGACGAGTGGGGATCCCGGGGGACAAGAGTAGTGCTCTAATATGCGGGCATGGTGCCCGGTATTACGACACCGCGCGGATATGAGGACATGCCAAGGTTGAGGGGTAGGCGGCTTGGTCGCGGACAAGCCTTGACCGCCCCTTGAAATCCCCCCACGCTCGTATGTTACGTAGGAGTTCGTAAATGCTTCCTATCGGGCAGTATGGTATCCAGTGGAGTCTCCCCGCTATCCTAGACCTAACCATGATTAAATCGGTTTGCATATGATCCTAACTATTCATTTGTATGGCCATGACTAGATACATTAGAACTACTCCATTAGGTTATTCATTTATTCATTTATTCTTTATCTATTTTCTTTATCCTTTTTCTTTGGTGGATTCTTAAGTGTGTGTCACACTATCCATGAACCGTTATTGCTTACCCCCTTATATGAACATTTTGGTCTAAGCAAACACATGTTCCTCTATTCGAGATGCCATGCTAATTTATTAATCACATGCCTTCCTTTGGGAAAATATAAATAACGATACCTGAATACTTCCGGGTGAAATACTACAATGATAGATCCGCGCGCTTATGGATGAATATCTAAGATGGCAAGATCTATCCCGTTGATGCAGTTCCATTTCGGATCACCGACATGGTGGTTTACTTGGGAATGTCGGTACACATTTCGACGCCTTATTGGGGATGGGTTTTATACCGCTTTCCTTTGATTGCGTTAAGAAATGCCAACAAGCATTTCGGCGCCGTTGCGGGAAGGCATTGTGAAAAAAATATAATAAATAGCTGGCTATGAATATGAACTGTGGTGCGTGGATACCATTTGCTCATACAAGGCTAATCTTTTTATGTTTTCTCTGTTGTGGATGAAAACAGGATAGTGTATGTCGTCGCTCCTCTTGCCGAAAACTTCATCTCCGATCCGGAGGCACTCCTAAGGAAGAACCGGTCTCGTGCGCTTCTTCTTCAGGGAACCCGACAATCGAGACCGACATCCCCGCACCAACCGCGCAACTCAAGCCATGGCGGTCGCCGCCAAGGCGATTTCTCAACTCCCGCCGTCACCAACGTGCCCATCGGGCGGCGGTGAACGTGGCGACAAAAACTTCGAAGCGTCTTGGCCGATCACCATGGTACAGGCAGGTCCATTCTCGCGGATTGCCGGCGAGGGGACGCAAATGCTCATCTCCAACACTTCCGTGAGCTATGCGCGATACTATCGCCATCAAAGATGTCGCGGCGAGGCGTCATCGGGCTCGCCCGTTTCCCTTCTCCCTCGTGGGGAAGGCAAAACAAAGGTTCTACAAGGACAAGGAAGTCGTCGACGCGTGGGCCAAGTGCTCATGGCGTTCCTCGCCAAGTTCTTCCCCATGGGCAAAACCAATGCCCCGAGGGGGAAGAATCGCCAATTCCAGCCAGACATCAATGGAACCTATCCCGAGGCGTGGGAGAGGCCGCAGAATACGATACGGCATGCCCAAGCACCACGGGATGGAAAACTAGCCGGTGCTCCGAGAACTTCTACAATGGTCTCACGGCCATATCGAAGGGCACCTCGACGCCGCTGCTGGTGGCGCGCATTTCTATCGCTCACCATCGACGAACAAATACGATTGATAAAATGGTGGCAAATCGGCTAGCCGGGCGAAGACGAGCCCCTCGCCAAAACACAAAAAAAGGCATGCATACCGTGAATACTTCCTTTGGGAAAATATAAATAACGATACCACCTGAATACTTCCGGGTGAAATGCTATAATGATAGATCCGTGTGCTTGCTATGGATGAATATCTAAGATGGCAAGATCTATCCGTTGACATTCCATTTAGGATCACCGACATGGTGGTTTTACTTAGGAATGTCGGTGCGCATTTCATTGACGCCTCTTATTGGGGATGGGTTTTATACTGCTTTCCTTTGATTGCGTTAAGAAATGCCAACAAGCCACCAATTTTCAAAACGAAACGGTTTCCCCTAACTTGCGGCGGCCGAGAATTAAGAACAAAGAAGGATCGATTGCATGATCACCGTAAGTCATCATGGGGAGGTGCAAAACACTAGTATTAGGAAACATAATACACCATTCAATTGTTAGCCAAAAAAAGATCTAATCTTTCATAAGTAGGGCTAGAAGAAAAGCGTCCTTTGGTCCATGTGTGTAGGCCGGCCATTATAACCGCACGATCAAAGAAACCACAATGACGCACATAAGCACAAAACTCGAGATACGCCGCATGGTTGGCATCATTAGGACCAAACTTCCGAAGCATGCATGATATCATTAAAGTCCCCCATACAAAGCATAGGCATATCAGGATGCATTTCTACAAAGTTTAAAATAGAGTTCCATATAACACTAGACATAGCATGATGTGGATCCCCATAGGCGCACACAAGACCATAGTGGAGGTTGGTGGTTCTGTTTGTACAAGTAGCCAAAATGTAGTGGTGTTGATGATCGATGATGCCGGTTAAATCAACATCATCGGTCCATAACAACCACGCACCACTGGCCCGACCAACCGAGGGTGCGACAAAAAGCATCTTTTAAATTGAAATGGTTTTTAACGAGAAAGAACTAGAAATAGAGGAGTTACGAGTTTCAGAAATAAAACATACCCGAGATCTAGTTGACACCAGCGATCGGGAGAGATGCGCCATAGTGGAACTGCGGGAGACTCCGCCCATTCCTCTGCGATTCCAAAGGTGCGTCATGGCGCTAGTGGCGCCCTATCGCCGGCGCTGAGCACGAAATCGAAATCGATCGTAGATGGTGTTGGCGAACGTCCGCGGTTGGAAGGCGACCTTGAAAAAAGGACCACTCAAAGCCAAAGGCGATGCACAACTTCTCGAAGTCCATGCTTTGCTCGATGTTGGCGAAGAAGGCCGGGTGGCCTCCTCGCTTGGAGTACGGGCGAGCAGCGCATTAGCTACCCGAGCGCCATCCTTGGTACCCTCCCGGGCGATGAGCACACGAACGCAGCCCACACCGCATGCTGCGCCTTTGAAGTGATTGATATAATCTATGGAGATGTCGATGGCGAGTGCTTTGCGGCCATATGTTGCGGCGCTGCGGCATCGGGAGCCGACCCATCAACACGCCCTGAAGTGCGGGATCACATCGCAGCCCCATCGCGGCCCGCCGAAAGCGCCCGGCGTTGGCGCGCCGCTTTAGCGCCCGCCCGACCTTGTTCATGAATTTCGCGGCACTGGGGTGACGTTGGCGATGGCATGCCGCCGGCTCGCCGGGTGATGCTTTGGTAGCGCCGACAAGACCGAAGAACTGCAGCCACCGTCCACGGCGGCGCCCGGGCCGTGGCGAATCGCTTCCGTCTCTTGCGCCTTGGTCTTTGGCCGCCGAGCGATGTCGGCCGACCGAGGAGGATGGGTGTGTCCGGTTGTGAGAATCTTCGCGGGCAAAATCTCGATGGGGCCCAATTTCTCCTTGAGAGTGCGTTTGGAGAAGCGGGTGCCACTCTTCGTGCTCGACTTCGCTTTCGGGATCGGAGTTGGCTGCCGGAGCATCGGTATGATCACGCCATCCTCGCCCGTGCGGTTCTTCTACTGCGCTCATGCCCACCGACGCGCGCCATCTGCGCCGCATCGTTAGCGTCGTTGAGGCCACGGCGGCATTCGAATTCGACCCGCCGACGGGCCCGAAATTCTTGCTGCGCAGGTGTAGATCGCTGGCGTTGTGCCATGGCGGCAGCAGCGCTAGCGCTCGTCGTGACCGGCTCCGGACCCGTCTCCAGCGACTCCTCCGCGGCGAGGAATAGCGGAAGTGGGCGAGAGCTTCTCATTGCGGCGCATGCTCATGCGCATGCAAAGAAATGTGATGGCTAGGAAGTCAGATTTTGCCGGGCGGAGCTCTTTTGCCCGCGAAAGTGGTTGTGCATGGTAGTAGTGGATGGCTAGGAACGAGGTCGGGCGCTGACTTGCACATGCGATGGCAGTGGGGATGGCTGAGCCATGGCGGGTGGGGAGCAGCCGCTTGGTGTTGGTGGAGGGGTGAGGTGGATCCGGAGGAATGTGCTCCGCTTCTTAGGTGGGACAAAGGCGCTGGGGTCGCCGGCATCCATGGCGGTAGCGGCTGAAGAAGCGGAGAGTAGGCCAAAAAAGGTGAACGACGGCCGGGTGAAAGTCATACAACATGGTGAAGGAGGAAGATTAAAGGCGCCGATGGCGGGCGGATGGGAGTTCTCCGCGCGCCAGGTCGCGGCTAAGATCGATGGGGATTGAGCCACCCCCGCTTGCTTCTTCACCGGTGGAATCGAAAAGGAACAACTAGCGAGACTACCGATTCGAGCAAGGTGGGGATCGATTTGAAGCGCCAGAGCATGGGGATTCGTGATGGTGAAGGCTTGTGGGTCGATCCGTGGAATACTGGTCGAGGATCCGGGGATTAGGATGAGCAAGTTGGATACGGCATGTCGCCAAATACTGCGCAGAGCTTGCCACGGAGAGCTGCTTGATATTGGTGTCGCCGAAAGTGGAAGAAAGTTCGTGGATCTCTCCACTTACAGCAGCAGAGCGGCAAAATCTTGGATCGATCTGATGGGGAGAGGGAGGCGAATCAGATTGGGCGGTGGGTGCTGCGGATTGAACAAGAAAAGAGCGAGGATCTGGGGGAAGGAAGAAGGAAAGGGGGTCACGCATATCGCCACAAGCCACGAAGGGCACTAGCACACGGCACATTCACCTCCAAAGTGTTGTAAGTTGAGAACACGACCTTATTGACTCCTTTGGATACACCTTTTCCCCATATATTCATGTGTTGAGAATCAACGAAACCATAGTAGCTTGTGATTTTCGAGGAGAGTACGCGGCATGGAGCCACCTTTCATCGATCTTCCTCAGCTGGATTGGTATGCCGACGAGCTGAGCTTTGTTGGATCCGCGCACGGGCGAGGACATATCGTTCGACACGGCCTAGATCACCCGTGCCAATCTGCGCGGTTGTGCCACGCTCAGCTACAGATCCTCTTGTTTTTCTTTTTGTTCCTTCATTAAAGTATATATAGATTTAGTCCTTTTCCTTTTGAATCACGGATAGTGTGATTTGCAAGGTATGGATGTAATATTGGAACCGTGATGGCCTTTGATTCTTTTTTTTTTTTTTTTTTTGCACGGTCTCTGGTGTTTTGGAATTGATTTTGAACTTGTTGTACTCGTTGTCCAAATACAGGTCAGTTAGAGGTTTTTTTTTGGAAATTTTGCCCTTTTTCAAAAAAAAAAAAAATCCATCCCCATTTGAAACTATTTGCATGGGGTATCCCCTTTTGTCGCCGCGCGGTCCGGTGGCGCGATTTTTCATCGCGCCACCGCATGTGGCGTGACGGTGCATCCATCGGTGGCGGGCGGCGTTGACGGGGCCCGCCACGTCAGCGCCCCATGCATGTGGCGCCGCGGGAGCTAGGATCCTATGCATATAGTGCTACAAGTCCTATTCAAATTTGGGAAAAAATGTCACATGAGACATTGTAGCACTTTTCGTTTGTTTGTGAAATTATTGTCCTACCATGACCTAACGAGGCTCAAAAGATTCGGCTCATCCTATACATCAAAATTATATAATTAATTTTTTATTTACTTACATTTAGTATTCCATGCATGAGATAAAAGATTTGATATGATAGGTCAATAGTGAATTTTGGAGAGAGAATTGGGAAACTAAACATGGGCCCGGCAGGAATCGCGTGCATGCATGCATATTTTTTAGTTCAATGATGTGACAATACGTTGCATGAATGCGCTCTCCCTCTATCACACACACTGCATATACTACTGCCGTGCAAAATATTTTGGGGTTAAATTTCTTGTAGTACTTTTTAGTTTTGTATTTGTTAATTATTGTCTAACCATAGACTAACTAGGCTCAAAAGATTCGTCTTGCACTTTTCAATCAAACTGCATACAATTAGTTTTTTTATTTAACTATATTTAATGCTTTATTCATGCGTTAAAAGATTTGATGTGACGGATCTTTGTAGTATTTTTTGGATTCACTTTTCATAAAGTGAACACACCCTAAAAATATGCATGCATGCACGCGTGATTCCTGCCATCCCCTCGCTTTAGTTTCCCAATTCTCTCTCCAAAATTCACTATTGACCTATCATATCAAATCTTTTATCTCATGCATGGAATACTAAATGTAAGTAAATAAAAAATTAATTATATAATTTTAATGTACAAAATGAGCGAATCTTTTGAGCCTAATTAGGTCATGATAGGACAATAATTTCACAAACAAAACGAAAAGTCTTCTGTGTCTCATGTGACATTTTTTCCAAAACTGAATAGGACTTGTAGCACTATATGCATGGGATCCTAGCTCCCGTCGCGCCCAAGCATGCAATCGGGCGCGTGACGCGAGGCCCCGTCAACGCCGACCCGCCACCGTGGATGCCGTCGCGTCACATGCGGTGGCGCGACATGTGTAAAAATCAGCGCCACCGGATTGGCGCGACCAAAAAGGATACCCAATGCAAATAGTTTCAAATTGGGGGCCGGATTTGAAATTTTTTTTTGAAAAAGGGCAAAATTTCAAAAAAAATCCCCGCTTAGACTTTCGTATAGGTGTCTTGAAGGCTGGGCCGAAGCAAGGGGAGATGACGAAAATTTTTTTTCGCTTTATTAGTAGGTATAGATTTTGGCTAAATCTTTGAAAAATCATCGTCAATCACTACAAAAATTCATCCGTACCTACTTAATAAAGAGAAAAATTTCAGTCCCCACTCTTTTTTTCTGCCTTTTTTCCATCTGCCTTCTTCCGCCTCTCCCGCTCCGTATCGGCACCTGCTCCTGCGGGAAAATAATGGGGTGCTCCCCGGAGTACCGTCAAAACGGTACACCCCCACGTGTCGCCTTCTCATTTGGTCGGGTTCCTGGAAGTCCGCTCGCTGCAGTTCCTGGGGAGCACCGATCGGCTCACGCGATTCCTGCTGCCGCTCGGCTCCGTTCTCGCGGCGTCGTACGCGCTGGGCTGCTGCAGGTTGCCTGACATCGGCTCGGCTACTCCGTAGCACTCATCGCCAGGTCTCCGACGCGCTCGGCTCCGTAGCGAATACGTACGTACAGAACGAAGATGTCCTCACGTCCGGCACATTCTTTTTTTTTTTGCGATGACACGTCCGGTACATATATGATGTTCGTGGGCGTGCATAAATAAAAAATAAAACCATATTTTATTGTTGACACAAGATAGAGTTATACCGAATCAAAATTCACTCCATCAAATAGGTGTACTTTAATCAAACCATAATATAAAAAAATTTACTCCATCAAATATGTGTACTTTAATCGAACTGTCACAATTCCAATAATATCATAAAAGGGGAGTTACATAGATTCATGATTTTTCTCTCCATCAAAATTTAACTCTCTAGCAGCACTTTGCGTTGTTGCATTTTGGCCGACTCCCATTAAAAGACTCGTGTATCCTCCAGTGCATATGAAGTAGTCATTGCGAAGGATTTATAAAATAATTGAAGTGCGGCATCATGGAATTAGCATATCCACCTTGAACTAAAGGAGCATGTAAAAAGCTGAAGATGACCCAAACGTTACCTTCCCCGTCATATCACAATAAAGTGTTCATAAATCATTCATATAATGGAATAAATTGTAAGAAAAGGTAATTTCTTACAATTATTTGGCGTGACACAACATATTCATCCCTTGTTTCTACATCATTATGTTCTTCACCTACTTTGAAAGGTCCCTTGTGGTTTTTGGTAATTGAGTGTCAACATTAGGTGAACTAATATGTGTGATTGAGATTATACACGGGGAGATTAGTTCACACATGATGATGCAATGAAGGAGCTTATTGCATATGAAACATGACATGGAGTCATGTGACCAAGGTGGTGAAGATCAAGACAAAGACTTGGCTTGAAGGACCGGTTGCAAGTGTGAAGGGCAAGTCATCGGACTTGGCGCCGATGGACCGACGCAATAGCGGTGAAGAGCAAGTGAGGTCGAGATCGATGGACCAAGAAGGTCATGTGATGATATGGAGTGGATCATATCATTCTTGATCGTGTTGGTGCATGTGTTGCATCGGCACTTAGAAGATGGAGCGGAATGGAAATGCGCAAGGCAAAGGTATAACCTATAGGCATTTCATTTCACCGGTCATGAGGAGCTTAGAGAAGTTTATGACCGGGTTTAGGATAGATGGCCGTACTATCAAGAGGGCAAACTTGTTTGCATATCGGTCATCTAGTGCCACTTGAGCGATCTAACTTTGGCGATGTGTTAGGATCGAGTGGCGTGACAAGAGCTAACCCGCCTTTGAAATGATTGTGAAAATGCTAACACACTTGCACATGGTGATGTACACTTGGTGGTGTTGGCACATTTACAAAGGCGGCGGTGATTGCGTGTTGAGTTGGGTTTGGGAACCGCTCATCCTCCCGCCGAGCTTGCGGGCGGATTCGGCGCCTTCGAGAAAATGAGATGCATATTTTCTATTGCGCCGGATGCAAGTTGGAGGTGAAAACATGCTATTCCTCGTGCTCAAGTTTGGTATACTTGATGGGTAGCATGTCGAAGCAAAAGGAAGAGAAGGCGTCGGTGTTTCGGTGGAGTTTTTCGCTGAAAACGCCGACCGGACGCCCGACCGAAGCGAGGCTTGGACCGGACGCGCACCGGAGGCGCCCGGTCGGTAAAAGTCTCGCGTAGCCCCGCAGCACCGACCGACGCCAGGACGCGCTAGGGACCGGAAGCTTCCGGTGATGACCGGAAGCATGCACCGACGCTCGGCAGCCGCTGGTCGGGGCCGTGTTGCTTGTCGCTTGTGGACGGACGCCGACCGGATCGGACGCCGGACCGACCCGCCGGTGCGTCCCGGCCAGCGTCCCCGGCCAACGCTGTAAAACCGTGGTTTCGAAGCCCAACGGCTAGTTTTGGCTTGGGGGCTATAAATAGAGGGTGTGGTCGGCCTTGGCTGGTGCTTAGCACCTTGGGGACTTTGTGTCCATGCTTGTGAGTGCTTGAGAGCCCTCCCACTCACATATGCTTGATATCGTTCATCCGATTGAGTGAGAGATCGAGTTCTAGTGCGTTGCTTTGAGAGATTGCATCGTGTGGCACTAGGTGTTCGTGTTGCAAGCCGGTGTGCTTGTTTCTCTTGGAGGTTGCCACCTCCTAGACGGCTCGGTGGCAAGAGGCTTCGTGAAGCACGCAAAGAAGATTGTGCGGTGCTCGAAGAAGAGATTGTGAGAGGTTCGTGCTCACCTCGGGGGATCGTGAAGAGCAACTCTAGTGGAGCGTGTCATTGAGCTACCACACTTGTGTGTGGGTTCACACGGTACCCTATTGAGGGATTGGCTAGAGAACTCACATTGGTGAGTGTCTCGATCGAGCTCCCACCGTGGGATTTGGCACCGCCATTAAGCTTGAGAATCATCACCGGGTGATTCGCCAAACCGTGGAACCACTAAGGTGTTGGTCGACACAACGAGGAGTAGGGGGAAGGTGGCAAGCTTCCCGAGACCTCGGTAAAAAATCACCGGTGTCATCTTGTGTCCACACTTCGCGGTGGTTTGCAATCTCTTCGCTCAAGCTTTGTTCTTACATTCATATGTATATTGTGCTTGTGCTTGAGTAGAGTAGTTGTGACTATCTAGCTTGTGTAGCTTGATTAGTTACTTTGCTTAGCTTGTGTAGCTAGGTAATTTGAGCCTTTGGGTTAGGCGTGTGTTGCCTTGTCCATTGTGCATCTAGTGAGCTTAGGGGCTTTGTGCTTGCGCTTACTAGAATTGTGTAGGAGCTCACCCGTGCTTGAAGTACTAGTGCTTAGGTTTGTGTGACCTTGCATTAGAATTGATTAGGAGCTCAAGCTAGGCTTGTCACCTCACCTTTCTTGTGTAGGATCTTTTGTGAGGCGATTTAGAGTCTTAGTTAGAGGGGTGAAGTCTTGGCTAGACCGATAAGTTTAATTCCGCATTTGTTTCGGTTAGCCGGTGCGATTAGTTTTTAATAGGGACTATTCACCCCCCCTCTAGTCCCCATCTCGACCCTTCATGTGGTATCAAAGCCGTGGTCTCTCATTTAGTGGTCTTTACCGGCCCGAGAGGATGGAAACTAGAGGGTTTAGTGATGCTTGTTTGAGTGTCACACATATTTTTGATGGCACACACTTTGCACGGTGGAAACACCATATGCTTGATCATTTTCGTGCCATGGGACCTAAGGTTTGGTGGGTTGTCACTAGTGGTCTCACCGGTGTCTTGGACCATAGAAATCTAACCAAAGCTCAAAGGTCATTGTATGAACTTGATGCACATGCATATGTTTTTCTAATGAATTCTTTGAGCCTTGAAGATTTTGACAAGGTGAACCATGAGGGATCCGCACATGAGGTGTGGGAGTCCATCAAGCACACCTTCGGCGATGCCTCCACTTGGGATGATGGCAAGTACAAGGAGGATGAGGCGCCAAAGGTGATGGTACATGAGGATGTTGAGCAAGATTGCTCCACCTCATGGTCAAGTGAAGATGATGATCGAACTACCACAAGTTCACTTGACAAGATTGATGATGATGCCTCAAGTGATGCAAGTGATGATTCTACCTCAAGCACACTTGAAGGCAATGTTGATGGTTCATGCTTGGTTGATGATGCTACTACAAGTTCATCCACTACATCAACATATTGTCTCATGTCACAAGGTGACACCAAGGTATCAAATGACAATGTGATTGATCACCATGATTCATATGATGAGCTTGTTAGTAGACTTGCTAGCATGACCATGTCTTTAGAAAAAGAGAAAGCTAAAACCATGAACTTGGAAAATGAAAACTCTTTTCTAAAGAAAACATGTGAACAACAAGAGCATCTACTTTATGTCACTAGTTGTTCACATGATGTGCTAAAATTGGCTCATGAGGAACTTTGTGTTACTCATGATAACTTGGTACAAGACCATGCTTTTCTCACTAAGAAGTTTTCCAAATGAGAAATTTAAAACTAGTGAGAGCTCATCACATGGGTCTATTGATCAATCACATATTTGTGCTAACCCTTGTGATGTAGGCAAGAAGCATGTATCCACCTCTTGTGATGATTTACTAGACATGCCATGTTCTTCATATTTAGATGCTTGCTCTTCTTCTATGTCTTGTGAGACTAACATTTTGAAGGAGAACAATGAGCTCAAAAAGAAAGTGAAGAATTTGAGCAACCGGTTAGAGAGGTGCTACAACTCCAAGGTCCTCTTCGAGAAAATAGTGAAGAATCCAAGAAGCCTTCATGACAAGAGTGGTCTTGGGTTCATCAAGAAGAAGATGACCAAAAGTGGGAGGAAAATAGCAAAGATGGTCAAGAAGCAAGAAAATGAGAAGCTATCTCATTTCATGTGCTATCAATGCCATAAAAGGGACATCTTGCAAAGGCTTGTCCAAATAAAGAAAAGCTCAAGTTGAAGCAACAAGATGAGCCTCAACCGAAGCCCCAAGATCAAGTCAAGATCAACCATGAACCTAAAGTTGATGACTTGAAGATGAAGAAGAAAACAAGAAGGGGTGGAAGAGCTTATGCAAGGCATCCAACTCATATCCAAGATGCCAAGATGATGAGCAAGAATCAAGTTTGGAAGAAAGATTTGGCTCACATCAAGTGCCATAGTTGTGATATATTGGGCCACCTAGCTTCGGGTTGTCCAAACAAGCTTGAGAAGAAGGCTCAAGCAAGCAAGATGAAGCAAGGCAAGAAGGAGCATCAAATGAGCAAGAAAGAAAAGGCTCAACAAAAGAGAAGATGCTACTTATGCCGGGAAAGGGGACACATGGCTCATTCATGTCCCCTAGGTACAACTTCTAAGCCTATTTCAATTGATGATAATATTGTGCTTAGAAAGGATGACAATGGTACCTCCTCGGTTGCTATTGCAAAACATCCCGCTACTCATACTAAGGCTTTGCCTAAGTATGTTGCACCTAACTTGAGAGGACCCAAACAAGTTTGGGTACCATCAAAAAGTGGATGAATGTTTGTAGGTACCATGGCATTGAAGGCTTGATTCAATTGAGTTCACATTGTACATCATTTGATTGAGTCAAGTAATGAAGCCTAGTGCAATTATATCCCAATGCCAAGTCAAGAAAAGTGAAGTCCAAATGAGCTACAACATACAAGTGCAAACTCAAGTTGTGGTGGTTTATTGAAAATATTTGATGGCTTGCAAATACTTTAGTTGAAGCTTGCTATTTGATGATCATGAGCTACAAAGGTATACTTCTAGTTGATCACACATATTTGGGTGCATATGAGTTGATTGAATTGGATATATATGCATATGTTGCTTGCTATGAGATGATTGAATGGATCAAATGCTTAGTAGTCAAATTTGAGTTGGTTTGAATGGATATGGTCATGAGATGACTTTAGTATGTGATTTCAATTGGTATATGTCTTGTGATAGTATTCAAACAAGTTAGCATCAAATTTGATTCAATTTGATGAAGCATAGCTCAATTGCTTAAATCTGTCCACTATTGCAAAACCTGAGTGAGCTGTGATCTTAGCCATATTTGGATGATCAAATCTTGTTGGAATGGCTTGAAATTTGGCATGCATGCTCTATACTTATGGTACAAGATGCTGTAGAAATTTCATGATGCTAGAACAAGGGATACTTCAGTTTTGGAGTGGAACTTGTGAGATATGTTGCAGTAGTTTTCAGCATGTAGTAGGGTGGAAAGGTGTGAAATCTGGTAGCAATCCATAACGACTTTGGAGCTCAAATTTTTATGGATGCTAGATGACTTAGTGTTGAACATCTCCACCAAATTTCATGGCATTTCAACATGTACATTGTGAGATATGGTTCATTCTTTGTGATGTACAAAATCTGCCAGAAAAAGTGACAATTATTGGATTGATCAAGAGTCACTCTCATTGAAAGGTCCTCAAGTTGGAATCATGTTGATAAGAGATTGAGGCACCTAAGTTTGGTTTTGAATTGAGTTAGAAGCTTGACAAGCAATGAGTACTAAGACCATTGATTTTGGGGTAGTGTCCCATGTACACATCTAGTACTCTAGTTGAAGATCAAGACCAAACTCAAAGATGGAGAGCAAGTAATGAGTTCAAATAATCATTGGATATCTTTGGTAGAAAGTTCATCATGTGGATCAATCAACCAAAGTCAATTCAAGTGAGTATCAAGAATGGTTCTTGGAGAGGTCACTTCTCCCGTTGGGGGCATGCCGCCTCTTGAGGTAAACCGAGCACCGGCTTGGATGGCTAACATGGAAGTGAGATTCTAGAAACTATTGGAGATGCTTAGTTGATGCAATCTAAAGGGTTGATCAATAGGAGAAAGCAAGCAACACCCAAATAGAGAGATATTTCATGCAAGATTCAAATGGTTTTCTCTCATGCAAGCAAAGGTCAAAAAAAAAGGCAAGCCAACCACAACATGAAGATAGTGCACTTGATCATTGATGGTTTTCATTTCATATGGGTGAAGCTTGGAATTCATATTGATATATATTGTCTTCACCAAGCTATTGAATTGGACTTCATGATGCTAGTTGGAGAGCTAAATTGGAATCTAATGACTATCCTCTACTCCAACATAGCAAGGTGAAATTGCTTGACATATGCATTCATACTTTGCTAAGGACTTGCTAGTGCATATAGTCATACATAGTGATCATTCATGAAAATCAAATGTTTTAATGCTTATATGGTACCACTATTGCTTCTATGCTTTATATGATCTAGTGGTGGCATATGACATGTTCATGAGCTAGTAAACCCATAGTATTTGATCTAGAAAATAAGCATTCAAGTACTTCAACTCAACATTGTCAAGATAACCCTTAGCATGAGGTGTGAAAAAGCTTGTCATTGGTTCAAACCGAAGTTAGATTATTTTGTGCAAGTGATCTAGATCAAGTCAAAGAGAAAGAAGCTCATGGAAACAACATAGTTCAAGAATTGGTTACAATTGACAAATTTTTTCAAGTGGCTTCCACATTGCAAGTTTCAAGACATGGCTAGATTATTACATCATCTTTACACGTGGTATTTCCTTCACTTGGTATCTTTCACGTGGTATTCAACTCAAGTAATGTCTAGTACATGAAATTGGTGGTTCCACAAGTGATCCTCAACTTTAAGTGATCAATTCAAATCAAGAAAGCTACCCTCGCCAACAAGTGCTCAAATTGTTCAAATAGTTTGACATATGCTTTGACATAGGGGAGGTGCCCCACCTCAAGATCAAGGTCAAGGATCCTACAAGTGACCTACATGTGGCATTTCTAGGTGGTCTTCATGCTTCCACATGTGGTTGTTACAAGTAGTGTCATTCCAACATATGGTGGTGTCCATCAAAAATGAAGATTCAACAATCAACCATCTATCCCTAGTCACAACCTTTGTATCAATAAGAGACATACCCTTTATGGAAATTGATGACAAAGGGGGAGAAATTGGACAATGATATGTATGTGTCTTTGGATACATGACAAAAGGGGATGAGAATATGGACATAGAACAAGAGGGAGCAAGAGCAAGATTGAAGATTAGAAGAGGATCAACATTCTTGGACAAAAGAGAAGCACACAAGTTGGGGGAGCAAGCTCATGAACTTGATTGATTGCATTTGATATGTGCATATTCATGTGCTTGCTTGCATTTGCATAAGTTTTAAATTCTATATGCAATGCTTGTGTGGTGTATGCTAGTCATAGAACTTGATTGATGATATGTTAACTAGTATGCATAGGTTGTAGCTAGACATATATAGTTTTCACATGGATCAAGAGCCATAGCATATAATGTTGATCTCACATGGTATCTTGAGTTTTGATGTATGTCTAGTTACATGGATGATGCTAAGGATGAACTTAAATTTGCAACTCCGATTGGTATCACGCTTCAAAGGTTTATCCTATATACCTTAGCATCACTTTGTAGTGTTAACCCTCCCAAAAAGTTTCATATCTTTGTATGTGTGCAAACCTTGAATTCAAATCAATTGGGCACACATATAGGGGGAGTTACCACTACGAAGAAAGCTTTAATCTTCAATTCCATATCTTTGTAGTGTTGCCATCAATTACCAAAAAGGGGAAGATTGAAAGGTCCCTTGTGGTTTTTGGTAATTGAGTGTCAACATTAGGTGAACTAATATGTGTGATTGAGATTATACACGGAGATTAGTTCACACATGATGATGCAATGAAGGAGCTTATTGCATATGAAACATGACATGGAGTCATGTGACCAAGGTGGTGAAGATCAAGACAAAGACTTGGCTTGAAGGACCGGTTGCAAGTGTGAAGGGCAAGTCACTGGACTTGGCGCCGATGGACCGACGCAATAGCGGTGAAGAGCAAGTGAGGTCGAGATCGATGGACCAAGAAGGTCATGTGATGATATGGAGTGGATCATATCATTCTTGATCGTGTTGGTGCATGTGTTGCATCGGCACTTAGAAGATGGAGCGGAATGGAAATGCGCCAAGGCAAAGGTATAACCTATAGGCATTTCATTTCACCTACCATGAGGAGCTTAGAGAAGTTTATGACCGGGTTTAGGATAGATGGCCGTACTATCAAGAGGGGCAAACTTGTTTGCATATCGGTCATCTAGTGCCACTTGAGCGATCTAACTTTTGCGATGTGTTAGGATCGAGTGGCGTGACAAGAGCTAACCCGGCCTTTGAAATGATTGTGAAAATGCTAACACACTTGCACATGGTGATGTACACTTGGTGGTGTTGGCACATTTACAAAGGCGGCGGTGATTGCGGGGTTGAGTTGGGTTTGTGAACCGCTCATCCTCCCGCCGAGCTTGCGGGGCGGAATTCGGGCGCCTTCGAGAAATGAGATGCATATTTTCTATTGCGCCGGATGCAAGTTGGAGGTGAAAACATGCTATTCCTCGTGCTCAAGTTTGGTATACTTGATGGGTAGCATGTCGGGCAAAAGGAAGAGAAGGCGCCGGTGTTTCGGTGGAGTTTTCGCTGAAAACGCCGACGAAGCGTGAGGCTTGACCGGACGCTGGCCACCGACCGACCCCGTCGGTCGCGTCGCGTAAAAGCTCGCAGCGTTTCACCGGACGCCGCGACGGACGCTGGACCGAAGCTTCCGGTGATGACCGGAAGCATGCACCGACGCCGGCGTAGCCGTTGGTCGTGGGCCGTTGCTTGTCGCTTGTGGCCGACGCTAATGGCCGGACGCCGGACCGGACCACGGTGTCCGGCCGCCAGCGTCGGTCAACGGCCACAAGCAAATCCGTGTTTCGTCCCCAACGGCTAGTTTTGGCTTGGGGGCTATAAATAGAGGGTGTGGCCGCCTTGGCTGGTGCTTAGCACCTTGGGGACTTTGTGTCCATGCTTGTGAGTGCTTGAGAGCCCTCCCACTCACATATGCTTGATATCGTTCATCCGATTGAGTGAGAGATCGAGTTCTAGTGCGTTGCTTTGAGAGATTGCATCGTGTGGCACTAGGTGTTCGTGTTGCAAGCCGGTGTGCTTGTTTCTCTTGGAGGTTGCCACCTCCTAGGCGGCTCGGTGGCAAGAGGCTTCGTGAAGCACGCAAAGAAGATTGTGCGGTTACTCAAAGAAGAGATTGTGAGAGGTTCGGTGCTCACCTCGCGGGGATCGTGAAGAGCAACTCTAGTGGAGCGTGTCATTGAGCTACCACACTTGTGTGTGGGGTTCACACGGTACCCTATTGAGGGATTGGCTAGAGAACTCACATTGGTGAGTGTCTCGATCGAGCTCCCAATTTGGGGATTTGGCAATCGGCCATTAAGCTTGAGAATCATCACCGGGTGATTAAGCCAAAACCGTGGAACCACTAAGGTGTTGGTCGACACAACGAGGAGTAGGGGAAGGTGGCAAGCTTCCCGAGACCTCGATAAAAATCACCGGTGTCATCTTGTGTCCACACTTCGCGGTGGTTTGCAATCTCTTCGCTCAAGCTTTGTTCTTACATTCATATGTATATTGTGCTTGTGCTTGAGTAGAGTAGTTGTGACTATCTAGCTTGTGTAGCTTGATTAGTTACTTTGCTTAGCTTGTGTAGCTAGGTAATTTGAGCCTTTGGGTTAGGGCGTGTGTTGCCTTGTCCATTGTGCATCTAGTGAGCTTAGGGGCTTTGTGCTTGCGCTTACTAGAATTGTGCAGGAGCTCACCCGTGCTTGAAGTACTAGTGCTTAGGTTTGTGTGACCTTGCATTAGAATTGATTAGGAGCTCAAGCTAGGCTTGTCACCTCACCTTTCTTGTGTAGGATCTTTTGTGAGGCGATTTAGAGTCTTAGTTAGAGGGGTGAAGTCTTGGCTAGACCGATAAGTTTAATTCCGCATTTGTTTTGGCGTTAGCCGGTGCGATTAGTTTTTAATAGGGACTATTCACCCCCCTCTAGTCCCCATCTCGACCCTTCACCTACAAAATAGTTTATATAACAATAAATTATTTAAAATAAACTTTACACAAAGATAAAAATTATAGAACATGTCATTTACCTTTCTTTTGGGCAACCTTCTTCTTCTTCGTTGTGTTCTTTTCAACAACATTTTTATGGCGTGTCTTCTTTGGACCTTTTATTACTTGAGGAATTTTGAATGATATGACATCATTTGATGGTTGTCCATCACATTCTTTAGGAGTAGGGGAAATCTCATTGTTTTTTCATGTGCCTCGCTTAGATAAGTATACGCTATACGACCCGATTCCTTATCCACCGAATGGCATAAAAAAATGTAGGATCCTGTAATTGTTTATTTACGAGATATTCGGATAACGTTTGTGCATCATTGGCTTCTAGGTACTTTGTACTGGCGCTCGCGACCAATCTCATTATAGCAATCCGTCTTCAAAATGGTATTTTATCTTCCCCTCCATAATGCTCCTTCAAGAAATCAAAAACTTGGGCGGCTTCATTCCAGCCTGCCGTATCGGCTAATTAATTGTCTATCTGCCTCTAGAACCTCTCGTTGGGACCTCAACTTATGTGCCTTATTTGACCGGCAAGATAATGGTTGTGCTCTAATACGACCTTTTACCTTGTCCCAAACATCTTCCTTGCCGACGCTAAAATCGCACCGCGGGCATCGCATAACCGGTCCTTGAAACATCCCTTTGTGAATTTTCATTCCTTCGGTACCCTTGCCAGTTGCAAACAAAAAATTTCTGACTTAGACTATCATCCTTGCGGCGCCTTGTCTTACTCTTTCTAACACTGAACCCAACCTTTCCCTGTATATTCGTTGTACATCTCATAGGCCTTTTTCTCAGATTCGAAAGCCATTCCAATTTTAGGTTCGATCAAACGTACCACCTGCACATATGGATTCTTCTATCAATTAAAGGCGTAGTATAATAAAAAAAATAAAATAGTATATAGTCTCTCAAATTTTTAATTTTTTTACCTCATTACATACTTCATTCTCGGCTAGTCCATCATATGTTATTTGTTGTTCCTCTTCATTCAAAAGATTGAACATTCGATCTACAACAAGGAGCAATCATAAAGTCTAATAATTAAGAAACATGACCTTCACATGAGGCGATCATTAGAAAACAAGCATTAATAATTAAGAATTGAATGGAGCGATCATGTAATGGTCAAGCATTAATCAAGAAGCATTAATAATTAAGACATGGCAAAGCCGGAGTAGTTACCTCAGGACTGATGGCGACGGATCAGCGTGCCCGCGATCCAACGTCGGTGCCGCCGGGTGTGGCTTAGCAGTGTCGCCTACCGCCTGGGCTGCAGCGATGTGAACTGCCTCTCGTTCACTTCCATCCATGTTGCTCGGGCCGTCGCCGGGTAAACCCTCTCCATGCCGCCCTTCACCCATACAGGAAGACGATGACGGCACTAGGGACGCGAGAGTCCAACAGAGAAGCGATGGCGGCGTCACGGCGACCACGCGAGGGAGCGGAGACCTAGCGAGATGGGAATTTCCGTCAGACGCGATGAGGCGGAGACCTGCGATGACGGCGCCGACGACCACGCGAGGGAGGAGACCTAGCGAGATGGGAATTTCCGTTAGGCGCGGCGCTGCGATGCGAGGGAGCTGGGGTCTGCGATGAGCGATACGGAGCCGAGCCGATCTCAGGCAACCTGCAGCGGCCGAGCGCGCTACGACGCCGCACAACGGAGCCGAGCGGCAGCGGGGAATCGCGTGAGCCGATCGGTACAGCGGAGTCAATCACCAGGAGCCAGGATACATGCGTTGACGCTGATTTCCCGTGACCAAATGAGAAGGCGACACGTGGGGGTGTACCGTTTTGACGGTACTCCGGGAACGGATAGCCGATTCTTTGCCGCTTTGGTCTTCACGTTAAATATACGCAACCAACATAGCTCAACACACCGTATCGATCCAAGAAGAGCCACACCTCGGGGACAGCCCAAGCGAGCGAGATCCAACCCAAGCCCCGACGCCGTGGGCGAGGCCGACCAGATCCACCTCCTCAGCCATCTCGGATGGCGGCAGCATCGGCGGCTGTGCGGATGCTCCCCGACGGTAGCGCTGACGAGGAGGAGCGGTGACTCGTCGAGGGCATCGCCGGCGTCCAGCAAAACCCACGAACCAACCCACGCAAAACTATATCTGAAAGGCAGTACAGGTTGGTTTGGATATGGTTAATACCCATCTAAACCGAGCAGCTGTCTTTACCCTGGCAATTGTCGCGAGGGTGTCAAGGAGGTGCTGGTTGGGTAAAGCATGCAACTAGGGATCTTGGTGCGGCGAGCACGGCCGGGTCGAGGGCGCCGCGGCCCCAGCGGCAGTGGCCTGGCACCAGCGACACTACGGCGGCGGATGCCGTTCATCACTAATTAATTCCTCGCCGTCAGCACGACGATGCCTCTGTTGTGCGGGCGGCGGCTGCTGTGCGGGTCCTCCGGTGACGATGCTAGCGTGGCCGGAGACGCAGAGTGTGCGCGTGTGCATGGGGACTGAGGAGCCGGCCATCGAGATAGGCGACTGGAGCAGCGGAGAGGCTCAACGGCATTGGCTGTGCGGGCTATGTGCGGACTGCGGAGGCGGTGAAGGAGCGGTGTGGCCGCAGAACACGACGGGCGGCGGCGCTAGGTGCCCATGAGACCGAGTGCAGGGACTTCATGGCCAACACGAGGCTCAACCCGGCGCTCTCCCCTGACGGTTGGCCTCCATGCATGCACGTACCGCATCGAGTGCCGGAGGCTTGACCGGAGGACGGCGCCGCGCCAGGAGCGGAGGAGCAGCCTCGACGCGGCAGCGGCCCGGGCTGTGGCGCTCACCAGTTGGGCCAGCTGCATGCATGTGACCTGCAGTTCCTCGCCGACGTAGGCAGAGGGAAGCAGAAAATCCGGAGTGGAAACAGAATATGTTGATAGGTACACAAAAGAAATTAAGTCGCAAACTACAGATTAATTAACAGTACTGACACATATATACTATGGAAAATAAAAGAGTATTTTATTATATATTGAATAGATATTGCTATGTGCTTTGCAACATGAGAAAAATCTACAAGAAAGTATTTTTTAAGTTTTAACCAATTCAAACAATTTAATAGCGCATTGTTATATTTTTGCTGATATTAATTTATGCTATGAATGCCATATTTATTATATCAAGTTTTCATTAATATTTAGTAGCATTTTTCGTCCCGTTGCAAACGCACGCGCATGCATTTTTGCTAGTAAAATAAAAAACCCAAATTTATTGGGCTCCACATGATCTATACATATGACATAGTATGCTTTAGTATAAAGTTTTTGCTATAGTTTTAGTTGTGCATTTTTTTATTGATTCATAGTTGCAGATCATATTGTGGTGAAATTTTTATGGTGGACTAATCATTGTATGCTTAATATGTAGTAAAAATTCATTCTCATGGGATCATTATGACTGATTTATAAATTTATTCATGCTTATGCTTATTAAACAGTTTTAAATAGTTAAAAGTGTGGGAAAGTAGAAAATATAAGTTTTTTGTGCAATTTTCTCTATGACAACATGATTAAATTTCTAGTGGGGGGGCTTCGGAAGGGTTCAATCGGCAATAGGGGCGCGCCCCCCTCACACCCCCACCCCACAACTAGATTTGCCTTTTGGGCGAGGCCTTGCACTATTCACTTTATCAGTTCATCTTTCTTACATCTATTTCTAATGTAACACCCTAAAATTTGCATGAATTTATTTATGCCCTATTCCCCTCCCACCCATGCGTGAGGCCACGAATGACATCAGGAATAGACCCCATCATGGCAATGGCAAAGAGGGCCTTGGAAGAGGCCACCTAGGGTTGTGGCGAGAAGCTGAAGATTGGCATTGTAGTTTTGTTGCTAGTAATGTCGTATAACGTGGTGCCACAGACTTTGCGGAGAACATTGCCTAGCGTTAGCACCGAAAGAGTGACTACGACGTAGCAACCGTAGTGGTGGTGCTGTTGCTAAGAAAGAGACCAGATATCATTAGTGTGTACACACTACACGGACCGACAGATAATAGTAATCTATGTATGTTTAGAATCTTTAGATACCTTTTTCAGATTAGACTATATATCAGAGTATACATACATATTGAGAAAAAATTAATGATAATATTAAGAGAAAATATATATTGAATAATATTTCAGAGCATATGTATATTAAATAATATTAATAATAAAAATGAACTCAGTGCTATACTGAAAAAAAACTTTATCCTTCAATACTAAATAAGAAATCATGTTATCTTTCAATGCTAAATAAAGATTTTCATTTTTCCCCCCTCCTCCTACCACCACCTCCACCTCAAACCGCACTGATACTGTTGAATAGGTCCAGCACAGATCCTGCCTGGACGCAGCGAATAATTTTGTGGCTCAGGTCAGGGCAGCCGGCCGGCAGCGATGGAAGTGGCACGGACAGGCACCCATTGGATACTTCAGCTGAGGTTCAGGGCACTATATATTTCACTTCTTCAGTTCATCTTATCTCTATTTCTAATCCCCCATCATCCCCCAGTGCATGGAAATTCCATGGTCACGGGCACTGAGAATATAATCCACGCACACCATCAACCAGAGCAGACTAGAGCACATTCACTCACTCATGATGCATCATGCATGGCTGTAGGTGCAGCAGAGACAGACAAACACTCTGTCTCAAGTGTCGAGCATCTGATTTTATTCACCCAACAAGTACCACTACTACCTCGTTCCCAATAATATAATCCAATTGCAAATTCTTGCTGTCGACCTGCTAATTGTAGTATTATTCTTGTTTTTTTGTTTCCCATGCACGGTCCGGTACTGCTGTCGCTGTGGCGTCAAAGTCAAAGTCAGACTCAGAGATGTGGACAAGTCAACGAGAATCATTCTCTGTACTAGTATCTCTTTATATATATTATTATATATATAATATGTATACTGACTGTATTTTCCTGTGGTCTTTGCGGCTACCTCATCCAGGAGTGCTTTGCGAGCAAGCAACTGACAAAACTGTCTGGCGGGCGAGGCTTTGTTTACTTACTTATATATATAAAAAATGGTTGGATTTTGGTACTTATCTGCAGGAGACCTAATAGACATGCAAATATATTTACTATGTTGGTGTCGAGCGATACACGCCGTGACTATATTGTAAACGTAGTTTCCAGATCACAGTACGTATCAGATTCTGATGCAATACTCTGCTTATATGACGACGGGCAGTCGTTAATTTGTTTTTTTAAGATCAGTCGTTATATTGTTGGACAAGAAAGATAGATAGCGGGCCGGGACGACTAGAGCAAATTAATCACTTGGAATCGCATCAAACGAAGGTGTAGACTTGACCTGATCGATGTGTATATGTACATACAAAATCTTATCTCATACTCCCTCCGTCCCTAAATACTTGTCGCTTTGCGTTTTCCAAGAAACAACTTAAATTAAATCTATATTAAAATGTATTTATAATTATAGTATATAATTTGTACCATTAGAAAGACCTTTGAATCTAGTTTTTTAACAAATTTATTTGAAAATACAAATGTTGAACACATTTTCTATAAATTGATTCGAACTTGTGGCACGCACACCAAAAAAAAACGACAAGTAAAAGGGGACAGAGGGAGTAGATATGAGCACATGTACGCTGATGCGTCAATCCGGTGCTACGTGTAGTGTATGCACTTTGAAGTGGCCTTGCAAATTAAACTAAACTCCATAATAATATATACATTCGCATCAACATCGTCTATCTGCGCTCCGGTCGGTCTCCCCATGGATCTGATCCTTATTAGCGTAATCGACAAGAAATGTGGCCTAACGACTTGTAATTTGGATCAGATGGATATACCAGGAAAAAAGGAAAGAAAGAAAGAAAGAAATAGAAGATGTCTCAGCAGACTTGCTGGGAAAAGAGACCAGTACAGGTAAATTGAAGGAAAAACACCGACGACGTGGGAGTTTCAACAGCAACAGCCACCATGAAAGGTACCTAGATAGCTAGGCATGCATCACATCACCGTTAGTCGGCACTTGGAAGCCATTGAGAATGAGATCGATCGATTGATTGAGATCCCTAGCTAGCTTAGCTTAGGTCTGAATGATTCTCACTTTCTCAGGACCAGCAGTAGTGTCTACAGTAGGAGCTACATATGTAGCCGCACCCGCACCCACAGATAAAATGAAAAACAGTCATAAATGTTAAATTTTCATTATATTTACACCTATAAGTTATAAATTCTCACATGTGTACCCCCGAATTGACTCTGGCTCTGCCACTGAGATAGTGTACTCTACAGTAGCAATCACAACTGTGCCGATGCCGACATTCTCCGATCGAGCTACTGTGGGGGCAGGAGGAGCCAGGATCGAGCTACTGTGGGGGCAGGAGGAGCCAGGCACGCACGCGGGCCAGGCCATGCGGCACCCAATGGAAATGGACACACAGACGATTTTGTTGGATCGGTGCGCGGCTGCCCACTCGGAGACGATTTTGTTGACCGGCCAGGCCAGCAGAGCGTCCACACTCGATCTGTGCCAGGTCTTGGCTCATGCAACTTGCAGATGTGTGTGGGATCAATGGATGCCGAGGCAGCCAGCCACCACTATATATGAACATGACTGCATATATACAGTGGAGGGAGTGGATCTCTCACTGCATGCCTCCTCCCACTTTGCACGTTCTTGTTAACTTGTGTAGACTTGGTCTCTCCTTCGCGCGCACGTACGGATTCATATCAATTTTTTTTCGAAAGCGGGAACGGATTCATATCAATGTGACTCATGTTTGCCGAAAATGCTGACAATCAAACCACCTCACCAAAATTAAACCACATATATTCCAACCAGATACTTAAATATGCAGATCATGTGGCAGTGGACAGACCAGAATTTCTTCTTGTCTTCGATCTGCTACCTAACAACACACAATGGGGCATGTATCAGACAGATATATCCACTAGCTACTAGCAAGAGGATCAGCTGAAAACAAATAAAGAAAAGCAAACTCAGAATCTTGCAGGTTGTATTTTGGGTGGACCTGAAATGATGATATTCTCCCCTTTTTGAATTTTTTCTAACCTTGTATCTTTCTGTTTAGTCTTTACGACTTGGGCGTCAACAATAATTGACCGTAATGTTGAATAGAAAAAAAAAAAGAAAGAATTGACCATAATATCAGATTTCTTTCGTAGCATCGTTTTTGGATACACTGTTTGGACTCTTGGAGTGACAAAGTCCATACAAAAAGGATATCAACATTTTTTTTTTTTTTGACCGAACCGGGTCGGGGAGGCCCCGACCTATATATTTTTTTAATTAAATGAAAGAATGTTTACAAAGAGGGAAACTTACAAGGCATCCAGGCCCAAAAACAGGAAAAATAATAACATGAGATTACAAATAACTATCTCTCCAATCACTTAGTAGAAGGCTTTTTTGTCCCTTTGGCCTTGATACAAACCAAGCCAAATTCATAGATGAAGATTTGTTTCCAGGAGCTAACTTCAGGGTTGCCATGATAAAAAATGATGCTATTTCTTAGTTTCCATAAACTCCAGCAAGCACATGTGACTATTTCTCTGAATATGATGCCTTGGAAATCCCTTCTTGCTTTTAAGAACATTTATGATACATAAGTTATGAAACATTTAATTAGATGCCTATTTGGTATGCTAAATGCTAATAATACCATTCTCTGTATATCACTGATGATGCTTGGACGACTGAATCTCTGGGACGGGGGAGTACGTAGATTTAGATATGTGTCTATCTTGACAGTGATTCTGTATGTACAGTAGGTCGGTAGACGTGCTATGAGCAGGACGTTTGTCACGGTAATGAATGGAAAAATTGCTTGGTCAGGCGCAATGAAAGTGACGTGAGCCACTCGTATCAATGTCACTCATTCATTCCTTAAATCACAATCATCGCGGAAAAAGTCGGAATTTATTTGTGATACTGTGCGTGTTTTCCCTCTTATCTTCTCATGAGCTGCTGCCTCATCAAGTGTTGGGTCATGGGTGAGAGCTGCCGCCACTGCAAGCAGAATCGCCATAGTGGCATGTCTGCCAACTGCCATTGACAGCCGCACAGCACCAGCAGCGCCCCGAATTGAAGAGCGTCATGTGACTGCCTCCGATCATGGTTGGTCAGACACAGTCTTGATTGGATGACACGGCAGTCAGCACTAGTGAGGTCAAACAGTTGGCGCCGACGACTTGGTTTAGAGCCGTCGTCTTGTTTTGGTTGACTCTTGGGCGTAGTTAGAGCCTGTGTACAATACTGTACAACGCAAGCTTTTTGGCGCTTTCCTGCAAAGTTCCTTTCAGATTGGCCATTTGACAAATGCACAACAAGGCGATCTTCAAGACGACATTACGTATCCTGTTAGTGTTAGTGGGGTGGCATCGGGTTTATGACGGTCGCAAAGTAAGCGAGTCAGGCAGCTAATAAACGTCAGTAGTCAATAGGTAAGAGATTTATGCTTCTTTGTGTATATAAACGCCATGAAGAAAAACATCGAATTTCGTGATAATATTGCATATCTTTCATTGACCTCACTAGGAGGTCAAACGGTAGTACCAAGTTCCCGACCCATTAAACCATGACATAGTTTTCATACTTGGCAACTAAGGTACACTAGATGTTACACATGATAAGTTGTAGAAATCCAATCTTCTTTCTCGTTATTTAAAAATCTATCTTCTCTCTTCTATTTTCAACTTGTCATAACTTTTCCAATTGTAGTTCCTAGTATATAGACAAGGTTTCTCACATAACAATCAATTCCCTTCTCTATTATCCTTAATTCTAGTTCTAAATGCTACATCAACATTTTGCGTATTCGGTCTCTTTTGATTTGTCATTCTCACTTCCCAAAATTCAAACATGGTTAACTTTAACTAAATATACAAAATAAAATATTAGTATTTGAAAAACATAATTAGTATAGTTAGATAAATAATTAAATCTATCTTCATAATAAATTTATTCCGAGATATAAATGCTGCTAATGTTCTATACAAGCTTAGTCAAACTTAGAAAGGTTTCACTAATACGGTTCCCGCGAGGATACTTAAACAAGGACATCATAGAGTATATTTTGAATACTTCCTCCATCTCAAATTGTAAATCCTTTGATTTTTTTTTTACACTAAGTTTGACCACTTATCTTATAAAAAATTAGTGCAAAATATCAATTTTTTGGCGTAGCTTACTTTATTAATAAAAAGATCTTCAAGAATAACTTAAATTTTATCTATGTTTATACATTTTTTTTTTTAATAAAACGAGTGGTCAAATTTAGGATGAAAAAGTCAAACGGCAATTTAGGATGGAGGGAGTAGAAAAACAAGCCTTCTCCTCCAAGCATTCCAAGATACGAGACAAAAATTGCTTGACTGTGGGTGAAAATCAATATTTCAGGCAATTGAAAATGAGCCAAACCAATAGTGGAGGTAGTACAAGCTTTAGCTATTAAATAACATAACCCCGTGTTGGTATATGCCCCAATGCTATTAGTAATAATGTTTTTATAATAATTATTGTAATAAACACAGGTGCTTAGTAGTGAAGGCAGTCAAAGGGAGCCACTGACAACCACACCCACTCACTCCAGTCCTCTCCCTTTCTTCCTGCTACCTACAAAACCACCACCTCCTCCAACCTCCATTCATCTCCATCCCCATTAATTCCACTCTCTCCACCTCACTCCAATGTCAAGCTCCACCAAGAAACCCAAACCTCCCATCCTCCTCTCCTTCCTCTTCCTCCTCGCCAGCCTCGCCGTCGCCGCCTCCCAAGAGTTCACCTACAAAGGCTTCAGCTTGAGCGGCAGCGCCGGCGGCAGGAACCCAAACCTCAACCTCAACGGCACGTCGGCGTCGGCGACCGCGGTCCTGCCGAGCGGCCTCCTCCGCCTCACCAACGATTCGTCCAAGCTCCTCGGCCACGCCTTCTACCCGACCCCGCTCCGCTTCCTCAACCGCCCCAACGGCACCGCCGTGTCCTTCTCCACGCAGTTCGCCTTCACCATAGTCCCCGAGTTCGCGCAGCTCGGCGGCCACGGCTTCGCGTTCGTCGTCGCGCCGGACCCGCGCATGCCCGGCGCGCTGCCTAGCCAGTACCTGGGCCTGCTCAGCGCCGCCGATGTGGGAAACGCCACCAACCACCTCTTCGCCGTCGAGTTCGACACCGTGCAGGACTTCGAGTTCAACGACGTCAACAACAACCACGTCGGCGTCAACCTCAACAGCCTCATCTCCAACGCGTCCGCCAAGGCCGACCCTCTCAACCTCAAGGCCGGAGACACCACGGCCTGGATCGACTACGACGGCGCCGCGAGGGTGCTGAATGTCTCCATCGCCAATGGCACGGTGGGGAAGCCCGCCGCGCCGCTCATCTCGTTCCGCGTCGACCTGTCGGCGATCTTCCGCGAGCAGATGTACGTCGGGTTCTCGGCCTCCACGGGGGTCCTCGCGAGCTCGCACTACGTCAGGGGATGGAGCTTCCGTCTCGGCGGCGGCGCCGCGCCGGCGCTGGACCTCGCGTCGCTGCCGTCGCTGCCGCGGATCAAGGACGGCAAGAGCAAGACCTCGCTCATCCTCGCCGTCGCGTTCTCGGCGTTCGTGGCGCTCGTCGTGCTGGGCGGCGCCGGCGCGTACGGCGCGTACCGGTACAAGAACCGCGACGTGATCGAGCCGTGGGAGCTCGACTACGGCCCGCACCGGTTCAAGTACGCCGAGCTCCGGCGCGCGACGCGCGGGTTCCGGGAGCGCGAGGTGCTGGGCTCCGGCGGGTTCGGCAAGGTGTACCGCGGCGTGCTCCGGGGCAAGTCCGGCGAGACCGTGGCGGTGAAGCGCGTGAGCCACGAGTCCCGGCAGGGCCTCCGTGAGTTCGTGGCGGAGATCGCGTCCATCGGCCGCCTCCGCCACCGGAACCTGGTCCAGCTCCAGGGCTGGTGCCGCCGCCGCGGCGACCTCCTCCTGGTCTACGACTACATGCCCAACGGCAGCCTGGACCGTCACCTGTTCGGCGACCAGCTCAAGGCGTCGCGGCTGACGTGGCCCGTCCGGCACCGGATCCTCCGCGACGTGGCGTCGGCGCTGCTGTACCTGCACGAAGGGTGGGAGAGCGTGGTCCTCCACCGCGACGTCAAGGCCAGCAACGTGCTCCTGGACGCGGACATGTCGGCGCGGCTCGGCGACTTCGGGCTCGCCAAGCTCCACGAGCGCGGGGCCAACCTGAGCACGACGCGCGTGGTGGGCACGCTGGGTTACCTGGCGCCCGAGCTGACGCGGACGGGGAAGGCGACGTGCGCCGCCGACGTGTTCGCGTTCGGCGCACTGGTGCTGGAGGTGGTGTGCGGGCGGCGTCCCATCGAGCCCCACGCGGAGCCCGAGGAGCTGGTGCTCGCCGAGTGGGTGTGGGTGCGGTACGCGGCCGGGGAGGTGGAGAAGGTGGTGGACGCCCGGCTCGGCGGCGCGTTCGACTCCGCGGAGGCGGCCGCGGCAGTCAAGGTGGGGCTGTGGTGCTCGCACCCGGTGCCGGCGTCGCGGCCCACCATGCGGGAGGTGGCGAGGTACCTCGACGGCGGGGAGGCCGGCGGCGAGGTGCCCGAGCCCCCGCCGCCGCCGCCGATGCCGCCGGCGTACTCCGGCGAGGTCGGGTTCGACGATTTCGTGCACTCGTACCCGTCGTCGTCGTTCGAGCGCGCCGCCGCGGTTGGCGGCGGGTGGGACGCCGGGACACAGACGTCGGTGGCCACGTTCCCCTTCTCGCCGCTGTCCATGCGGTCGTCTCACGTCAGCATGTGATGGCTGGCGTCGAGTCGACCGACCTTCCTGGGCCCGCTTGGCAGTGAGGACGACGACTTGGTCAAACACAGTGGGACCCTGATGAAGATTTGTTTATATTATTTCTGATTCTGAGCTGTCAACTTTTTGTTTTTTTACTGCACTCGGTAACGGCAAAGGGCAGAGTGACAGTTGGTAGCCTCTTTTTGTTTGTTTTTTTTAAGGAAGCGTTTGAAATTTTGGGCTGAAGCTAGAGTCATGTATACACATGTGGTCTCCTTGGATTAGAATTAAAATATTTCCTTCAGTGGAATGCACCTTATAAACGTGTATAAAATTTAGAAATCAAGGAAATTTTGACAAATGGCTGCGTCAAAATTCAAAAAGATCGGCGAGTAGTAGTCCATTGCCAATGATAACTGACTAGTCATGTCTCAACCAAACATACTAGGATTCTAGAATAGGATGCGGTGGTTGGGCGCGAGGGGAAGAATGAGATGCTGCTGGGCCTCCAGCTCCCGGTGAACAACTCCACATTGATCTGTTCCTGTTTGAACAATGCCCCATTGTACCAAATGTTTGTTTACATGTGTCCCAAAACAACCTCTGTCACAACTGAAAAGCTTAGAAGGACCTTCTTTTGGCGAGGGAGTGGAACCAAAACAAAAAAATATCATTTGGTGAAATGGATAAATAAAGATATGTAAAAGTAAAGGTTGGGCATAAAAGACTTTTAAAAAAGATGATTGTGAGTCTGCTAGCTAAATGGTGGTGGAAATTAGAGCAAAAAGATGGGCTCTGACAGGAAATTTTCAAGTTAAGTACTTGCAAAATAAATCAATCTTCTCTGCAAATCACAAAGCACCCATATGGTGTGACCTCCTTAAAGTGAAGGAGATTTATTTGCAAGGAAGAGAGATTAATATCAAGAATGGTGGAAAAAACAGATTTTGGTGTGACCCATGGCTCTATGATGAACCTACTATGAATATAATGCCTACCTTGGATCAGAAAGAGGTATATGTTGTTGATGTGAAAAAGGTGCTATTCAAATCACATTTCGTAGATGGTTATTTGATGATCTTCAGTTGACCTGGGATAAAATCATGGCTGGTGTAGATGCTTTCCATTTCCATAACATTGGTGATCAAGTGGTGTGGAAACTTGCTAAAAATAAAAAATTCTCTGCAAAATCCATGTATTGTGCTATTACTCAAAATGATGTTGGTTTTGATCATAAGAGGATTTGGAAGGGCAAAGTCTCCCACAAAATCAAGATTTTTATATGGCTACTAACCAACCAATGATGCTTTGTTAACTAAGGATAACATTCTCAAAAGAATGTGGGCTGGCAATCCCAAATGTTCTGTCGATGTGATGAGACATCAGTGCGACCAGACTTCAATGATCCTGGTATCTTGAGTCGCTTGAGTGACGGATCTTGCTAAATCACTGCAAGGAAAATCGCAGGGCAATGTCATCAACAATCCGGAAGCATAATAATTACGAGGAACCGCCACATGCAGAATTGGTTCTAGAGAACTTATTCCCATGGCACATTTCCGTGCAGCATCCATTCTCTTCGAATCCAGTCCCCTTCTCCATCCTCGTAGGTGACCACCACGTCCACATTGCTTGTGCCTGGTGCTGCTGATGATGGAGCTGCTTATCTCCCTTGTCGTCTGCAACACCATGAGTAAGAGCAACTACAATGTGTGGGGTATAGCGTGTAGTGCTGCACTGATCCTTTACAGTACCGGAAGCACGTGGATTCCATGATGAAACAAGTATGCACACTATAATATACATATATTCTGCTGCCAATTAACTAAACTTATCGCCTTCCTGCTCATCTTTTGTCTTCAGAATACACACATGTTCTGCACTCGACTTTACAGCTATAGCAGACATTAGTGTATAATAGCGAGTACCATAATGTGCGCAACACTTCTCTTTCTGAAACCACCGTGTATGTGTGTGTGTGTGGGCAACACTTATTACAAGCTTTGTCAATTGTTGATAATGTTTCATAAATGTTATCAGTACCTCCTGTAATGATGATATGAGCTGTGAATGAATCCCTCATTTCTAATAATTAGCAAAGGTGTTAGAGACAAACCATTTGTTGACCTTTTATATATGCTTTAAAATGGCTGGAATATATTTTGATGTGACGACAATTCAAACTCATGCTTCTTCATATATTTAGTTGATCATGCATAGAATTTATGCGGGAATTCTACGGATTAGGATTTTTTTTTTTGTCGTGTTCCAAATAGGGCCCTAAAACGTACTACTACTGAGATACGTGCCTACGCAACCAAACAAAACTCTACTTTAGTTTCTGTTTGCAGTTAGTTGGGACATCCTCCATGGAACACTCGTGGACAAGCACCATATATAAACATGTCCATACATATGCATCTAACGCTTGGACTATTGCTTAAATTTAGTAGAAATAGTTAGAAAGAAATACGCAATTCTCTCATTGAATTGAATGTGTGACACTATTACAGAAGACTTTTTGGAGGCGGACATTTTGGCTTTACGGAGGCGGGCTCCTTGCCTGAATAGTGAATGCAATTTGTGAATCAGCTTCAGGAGGATGCAAGTGTTCTGGGCGCTGAGATCTCAGTAAAGCGAATTGCTCTCGACCTCGTCAAAGTCACTTGGATATGGGGAAGCTGGCTTGAGCACCTGACTAGAGCCCGAGGAGCCCGCCTGCAAGCTGAACGAGCCTGGGCACCGACGACAGGTTCCTTGTAGTTAATGAGCCAAGTGCCTATGCAATGAACCTTGTATCTGACGATTTGCCTAATAATAATCTAGTCTAATGCAGAATGTGATACATGTAAAAAAATGCCTCTCCTGTAGTTGGGCTCCCTGTCTTTAGTCAGCTCTAGTCCATTTGGTTGCCCAGCCCATTATTAGTTGGCCCAGCCTGCAGCGAGAATGACCAGCATGGGCTGCATGACTGCAAGAGAAATGTGTTACAAACTTCGGTTGTAACACAAAACACTTTTTCATAAAAATGTGTTCTCGACAATAATTTTAGTAACACAAAATTAGTGTTACAAGCAAAATGTTCAGTAGAGAACTACGTGATCAATCCAGGCCGCGAAGGCCAAGATGCCAAGCCCAGAGTACTATTGCAGGAACACTTTCTTCGCCACTTTCATAATTAGCCAACATAAAACACCTAGCTAGGCGACCAGATTCCCAAATGATTCTCCAAGTTTGTTGATGATTTCAGGGAAAACGAGGCCCAAACAACAGGGAGTTAAGGAAATCAATAAAAAAACATGGTTGGAGAGAACCTGTGCCTGGCGGCACTCTAGGGAAGATTGTCTACGGGAGTTGTGTTTTGGGGGAGTGCAAGCGAGCACTATTCTTAAAAATGAAATGAATGTGTTGGTGTGGAATGTGTTTGGTACATTTCTGAACAATGTGTCTAGCATTTTGTTCATGCTGATCAAGACCACCAATTTCTATAGCCTAAAAGTGAACAAAAAGATAAAAAAACATACAATAAGTATTCATCAGCTAATTAAGTGAATAACATAGAATGTTCTAGTTCAATGCAAAAGTATAAATGAAGAGCCAAGTTATGTTTGATACACATACAAATAATAAGTGTACTAACATAAGGAGTGAAGATTTAGAGTAAAAGTTGTATCAACACGAGTGCAAATGCTATTCTGTAGAAAGAAACGCATGCTCAACACTATAAAAATGGATTACACATTTACACTTGAGGTGCACATTACCCTCTGGATTACTCGAGAGCAAAATATGTGATAGCCTCCCAGCGATACTACAAGATCGTGTTGGTGATGATTCAACAAAGCCTTCTCCTTCATGATTGCATGAGCTATTCCTAGCCTTGCAGAGGCCACCTAGATCGATCACCCACCACATGTACATATTCATGGACCCTCAATTGTTGGGTGTCTTTTGGATCTTGTATCCTTTAGCGAGGGATCTTCTAGATAAACATAGAAAAGAATGTGCTAGGATCAACATTCGGAAATTCTCTCTTAACAAAATATTCAACTTAGGGGCCTCCCTAGATTAAAATAAAATGTTTTGCTATTTTTTGAGAAGTGAAGTCGTGATTTCTAGAAATGATTTGTAGGGACAACCGGATATTGAGCCGTCCCTTACAAATTGATTTGTAGGAGCGGCTATAAATCTGCCTCTATAAACCATGCTTCTTTAAAAATTGTTGCTTAGGGGCGGTTGAGGAAACTGCCCCTACAAACTATCCTTAGCCGCCCCTAAAGTGTATTATGTAGTAGTGATATGGTGGCCAATGCATAAACGTTTGATAATAGTGGTGGACATGGGATAATTTGGATGCAGCAAACGAGGCCCAGTATGTGAGCAATAAGTAGGATGCATGGGTCAAAACAACAAAACAATCTAATTCCCAACGTGTGAGACAAGCTAAGGAAGGTTCCTACCATTTGATACGGGTGAGTATGATAAACAACATCCATTGACTCACAAAATCTCAACCTGAACTGCTTGAGGTCCAATATGAAACATATTGTACTATTTCTATGTTTTAGTGCCCTACAAGTAGCAAGTAGCCCTCGACTGCACCACTAATGTATAATGGAGTGTGTAGCCTTTAGGCAATTGGTGGTGCTTGTCATGTTGCCACTCCTCTACGCTACCACCATTGTTTTGCGAAGTCTTACAATAGAGGTCTAAATTACGTGCAAGACCAAGAACTGCCAAGCCAAGCATGTTCACCATTGCATCTCAATAACAACCAACACTTTGGGACGCCATTCCATATGAATACCAAATGGGAGGTTAGTGATGGAGAATTTCATCTCAAGGGCATCAAGGACAAGCATATGGTTTAACACACGACGATGCACCCAGTAGAAGCAACTACCAACGTAGTGGCGGTGGCACAACAACCAAAATCTTAGGATCATGAATCAGTCTACTAGGTAAGAAGCTAAAAGAAGTCGCCATGCAGTAACACAAGCGAAACATGCTCTAAACCCTGTCTGCATCATTTAAAAAAATGTGATAGCTTAGGGTAAACACATTTCCAATAAGAAATTCAATGATTATTCTTCTACTGTGTGTGTATGCACTTGTGTGAGCAACACACACAACAAGAACACAAATGGCATTACTTTGTGCATTCGTGTGTGACAATAGTTTGCATACATGGTGGAGATGTGTCCATCTATGTGTGTGATGAATGATTGACACATGTGTGAGAAGTTTGAGGCTTTCCTGGTTGAGTCATATTTCATATGTGCTTGATTATGCTAATGGCAAATCAGAGGTGTTGTGTTGAGTTGTGTTACACTAAATGTCTTGTGCAATAAGTCTCTTGGCTTGTGGTGCGTAGGTGTGGAGCTCGGAGGTGGTGGTTAATGGAAAAGATGAAGGTAAAGTAGGGCTTGCCATGTTGATGGATTGGGAGCGATGAAGGACGGACATGAGGCTTGGACCGAGAGACTAGAGAGGTTGGGTGACCAACCGCGGTGCCTAACACTTGGGGACATCAACAAGCAAGAGTACATGAGTGTTGAAGTGGCGTCGACCAAGTCAATAAGGAGGACGATGGCATCATGGCACTTGGTGGAAGCTGAGCACACATCTGTATGGAGACAAACCATAATGTGAGCAACACTTCTCTTTCTAAAACCACCGTGTATTTGTGTGCGTGCAACACTTATTACAAGCTTTGTCAATTCTTGATAATGTTTCATAGATGTTATCAGTACCTCCTGTAATGATGATCAGCTGTGAATCTCTCATTCTTCTAATAATAATTAGCAAAGATGTTACTGTTAGAGACAAACCAATTGTTGACCTTTTATATATGCTTTAAAATGGCTGGAATATATTTTGATGTGACTACAATTCTAACTCATGCTTCTTCATATATTTAGTTGATCAAGCATGGAATTTATGCAGGAATTCTACGGATTAGGAAAAAAAAAAATTTGTCGTGTTCCAAATAGGGCCTAAAAATGTACTACTATTGAGATACGTGCCTATGCAACCAAACAAAACTCTACTTTAGTTTCTGTTTGCATTTAGTTGGGACATCCTCCATGGAACACTCATGGACACCCACCATATATATATAAACATGTCCATACATATGCATCTAACGCTTGGACTACTGATTAAATTTAGTAGAAATAGTTAGAAAGAAATATGCAATTCTCTCTTGAATGCGTGACACTACTTACACAAGGCTTTTTGGAGGCGGCCATTTTGGCTTTACGGAGGCGGGCGCCTTGTCTGAATAGTGAATGCAATTTGTGAATCAGCTTTAGGAGGGTGCAAGTGTTCTGGGTGCTGAGATCTCAGTAAAGCGGGCGCGGCCATCCAAGTGCAGACAGGAGGAATTGCTCTCCACCTCGTCAAAGTCACTTGGATATGGGGAAGCTGGCTTGAGCACCGGACTAGAGCCTGAGGAACCCGCCTGCAAGCTGAACGAGCTTGGGCACCGACGACAGGTCCTTTAGTTAATGAGCTAAGTGCCTATGCAATGAACCTTGTATCTGATGATTTGCCTAATGATTCTAGTCTAATGCAGAATGTGTTACATGTAAAAAGAAAATGCCTCTCCTGTAGTTGGGCTCCCTGCCTGCAGGGTCAAGACTTCAATCAGCTCTAGTCCATTTGGTTGCCCAACCCATTATTAGTTGGCCCAGCCTACAGCGAGAACGACCACCATGGGCTGCATGACTCTGCAAGAGAGATACCAAGTCTGATGGTCAGTGGTAGCATCATCCTCAGTACCACCTCCAATGTAGAAGCGGCGAAGTGTTCCTGCAACTTAACCTTCGCGCGGCCTGGAGCCTACTCATGTCACTGGGGCTGGGCAATCTTTCACATAGTCGACGGTGTGAGGCCGGTTGTGGAGGAGGTGATGTTGACATGTTATTGAGTGCAGGTGGGTGATGGGTGGCGAGAGTGGTTGTTGCGGCCAGGCGGCACCGAAGCGGCGCTGGCGGCGCCGGGTCTGGTTGTGGGGTTGGGGCCGGAGGGCTTTTTTATTTAGTACACGGTTTTATGCGTAATTCAACAGGAAATAGAGAGCCAAAAGAGCGGCTTACAAAACACGGTAGAACCACAACGGAGGCTCTCATCCCCACTTTTATAAATAGTCAACCTAAAACACCTAGCTAGGCAAACCAGAATGCCCCTAATTCCCAAATGATTCACCAAGTTTGTTGATGATTTTGGGAAATCAGGCGAACAACAAGGAGTTCGGGAAATCAATAGAAAAAGATGGTTGGAGAGAACCTGTTGCCGACGGCGCTACTGGGAAGATTGTGCGGGGAGCTGTGGAGGAGTGCAAGAGGAGCACTTTGTTCTTAAAAATGAAATGAATGTGTTGATGTGGAATGTGTTCGATACATTTCGACACTAGTACCGAATTTATTTTTAGTGACGGGGCGAAATCCTTTTTGGTGGCGGGCAAGCCAAGCAAAAGGTCACGGTAAAGGCGCGGCGTCAACGTGGCGGGCGAGAGGTGCCCGCCACGTTTAATCGTATTAACACCGTGGCGGGCATTTTACAATGCCCGCCACGGTTAATAATTTCAGAAAAATAAAAAAAAAAAAAAGTTGCCCAGGCCCGCCCGAGCCCATCGCCAGGGCCATTGAGCCATCGCCGGCCCGCCCGGCAGCCCAGACCTAGATCCGCCGCCTCACGGACCCGCCGCTGAGGAATCTGGCCGCCGCCGCCGCCGACGAGGTGGGGACCGGATCCGCGGCCCCAGGGAGGATGACGCCGATCTGCGCGCCGGCGAGGTGGGGACGGATCCGCGGCCCCCGAGGAGGAGGGACGCCGGATCTGCGCCGCCCGGCGAGGTGGGGACCGGATCCGCGGCCCCGAGGAGGAGGGCGCCGGATCCTCGCGCCCCGCGAGGTGGGGACGGATCCGTGGCCCCGAGGAGGAGGGAGCCGGATCGTGCGCCGCCCGACGAGGTGGGGACCGGATCCGTGGCCCCGAGAAGGAGGAGGCCCGCACACCATGCTACCGGTGAGGGAGGATCTTTGCGGCTCGCGGATCGGCGCCGTGGATCCCGCCGCTCGAGGAGGACTCGATCCCGCCGCCGGATCTCGCCGCCGTGAAGCCCGCCGTGGATGGAGGGAGGACTCGATCGCCGCTCCGCCGCCGGGCGTCGATCCGCCGCCGTGGAGGAAGCCGCCGCCGTCGTGCCGCCGCTGTGGAGGCCGCCGCCGCCTTTAGCCTCGAGGAAGTGCACCGGGAGGGGAAGAGAAGGGGGTGGTGGCGGTGGTTACCGCGCCGGGCCCGAGGAGAAGAGAACGACGGGAGGGGAAGAGAAAGAGAACGATCAAGAGTGAAACCCTAGCTAATTCGTATATATACTAGACATGGCTATCGGGCCTCGCCACGGGCCTGTTGGGCCGCCGCATTGTGCGTGGCGGGCAGCTAATATTGCCCGCCACGGTAAAAAAATTTTGCGTGGCGGGCACCTTAACACGCCCGCCACGCAAAGATTTTATTTTGCGTGGCGTGCATGTTAAGGTGCCCGCCACGCAAAAATCTCTTCCGTGACGGGCAAAAAACGTCCGCCACGTAAAAAGAATCGGGCGTGATTTAGGTATTTTCCGTGGCGGGCAAAAAAAGTGCCCGCCACGGAAAAGATTTTGCAAGTGCTCGTAAAAATCATTTCGTTACTAGTGTGAAAAATGTGGCTAGCATTTTGGTCATGTGGAAGCCGCACCTTCTTATCAAGATCACCACTTTCTATAGCCTAAAAGGCGAACGAAAAGATAAGAAACATACAATAAGTATTCATCATCTAAGTGCAATGCAAAAGTATAAAATGAAGAGCCAAGTTATGTTTGATACACATATAAATAATGTGTACTAACATAAGGAGTGAAGATTTAGAGTAAAAGTTATATTAGTGCAGATGCCATTATATAGAAAGAAACACATGCTCAACACTATAAAAATGGATTACACATTTACACTTGAGGTGGACATTACCCTCTGGATTATGTTGAACATTTAGGCATATTACGAGATATATTAACCCATAAAATCAATGATATGTATGCTAACAGAAATAACAGAGACACGCTACTGCCACTAGCAATATGAGCTAAGCCTACTTGAACAACAACAGTTAGCAAAAGCATAAGCGAGAGAGTTCGATTATACCCATGGGTGAGGCTGCGGTACCGCGGCATGCAAATCACCGGATCCGGTTGCGGCGAAGTTGGCATTGGCGACACTCCTCATTGTTGGAGCCATCGGTCACGGGGAAGGAGCGGTCGCTTTTTGAGAGTGCGCTGCTTGCCGGAGTCCCCTGTGCGCGTAGGGAGCTCAGGCCGAGATGCAGAGACAGAGTAGTGGACAGGGAAGAGATGTGGCGGCTGGAGACAAGGGAGACAGGATGTGGCCGCTGTATTTATAGAGTCTAGGGCGCACACCACACATGTGCGTTTACCCTTTTTCCCTCAGCTTAGGGTTTGCACCGTACAAGTGCGTTTTACCCTTTTGCCCTTTGTGACCGTTGGCTGGGCCATTTAGCCGTTGGGCCGTTCTTTTTGTAACTATGGTTGAACCATCTAAACGTTAGGCCAGTCCAGCGTGTCACAAAAATGCACAATCACATCACGTCCGGTCACGGCCAAGGCCAAGGCGCGCGTGCAACGCGTCGCGGCTCGGCACGGCGGCGCACGTGGCTCCCTCATGTTCCCTCTCAACTCCTCACAGAGATAACCAACTAGCTCCCTATTTAAGTTAAGCATTCTCTCAGTAAGTGTACCATGTGGTACTAATCCCACTACCCTTAACATAAATGTGTGGGCCTTTGGAGTTTCTTTGATTAATTGCTAGTTAACTAATGGGCCAAGCCCAATTAATCTAACAAATTACTCGAGAGCAAAATATGTGGTAGCCTCCCAGCAAATATTACAAGTCTGTGTTGGTGATGATTCAACAACGCCTTCTCCTTCATGATTGCACAAGCTATTCCTAGCCTTGCAAAGACCACCTGGATCACCCATCACATGTTGAGGTTCATGCATGGAGCCTCAACTGTTGAGTGTCTTTTAGATCTTTCTAGATAAACATAGAAAAGAATGTGCCAAGATCAACATCCAGAAATTCTCTCTTAACAAATTCTTTAACTTAGGGGCCTCCTGGATTAAAATAAAATGTTTTGCTCTCCACCTCGTCAAAGTCACTTTGATATGGGAAGCTGGCATGAGCGACTAGAGCTAGAGGAGCCCGCCTGCAAGCTGAACGAGCCCGGGAACCGACGACAGGTCCTGTAGTTAATGAGCCAAGTGCCTATGCAATGAACTTTATATCTGACAATGAACTTTATAATCTAGTCTAATGCAGAATATGTTACATGTAAAAAAATGCCTCTCCTGTAGTTGGGCTCCCTGCCAGTAGGGTCAAGACGTACTTCAATCAGCTCTAGTCCATTTGGCTGCCTAGCCCATTATTAGTTGGCCCAGCCTGCAGCGAGAACGACCAGCGTGGGCTGCATGACTGCAAGAGAAATACCAAGTCTGATGGTCAGTGGCAACATCATCGTCAACATAGAAGTGGCGAGGAAAGTGTTCCTGCAATAGTACTCTTGCGGTGCGGTACCGGCAGGAGGGTCCGGCGGCGCTGGGTGCGGTTGTGGGGTTGGGGCGGAGGGCTTTTTTATTTAGAACACATGTTTATGCATATTTTATTAGGAAATAAAGAGCCAAAAGAACGACTTACAAAACATATCTACGGCAGAATCACAACGGAGGTTGTCGTCCCCACTTTCATAATTCGCCAACGTAAAACACCTAGCTAGGCGACATTCCCAAATGATTCGCCAAGTTTGTTGATGATTTCGGGAAAAACGAGGCCCAAACAACAGGGAGTTATGGAAATCAATAGAAAAACATGGTTGGAGAGAACCTGTGCCTGGCGGCGCTCTAGGGAAGATTGTCTACGGGAGCTGTGTTTTGGGGGAGTGCAAGAGGAGCACTATTCTTAAAAATGAAATGAATGTGTTGATGTGGAATGTGTTTGGTACATTTCTGAACAATGTGTCTAGCATTTTGTTCATGCTGATCAAGACCACCAATTTCTATAGCCTAAAAGCGAACAAAAAGATAAGAAACATACAATAAGTATTCATCAGCTAATTAAGTGAATAACATAGAATGTTCTAGTTCAATGCAAAAGTATAAATGAAGAGCCAAGTTATGTTTGATACACATATAAATAATAAGTGTACTAACATAAGGAGTGAAGATTTAGAGTAAAAGTTGTATCAACAGGAGTGCAAATGCCATTCTATAGAAAGAAACACATGCTCAACATTATAAAAATGGATTACACATTTACACTTGAGGTGCACATTACCCTCTGAATTACTCGAAAGCAAAATATGTGATAGCCTCCATACTACAAGATCATGTTGGTGATGATTCAACAAAGCCTTCTCTTTCATGATTGCACAAGCTATTCCTAGCCTTGCGAGACCACCTGGATCACCCACCACATGTACAGATTCATGGACCCCGAATTGTTGGGTATCTTTTGGATCCTGTATCCTTTAGCGGGGATCTTCTAGATAAACATAGAAAAGAATGTGCTAGGATCAACATCCGGAAATTCTCTCTTAAAAAATTCTTCAACTTAGGTGGCCTCCCTAGATTAAAATAAAATGTTTTGCTATTTTTTGAGAAGTGAAGTCGTGATTTCTAGAAATGGTTTGTAGGGACAACCAAATATTGAGCCGTCCTTACAAATTGATTTGTAGGAGCGACTATAAAACCGCCCCTATAAACCGTGCTTCTTTAAAAATGGTTGCTTAGCCGCCCCTAAAGTGTATTATGTAGTAGTGATATGGTGGCCAATGCATAGACGTTTGATAATAATGGTGGACATGGGATAATTTGGATGCAGCAAATGAGGTCCAGTATGTGAGCAATAAGTAGGATGCATGGGTCAAAACAACAAAACAATCTAATTCCCAACGTGTGAGACGAGCTAAGGAAGGTTCCTACCATTTGATATGGGAGAGTATGATAAACAACATCCATTGACTCACAAAATCTCAACCTGAACTGCTTGAGGTCCAATATGAAACATATTGTACTATTTCTATGTTTTAGTGCCCTACAAGTAGCAAGTAACCCTCAACCGCACCACTAATGTATAATGGCGTGTGCAGCCTTTTAGGCAATTGGTGGTGCTTGTCATGTTGCCACTCCTCTGCGCTACCACCATTGTTTTGCGAAGTCTTAGAATAGAGGTCTATATTACGTGCAGGACCAAGAACTGCCAAGCCAAGCATGTTCACCGTTGCATCTCAATAATAGCCAACACTTTGGGACACCATTCCATATGAATACCAAACGGGAGGTCGGTGATGGAGAATTTCATCTCAAGGGCGTCAAGGACAAGCATATGGTTTAACACACAACGATGCACCCAGTAGAAGCAGCTACCAACGTAGTGGCGGTGGCACAACAGCCAAAATCTTAGGATCATGAATCAGTCTACTAGGTAAGAAGCTAAAATAAGTCGCCATGCAGTAACACAAACGAAACACTATCTAAACCCCGCTTTTGCATCATTTAAGAAAATGTGATAGCTTAGGGTAAACACATTTCAATAAGAAATTCAATGATTATTCTTCTTACTGTGTGTGTGCACACTTGTGTGAGCAACACACGCAACAAGCACACAAATGGCATTAATTTGTGCATTCGTGTGTGACAATAGTTTGCATACATGGTGGAGATGTGTCCATCTCGTGTGTGTGATGAATGATTGACACAAGTGTGAGAAGTTTGAGGCTTTCTGGTTGGGTCATATTTCATATGTGCTTGATTATGCTAATGGCTAATCGGAGGTGTTGTGTTGAGTTGTGTTACACTAAATGTCTTGTGCAATAAGTCTCTTGGCTTGTGGTGCGTAGGTGTGGAGCTCGGAGGCGGTGGTTAATGTAAAGGATGAAGGTAAAGTAGGGACTTGCCATGTTGATGGATTGGGAGCGGTGAAGGACAGACGTGAGGCTTGGACCGAGGGACTAGAGAGGCCGGGTGACCAACTGCAGTGCCTAACACTTAAGGACATCAACAAGCAAGAGTACATGGGTGTTGAAGTGGCGTCGACCAAGTCAATAAGGAGGACGATGGCATCATGGCACTTGGTGGAGGCTAAGCATGCATCCGTATGGAGATGTAGATGGTTGAAGATCTCTAGTTTGGTTTTGGCTAATTGATAGCATCTTAGGACTAATCTCTATGCTAAGTGTGTGAATTAGTTGGAGATTGGTCTAGCCAAGTGAGAAGCATGATAGTCATGGTGAATGGATTGAGGTGATCCAAAAGATGATCAAGTGCTCGGGCTTTGGAGGATTGAGAAGAGATGATCAAAATGGGCTCAAGGTAAAGGTATATTTGATAAGGCCATTTTGATTTTACACTCAAGACACCATAGAGGGTGTGAGTGGTTTAGGATCGATAGCCGGACTATAAAGAGGGGAAAATGTTAGGAACATCGATTCTCATGTGCCTCTAGGTTTAACAATAATGTGCATGCATTCTTGACCTAGAGAGCTAACTCCTAACCTTGCAAATTCTTTATGAAAAGCTAACATGAGTGTTGGCAATCTTTGAAAGCAAGGTGGCAAATTTTGGAGTTATTTGTTCTTTGTTTACCCCGGGGCGCATCCGCGGGGGTAGCGGACGCAAAGTGTCATGGGGGTTGACCCGAGGTGGTGCGGCAAGGATGATGGCGAGGCGGGCACTGAACGCAATGCGCGTCTGCGCTCCATGACCGGGCGTGTCCAGTGCTCATTTTTGAGCTCGCGGACCTTATTGTGATGGCACCCGACGCCGGCGGCGGTCACAGCAGATGCGTCTCGCGGGGCGTCCGTTGGTCCTCGGCGAGCATGGAAAGAGCCGTTAGCTCTATGAGTAGCAATGAACGCATGACGGGCGTCGGGTGCTACGTCCGTTGGTTTACCGACCGTTATGCGTTTAACGAGATCTAACGGCCGAGTTCGAAAGGAGGGACATGGTACGATTGGGAGTAGCGGACGCCACGACCGCCAGACGCCCCCGCTAGTATGGCTGTGAATCCACTACCCTCCCGATTGTTGCCATCCTTTGATTTGGCTAGGAGTGGCTTGTAATCCGACAATTTGAGTTAATCCAAAGATTAGTTTGTTCTCCAATTGTTCCCCAATCCAAATTTGAAGTTTCTTCTACATCGATTTTAGAGCTATTCTTCGGACTTTTGTTTGTCAACTTTAAGATAGTTTTGGTCTGTTCCTTTCAATCTAAGATGATCTAGGAAGTGGTTGATCCTTTCTACCAAGTGATTTCATTTGATTCCACATGAGTTCATAGATCGGGGACAATTTTCATTTTGGGAGAAAGAAATCGGTTTACATTGTTTGCGCCCTTGTTTTCCCCTTCCCTATTTTTCTTTGATTTGTCATTTTGCAATGGTTTGAGCTTATTCCTTTTGATCTAAGATGAACTAGGACATGATTATATCCCTTCAATTGAAGGATTTCATCTAAATACTCACAAGGTCATTGATTGGGGCGATTTAGTTTTATGGGAGGAAAAATCGGTGTTTTTGCATGATCCAAATGCCCCGTTTATTGGCTAAAGTTTGGGTGATGATCTTTTAGAGATAGCTCCCCGATGCCCTATGATCATCTGGTCCAAATTTGGTGTCATTTGGTTGGAAATCGACAAACTTTTGTTTCGAGCGATTTTGGGCGATTCTATTTGTGCTAATTTCTTGACATCTTGAAGCTATACCATATGCATCTTGATATTCTTGCCAAAGTCTATTTCCTAAGCATTAGGTTGATCAATAGAACTAACCTTTTCATGATGTTTTCTAAATGTTGTATCAACTCTAGTTCCTGGCTTCAATGATGAAGGATGTGTGTGATACACACAATCAAAATGCTCTAGAAATTCTGATTGACCACATTAGGATGTTGGGATGATAAATTCGAGCCAACATCTCATGAGACAGGGTGGTATGTTTTGCTTATCCTGCCCATGTAATCTGCCTAATGAGCCTCATGTTGTCATTGGATATCCAAATTTACTTTTCTTATTATCTCAATTATTTGTTGCTAAAGTTCTATCTGGTTTCATTATGATAAGACCACACTTGACTCACATTCTAGTGCCAAACAGAGCCAAGGCCTAAGGACAAGAACCGCAATAGGAATTATTAGGATCAAACAAATCAAAAGAGAAACATTTGTTGCATTATGTGATCTACAATGGTGCCAAGTTTTCATATAGAGAAAATGACTTCTTTTGGAATTTACTAACTTTGGTTAGCTTCTCAAAAGAGTGGAAACATACCACAAACATAGCTAGCTTTATAAATAGTGAAAATGATTAACTTCAATCATTTCATACTAAATCTTTTGTTTGGCAATAATCATACATAATTGGCTCATATTACCTTGTAATTCTCTTACAACACCTTTTCCTTTAATTATATTTGTTGTTTTATAAAATGAGCCAAATGAAACTTTCATTGAACTAATTGGTAATGTTTCTCCAACCCATTGTTGTCCAACCATATTGTGTCTTGTACATAGGGATATTGGCATGCTCTTTCATTTCGGTACGTCCTTTCACATATGTACATCTCCAAACGACGCTTATACATACTGCATGTTCACAAGGCTGAAAAATAATGAGACATAAATGTAATAAGTTAAATTGTTGATAAAGATGAACAATGCTTAAATTACCATCTCATTATTATAGACAACCCACATTTCTTGTACTATTTGATTTCGCAGTGGGGTTGCTATCATTCTATTTGATCTCATTTTCTTAATTGCTACCCCTCTAGGAAATCAACAAAAGTGGTTGGGTCAATATGTTTGTGGTTGGTGATTTAGCCAACTATCTTTCAAATTGTGCCCTCTAGTTATATAATGAAACACACTTGTGACTGCTAGAATCTTGATCATCAAAGTCTCAATTGCCATAATCTCCCACAACACACACCCTTTACCCGCACTGTCTCATCAATGTACGAATCATAAATCTTGGAGAGAAACTTGGACTACACCTTAGAGCCAACCTAGAGTAGATCAGGATCTTGAAGCTGACCTACAAAGATGCACACCCACATAGCACTTGATTGGTATTCACAATGACATCCCATCTAAAGTAATAAAGGACTTGTGTGTGTGTGAACAATAAATCTTGCCATTGTGCGCTTATGTGATCTTCTCGATTGCATGGTTTCCAAACACCAGTCACTTTTTGGACCATAATTAAGGTGTGATTTCTACTAAGAACAACATTTTCTCTTCTAGCTAGTTTCTATTTGCAATATGGTCTAACCTAAAGTGGCTCCAAAATTGATCTATACCATGAAAGTCAATACTCACAACTTAGCCAATAGCTAGTAACACAAATATAACTACTTGTGTGTGTGTGGGGGTGCGTGTGTGCCCTTCTTCATTGTGCTTATGTGTCCTTCTAGATTGCATGGTTTCCAAACACACCAGTCACATTTTCGACCATGAGGTGTGTTATCTATGAATGACATTAATTGTTTCCTCTTCTAGTTTCGTATTTGTGGTACGGTCCAACCTAAAGTGGATCCAAAATTAAACTATATGCAAAAGTCAATACTTATAACTTAACCAATAGTAACACAAACATGTGTGGGACACACATATGGTGTGTGTGCCATCGACCCTAAAGCATTTTGACTTGGGATCTCCATGGCTTAGCGAGTATACTTGCACCCTAAAGGACCCAAACAGAGGCAAGGCAAGGCGGAGTGCATTTTCTTCCGCAATCCAAGGCGATAACCAAGTCAATCCTTGTAGAAGCAATGACTTGTGACCAAGGAAACAAAGACATGCATAATATACAAATTAATAATTACGCCAAACAAAAATACATAGTATGTTCTTGATATAGTTGGTTAGAGAGCCTTCACCATTTGTTTCAAACTATCGTATGTAGCTATTGCCATTTATTCTTATCTAAGGGCACTTAAGCACTTGAATTATATTTTATTCACCTAGGGATATTAAGTGGGAAATAATGAAGATTTTGTTATGAACTTTTCCACATTATTTCATTGGACATTGCGAACTAAGTGTAGTTCGGCCGATTACATTCCTTGTGGTGGAATGTATCCTTCCTGGTTCAATTCCTCGATTTCACAAAGCTACTCAAATTTCCTTTATGTATATATTTATTCTAGAATTTAACAACACTTCACTTTTAGTGGAAGGCGATGTGTTCGTCGTTAGCAAGGCACTGTGGCGACTTCGTCAATCTCAAGATCTATCGGCTCATCACCCCTGAGAGGTGCTCATTGGGGTATGTGTCTCTGCATTCATAAGGGGTAGTTGTGCATGCATACATGTGAGCATTTGCATTTGTACTATGATCTACAAAAATGTCTTATTGCACATTTGTGTTGACACCACCAAATGTTGTCATTTTATTCACATGTCATGCAAACTTGGCATTAATGTTTCCACGACTTGAATGTGTGTCACACACAAAAGGCAATGGAAGGATAATGGCGAGATATACAAATTTGTGAGTTATACACATAAATAGCTAATTTGAAATGAGATCTGAGATAATTAATCAACGGGTTCATGATGGCACATGCAACACAAATTCCGTTTTCATGAGACATATAGCAAGAAAGGATGAAAAACACACCGTATTGACTTGTCCGTATAACTAAGTTATCAAATCAAAATCTCAAAATAGCGACCCACTAAAGAGGGAAACTTACTCTATGCACATAGATATTGTGCAAGAGATTAGGTATTTTTGTAACTCAAAATATGTGACTAAATTGTATTTGATATCACCACATGAAGTGGAGAGAGAAAGTAGTCACGACGGGTGGAAGGTATAGTGTCATGATCCGGGAAATAGGGCCCCAGAGGGACAGCCCGATAGGCCCAAGGAGCGCCGGCGCCGCCCCCGGCCTTGCGCGCGCCCCCGCCTCCGTCCCCTCCCTTCCGCGGATTCTTCGGCAACTAATTCGGAGAAAAGGAAGGAAAATATCTAGGATTATCTTTAGGTGTTTTGGTGTGCAAGGGGATATCTCATCTATAAGGGAGACCCTTATTAGGAAATAAATAAATAGGATATGCTTGTAAAAGGTATTCCAATCTATAAGGAAACCTTTAGAGAGATTGCTTGAGATACAAGGCCCACTAGCCGGGCTATATAAGTAAGGGTGTCAGTAATCTTTCAAGGCAACAAGCAAATAAAGAAAATTTATCCCAATCTCCTGCCTCCTCTCTTCTCAGCGCGCGCCCCGCCCCCCCGCCCACCGCCTCCTCCACCGCGCCGCCCTAGCGGGCACCCCCCCGCCCTTAGCGCCGTCGCGCCGCCGCCTCCCCTCCCTCTTCCCCCGACGACGATCACCATCCACGTGTCGGGCCCGGCCCAATCTAGCCGAACCCGACAAATGGTATCCGGAGACCACTACGATCCACCCACCACCATGGACACGAATCAAGACGCCTGGCGAAGAACTTGGCGGGGCGAGGTCGCCAAGATCAACGACAAGATGGACAAGATCGACGATAGGCTCTCTATCTTCTCGAGGGCGAAGATCCGGCAGAACGCTCAAACACCGTCAACAACTCCGTGAAGCCGAGATCGAGATGAGGGCAATGTTGAGACAAAGCGGCCGCGACTTCATCAAGAAGCGCATCGATGGCAAGCGGAACCAGGACAATCAAGTCACCACAACTGATCCGGCGAACCCGATGAAGTGCTACTTGAAGCCTCGGGCCGCGCCCGGGGCGCCGCCATCGGGGCGCATGCGCCGCCCCACCTCCACCACCGGGCTACACCTTCTCGGCTCCGGCTCCTGCGCACAAGCCGTCCTTCCCAACTTATGATGGAAAGGAGGATCCCCTACCATGGATCAACCACTGCGAACAATTCTTTAGAGGACAAGGTACGCCCGAATGGCAGGTCCGGTGCGCCTCTATCATCTCACGGCGGAGCTCAACAATGGTACATGAGGCTGTCCCGGGGAGAAACCGGTGGCGATTGGGCAAGCTTTGCCCAATATGTCAACGAGCGCTTTGGCCCAGTGAACGACGCAATCCGGGGTGAGCTGGCATCACTATGGAAGACAGAACCGCCGATGAGTACACGGAGCGTTCGGCACACGTGGCACGAAAGCGGCAACCTCGGCGACCCGGCCAGCGGTCAACATCTACACAAGAGGCTTGGGCGAACCGCTCAAGACGGACGCCGAGATGCAGAACCCCAAGGACATGGAGGCAGCCATGTCTCGCGCCGGGGCATACGAGCGACGCCGCCATCCTCTACAACACAGAAAGCCAAGACGACAAAGGGCGGGGCCCTGCGCCCCGTCCCCTGCCGCCGCCCCCCGCGCCCCCTCGTCGCCAGGCAAACGACTCGGCCGTTCAAACGGGCCGACACCGAAGGAGATGACGGAACGACGCAAGGCCGGACTCCCGCTTCAACCGTGGCGAGCCGTTCTCACGGGGTCACAAGTGCAAGCATCTCTTAGATATCACAATCTTCAACGACTACACCGATGACACGACAAACGACCCATTAACGGACGTCAAAGAGGAGACGGTGATGCGAAGGTCCTCACCGGGGACCCCGACTCCCCGATGCGTGGTGCTCATTCTCTCTACCTCGTCGGTATGATCTCGTGCACGGGCGTCAACATCATCGTCGACTCGGGAGCAACGCACAACTACATCGACCCCGCGTGGTGACCACGACGAAAGCCTCGGACTCAGCCGGTGCGTGTCCGACCACCACCGGCACCGGCGCCACCTCTACATGCCGTGCCGCCACCTTCGACGTGCCACTACGCCTCGATGCCAGCACCTTCAACATCGACGCCTACGTCATGCCAGGGCGGCGAGGGCGTCGGCGTCATCCTTGGCATGCCTTGGGCGGCAAGCTGGGACGCGTGACGTGGGACTTTGCGACCCACGAGCTGCGGTACTACCGTGAGGATCGCCCGAGCACGTTTCACCGCTCCACCCCCTCGGCGTAGGGGCGCCCCGGCCCCGGCCTCCTCGGTCGGCATCTTCGCCGGCATCCGTACACCCGCGACTCGGCTTGGGAAGCGTTCGAGGCATGCGGCGCCTTGGACCTCCACGACACATCCGCCGGGTCTTCGTCCCGGCCTACGCCGGGGCTACATTGGGGGATCGGCACCTTCGCCCAATCGCCCTCGGCGTCACCACGGCGACGCTTGCTCCGGCATGGACACTTTCGAAGACGGCCTCCTCCCGCCGGCGGCGCTTCTACCTTCCGGCCTCCTCTTCACTCTTGCCCGGACTTCTTGGAGGCCTTGCTTCAGGGCGGAGTTCGCGGGACGAACTTCCTCGCCTTGGGAGCCTACACGACGGAGCCAACATCACCGCCCGACCGCCATCCTCTTGGGCGGCATATGGCCAGCGGTGCCACCACGTCGGCCCGGCCGGGTCGTCTTCTGGGCAGCATGGATCGCCTCTTCCTCACCGTCGACAACGTCCACATCGCCTACGATCCGAGAGGGCCGCTCACCGCCTCGCCCCTCCCCGCTCGACGTCGGCTCTTTCATGTACGGTGCGATGTTGAACTTGGCTGCTACTCCTCCTACTGCCGCGACATCACTATCCGGCGTCTACTTCCGCTCTTCGTCAAACGCTCCACCCAATGAGTGTTTCTTGTTCTGGAGAGCCCCCCACGCGACATGGTGCACCAAAGACCTCGGCGTGAGCGTCCCGAGGGAGCTCCTGCGGCAGCCCGTCGTCGTCGACGGCTTCACAAAGCGGGGACGTGTGAAAGGTCCTAATGGCTAGAGGGGGGGTGAATAGCCTATTAAAAATTCTCGCAACAACACTAAGCACCCGGATTAGTAAGTAAGATGGCGAAGCTATTAAGAAAAGCAACAAGCTAGCTATGCAAGCCACAAGTCAATTCTATTGTTTCTAATCCACTCAAAAGCTATGTCGCTAGTTTACTTCTAGGTGAACAAGCAATTCTAATTAGATTACAACTAGGAGCTAACAAGACTAAGCAACCTAACACACTACTCAAGCTAACAAGCTAAACAAAGCTACACAAGATATATCAATGTAAATACACGTGGAGTAGTGAACGATATACCGACGTCGATGTGTAGAGGTGGAAGCCAATCACCGTGATCAACAAGAAATCTCCAACGAGCACAACAAGGTTGACACGATGATTTTTCACCGAGGTTCACGTGCTTGCCGGCACGCTAGTCCCCGTTGTGGCGACACACTCACTTGACGGTTGCTAAGCTTAATGGCCGGTGCCAAAACCCCTATGGGCGCTCAAGCAAACGATCACAAGAGAGGGTCCAACAAGCCACAAGCAATCCACTAGTGACGCCTTTCGCGAACCTCCCGCGGGGTAAGGCTCAACCCCTCACAATAACCACCGGTGTGGCCTCGAACAAGCTCCACTCGAGCTCAACACCGCCTCTTGCTCCAAGCCGCTAGGGAACCGGGCAAATTCCCAAGAGAAACAAGAATCCCGCGGCTTCTCTCCAAGGATGAAGTGCTCTAGATGCAACCAAGCAATGCAATGCACTTCTATCACTCTCAATCTCACCAAGAATTCGAGTTATGGATGGAGAGATGAGTGGAGAGGAGTATCAAATGCTCACTAGCAAGTTGGAAGCTTCAAATGTGCAAGAGAGAGCCTAAGGAACCAGCCAACCAAGTATATATATGGCTCCTCTCGAAATGGAGCCGTTGCTCCAAAAATTTGCTCTGGCTTGACCGGACGACGACTGACCGAAACCACCACGGGTCCGGCGGAGGTCCGGTCGGTGCTTTCGGGCGCTACGACACAAGCCACGGGCCCACAGTGGCACCCTTCGTCCCGTCCGGCGTCCGGTCACCGGGTCCGGTCGACACCGGAAGCATCCGGTCGAGGGTCCGGCCACCGCGTCCGGCAAAAACCGCCCTGCGGGGCTCTCGCGACGCTTACCGACCGGACGCTCCGGTGAGTGTGTCCGGTCGCACCCGGCGGCGTCCGTCGCCCCTCGACACCGCTTCTCCATCTTCTTCTTTGCTCTTTGCTTCAAACTTGTTTCGCCTCTTGCCGTAGGTTGCCAACACGTCCAAGATGACCACGTTATCACCAATGTTAGCACCTCGAGATGTTAGGCAAGATCGAAGTTAGTGCTCTCATGTCCTAAATGCAATATGCAAGTCAATTGGACCTAGAAGCACTTCACCAAAGGATTGTCGCGGCATCCCCTCTTGATAGTCGGCTATCTATCCTATAATGTGATCACACGCTCTATCGTGTCTTGATCACCGAAAGGAAAACCCTATCAAGTATACCTTTGCCTTGATCTCCCGGGTTCCTCTCAAGCCGATCACCGAGCTTGACGATCCATCATGTCCACCATCATTGTCCATGTTCATGATCATCATGCTCCTTGTCATCCACCTAATCCTTTCTTAAGTCACACACTTAGAGCAAAGGATTAGTCCACAAGTGTGTCATCAATTTCCAAAACCAAACATGAGATTTCAACGTGCTGTTCATCGGTACATCTACCATGGCTACATCGGCAATCTTCACTATCTTCCGGAATTTGACCCCAAGCGAACCAGGGGAAAACATGATCCTCGGGAATGTGCGGGGTCGCCTCATATTGCGGTCGAGCTCATCCTCCCGGGGGCAACCGATCCACATCCGGTGTCACCGAATGGACTTTCATCCAAAGACGAGGGACGCGGGGTCGGAGAAGGGGAGATGTCATGATCCGGGAAATAGGGCCCAGAGGGACAGGGCCCGATAGGCCCAAGGAGCGCCGGCGCCGCCCCCCCTTGCGCTACGCCCCGCCTCCGTCCCCTCCCTTCCGCGGATTCTTCGGCAACTAATTCGAGAAAAGGAAGGAAAATATCTAGGATTATCTTTAGGTGTTTTGGTGTGCAAGGGGATATCTCATCTATAAGGGAGACCCTTATTAGGAAATAAATAAATAGGATATGCTTGTAAAAGGTATTCCAATCTATAAGGAAACCTTTAGAGAGATTGCTTGAGATACAAGGCCCACTAGCCGGGCTATATAAGTAAGGGGTCTATAATCTTTCGGGGCAACAAGCAAATAAAGAAAATTTATCCCAATCTCCCGCCTCTCCTCTCTTCTCCGCGCCCCCGCCCCGCCCACGGCCGCCGCCTCCTCCTCCCATCGCCGCCCTAGCGGGCGACCCCCCCGGCGCCCGTCCGCGCCGCCGCCGCCGCCTCCCCTCTCTTCTTCCCCCGACGACGATCACCATCCACGTGTCGGCCCGCCCCAATCTAGCTGGAACCCGACCTATAGAGACAAGTTGGGAAAGAAAGTAGTCACGGCTTGGAGATGCGGAACGATTAATTGGTGAGACGGTGGGGAGAGAGAGTGAAAACAACGTGGATGAGGAAATCTTTTGTGTCTTTGTGTATATTTTGACCAAATCGGCGGTTTGGTTTGTATACACTTTTCTTAGTACCTAAAAGCATTTTTGTGGCGGGCAAAAAGAACTTTGCGTGGCGAGGCGCAGCGCCCGCCCGCAAACAAAGGTCACGGATAATCATACAAGATCCGTGGCGGGCTACGGTGCCGTCACGGTTAATGAATCCCCTCTGGCGGGCGTGCTGCGGTGCCCGCCACGGAAAACATTTTCGGAAAAAATAAAAAAAAGAAACCCTAGAAAGGCCCTGCGAGCCCATCCATGGGCCCGCCGAGCCCATCTAGGCCCTCGCAGCCGCCCCACACCCGCCGCCGCCTCGTGGTGAAGGGGTCACGCCGCCGCCGCCGGATCGGCACCGCGCCGCGGGACGCGCCGGCCGGAGGGGAGCCGCCAGGGACGCCGCTCGCCTCGGCTGCCGGATCCGCGCCGGCCGTCGCCGTCGAGGACGCCCGCCACGGTGGAGCGCCGGCGATTGGAGGAGGGAAGGAGCGCCACGGTGCGGCGCCGGACCACCGTCGTCGGCGAAACGCCCGCCACGGATCCGCCTTCGGGAGAGGGCGCCACGGCCGGATCCGCCCGCCCGGCGGGGCCACCGCCCCGGATCCGCCGCCGGTAGGGCCGCGCCCGGATCCCGCCGCCGGTAGGGCCGCCGCCCGGATCCGCCGCGGAGAGGAAGGAGGAGGGCCGCCATCACGCCGGAGAGGGAGGTCGCCGCCGCCGGGGCCGCGCCGGATCCGCCCGGATCCGCCGCCGGTGGGAGCCGCCGCCCGGATCCGCCACGGAGAGGAAGGAGGAGGGCCGCCATCACGCCGGAGAGGGAGGTCGCCGCCGGCGGGCCCCCCGCGCCCGGATCCGCCCCGGATCCGCCGCCGTGGGGCCGCCGCCCGGATCCGCCACGGAGAGGGAAGGAGGAGGGCCGCCATCACGCCGGAGAGGGAGGTCGCCGCCGGCGGGGCCCCCCGCGCCGGATCCGCCCGGATCCGCCGCCCCGGTAGGGCCGCCCCCGGATCCGCCCGCGGAGAGGGAAGGAGGAGGGCCGACATCTCGCCGGGAGGGGAGGTCGCCACCGGCGGGGCCCCCACGGCCGGATCCGCCGCCGGCCGGGGCGGATCCGCCGCCGGGCCGCCACGGCCGGATCTGCCGCCGGTAGAGCCGCCGGGGGAGGGAGGAGGAGGGCCGCCATCTCGCCGGACACGAAGGGGAAGAGAAGAAGGGGGACTTGGGAAGGGGAGCGCGCGTTCCCGAGAGGGAGAGGCGCCGCTGCGCCGCGTGGGGAGGGAGAGGCGCTCGCGTGGGGAGGGAGAGGACTGGGGAGGAAATGACCGGGGTTGTGAAACCCTAAGTGTCCAATTTATATCGAGGCGGATATTGGGCCTCGCATTGGGTTTATTTGGGCCTACATTTTGCGTGGCGGGCGTTTTAAGATGCCCGCCACGTAAAAATCTTTCACGTGGCGGGCAAAAAACAGTCCGTCACGTAAAAGAAAAATAGCACGTGGCGGAGTATTTTCCGTGACGGGCAAAAAAAAGGCCGCCACGAAAAGATTTTGCAAGTGCTCGCAAAATCATTTCGTTACTATATACGCTAGCTTTTTACAAGCTCCTTCTCTAAAAAAACATGATGTACTTTTAGAGATCGAAGTAAATATTTTTGAGATGAATACAAATTTGGACTGTCTATATAAATGGTCGGTGGGAGCTTTGCCAAACTTGTATTGATAAAGAAGGGACTATATAAGTAAATAAGGTTGTAAATTCTCAAACCAAATTTATAGCAGTGTGCTAGTAACTTGCATATTATGTGATTATTAGAAAAAAAGAACGTTGAATCTATATATGTAGACTTTTTTAATACAAAATACGGGTGATGGCCACAAGATCATGAACATACATGGACATGATGGACTTGTGTCATGATCAAGGTCTAGGAGAAAAGGAAAGAGAAAGTACTACGATAAACATCATTTTCTAATGTTTTTATTGTTATTGTTCTATTTTTTAAAAACTGTTTTACACAATCTCTATGTTCATCTATATGTGAAACAATATGTGGATATATGTTTATGAATAGAGTCGATTCATATTCGGTGTGTATCAAAAGTTTTCATAGCACGTGCACATGCATGTTTACTAGTACGTATTAAAAAAAAACTTCGGGCTACAGGGGGACACCCCGAGCTATTGCACTTAAGTAGAGGACTCTCACCTCAGCCCGAGATAATTCGAACCCTATACCCGACCCGCACACAGGAGCCTATTACCCGATGACGTGGTCGGTCCATTTACCCGTGCTTTGGAAATGTGAGGTAGGTCAAGGAATTTTTTTAACCAGGTAGGCGACAGAATTTTTTTTAACCTGCGGTCCATTTACCTGTGCTTTGGGAACGTGAGATAGGTGAGGGAATTTTTTTACGGTAGGCATACGAAAGCGCCCGTGGGGGCTCGAACCCCGCACGCCATGGTGCAATCCGGTCTTCCTGACCACTGTCCTTGGAGCCGTTGGCTTACTAGTTACTAGTAATGCGTACTCCCTTTGTCTCATGGAGTTTGTCGTTTTTACTTTTGAACTTCATGTTTGACCATCCGTCTTATTTAAAATATTTATGCAAATAATAAAATAAGTTAATCAATATTCAAGTATCTTTATTGATAAAATAACTCATAACAAAGTAAATTATATTTGTGCAAAAAATTTGAATAAGACGAATCATAAAAAAAGGATAGCACGTAATCCAAGGTAACAAACTCAATGGGATGGAGAGAGTATATAAGATTTCCTAGTTTTGAAATATTTGAAGAACGCATTTAGAATAGACAAGTATATTTGGTGAAATGGAGGGGATAAGACGATGGAATATTCGGTCGCGTGATTTAAACCCGCAACAAGCTGTCACCTAGTAGTCCGTACTACTCGTACTGTCTTGCAGCTCAATACCAACACGACGGAAGGGTTATCAAAAAAAATTGTCATAAAAAACACGAGGGAAGGTCATGGGCCTACGGCCCACCATTCAGTGGCAGTAGCGCGTCCAGAGCCCAGTGTCAGCCGCCGCGAACACGATTACGTGCGTAGCGTACGTCACCCGGTTCATCGATCGGAGACAGAGGCGTGCGAACGCGAGAGCGAGAGAGGCGGCGCGGCCACGAGTGTCCTCGACCGCCTCCTCAGAAACCGGCCGCCTCTCTCCCCCTCCCTCCCCTTCGTGTTCGCTCGCCGGCCCCCATATTCTCTCTCTCCCCCCCCTCGCTCTCTCGCTCGCTCGCTCGCTAGAGGAGTTGGAGATCACGGAAGCGTCGCCAAGTGTTGGGGTACGTACGTGCAGATCGTCGATCGATACTTACCCTAATCTCTTCTTCGCTGTTGCGAGTTTGTTGCGTCAGGGATTGATTGATGCCAATACGATTGGAATCTCGTTGATCCTCGCTTGCATTGACGTGCTGTGCGTGTGCACTCTCGTAGGGAGGAGATCGAACGTGGACGCCGCGCGCCAGCGATGGACCGCGACGAGGAGATGGGACACGGCGACCGGTCGCTGCTGTTCATCGGCGACGAGGACGACGACCTCGGCGCCGACCGGGACGGCGGGTCCCCGCCGACCTCCTCCGACGAGGAGGGATCCTTCTCCGATCGGAGTGAGGATGACGAGGCCAGCGCCAGCCGTGGCGGGCGCCGCGGCGGCGGCGGCGGCGGTGAGCGCGACGACGCGCCCGAGGACAACCAGAGGGGCGCGTGGCCGCAGAGTTACAGGTTCGTCAACCAATCGCCTCGATCGCGCCCAGCCTCCTCTCTTCGTTCCACGCAACGACGACTCGACGACGACGTCTACGACGGTCGCTCGCACGCTGTCAATGTCGCTCGCGCGCGCGCGATTCGGAGCTGACGGGCGGCATTTTCGTTTCGCAGGCAGTCGATCGACATGCTGAGCGCGGTGCCATCGCCGAGGGTGGACACGCTGATGGCAGCGAGCCCGAGCCTCACCAAGTTCGGCAGCTCCTTCCTCAAGGCCGGGAGCTCCTTCTTCCACAGGAAGGGCGACGGCTCCGGGCTGCCGCTCACCAGGCCGCTGCTGCCGCCCTCGGCCTCGCACCTGTCGCAGTCGTCACTGCACCCGCAGCAGCAGCCGCCCGTGAAGCAGTCCACGGACGGCCTCGCCCTGCCGCCGTGGCCTCCGGCTGCACACGAGGCCGAGTTGCCCGAGAGGCCGTCCAGGGCGTGCCTGAAATCCGATTACATCGAGCTTCCTCCGCCTGCTAGCAAGTGCAGCAGGAGCCAATCAATCATCAATGGTGTGTTATTATCAGTTGGACTTGATTTCCTAATCCCTGGTGTTGAGTTTGTTGTTCACAACCAAATTCTATAGCACCTGAATATCTGAAACGGACTGAAACTCTAAATCAGCTGCAGAGTAATTAGCTAGGTTCAGGATGTTGATGCTGATTTCTGTTTTGAACTTCTCTTCTATACTGGTCGAATTTCCAGGGTTCAATGTTTTGTGCGGCGTCGGAATTCTTACCACAGCTTATGGAATCAAGGAAGGGGGATGGCTAAGCCTCCTGCTGCTCCCCTTGTTGGGTGCCAGCTCGTGCTACACGGGCTTGCTTCTGAAGAGATGCATAGACAGTTCGCCCAACATTGAGACATACCCAGATATTGGACAAGTCGCTTTTGGTATTTTCGGTCGAATCTTTGTATCGGTGTGTACTCCCTGACAATACAGAGTTCTTCAAAATCACATCATCTATTGTTTATCTGACTGATCACATCTCTTTTCAGGTTGTTCTTTACCTGGAGCTTTATGTGAGTGTTCTCTGAATTATGAAAGTTACTGTGAACGGCTGGCTAGTGTACCTTTGATTGTTGAACATAAGTAATATTTGCAGGCAAGCTGTGTGGAGTTCATCACGCTGCTAGGAGACAGCTTGTCATCAGTGTTTCCCTCAGCACATTTAGCCTTTACCGGCATCGACCTGAACGCACACAATCTCTTTGCAATCACAATGGCCTTGGCAATTCTCCCTTCAGTGTGGCTCAGGAACCTCAGTCTCCTCTCATATCTTTCTGGTATGTAAAAATGTAGAATCTCTACAGCATTGCTTCTTTTTTCAGATCTTTCAGAGGAATGCATAGGACTATTTAAGTCAGAACAATCTTTCTAAGGAACGGACGTAATGGAATTGTCCCGTATTACTAATAGTTCATTTAGTTTCTGAGCAACAAAACTACAAAAGTAACATTTCAGTGAAAGAAGTTCCCGAGTCCTGACCATCTTTGTACTCAGCTGGAGGTGTGTTCGCAACAATTACAGTCATCGTCAGCCTATTCTGGGTTGGCATTGCAGAAGGAATTGAGTTTCACCCTTCTGGTGCTCTAGTGAATGTGACCCACCTTCCAGTGGCACTTGGCCTGTATGGATACTGCTATTCAGGACACTCGGTTTTTCCAAACATATATTCATCCATGAAGGAACGCTCCCAGTTTCCATTTGTGCTCCTGTTCTGGTAAGTACTGCTCTTGTCAACACGATAACTTTGTTGTTTCTTGTGAAAATTGTGGCCTGCATACCTGATGCTATTTTCCATCGTTTCAGCTTCACACTGGTAACACTTGTTTATGCTGGAGTTGCGGTCACAGGATTTCTGATGTTTGGCGAGTCAACCATGTCACAGTTCACTCTGAACTTGCCACAACAGTACATCCCATCGAAAATTGCCATTTGGATGACGGTACGAGGGGAAAAAAAAGTTATCGTCTGCCATTGTATTCAAAATGAAGAAGAGATGCTAATTCCATTAGTTGTTTTTCCTTTTTTTTTCCCCCTCTGGCTTCAGGTTGTGAATCCATACACAAAGTATGCATTGACAATGACGCCAGTCGCCTTGTCTATAGAGGAAGCCCTTCCAAAGAAGATGCAGAGTTACCTGGTTGGAATGTCTGTTAGGACATGCCTCGTCTTCTCAACTGTTGCGGTGGCTCTGCTTTTTCCTTATTTTGGTGAGTAGTTTTCTCGATAACTGAATTTCGAATAGTATTTACTACTCCCTTTACAAATTCTAAAATGTTTTGTCTTTTCAGAAACATGGCTTTTGCTATTGTGCTTAGATATACACTATGTTCTAAAATGTTTTGTCTTTTCAGAAACATGGCTTTTGCTATTGTGCTTAGATATACACTATCTCTAGATAGATAGTAACAGTAATGTATTTAGAAAAGTTAAAACGATCATGGGTGCTAATGCTACTTCCTATCCACTCTGACTTTCAGCCCTGGTGATGGCATTGCTTGGATCTGTCTTCACAATGCTTGTGGTACGTTCTAGAAAATATTTCACCTAAACTTCTGCAGTGGATTTTTCTTTGGCCAATTGAACAAGTTTATGAAAATGTGCTTGATGATTTACAGGCTTTGATACTCCCATGTGCATGCTATCTCTCCATCAAGAAGGGTGCAGTACCTTTGTGGGAGGTAACCAACTAGAAACGATGACACCTACGCATCAACAAATAAAGAAATTTTAAAGGGCTGAACACTGAATATCTGTGATCTAACTTTCCCTTTCTTTTCAGATCATCCTCTGCATAATCATCATAATGCTTGGCGTCGCATGTGCATGCGTCGGGTCATACACCTCAATCAACCAGATGATTAGCAGCAGATAGTGCTCGCTAGCTGATGTTTGTGTAGTTGTTACAGATTCTTTCGTATGTTGACAGAGTTGAAACAGGCAGTCTGTTGGTTTTTCCGTAGCTACGTTTATTTTGTTCCTTATTTTTGACAGAAATTCGGTAACAGAAGAGTTTTGTTGTAACAGGTGAAGTTTATGTTTCAGACGACAAGAATTTTTTCAGTAGAATTTTTTTTTGTAGGTTTGTCTTCAGTTGTCGTTTGCAGAGCAGGATAGAACAATTCTGGTCATCTGAAAGGAACAGATAGAACAGCACTGTAAAATGCTTCAGTCGTTTATAAGATGATGATGATTGCATCATGTCATTCAGAAAAATACAGTGAATGATATAAACTCTAATACACAGTTTTCATTTTGAGATACTGATTTGTCAAGAAACACAATCTTGCCATGATCAGAGTTGCCATGATCAGAGTTAAGACCTGTCTTGTTGAGAGTTCAGACTTGTGAAACCAAGCAGGAAAACATATCAATAGGAATAGTAATTTTCACTGAACTTGGAGGTGTCCTAGCCTTTTACAACAGTGCTGTGTCCTTGAGCCAGAACAGGAACTAATAGTTTTCTGACGCTATAAACACTATGAAAACACAGGATGGCCATAGAACAGGCACATCTCTGATCTCTCTTTCCATTCTCTGGAAAGAAGAGTCGCTGACACTTGTCCCTTTTTTTTTTTTTTTTTTTGAGAAACTAGTCAGTATGACACATAAACAACCTACCAGGCTAAGACTCCAGGCCCAATTGGGCCCAGCCACATCCAGACCCGATGGGCCTACGGCCCTGGATGCCCGCCTACTAGTCCCTCCAGCACACGAGCATGGTGACGCAGCGGCGCATGATGTAGAACCTGGCCCTCTGCTCCTTCACCAGGCTCGCCAGCCGGCCCGCGGTGGCCCTGCTGGACGCCCGGCCCGCCTTTTGAGCCCCGCCGCCGCCGTCGACCTCCGGCTGCCCTTCTTGAACAGCATCTTGCTCTTGTCATCCATGTACATCTCCATCTCTCTCTCTGGACTCTAGAGCCCTCCCTTCCCTTCTCTCTGATCTCTGCTATAGGATCGTGAAATACAGACAGTGGTTGTGGCAAACGGCAGCAGCTTAATTTGCAGGAGTTTCTGGAGCTGTAGGTGGATGCTTTCTCTGGTTGTGGTTGGTTTGTTGCAGATGGAAAGAGTGAGGCTTGGGTGGTGAGGGTGAGGTGGTATTTATAGTCCCAACCGGCCGGCCATGGATATATGGTGATGATGAGATGACAATCCAAGGGAAGGCAAGGGAGGATCGGGTGTGGTGTCAATGAGTGGTTGGATTAGACTATTGGAGACTAATCTAGTCTAGTTAGATTATTATTGTGTTGTATGGGTAGGGCATCTCTTTCCATGTCCCTCATACTCTATCGGACCATGTCCCCTGGCCAAAGGACCATGGGCCCGCCCGGTCCTTTCGGCGCCTTGCACTGCGTGCTCATATCCTTCCTCTGCATTTCAGGTTGCGGATGGTCAGGAGTACTCAGGACCACATCTCTATAATTTGGTCTTCATTTCTGTAACAATATGAACATGTTCGTTTATCTGTATCAGCGTCTTGAACAATATTTTTCTCTCACAACAAATCAGCATCGGTCACTATCAATCATCCAGGTAAAAACGATTCAGCGAATAGGGGGATGGTATTCGTCTACAAGAATACAGTACTCATTCGTCTTTCTGTGGTACTACAATACAAATTCAACCTGGCCAAATAAATCTGAATTTTGCTTGGTTGGTTGCGTGTTTGCGAGGGCAGTTGGGCGACACGGCGCCGGCAGCCCACAAGCCCACATAGATGGGACGGATTCAGGAGAGGAGACGAGACGAGAGAGCACACACCCGTGCGGTCCGCAGAAACCGACGACGTCCGGCCGGCCGGGTCGCGCTCGCGGCCACTCGTGTCGTCCTTGTCCGTGTCCACCGCTCGCTCGTGTGTTGTCCATGTCGTCCGTGTCCACCTCGGGCGTACACGGATCTTCTGCACGCGGACCAGAGATCGACCACTCCGGCATTCCTGGCCCTGGTTGCCCGGTGCCTGTGTACGCCAAGGTAAAAATTCCGCTTTTCAGGCGCTATGTGTTTGTGTTGAGGTACGGTCTCTGTCTCTCCAAAATGGGTTCAAAAAAAATGAAAGGTACGTATACGTGTATACCATATCTTTCTTATGTTTTGTAGTTTTATTTATTCTATTCGCCCTCGGTTTATTACATTCGTTGTTCATCACCGTATAATTAGTGAACCCGGCCGGCCTGCTCCTGTTTCTAACTACTGACATACTATTTGTTTGTTGCACATTAATTGGTCCTGGTCACTCAGGGCGCGTCACCTTTTGGTGATCCAAAAGCAGCTGCCTGTCCCATTCCATGCATCGATCCTACCTTGAAGTGGACTGCGCACCAATGCAAGCACCCAATTTTACTATTAGCTGTATCGAGACGAGAGCAACCATGCGTACGTGCACGCACGCACAGTGTCGTCCAATCTGACGAGGACAGACGTACGTCCGTATGTACAGCAGCTCGTTCATCAACCGAAGCCATTGCTCGCTGACAGGTGGGGGCTTTACTAGCTAGGTTAAACTACTAGCTCGTGTACATGTTGTATCAGTCACTGATGATCGAGAGCTACTATAGACCAATTAAGCTCGATCTCAGCTCGTCAACTAATCGTCCACACACGGTCTACTACAGTGGCACGCATTGATCGCCTTGTCATTTGTTGGCCTAACAGGTGCGAGACACACATGCATCTACCACCGGCATCCTCATGAGACGTGCACCACCCATGGTGTGGCAACAACGCTTGCTTGCTGCCCGTCATGTATAGCCTCGCAGTAGAGAGAGGCAGACAAGGCATCCACACAGCCATAATTTGGTAGTAACACGTCCATGTCCTATAAGTTTCGATAATGTAGCGACGTATGCATAATCTCCAGCATGCAAATAAATTGCATCGATTTTGGCTGTCGTTATTCGTGCAAATCCTCTATCAAATAATGATTCAAAGTGACGTTCATACAGAATAAGGAGTATGACAAACTAATGTAAGCTCGCATTAGTTTGGCAGATATAAACACACCCTATCGATCTAACAGTGTAGTAGGGAAATTTTCATACACACTGATATTTGTATAGTAGCTTGGCTCTTCTCGGTGAAAATAATGTGAGTGTTTTGTCCACATTTAATGTGACATGAGAATGTGAGTCTAGATATACTTAGCAAATTTGGTTCTACTTAGCAAATTTGCTAAATTTTTTTATGAAAGAAAATTTGCTAAGTAGGACCATATTTGAGATGATAGTATACTACTACCCTACTCCGGTACCGGTGTCTGCCATGTGATCAAGTGTCAGATATATAAGCCCGGATAGATTACTTCAAAATTAAACCATTTGCCGGTCACTACTACTACTACTAAGAGGGTGTTTAGTTTGTGAAATATATTGGGTTGGACTACTCAGTAGCTTGTTTTTAGTTTGTATTTGGTTAATTATTGTCCAACCATACACTAAGTAGGTTTAAAAGATTCATCTCGAACTTTTCAGTCAAACTGTGCAATTAGTCATTTTATTTACCTACGTTTATGCGTTAAGAGATTTGATGTGACATAAAACTGTAGCTTAGAACTTTTTGGGTTTGCATGGGAAGAGAACACCCCTAAACTCTGAAGCACATGATGAAGAGGGAACAAACGACCACGCGCATAGGGATCTGGGCACGCACATGTGCATGCGTGTCATCATTTGACCGCGCGGCGGCCGGTCAAGTGCCTCTCCCTCTCTGACACGTGTCACTGAGGACACGACCTGTGGAGCCTCTTGTTGCATCATGGTGTCATGCATGGTGCGTGCGTGCGACGGTTAAGTGCATGCATTTATACGATCGATCGATGGGTGTGCCGACATGCAGCCGAAAGGTACGTAATAACCAACATGCGTGCATTTTTAATTTGGAGGATGCAAAAACTGTGTGCATGCGCAAACATACAAATTATTCCAAAACTCTTACTTTTGTTATTAAAATTTAGTACATTTATACTGCATCCATATACGTACTCATATATGAAAAAACTGAGATGCATATAATCATCAACCTAGAAACATAAGGGAAAATAATAATTTTCATATACATGTGCACTATATAAGACTAAAAAGGCACAAAGTTTTGTCTGGTAGTGCACATGTCCCTGAAATATATGTTACTTTCATTTTTTTTTAGTTTTAATTTTCATCTTAACTTTTATAGATGAGTAAATAATGTGAATGCAACATATATATGTATACTAAGTTTTTTTTTTTTTTGAATAACTGAAGAGAAACATTTATCTGTTATGTAAGTCTGAATCCATCATATGATAGTCTCATTGGTTACCATGTGAGTTCAATACAGAGAGACGACACGCACACAGCCATGTGCACGCAGAGATAGTCTGATTGGTGGATCATGCTTGGATCCTAAGCAACAGGACACGAGCTCTGGATACGCCGGACGATGGAATGTGTCCAAATTAGGGTTCAAACACTTGAATCAGGGTCAAGACCAGATCGTCAGGAAACTGATTGATTTCTTGTTAATCAGTACTAGATTGCTCAGTATTGATACTGAATTTTTGTTTAAATGGCAGTTGGTCAGAGAAATAATTTATTTGCCGGGCCGGCCGGCCGGCTGGCTTGATGAATTGGATAGCAGATGCAGGTCTGGTCAAAGGGAAGCGACAAACTGACCGGCTGTCTTCTTGTCCGATCCATGAATTTGCGAACAGCTTAGTGGCTTCCCATGTGCACGAATTAGAGCACAATTTTTTGGGTTAGTGCGTGGATGATGTAGATTCTGCCTGAATATCGATCCAGTGGTTATACCAAATCTATCTACTCTGCAATCTGTCCCATGTTGATTGTTAGAGATTACATCAACAACTGAACAACACCAATTGATGAGACCACGCTAGTACTAGACAAAAAAAAGGTTTTTACTAGCGGTACAAAACTGATTTCTACTGGTGTCTTTTTAACCATCAGTGTGAAGGGCAAATAAATCCGCCAGTACTGATTTATTTTCAGTGATGGCAATCTTATGCATGTAACCCGTCTGTAAAAATTGATTTGCAATAGCGGTTAAATTCGTCTGACCACAGGATCAGAATTATCGATCACGCAGGACCAGAATTGTTCCTTTTTACTAGTACTAATTAATATCATTCTCATGAAAACCAATATATTCTCCAGAAAAAATAAGTGTAACAAAGGGGGTTTATATATTTCATGAGCTGCTAGTAACGATGTCATAGTCGTTTTTACAGCAATGCTAGCTGCTCTCAGATCGATCAGGCAGCAAATCAAATCAAATCAAAGTTAACATTTTGACACACTACAAAGATCATACAAACAAACAGTGTGCCTCTATCAGCCACAGGACGGCCACACAAAAGATTAGGCACATCTCCTGAATAATTAGCCACAGGCCGGCAAAGGGCCGTACCGGGTGGGCTAGGGCCGGGTCGTCGCCAGGGCCAAGTCATTGAAGTAGAGCACCGGATGGGCCACAGGGCCATGCCAACGGCCCTGGTGTACGTGCGAATCAACTAGGAATTCCAATCAACTACTAGCTGCTGCTAGTCCCTCCAGCACACGAGCATGGTGACACAGCGGCGTACGATGTAGAACCTGGCCCTCTGCTCCTTCACCAGGCTCGCCAGCCGGCCCGAACGATGGACCGGGCACCGGCAGGCCCCCTCGATGATGTGCGGCCCTTGTTGAGCCCCTTGGGCTCGCCTCGCTGGTCGCTGGCGCCACCGCCGCTGACCGCCGGCGGCTCCCCTGCTTCTTGGAGCTGCTCGAGAGTTTCCACTTCTCATCCATGCACATCTCCATTTCTCTGCTGTATCTATGTCTCTCTCTATGCGTGTATGTTTGTATCTGCAATGCAGGAGGTAGCAAGCAAATGGCGGCAAAGAACGAAAGGACAAGTGCTTTGTTGCAATGGTGATCGATGAACGAAGAGCGGCTCTTGTGGGTGGTAGTAGGCGCTATTTATAGCCCCCACTAGTCACTAGATATGTAGCAGTCCAAATGAGAATTTTTGCTATGTGATTAGTGAATACACTTACATGGGATGGGAGGGAAGCAAGGGCCATAGATTCAGTAAAGACTGCATTTTGTGATGTCGATCTGCTAGAGACTGATGGGGCATCTCTTTCCATGCCGCTCTCATAATTTATTACTGGGTTTTTTTTGTCCCCACCGAAAGGGCCAAGGGCCCGGCCGGTCTTTCGGCTTGCACTGCTCTTGTGGATCAGTGGTATATAATGTGACGATTTGCAAGGTCGACACGTATCCCTGACCAATGCCGTTGTTTCGTGTGATGAATCTCTCTGGTACAATCCGCGTCAGAAGCTGGAGCAATTAAGCATGGAAACACGTCCCTTGTTTTCTCTCTCCGTGTCTCTAGTGAAGCTGGCCAGCACGGCCGATTGGAGCAGGGTTCATGGACCCTGCTATCCTCCGTCCTCTCTAACAGCACGACCAAATAGTTTTGTGAAGCTAAGTTTAGCTATTATTAAAAAAATACAACCTCCAACAGACATACTATATGATTCTTCAAATTAGCTAGCTTTCCATCCTTTCCACCTCCGCTCTCTATTCTTAGAGAGCTTATTTTGTTATCAATTCTATTTTTAGAGTAGCTAAACGGTAAATTTGGCTAGTCTTTTTGACTAATCTCTTGGAGATACTCTCACACCATGTGTTTTTTTGAGAGGACAAGCCACTAGCCACGCATGCAAGTTTGGTTTACAGGTTCAATTCTAGGCTCACTGTATTGGGCTATCCCTCTATATAGAGGACGAATTTGGAGTCCATCAAAGCAGCTCAAATCAGGCATAGGCCCATTACTTATGCACAGTTGATTTTGGTTTGAATTAAAGGTTGAGATTGATCATAGCAAGGATAAAAGAGGGGAAATCCTAACCCCCGTCAGCTGGAGCACATCAAAGAGATGCTGCTACTGAGAGGGAGGTGAGAGAAGAGAGGGAGAGGCAAATCTATCCAGATTTCGTTGTTCGCCTTGAAGCCGGTGATTGGAGGCTCAAACGTGGTTGGATTGACACCAAACACCAAACTTGGTGAGCTCGTTCCTCACTTAGAGTGCTTCGATCTATTCAGTTGGTTTGAGAATTGGTTGAGTAGAACATCAGATTTGAGATGAGAGAGTTTAATCTGCCTTTTGCTGTTTCTCACACTTGTTATTGTCTCTTAACCTGAAAAAAAAAAATGGCACAAAACATACTAATTATTTCAAAAGCTTTTGTTATTAAAATTTATTAAAATTTAGCACATTACATCCATATACGTACTCATATATGAAAAAGTGAGATACATATAGTCAACCTAGAAAACATAACAAAAAAAATTGAAATAATATTTGTCATATAAATATGCACTCTATAAGACTAAAAAAAAAAAACTTTTGTCTTGTAGTGCATATGTCCCCTGAAATTTGTTATTTTCATTTTTTTTTTTAGTTTTAGTTTTCATTTTAACTTTTGTAGATGAGTAAAAAATGTGAATGCATTATATATATATACACTAAGTTTAAAAAATTTAGAATAACTAAAGAAAAAAACATTTCTCCGTTAAGTCTTAGCCGTTGGGGAGGGCAACCCTAGCCAGCCCCGGCAGCTCCGCAGGCCCCTCTTCGAAGGGCCAAGAAGCAACTTCCAAATTCACAAAAACACTAAGTCTCGTAGGGCCATCGAGCGGAGGACCCTCCGCTAGCACGCGAGGCTTCGCCCCACCAATAGGGGAGGCCCCCGTGGGCCTCTCCGCAGAGACCATGAACTAACCACTGTCCCGACATGTCGTGAAGCCGTGCAGGGTTAGCGGGAGCGGTGAACCCTCCGCATGGGAGCAAGCGGCGGGAATCCGCCCGCCGAGGAGAGCCTCCGACGACCAACGATCAAGTCCTCGGCGAAGAGGCCGGCGGGAGGGATCCTCCGCAAACTACCCTCCGCAGAGCGCGCAAGCGGCGGCTAGGACGAGGAAACCCTACGACCCCCGGGCGACGAAGGACCCCAAGTACATTTCTTGTATTACCCCGTACGGGTAGTTACTAGCTTGCCCCCCAGGGGGCCCGGTTATAGCGTCTAATCTCCCACCTACCATGTACCAAATTGTAAATCAGCCCCTCGACCCCTTGTATTCCTAAATACCCGAGTACGGGCAATCGAGAATGGGATCGATCATTTTGGCCAGTTTGTAACACCCGTGTTTTTGCATCATTTTAAAATTCACTAAAAATTTGAACTTTTTCGAATTACAACTAAAACTTGATTTATTTCTGCTAAACCAAAAACCCCGCTTTTGAAAACCAAGGTTCCAACCTTCATCATATAGAAAATAGGGAACCTTGTTTGTTGCATGCCGAACTTTATGGTGACCGAAGATGCGAGGTAAGTTCTAGATTTAAATTATGGAAATATTGCATGAGTAATGATTTACAAGTTACCTCACGGGAATAAAACACCGAACCTCGTGTGTGCAAAGAATATATATAAATAATTTTATGAGCACAAGTAAATAATTATTCTCGACAATAAAAGTCATGGGAATACCAAAGTGCTTATACAAATATTTATAATATATTACACATGAAATATCAAAATGGGAAAAAGTGTGCACACACATATGTGTATATATCTACCTACATTTGTATAAGCCACCTTACATAAATATTCTCATAAATACAAGTTAAGAGGATATGGGTCCAAGAGCTTATACAAATAAATACCACAAATATATATACACATAATTACACACATGAAATAATGAGGGAAATAAAGAAGGTAGAAAAGAAAAGGGAAAAGGAAAATAATGAGCTCACGGGCTCAAATCTTCTCCTTCCTCTTCCCACGGCCCAGCCGAGCCGGCTTCCCACTTCTCTTCCCTTCCCACACGCGGCCCGATGCAGCGGGTGTCCGCCCAACAGCGAGAGGCCCGGCATCCTTCCTTCCTTCCCTTCGGCCCGGGGGGCCCGCGGCCCAGCGTCGTCTTCCACCTCCCCGGCCGGCGGCGGCCGCGGCACGGGGGGAGCATCTCGTGCTTCCCGTCGCCACCGGCCATCCTGGTGGAGTAGACCGGCATACGGGGAGGGCACGGAGTTCCGCCCGGGCGGCCGCGAAGCCGACCACCTAACTTTGACCCCGTGCACGGCAACACGTCGCGCGAGTCGGTCCATGGCCGCCGCGGCGGCGAGCCCACGCCCGGTGCTATTGACGGCGGCGGCGACCGCGGTGACCTCACTAGCTATCCACCGGACGACGACGCGACACGGGGACAAGGGTCAACCAGCACGGGGTCACCGACACCGAGCCAGCGCCGCCGCCGCCATGGCGGCTAGCCTCCGCCGACCGTGGACGGCGAGACCATTCAACTGGCCGCCCCGCCGAGCATGTAGCACACGCGGAGCCAGCGTGCACCCGCCCGGGCAAGCTGGAGGTCATCAATGTCCATGAAAAGTGGTCGGAAAAGATCTTGGGGAGAGAAGATCTCGTCTTTGGCGGTGAGCACCAGCGGCGGCGCCTATAAATAGGCCCCGTCGGTCCTCAATCCCTTTCGAGCCACCCCTCCCGAGCTCCGCCACGGCGTGGAACGCGTGGTGCTCACCGTGGTTTCCCCTCCCCTCTCTCTCCTGGCGGCGAAATCGAAGTTCTCCCCAACCGGAGATTTCCGCCGCCCGCTAGCTAGGTCTAGCTTCTCGGCCGACTACGTCGTCCTCGGTCCCTCTTTGGTGAGTCCATGAGCTTCCCCGTATTCATCTCTATAGGTTGCGCCTCCTATTTCCTTCCCTAGCTCTCTGTGTAGCCCGTGCGGCGCCGCGACCGGGGCGCCGCCGCCGGCCCGCCCGCCCGGGGTAGGCGCTGTCTCCGCCACCCTCCACGACCCCCAATGGGGGTGGGCAACCGGGAGGCCAAGATTCCCCCGCGGCGAGCAACGGATGGGCTACGGCCAACTCGGCCGGACTCCGGCGAGACGCCGCCGCCGCCGGCACGGGGGGGGGCGTTCCCCGCCGTCGCGGCGCGAACACCGTCCATCGCACGAGCCAATAGGGGAGTCGCCACGTCGTCCCCCCCGTCTCCCCACCGCCCCCGACGCCGTCACGTGTCACCCCACCTGGTCCCACGACCCACGTGGCACCCACCTGCAGCCACGGTGGCGTCGGCCCGGACCCACGTGGTGTCAACGCGATGGAGACACTTCGTGTACACTTATGTAAATGCTAGGTCTACCCGAATATTGTACACGATGTTACAAATCCTATTTCCCATGTCGGAAAAATTCCCGAAAATTTGTAAATTCATTATTTGAATTATAGAATTTTATCATGTAATTAGTTCCAATGTTATTACATGATAAAATTATATTATAATATTACCCTAATGATTTAATTAGGGATTAATATTGTAAATTCCATATCTCATGCGATATAACCCCGTTTAGCGTGAAACGACTTCCATAATTTATCTAAAATCTAGCTCTATGCATCTAACCCGTTATCACCATAATGTTCTATGTTTGTTTTGCATGTCATAGTTCAAGCTAGGTTATCGCCGATCGCGAAATAGCTTAAAATCGACCCGGATTAGGAGCTTCATCCGGATCAAGAGACGATCAACGCCCGATCTTGATTCGTAAGAACCTCCCGGGCAAGTCCTTACCCCCCTTAATCATGACCATAATACAATGTTAAATGATGATATAATATGGATAAGTAAGATCAATGTAACCTAGGTAATAAAGTGAACCCTCCAACAAAAAGGTGAGTGGTGATTGTCTACATGGAGGTGGACTAATCACAATCGGGGATGAATCCCGCGGAGAGATGCTCGCCTCCCTAAGGACCGGTTCATAGACCTTCTACCTAGTGCGATATTTCGTACGACCACACGTCGTTTATGGGACGGCTTGATTCACACCCGTTGGGTTGAGGTATAATTGGGATCCAAGGTGGCCGGAGCAGGCAAACGATCGATTAGGAGCAGACATGGGGAGAGTGGCCCCATGGTCCGGTTGGCGTGGATGCAGAGTGGTCTTCCACGGAAGTGTTTGGGCGCTGTGGCGCGCGTGCTAGAGGCACATATTGATGATTTGAGATTGAGAGTGGTGTTGACAAGATAGGTTGGGTAATTAGGTATTACCCAAAAGCCGCGGTGATTTGGTATCACCATATTGTCTAGGGTGATGTCATCCTTGTGGTGGCGTGTTGTCCTTCCAACCCCCGAGAAGTCGTGGTGAAGATTATACCAACATACCTAGAGTAGCACTCAAGCCGGTACGGATCTCGTTAGGTCCAGTCGGGAAGCCATGACGGTGGCGAGGAGGCAACACCTATCGTGTGGGGAAATTTGTACAACCTCTGCAGAGTTACTTAAATCTATTCGAATAGCCACGTCCTTGGAATGGGCGAATGCTAGGCGAGAACATCTATGATTAAATATAACTAACCTTTTTTGAGATATGTGAAGGTGATGGTAAGATGAGATAATCCCGGAACTAGTAAGAGCAGTTTTAGAGACTCTGCTAGGGCCCAAACCCTTAATTTACCAAACCACCCTTGGTTTGGACTTGCTGAGTACCTTTGTACTCACCCCTCTGCATTTTTCGTGAACATCGGCACGTAAGAAGGTAAAGTCGCCAAGGTAAAGGATACGCGTGCGTAGGAGTCATAAGGCGATCGAGTAGGAGTAAGGTGAACCCAATTCCTATCCACTATCAAGATGCCTCGTGGAATAAGGAGAAGTGCCCGACGATATACCAACGCCGCGCAGTAGGTTGGCTACTCGATATTCATAACCCGGCTAGGTGTCACCGTCACCATCAGTAAGATCTTCTATCCTATACATTTCTTGCTCGGTATTAATCATATAACTGATTTCTCACTACGTGGATCGCTAAACGTATTGGTAGCGTGATCCCGGCGCCAATACGCGTGATTAAAAGTCCCATTAAAAGTGGGGCGTGGCCAGTGGTATCGAGCCGAGCTTGATATAGGATAAGAAAAATGGGTTGGCACCTATTTCCGAAACACTACTTAAGAAATTCTACTTATGGACTTGTTACCCTAAGTGTTCCATTTCGATACCCATATGTTGCTTACATGTCATCGACATAAAAACTCTGTTTTGATGCAACGGATGGAAGGATGGACACGCATTGATGGTTTGATTGTTGCGGAGTTTCCACAACTCCCGTGGGAAGTTTTACGAAGCCTAGGGTTTACTCGAGAAAGCGATTGTACTACTACCGTGAGTCTGCAATAGGTAGAGTACCATTATGTGATGTGCGCTTTACACATCTCAAAGCTTCCATACCACGATGGGCGCGGGAATCTTTCCGAATCGAGGAAGTGAACCGAGGGGGCGCTTGCGAAAGGTTGCACGTAAGGCACTCCAAGTATACTTTTGCAGAGTTCGAAGCGGTACTTGATCAATCCCATGCCAAGTACTACCCAGTCAAGGACACGACCGCAGCAATATGGCAGCAGAAACTTCAGGAGTTGAGCCAGCCACCCTCACCCGAAGCCGACTACACCTTGATCTCCACTGCCAGATACCTCATAGCACTGGCCAAACTCTCCAAAGCACAAGAAGAGGCCACCATAATCTACGGATCTATGTGGATAAAGGCGAGACGAGGGGCTCGCAAGGCAAAAGAAGACTGGACAACAAGGATGCCCGGATGGAGACCCTCAAGAAGGAGCTAGAAGAGAAGACTGCCATCATTGAAGCCCAGCAGAAGGAAAATGAAGAGAGTCAACAGAAGCTGCACGAAGCCCTGGAGAAGCTGAAGAAGAGGAAGAAGCGCAGGAAGCACTACTACTGAAGACCTGGCAAGAACCCAAGCAAGTCCCTGTATGCCCCTAGTGATGTGCCAAGAGTGCCCAAAGCAGATCCCACCAGTCACTGTTATGTGCATGATGAGTCCTAAATAAGTAGCATTGCCTTAAGTTAGTAAACCGCAGTAGCATGTGGACCTAGCTATGGACCTTGTTGCTAGATTTCTAGTAACCTTAGTAGTTGTTCTTAGCTCTAGTGGTAACCCATGAGTCCAAAAGCTTAGTAGTTCTTGGTCGTACAATAATCATCATGACAGTCACCATGGGTGATGTAACTCTATATCATCTGTGAACCTGATCCGTGATGTAATATATTGTGCGCTTGTTTGTTTACATCATGCTGTGTTCCAATCTTTCAAACCTATGGGAACTTTTCTCTATTATTTTCGTATCATGGAAAATAATGGAAGAAAAGAGCCAATAGGATCTGTGAGCGTTATGGAAAATTCTCAGGTCACGAGTAATAAAGACGAGTTTCACATAAACTTAGGTCGCCGTGACACACCTTTTCATACGTTTCACACCAGGTAAGTTTGTATTGTGTTTGACACCAGTGTTGTAAGGATACCCCAAAAGTCTATCCCTACCCAAAATGCTTGCTTTCCCTCTAATCTTAGTTAGATAGATCCATATCGTACCTTGTGCTTATCCCTCCCAGTCTATTCTAGTCCAAGTAGATAGGAGATTACCCTGCAGGAGACATGACGACAACCAAGGACTCCACGACTGTAGCCGTTGAACCACACCAGTGTTCTCTCTACAGCCGTCGCACGCCGTCGCTCAGTGATACTGTACCGACGACCGTGTAACATTGCAGACAAGCTGTCGCCTCGCGCCTAAAGTTACTGATACTGCTGTACCATTGACCCCGAACCAAGACCCGAGGAGCTGCACAAGACACTACTCAGGAGGCAACCAGTGCCATTATGTACAAGATGAAGCTGAAGACACGGAGATTTCAGACCCATGAAGAGCAATTGAGCCAGATAAGGGCGTAATAATCTCGGAAAACGCCAGCTAATGCTAAAGGTTAGCATGCGACATATGCCGACGACGACGGAGCCATAGGCCTCACATCATGGGAAATCCCACCAGTCAAGGCCACCGGCCACACACTCACCAATGCCAGACCACTGTCGAGAGGTCAATGCGAACAGGAGACCCACTCCCGTTCCTTCTCCCACACACCCGAACCACCGCACCAGCCATCCATACTTAGCCGTTAAGCTTTCACCCTCCAACCACTATAAAACGGACACCACCCTCACCGTTACCCTCAACCCACTCCAACCATTCCATTGCTATCCTCCAGACCCTCCCCTCACCACCAGAACCCTCACCCTCCACCCCCGAGACTTTTCACCCAACCCCCACCAAGATGGCCGGCAACTGGGTTCACAACCAGTGCATCAACACCCCCGGATTTCCCCAACTCCTTTACACCACCATGCAACACCTTGGCATCTCCGAGCGTCCCGAGTATGAAGGCCGCGAGTACACGGAGCTCGGCACCTTGCGCTGCGAGGTCACCATCTACATCGCCAGAAGCCGAGACTACCCCGACATCGCCGACGCATGGAACGTGACCGAGATCGGTTTCCGTTTCCCCGACACCTATCAAGCCGTCGCCCGCCAAGCCCTTCGACGCCTCTGCCACACCTACAGAGAAGCCATCATCCGCACCCCCATGAAGTACTTCCCGCCCGAGAAGAAGAACGACCCCGCCTGGATCGCTCGCATGAGGGCCTTAGAAGGCCCAGAGGTTGGTCCCGTCATCGGGAACGAGGGCGGCCTACCTACTACTCCTCGACGAGCACTACGACAAGCAGGCCGCTGTGCTGCGGAGCCAGGTCCGCCGCGCCGAGCAGGGTGAGAGGCTCATCCGGTCTCTCCTGATGGGGCTCGCCCAAGCTCAGGAGCAAGTCGCCACGGCTGCGCGTCGAGAGACCAGCGCTAAGCGAGACACCGAGGCCACCCAGGAGCGTCACGCCCAAGAGGCGACGACCGCCTACCGGCGTCACCGGATCCGGACGCGGAGCGTTCGCCATGATGGGGGCGGAGCCCACCATCCGTGAAGGGATCCCCATCTACCCTCCCCGAGGCAAAGGATGTACGCCACCGTACCGCCGACACCGCCGGTAACCCCAACCACCCTTGGCCTCGACGGATCCTTCCTCTCACTCGGCCTCCCAGCACCAGCAGAAGATCTACGACCCCCACTCCGTGACCGTCCGACGGCCCTACGGCATCGCCGCCTCGGGTCATCAACCTCGGCGAAGTCGACTAGCTGCCCCCTAGGGAGATGTATGCAGAACCTTTCCCCAAAAAAAAAAAAAAAAAATTGAATGAGGAAAAATGAAAAGAAAAGAGTTGCTCGAGAAGAAAGGCACCAACGGAGAAACCTACGGGCACCAAGAAGAAAGAAGCCATGGAGCAAATAGATAGAAGTAAAACTCTTCTAAGTGGGGTAGATCCAGATCCAAAGGAAGAAGAGAAACATAAAAAAATGGGCCGATGTAAGCGGATAATGAGACAACGGAAAACTTAGGGTTACCCAACGAGAAGTGGTCACCCAAGTTCACGTTAATTGTTGCCCAGAAGAGCCAAAGCAATGATCTCGATCAAAAGGGGCACAACCAGTAGAAGACAAACTCAAGGACTGCGCAGAAGATGGGAATTTCCCTAACCTTAGAAGAATAAATTCTCTAAGTGGGGTAGTTGAGAAGGAAGATTTGAAGACCCGAAGACCACGAAGACGAAGACGCAAGACCAAGGAAAATGGGGTAACAGCAGCAGTAATCATTGGCTAAAGGCATACCCTCCACACCATCGTGCCGCCCTAGGAATAGAGTAGCACGATAATAGTAGAGGCTCTGTAAAGACAGCACTGTAAGCAATGGAAAGTTTTTCCTCCCTCTCTCTATCTTTCTCCCCCGTTAGACCTTAATTAGGACCTTCGCTCTGTAGACTAGGAATCTCGAGGACGAGATTCATCTAAGTGGGGTAGATTTGTAACACCCGTGTTTTTTTGCATCATTTTAAAATTCACTAAAAATTTGAACTTTTTCGAATTACAACTAAAACTTGATTTATTTCCCGCTAAACCAAAAACCCGCTTTTGAAAACCTGCGTTCCAACCTTCATCATATAGAAAATAGGGAACCTTGTTTGTTGCATGCCGAACTTTATGGTGACCGAAGATGCGAGGTAAGTTCTAGATTTAAATTATGGAAATATTGCATGAGTAATGATTTACAAGTTACCTCTGGGAATAAAACACCGAACCTCGTGTGTGCAAAGAATATATATAAATAATTTTATGAGCACAATAAATAATTATTCTCGACAATAAAAGTCATGGGAATACCAAAGTGCTTATACAAATATTTATAATATATTACACATGAAATATCAAAATGGGAAAAAGTGTGCACACACATATGTGTATATATCTACCTACATTTGTATAAGCCACCTTACATAAATATTCTCATAAATACAAGTTAAGAGGATATGGGTCCAAGAGCTTATACAAATAAATACCACAAATATATATACACATAATTACACACATGAAATAATGAGGGAAATAAAGAAGGTAGAAAAGAAAAGGAAAAAGGAAAAATGAAATGAGCTCACGGGCTCAAATCTTCTCCTTCCTCTTCCCACGCCCATCGGCCCCCTTTCCCCACTTCTCTTCCCTTCCCACACGCCACAAGACCGGCCGCCCAACGCGAGGGCCTAGCATCCTTCCCTCCCTTCCACCCCCGGCCGGGGCCCGCGGCCCGCCCCCGTCGTCTTCCACCTCCTGACCGGCGGCGACGCATCACCGCGCCGAGGGAGCATCTCGTGCTTCCCGTCGCGGCCGCCATCCCGGTGGAGTAGACCGGCATACGAGGGGAGGGCGCGGAGTTCGCCCGCCCGGCCGCACGAAGCCGCCACCTAACTTTGACCCGTGCCCTACGGCAACACGCGTGCGTGGAGTCCGGTCATGGCCGCGCGGCAGCGCCGCCAGCCAAGCCGGTGCTATTGGCGGCGGCGGCGACCACGGTGACCTCACTAGCTATCCGGGACGACGACGCATGCACGGGGACAAGGGTCAACCGGCAGCACATTCCCGCGACACCGAGCCCGCCGCACGCCGCCATGGCGGCCCGCTAGCCTCCGCCGACTGTGGACGGCGAGACCATTCAACCGGCCGCCCATCGGGCATGTAGCACCGCGCGAGGCCAGCGTGCACCCGCCGGGGCCACCGGAGGTCATCAATGTCCATGAAAAGTGGTCGGAAAAGATCTTGGGCGAGAAGATCTCATGCGGCGGTGAGCACCAGCGGCGCGCTATAAATAGCCCCCCAGGTCCTCAATCCCGCTCGAGCCACCCCTCCCGAGCTCCGCCACGGCGTGGAACACCGCGGTGCTCACCGTGGTTTCCCCTCCCCTCCTCCGGCGAGAAATCGAAGTTCTCCCCAACCGGAGATTTCGCCGCCGCTAGCTAGGTCTCCGCTCCTCCGTCCGACTCGTCGTGGTCCTCGGTCCCTGGTGGTGAGTCCATGAGCTTCCCGTATTCATCTCTATAGGTTTTCTCTCCTGTTTCCTTCCCTAGCTCTACTGTGGCCGCCCGCGGCGCCCGCGGCCAGGAATCTGCCAAGCCGCCGGCCCGCCCGGGACGTAGGCGCTGTCTCCACCACCCTCCCCGACCCGGTTCGGGACGGGTGGAGGATGCCGGGAAGCCCCGATTCCCCACGGGCGGGATGGGCTACAGCCAACTCCGGCGGACTCCGGGGCGCCGCCGCCCGCCTGGGGGCACGACGGGAGCGTTCAGGGCGCCGTCCCGGCGGCCGTAACACCGTCGACCCATCGAGCCAATAGGGAGTCGCCACGTCGTCCTCCCCGTTCCCCTCCGTCCGGCGAAGTCGTCACGTGTCACCCCACCTGGTCCCACGACCCGTGGCACCCACCTGCAGCCGGTGGCGTCGGCGGGACCCACGTGCAGCCAACGCGGATGGAGACATACGTGTACACTTATGTAAATGCTAGGTCTACCCGAATATTGTACACGAGGATGTTACAAATCCTATTTCTTCCATGTCGGAAAAATTCCCGAAAAATTTGTAAATTCATTATTTGAATTATAGAATTTTATCATGTAATTAGTTCCAATGTTATTACATGATAAAATTATATTATAATATTACCCTAATGATTTAATTAGGGATTAATATTGTAAATTCCATATCTCATGCGATATAACCCGTTTCGCGTGAAACGACTTCCATAATTTATCTAAAATCTAGCTCTATGCATCTAACCCGTTATCACCATAATGTTCTATGTTTGTTTTGCATGTCATAGTTCAAGCTAGGTTATCGCGATCGCGAAATAGCTTCCGTCGACCGGATTAGGAGCTTCATCCGGATCAAGAGACGATCAACGCCCGGTCTTATTTCGTAAGAACCTCCCGTGGCAAGTCCTTACCCCCTTAATCATGACCATAATACAATGTTAAATGATGATATAATATGGATAAGTAAGATCAATGTAACCTAGGTAATAAAGTGAACCCTCCAACAAAAGGTGAGTGGTGATTGTCTACATGGAGGTGGACTAATCACAATCGGGGATGAATCCCGCGGAGAGATGCTCGCCTCCCTAAGGACCGGTTCATAGACCTTCTACCTAGTGCGATATTTCGATCGACCACACGTCGTTTATGGGGCGGCTTGATTCACACCCCCGTTGGGTTGAGGTATAATTGGGATCCAAGGTGGCGGGCGGGCAAACGATCGATTAGGAGCGGACATGGGGAGAGTGGCCCCATGGTCCTGTTAGGCGTGGATGCGAGTGGTCTTCCACGGAAGTGTTTGGGCGCGGTGGCGCGGTGCTAGAGGCACATATTGATGATTTGAGATTGAGAGTGGTGTTGACGGTATAGGTTGGGTAATTAGGTATTACCGTAAAGCCGCGGGTGATTTGGTATCACCATATTGTCTAGGGTGATGCGTCATCCTTGTGGTGGCGTGTTGTCCTTCCAACCCCGAGAAGTCGTGGTGAAGATTATACCAACATACCTAGAGTAGCACTCAAGCGGGTACGGATCTCGTTAGGTGCAGTCGAAGCCATGACGGTGGCGGAGGCAACACCTATCGTGTGGGGGAAATTTGTACAACCTCTGCAGAGTTACTTAAATCTATTCAATAGCCACGTCCTTGGAATGGGCGAATGCTAGGCGAGAACATCTATGATTAAATATAACTAACCTTTTGAGATATGTGAAGGTGATGGTAAGATGAGATAATCCCGGGAACTAGTAAGAGCAGTTTTAGAGACTCTGCTAGGGCCCAAACCCTTAATTTACCAAACCACCCTTGGTTTGGACTTGCTGAGTACCTTTGTACTCACCCCTCTCGCTTTTACGCATACATCGGCCTGCGATGAAAGAAGGTAAAAGTCGCCAAGGTAAAGGATACGCGTACGTAGGAGTCATAAGACGATCGAGTAGGAGTAAGGCTGAACCCAATTCCTATCCACTATCAAGATGCCTGTGGAATAAGGAGAAGTGCCCAGACGATATACCAACGCTTCGCAGTTGGCTACTCTGATATTCATAACCCAGCTAGGTGTCACTTCGTCACCATCAGAAGATCTTCTATCCTATACATTTCTTGCTCGGTATTAATCATATAACTGATTTCTCACTACTGTGGATCGCTAAACGTATTGGTAGCGTGATCCTGGCGCCAATACGCGTGATTAAAAGTCCCATTAAAAGTGGGGCGTGACAGAGTGGTATCAGAGCCGAGCTTGATATAGGATAAGAAAAATGGGTTGGCACCTATTTCCGAAACACTACTTAAGAAATTCTACTTATGGACTTGTTACCCTAAGTGTTCCATTTCGATACCCATATGTTGCTTACATGTCATCGACATAAAAAAACTGTTTTGATGCAAATGATGGAAGGATGGACACGCACGGATGGTTTGACTGTTGCGGAGTTTCCACAACTCCTGTGGGAAGTTTTACGAAGCCTAGGGTTTACTCAGAAGCCAGTGTACTACTACCGTGAGTCTGCAATAGGTAGAGTACCATTATGTGATGTGCGATTACACATCTCAAAGCTTCCATACCACGATGGGCGCGAGAATCTTTCGAACGGGGGAAGTGAACCGGGGGCGCTTGCGGAAGGTTGCACGTAAGGCACTCCAAGTATCTTTGCAAGGAGTTCGAAAGTACTTGATCAATCCCATGCCAAGTACTACCCGGTCAAGGACACGACCGCGGCAATATGGCAGCGAAAACTTCAGGAGTTGAGCCAGCCACCCTCACGGCCAGCCGACTACACCTTGATCTCCACCGCCGGATACCTCATAGCACCGGCGAACTCTCCAAAGCACAAGAAGAGGCCACCATAATCTACGGATCTATGTGGATAAAGGCAGAGACGAGGGAGCTCGCAAGGCAAAAAGAAGACCTGGACAACAAGGATGCCCGGATGGAGACCCTCAAGAAGGAGCTAGAAGAGAAGACTGCCATCATTGAAGCCCGCCAGAAGGAAAATGAAGAGAGTCAACGTAAGCGCACGAAGCCCCGAGAAGTCGAAGAAGAGGAAGAAGCGCAGAAGCACTACTATCAAGACCTGCAAGAACCCAAGCAAGTCCCCTCAGATGCCCCTAGTGATGTGCCAAGAGTGCCCAAAGCGCATCCCACCGATCCAACTACATTATGTGCATGATGAGTCCTAAATAAGTAGCATTGCCTTAAGTTAGTAAACCACAAGTAGCATGTGGACCTAGCTATGGACCTTGTTGCTAGATTTCTAGTAACCTTAGTAGTTGTTCTTAGCTCTAGTGGTAACCCATGAGTCCAGCCTTAGTAGTTCTTGGTCGCATAATAATCATCATGACCGGTCACCATGGGTGATGTAACTCTATATCATCTGTGAACTTTGATCCGTGATGTAATATATTGTGCGCTTGTTTGTTTACATCATGCCGTGTTCCAATCTTTCAAACCTATGGGAACTTTTCTCTATTATTTTTATATCATGGAAAATAATGGAAGAAAAACCAATAGGATCTGTGGAGCGCTATGGAAAATTCTCGTGTCACGAGTAATAAAGACGAGTTTCACATAAACTTAGGTCGCCGTGACACACCTTTTCATACGTTTCACACCGTAAGTTTGTATTGTGTTTGACACCGGTGTTGTAAGGATACCCCAAAAGTCTATCCCTACCCAAAATGCTTGCTTTCCCTCTAATCTTAGTTAGATAGATCCATATCGTACCTTGTGCTTATCCCTCCCGTCTATTCTAGTCCAAGTAGATAGGAGATTACCCCGCGGAGAGACATGACGACAACCAAGGACTCCACGATCAGTAGCCGTTGAACCACACCAAGTGTTCTCTCTACTGGCCCAGTCGCCGCCACGCCGCCGGTGATACTTGTCATCGACGACCGTGTAACATTGCGATAAGCCGCCGCCTCGGCGCCTAAAGTTCCGTCTTCTTTGTACCATTGACCCCGAACCAAGACCCAGGAGCTGCACAAGACACTACTCGGGGAGGCAACCGGTGCCATTATGTACAAGATGAAGTAAGACACGGAGATTTCGGACCCATGAAGAGCAATTGAGCGGATAAGGGCGTAATAATCTCGAAAAAGCGCCAGCTAATGCTAAAGGTTAGCATGCGACATATGCCGACGACGACGGAGCCATAGGCCTCACATCATGGGAAATCCCACGGTCAAGGCCACCGCCACACACTCACCAATGCCGGACCATCGTCGAGGGTCAATGCGAGCGGGAGACCCACTCCCGTTCCTTCTCCCACACACCCAACCACCGCACCACCATCCATACTTAGCCGTTAAGCTTTCACCCTCCAACCACTATAAAACGGACACCACCCTCACCGTTACCCTCAACCCACTCCAACCATTCCATTGCTATCCTCCAGACACTCCCCTCACCACCAGAACCCTCACCCTCCACCCCCGAGACTTTTCACCCAACCCCCACCAAGATGGCCGGCAAGAATCGGGTTCACAACCCGATGCATCAACACCCCCGTTTCCCAACTCCTTTACACCACCATGCAACACCTTGGCATCTCCGAAGGCCCCGAAAGTATGAAGGCCGCGAGTACACGAGCTTCGGCACCTTGCGCTGCGAGGTCACCATCTACATCGCCAGAGGCCGAGACTACCCCGACATCGCCGACGCATGGAACGTGACCGAGATCGGTTTCCGTTTCCCCGACACCTATCAAGCCGTCGCCCGCCAAGCCCTTCGACGCCTCGCCACACCCTACTGAGAGAAGCCATCATCCGCACCCCCATGAAGTACTTCCCGCTGAGAAGAAGAACGACCCGCCTGGATCGCTCGCATGAGGGCCTTAGAAGGCCCAGAGGTTGGTCCGTCATCGGGAACCCCGGCGGCCTACCTACTACTCCTCGGCGAGCACTACGACAAGCGGGCCGCCGCGTCTTTGCGGAGCCAGGTCCGCCGCCCGGCGGGGTGAAAGGCTCATCCGGTCTCTCGATGGGGCTCGCCCAAGCTCGGGAGCAAGTCGCCACGGCTGCGCGTCGAGCGACCGCGCTAAGCCCGAGACACCGAAGGCCACCAGGGGCGTCACGCCCAAGAGGCGGCGACCGCCTACGGCGTCACGGATCGGGGCGCGGGCGTTCGCCATGATGGGGAGCGGGCCCACCATCGGGGAAGGATCCCCATCTACCCTCGAGGCAAAGGATGTACGCCACCGTCAGCGACACCGCCAGTAACCCCAACCACCCTTGGCCTCGGCGGATCCTTCCTCTCACTCGGCCTCCCGGCACCGAGGCGGGAAAGGCGACCCCCACTCCGTGACCGGTCGGCGGCCCCTACGGCATCGCCGCCCCGGGTCATCAACCTCGACGAAGTCGACTAGCTGCCCCCTAGGGAGATGTATCACGTAACCTTTCCCCAAAAAAAAAAAAAAAAAAAATTGAATGAGGAAAAATGAAAAGAAAAGAGTTGCTCGAGAAGAAAGGCACCAACGGAGAAACCTACGGGCACCAAGAAAGAAGCCATGGAGCAAATAGATAGAAGTAAAACTCTTCTAAGTGGGGTAGATCCGGATCCAAAGGAAGAAGAGAAACATAAAAACGGGCTGATGTAAGCGGATAATGAGACAACGGAAAACTTAGGGTTACCCAACGAGAAGTGGTCACCCAAGTTCACGCGTTAATTGTTGCCCGAAAGAGCCAAAGCAATGATCTCGATCAAAAGGGGCACAACCAAAGAGAAGACAAACTCAAGGACTGCGAGAAGATGGGAATTTCCCCTAACCTTAGAAGAATAAATTCTCTAAGTGGGGTAGTTGAGAAGGAAGATTTGAAGACCAAGACCACGAAGACGAAGACGCAAGACCAAGGAAAATGGGGTAAATGCAAAGCAGTAATCATTGGCTAAAGGCATACCCTCCACACCATCGTGTCGCCCTAGGAATAGAGTAGCACGATAATAGTAGAGGCTCTGTAAGACAAAGACTCGTAAGCAATGGAAAGTTTTTTCCTCCCTCTCTATCTTTCTCCCCCGTTAGACCTTAATTAGGACCTTCGCTCAGTAGACTAGGAATCTCGAGGACGAGATTCATCTAAGTGGGGTAGATTTGTAACACCCGTGTTTTTTGCATCATTTTAAAATTCACTAAAAATTTGAACTTTTTCGAATTACAACTAAAACTTGATTTATTTCCCGCTAAACCAAAACCCCGCCAAAAACACAAGCGTTCCAACCTTCATCATATAGAAAATAGGGAACCTTGTTTGTTGCATGCGAACTTTATGGTGACCAAAGATGCGAGGTAAGTTCTAGATTTAAATTATGGAAATATTGCATGAGTAATGATTTACAAGTTACCTCGGGAATAAAACACCTAACCTCGTGTGTGCAAAAGAATATATATAAATAATTTTATGAGCACAGTAAATAATTATTCTCGACAATAAAAGTCATGGGAATACCAAAGTGCTTATACAAATATTTATAATATATTACACATGAAATATCAAAATGGGAAAAAGTGTGCACACACATATGTGTATATATCTACCTACATTTGTATAAGCCACCTTACATAAATATTCTCATAAATACAAGTTAAGAGGATATGGGTCCAAGAGCTTATACAAATAAATACCACAAATATATATACACATAATTACACACATGAAATAATGAGGGAAATAAAGAAGGTAGAAAAGAAAAGGGAAAAGGAAAACAGAAATGAGCTCACGGGCTCAAATCTTCTCCTTCCTCTTCCCACGGCCCAGCCGGCCAGCTTCCCCACTTCTCTTCCCTTCCCACACGCGCGCACCGGCCGGCCCAACGCGAGAGGCCTAGCATCCTTCCCTCCCTTCGCTGTCAGCCAGGGCCCGCGGCCCCGCGTCGTCTTCCACCTCCTGACCGGCGACGACCGCGGCACAGGGGAGCATCTCGTGCTTCCCGTCGCACTGGCCATCCTGGTGGAGTAGACCGGCATACAGGGGAGGGCACGGAGTTCCTCGCCAGGGCAGCACGAAGCCAGCCACCTAACTTTGACCCGTGCACAGCAACACGTGCGTGGAGTCCGGTCATGGCCGCACGGCAGCCGAGCCACGCCGGTGCTATTGACGACGACGACGACACAGTGACCTCACTAGCTATCCACCGGACGACGACGCACACAGGGACAAGGGTCAACCAGCACAGCGCTGCCACGACACCGAGCCCGCGCACCGCTGCCATGGCAGCTAGCCTCCGCCGACTGTTGACGACGAGACCATTCAACTGGCCGCCCCGCCGGAGCATGTAGCACACGCAGGAGCCAGCGTGCACCCGCCCGGAGCCAGCTGGAGGTCATCAATGTCCATGAAAAGTGGTCGGAAAAGATCTTGGGCAGAGAAGATCTCGTGCTGGCGGTGAGCACCCGCGGCGCGCCTATAAATAGGCCCCGTCGGTCCTCAATCCCGCTCGAGCCACCCCTCCCGAGCTCCGCCACGGCGTGGAACGCGCAGTGCTCACCGTGGTTTCCCCTCCCCCTCTCCCGCTGGCGAGAAATCGAAGTTCTCCCCAACCGGAGATTTCCGCCGCCGCTAGCTAGGTCTAGCTACTCCGGCCGACTACGTCGTCCTCGGTCCCTGCTGGTGAGTCCATGAGCTTCCCCGTATTCATCTCTATAGGTTGCGCCTCCTATTTCCTTCCCTAGCTCTCTGTGTAGCCGTAGCGACGCGCGACCGGAGCTGCCAAGCCGCCGGCCAGCCGCCAGGGTAGGCGCCTGTCTCCACCACCCTCCACGACCCCGCCAACGGGCGCGGGTGGGCAACCGGGAGGCCAGCGATTCCCCACGGCGAGCAACGGATGGGCTACGGCCAACTCCGGCGGACTCCCGGCGAGACGCCGCCGCCGCACGGGCACGACGGGAGCGTTCCCGACGCCGTCGCAGCGCCGTAACACCGTCCAGGCACGAGCCAATAGGGAGTCGCCACGTCGTCCCCCCGTCTCCTACAGTCCCGACGCCGTCACGTGTCACCCCACCTGGTCCCACGACCCACGTGGCACCCACCTGGCAGCCACGGTGGCGTCAGCAGGACCCACGTGCAGCCAACGCGGATGGAGACACTTCTGTGTACACTTATGTAAATGCTAGGTCTACCCGAATATTGTACACAGGATGTTACAAATCCTATTTCCTGTGTCAGAAAAATTCCCAGAAAATTTGTAAATTCATTATTTGAATTATAGAATTTTATCATGTAATTAGTTCCAATGTTATTACATGATAAAATTATATTATAATATTACCCTAATGATTTAATTAGGGATTAATATTGTAAATTCCATATCTCATGCGATATAACCCCGTTTCGCGTGAAACGACTTCCATAATTTATCTAAAATCTAGCTCTATGCATCTAACCCGTTATCACCATAATGTTCTATGTTTGTTTTGCATGTCATAGTTCAAGCTAGGTTATCGCCCGATCGCTTGAAATAGCTTCCGTCGAATCTCGGATTAGGAGCTTCATCCCATCAAGAGACGATCAACGCCGATGCCGATTCGTAAGAACCTCCCAGGCAAGTCCTTACCCCCTTAATCATGACCATAATACAATGTTAAATGATGATATAATATGGATAAGTAAGATCAATGTAACCTAGGTAATAAAGTGAACCCTCAACAAAAAGGTGAGTGGTGATTGTCTACATGGAGGTGGACTAATCACAATCGGGGATGAATCCCGCGGAGAGATGCTCGCCTCCCTAAGGACCGGTTCATAGACCTTCTACCTAGTGCGATATTTCGTACAGCCCACACGTCGTTTATGGGGCGGCTTGATTCACACCCTCGTTGGGTTGAGGTATAATTGGGATCCAAGGTGGCCGGAGCAGGCAAACGATCGATTAGGAGCGAACATGGGGAGAGTGGCCCCATGGTCCGGTTAGCGTGGATGCAGAGTGGTCTTCCACGAAGTGTTTGGGCGCGGTGGCGCAATGCTAGAGGCACATATTGATGATTTGAGATTGAGAGTGGTGTTGACGGTATAGGTTGGGTAATTAGGTATTACACAAAAAAGCCGCGGGTGATTTGGTATCACCATATTGTCTAGGGTGATGCGTCATCCTTGTGGTGGCGTGTTGTCCTTCCAACCCCTGAAGTCGTGGTGAAGATTATACCAACATACCTAGAGTAGCACTCAAGCCGGTACGGATCTCGTTAGGTCCGTCGGAAGCCATGACGGTGGCGGAGGCAACACCTATCGTGTGGGGAAATTTGTACAACCTCTGCAGAGTTACTTAAATCTATTCGAATAGCCACGCCCTTGGAATGGGCGAATGCTAGGCGAGAACATCTATGATTAAATATAACTAACCTTTTGAGATATGTGAAGGTGATGGTAAGATGAGATAATCCTCGGAACTAGTAAGAGCAGGTTTTTAGAGACTCGCTAGGGGCCCAAACCCTTAATTTACCAAACCACCCTTGGTTTGGACTTGCCGAAATACCTTTGTACTCACCCCTCTCTTTTTACGATTGATCGGCACGTAAGAAGGTAAAGTCGCCAAGGTAAAGGATACGCGTGCGTAGGAGTCATAAGACGATCGAGTAGGAGTAAGGTGAACCCAATTCCTATCCACTATCAAGATGCCTCGTGGAATAAGGAGAAGTGCCTCAGACGATATACCAACGCTTCGCGGCTTGGCTACTCGATATTCATAACCCAAATAGGTGTCACCGTCACCACCGTAAGATCTTCTATCCTATACATTTCTTGCTCGGTATTAATCATATAACTGATTTCTCACTACGTGGATCGCTAAACGTATTGGTAGCGTGATCCGGCGCCAATACGGCGTGATTAAAAGTCCCATTAAAAGTGGGGCGTGACACGCTTTAAAGCGCCATTTACTGTTTTCACACACCCACGTCTTGTCCTTCGCGCCATCGTGTCACACCTCCTTCCTTAGAGGCCCGGCGCTCCGATCGACCCGACCTTCGGCAACTCGCAGCGAAGGCCGGGCGGACCGGAGGACGCTCCGCACCTCGCTCGCTCATACGTCTTCCCCGTGGGAAACCCTCGCCCCTTCCCGCCTCCTCGGGAGCGAAGGCCAAGGGGCGGAGCGATCCCACGGTTGCGCCGTCCGTGGGGAACGACACGAAAAGCCCAAAGCCATGCCAGCTACCCGCCGATCGGACACCCCGCGCCGCAGCGGAGCAACCCCCTCCACCCGCGGGAGGACCCCTCGGGATCGAACCCGCCAGGGCGGGCGCCTGACGGTCACCACACGGCCGGCAGCTCCGGCGCCGGGGCGGGCGCGGGGTCCCCGGCCATCTCGGATCCCCCTCGTCCCAATCTCGGAGGTCACCGGAGAAGAAGCCCCAACGCCCCCAGGTGGCGCTCCCCAGGGCCGAGGGCGGTGGTCCAGCACCGGTGGCACAAAGATCTCCGCCCCGAGTGAACCCGGCCGACCCACTCGAAGGGCTCCTCGAAGGCGCTACCGAGGATGACGAAGATGAAACCGAGCAAGGGAACAGCTCGAGCTCCCCGCAAGCTCCGATCGCGAGAAATGGAGGCTACTGTAGGCTCCGGATCGGGAGGCAGCGTCTGCGGACGCTCGAGGGAACAGCCGGCCGCCAGGACCGAGCTCCGCATGGATCAACCAACAGCTCATGGCGGTTCAGGAAGTCAGTGGCGGAGAGCAACTGCCCAACAATCACCCACAGGCCCCACCTCGGGGCAAGCCCCACCTCCATCAACTCCGCCACCTCCGCAACAGAACCGGCCGCCATCGCAAAGCCACCCCTCCGCCGCCCCTTCGCATCAACCAGGCTCTACCCTAGCATCTCCTCAGGCGATGCCATTGAGCGACCTCCCCGCCCACCATTAGCAATAAGCCCCCACTATGACCCCAAATCCCCACTATCCTACGCTCTCCAGATCGCGGAGTGGCCTCCGTCCTACAGCCCTCAGCATTTACCAAGATATGCGGGGATCACCGACCCCAGACAGTTTATCATGAGCTACGAAGCAGCAGTAGAAGCAGCTGGGGAGGGATCATTCCACCATGGCTAAGTCGTTTGTGATCATAGCAAGGGGAGTGGCCCAATCTTGGTATTGTACTCTACCTCCGAACACCATCAGGTCCTGGTCAGACTTGCGAGCCGCCCTCCAGGCAAACTTCAAAGGCGTCGATTCGAGCCGATCAACGGCCGGAGCTCCCCGAATGTAGTACGAAGCCCGGCGAACCATTACAGAATGGTGGCGAAGGTTCCTCCAAACCAAAGCCGAAACCGAGAGGGGGTCTCCGATCGGGGCGTTATCATGGCGGCGGTCGCTTGCATCCGCCCGGGGCCTCACTCAAAAGATCGAGTGGAGGCGGCCGAAAACTCTAGCAGAGCTACACGAGATAATGGACAAATATTGCAGGGCTGACAACAGCCACAAGGCCAAGGTGGAATCTTTCCGACCTCCGCAGAATCAACACCAGCCACCGCGCCCCCCACGCAGAGACAGCTACTACAGGCCGAGGCCGTGAGGATAGGCGCCATAGACAACAGACCCTCCGACGGGTCAAAAACCCGACCTACCACCTCCAAGGCCAAATAACCCACCGAGACCCCCTAGACCAAACCCGGACTACAGCACCAGGCCTCCGCAAAAACAGCCGTATTGCCACTACTGCGGGGAGGGCAAAGGCCACTACACCAAGCAATGCCCATACTTCGCCAAGGGGAAGGAGGCGATGGACAGAGAGTTAGCCTCGCAGAACTCCCAAAGGCAGGTTAATCACACACCGAAAACCAACAAACGCCCGCTCTACCCACTATACTTTCCACCCCCTTCGATTCACGGAACCCCAAAGCACACCCGGGCTTCCACTACCCTCTCGGCTCGGTCAAACCAACTAAGGACACCTCTTGCTCTAAAAACTATATAAAGCCGGGCGCCCTGGCACCTTCGCCAGGGGCTCGCAATGAAGACGCCCCGCGCTCTCCGAGTATGAGACCCGCGGAGGCGCACCAAAAGCCGGGCGCCTTGGCACCTTCGCTAGGGGCTCGCAATGAAGACGCCCGCGCTCTCCAGTATATAAGACCCGCGGAGGCGCACCAAAAGCCGGGCGCCCGCACCTTCGCCTTCGGGGCTCGCAATGAAGACTCCCCGCTCTCCTCCGAGTATGAGCCCCGCGGAGGCACAAAAAAGCCGAGCGCCCGGCACCTCCGCCGGGGGCTCGCACTAGACAACCCCAAAGACCCTTCGAAGTCCGGCCTCACAAAGGCGGGACAGAAAAACACAAGACCTCCGTCGTACAAAGCCTTAACTCCACCACCTACCAAGGACAAGACCTCCGCCGTACAAGCCTTAACTCCACCACCTACCAAGGACAAGACCTCCGCCGTACAAGCCTTAACTCCACCACCTACCAAAGTCAAAGACCTCCGCCGTACAAGCCTTAACTCCATCACCTACCAAGTATAGCCCCTCCCCGAACTACAAGCCACAACTACGCCAAGCATTTATGACAACCAACCAACACCAGAAACCACCACCCCCCCAGGGGCACTATAAAACCAGACCCCTAGCCCCCGCAAGTCCCATGATAGGAAGAGAGCAGCAACTAGTCGCATACGCCGCCATGCTACAAGCATTAGCCAGACCCCGATCCTACAGAGCAAATGCCAGGATACCTCCTCAAACCCGTAACCCCCAACCCGGGGAGGTACCACAATGGAAAATGTAAACAGAGCCCGACCCCCGAGGCGTACCACAAAGTGCAATGAAGAGCAACAATGACGCTATAGGTGCCTCCGAGGTAGCGAAACACCCAAATCTCCGCAAACCAACAAAGACCAAATGCAGACAAACTAGAGCATTTCGGCCCCCCACAGCCACCCTCGCCAGCTGCCCAGGAGCACCTCGCGCGGGACCCAGCCAACACGGAGCAGAGACCCCTGCGAAGGAGATACCACAATGGAGAATGTAACATCCTCCCGTGGGCAACTCCACCAAAGGAGTCAAAGTTCCGAAGGAGGGACGGGACGCAGCCACGAACATGAACGCGAGAAGGCGGCACAAACTGCGACAACCCGCAAGACCGCCACCAAGCGAGGACGGGCGTGCGCGGGCGTAGCGACCCACCCTCGCAAGGCACCTCCGCAAGAGTTCCAATTCGCGCGGACGGGTCGTCCACGCCCAAGTTTACGGACGATGAGTCGCGGGCTCGCAGAACGCAAGGGAGCACCCGCATCAACGCTAAGCTTCAACGAGGAACCCAGAACTAGAAAGGGACCCTCCGCGTCCCGGCAAAGACTATGTAAACCAAACCCAAGAATAAAAAGCAACGAGCACCATTGGTCTCATGGCTACCTTCGCAGGACGCACGAGTCTCGCGCTAAGTGAAATAGGGGGGGCGCCGCTGCTCTGCGCGGCTACCTTCGAGAAACGCGCGAGCCTCGCTAACTAAGAGAATAGGGGACGCCGCTGCCCTGCGCGGCTACCTTCGAGAAAGCGAGCCTCGCACTAAGTGAAATAGGGGACGCGCTCTCTACGCGGCTACACCTTGGAAAACGCGCGAGCCTCGCTAAAGAGAAATAGGGGACCTTGTTGCTCTGCGGCTACCTTCGAAAAACGCCACGAGCCTCGCACTAAAGAGAAATAGGGGACGCCGCTGCCCCTCGCGACTACCTTCGGAAACGCGCGAGCCTCGCAGACTAAGTGAAATAGGGGGACGCCGCTTTGCTCTGGCGGCTACCTTCAGAAGCGCGCGAGCCCTCGCTAAGTGAAATAGGGGGCCCCCCGGCTTTGCTCTACGGCTACCTTCGAAAACGCGCGAGCCTCGCACTAAGTGAAATAGGGGACGCCGCTGCTCTACGCGGCTACCTTCGAAAAACACGCGAGCCTCGCACTAAGTGAAATAGGGGACGCCGCTGCTCTCTGTGACTACCTTCAAAAACAGCGAGCCTCGCACTAAGGGAAATAGGGGACGCCGCTGCCCCACGCGGCTACCCTCGCAAACACACTTAAAAGAAACAGGGAATACCGCCGCGTCACGCGGCTATCTCCGAAACACAACAATCCCACTTAACATATATACGACCATAAAAGCAACTCCGCAAATACATCATCCACATATCGGACAAGTTACAAAAGCCCTCCGTGGCCCGAAGTTTCAGGGGCCTCGCACACACTTCCTCCGCCACAGAGCTTACCTACCACACCATGCAGAACCGCCCTAACAAGCACCCTCGCAACACGCTCTACAAAGGCCTCCACATCAACTACCTCCACTAATGGCTCCTCTGCGGAGGGAGCGTCCTCCGGCATAGTCGGTTCCGTCAAGACAAGCGGGAGATCTCCACTCAACACCCGATGATGAAAGACCCTCCGCATGTCGCCCCACTCAAAACCAACGTCCTCCTGCTTCGGCACAACGACCCGGCCTCCGCGGTCGACCCAACAAGCCGCTTGGCGAAGCGCTATGGCAACGGCCTCGTCGTCCTCAATGTCATCATCCAACACCGCTCGGCCCGGATCCGCCCCGAAGAGGACACGCTCCACTTGGCGCCCTGACAAGTCATGAGTCCGCCAGAAGGCCTCCGACGCTGGTTGGTACTATCATACTTTCGAGATCCGGCCCCACCAGAATCGCCGAAGGGCAACCCGGGGGAACCTCTGCATGGCATGAACCCAACTCTCCCCGAAATGAACATGTCTTGCCGATTCATCATCAGCGGAACCACGTTGAGCACCCTCCGCGCCAGTCCCCCGGTACCTACGCGGTTGACACAATAGTTAAGCACTATCGCCGGCCCGGCTGCATGCAACGATGGAGCGGGGAATAAGCGAGCAAACGGCGGAGCCACGGCAGCCATGCATTCATCATTTAAACCAAAAGAGGCCCGAAAGCCGGAGTTTGACATCTACGGATAACGCATCCAACACAAGACAAAATTCTGGCTAGCCTAAGGAGCCCTACACCACCTCTGCCGGAGGCCGCCGATGCGTCGGTGGCCGGTGTCGTCGAAGGCTCGGCGGGATTCGGGGCAGCCTCCTCGGGGCATCGTGGGGGCGCGAGGCGTCGGCGGCGAGCGCGGAGGGGCGAAGGCCCGGCGTCGGAAGCGGACGCCCAGCCCCGCGGAGACCGAGGCAGCGTTCAAACCTTCACCCGCCCGGCGGAGGTGCGAGTCGACTAAAGTGACCCGGGCACCTCAACCCGTCCGCATCTTGGACCTCTTCCGAACAGCCTGCGAGCCCCCTCCGCCCGGCGGCGGCAACGGCAACACAGCATCGGGACCGCCATGTAAGATAATCGGGCGAAACCTAGCAAGCGACAAAAAGCAAGCCGGGAAAAGAACCAACCTTCTGGCAAGATCGGCTTTTGCGAAGTCAAAACCAGCTCCGCCCACCCTCGAACCCGAGAGCGCAATAAAGGCAATCGTGAAGCGCTTCACATCCCTCCTCCGCCCGAGGTCTTAACCTCGTCGGGCGGGGAAGTGGCGGTCATGGGGCTTCGACAACGGTTGTCGATGCGCGCACACTCCGGATGGCGGAGGGCCCCCTCGAAGGCAACGGCGGCGGTCTTTGGCTCGAAATCCGCCGCTGGTGGTCACCACCTTCGGCAGCTCTCGGCTCGGCGCATCCGAGGCACCAACGAGGCGGGGTCGGGTTGGCGGGGACAGCCGGAGGCCCGGCCTCGACTCCGCCCCCCCGCCCGTCAAGCGGCCGCCTTGAAGCCCTCCACCTCCGCATACCAAGGCGGCTCGGCATCATTGAGTCTCTTCGCCGAAGCCGCCACCTCCGTCGCCCGTGCCTCGCAGGCCGGGCTGCGCCTCGGGCCAGGCGCTCATTCTCCGTCGAAGGACCCGCGCCCCCTCCTTCAAAGTCCGCCACCTCCTTCCGAAGCGCCCCGCCTCGTCGTGGCCACCTTGAGCTTCGGGCTTCCCGGCGGCTCTCCTTGAGCTCGGGGGAGACCTTCCTCTGGGCGTCTTCATGGTCGACGGAGTCCCGGCCCTCTCGGATCGCCGCCCCCGCGCCCGGCACTAGCGACTCCCGACCTTCACCTTGATATCCTCATGGATACGGGAGAGGGCCGGTTCGCCACACCGCATTTCCGCCTCCGGCGACGCACCACGATCAGACGCGCGCCCGATCATCCTCCGCTCGACATCCGAGCTGGCGCGAAGGGTGTCGCGGAGGTCGACACCCGTATGCGCCTCCACGTCGACATCGTCGATGCCGATCGTCTACGCCAATAGGGGCGGCGAGGAGGGACCTCCGCTTCCCCAAAGAGCTTTCCCGCTCCCGGAGGCCTCCGGAGGGTCCTCAAAATCTCGCCCTCCGCCCACACATGGCACCGCCCGTAGGGGCGGGAGTACCTGGCAGCTCATACGGCGGGCCCGCGGCGGGCCCGCAATGCGCCACGCCGCCATCACCTCCATCCTCGTCGTCTTCCTCCTCCCTCTTCGGAGGGACCACCGCCATGGCCCCCTCCTCCTCCTCCTCCTCCTCGCGGTCCGGGCCGTCGTCGGAGGCCTCCCCTCGTCGGCCACCTCCATCTCCGCCTCCTGCGTCGCGCGGCGGCTCCCGCATCCTCGGCCTCGTCATCCTCATCGTGCGAGATGAGGAGTAGCCGAGGTCCGCGATCAGGAAGACCCGGCCACCGCAGACCGAACCCGCCCCCTCCGCGGGACGGGGACAGCGGACTTGCGTCCACGCTTCGCCGGGGCTCAGAGGCACGCCACCTCATGAGCTAGCCTTGCGGACCCCCCCGCTTCTTCTTGCCGACGTCCCCTAGCATCGGCATCGGAGGCCAGGCCAGTCTTACTTTCGACCTCAAGGAGGTCGAATACCCGGTCACCGGCGGCGGTCATCAAGGCAAGCGCGGATCCGCGGGATCTCCGCCGTCTCCAACTTGCCGATAAGGAACTCGGAGCGGGCGTGGCCTCCGCCATCACCAGCCGTGTAGGATCGATGGAAGCCTAGAGGGGGTGAATAGGCTTAACCCCAAAATTGACCTGTTAAAACTTCAGAGACTGCCGGTACACAGGGCGGCGCAGCACCGCGTCAAAGTCAATCGTAATCTGACCTTTGCGTGAACGGACCAAATGTAGGCGACAGAGACGGAGAGACACTTCTCGGCCAGGCGGCGCGGCACTGCCGCGTGGATCTGGCACCGCCGCGTATCACCCGAACTAGAGCACTCCCAAAAGCTAGTCCACGAAGCCGGAGTTTGGTGCTCAAGGTTCCCACTTGTTCCTCGCACAAAATATACCACGAAAAAACCTTCCAAGGCCGGCAGTAAAACCCAAAGAAACCAACCAAGTAGATCGGGTCGAAGCCCTTTCTCACAAGACAAATATGCAATAAAGTAAAGGGAGAACAAGTGAGACAAGGATTTGACCCGTGGTTCACCGCGCCACACAAAGCCGGGCTACGCCCACGTTGTTGAGGTTGCCACACAAGGCTTAGCTTGCCCCGGCTTGCTTTTTCCCTCGTTCACAAGTCTAGGAGTTAACCCTAGAGATGTGGGGTAATGTATTGTTGTAGAGTGAGGTTACAAACCTCCCAAGGCTGCCACACGAAGGGGGGCAAGCTCAAGGGGCGGCGCCCTAGCCGTCTAGGAGCAAGCTCCAAGAGTAAAAGAACCCTAGGGTTCCGGCCAAACGTGAACCAAATGCTCTTTTGAGTGGGGAAGTAGTAGATCCGGCCTCCACAAGCGGTTTGTTGCCTTTTCCCTCAAGATTTGATGGTGGAATCAAAATCTTTGCTTGGAGGAAGGAGGAGCAACAATGGAGGAGTGAGAGAGAGCAAGAGGTCTATTTTTCGGCGCTGCCATCACGAGGTTGAAGATGAAGTGAGCGGAGTAACCGTTGGGGAGGGTAGAATGGGTATTTATACCCCACGGACCCAACGGTAGGATTTAAGTGTGGCACCGCCGCCGACACGCCGCGGCACTACCGCGTAGGCGCAAAGATCTTGCCGCACCATTGCGGCCTTTGCCCAGCGCCAACCCATGTACGACAAAAAGGTGAGAAGCAAGTGGAAATGCTGGCTGGTCGGGGTTTGGAGGAGAGTGTTGTGTCCGGATTTGATGTTTAGAGCACTTGGTCCACGGTACCCGAGAATCCTAGGATCCCTCTTAATAGTACGGCATTTTCTAAACTCAAGATTCAAATATAAAATAATTTAAACGCCTTGAGCCGGAAACACCACCATCTAGCTTATTTGGTACTTTTGGACCTGTTCATCAACTCCATATTTTAATCCCTGCATGTCATCTTCGTAAAACTCATTAGTCCCTAATTCGGTGGTCATCAACGCCAAAACCCACTTAGAGCTTGATTGCACTTACAATCTCCCCCTTTTTGGTGATTGATGACAACCAAATTAGAGCTTACATAAGATGTAAAGTCAAACTTAGATTACGAAGACGAAGGATGTAGGAACCTCCCCTAAATATGTGATTGAGTTTTGAATTCTCATGGTTGACCTAAAATGTCAATTTCACATATTTAGGTGTTGTGAGGCCTCCCCTTAATGTATAAGTGAGATTTGAATTCTCAATTTTGACATAAAAGTCAAGATATACATTTAGAGTGTGTGCAAGGCCTCCCCTACATCCATGGTTGCTGTGGGGTGCTCAAAGGTGTCGAGAAAATATATCCGTGATGCATATGACAAATAATATGATCGAAAGCATAAAGAGTGTGCATGCCGCAAGATGATGATGTGCGCTGCACTGCGCGACTATCGGCCGCAGACATGGCGGAATAACATCACATCACAAACAGATATGACAAGATATATATACTCTAAACATGCGGCGGGATAATTAAAACAAGCGAGTTTAAAGCGAGTTTAACCAAATCTGAGGAATAACAAGTCATAGGTGGCATTATTACATAAAATAGAGTTTCTCTCAAACTCACACCTAACAAGCTACTCTCAAGGGATCTAAACTCTGAAGATCACCGCTTCGCATCATCCTCGAACCAACTCCAGGCGTCGAAAAAGTTTGACCCCCCTCCTTTCTTCTAATTTTCTCCCCCTTTGGCGTCAAGCACCAAAAAGATCATAGAAAAGAGAAGAAGAGAGAGCGGAGTCACTCCTCACTGGTGTCCTCACGACTGGAAGCTGTGTCCTCGTCCTCCTCTCGAGATAATCAAGGCTGGTCCGCGGAGCGAGCGACGAGTGGAGCGTCGAGCTGGCTGCTGAGAAAAACTCCCAAGAAGGTCTGACAAGTCCTGATCTGAGCTACTGGTGGCTGAAAGCTCTGGAAGATCATACTGAGGTGGTCTAGGGATAGAAGGAGGAACTGGGAGTCCTTGCTTCTCCCTGACACTCTTGAAGGCCTGTCTCACCTCCCTGCGCAACTCGTAGGTCTGCTGAGATGCGTATGTGCAGTGCCCAAATATAGCCTTGATCCACTTCTTCACCTTGGATCGAGACTTGCTGTGTCTCCTGGGCCTAGAGCTAGAGGGCTCCTCCAAGTCCTCTCTGCCAGCTGAGGTGCCTCCTGCTGAGGGTCTGGCTCTGCCACTGGTCTTCCCACCATCCAAGCCATGGGTCTTCTCTATATTATAGACTGTGTGAAAGCAATCCTTGGGATAGATGTTCCCACTGACCCTCTCAATCATGAACATAATGTAAGGAGCATATGGCAGGTTCCTCCTAGCATCATCCATGGCATTTGCTAGCTGCCTCCAAATGAACTTTCCCACATTGAAAGTCTCATCATTCCTGAAGTGAGCAAGCAGATTTCTAGCATAACCATTCACATCAGAGGCTGCTCCATCCTTAGGATCAATGGTGCATCTGCAGAGGTTGTTCATCACATAGAAGAAGTCCTTCAACCCCTTCCTCTTTCCAAGTAGCTGAGGATCTGCCCAGCAATCCCTGATAGTCTTGGCCTCAATGGGGTCAATCTCATGTATATCTGTGTACTCTCTGTGGTCAGCCCCAAAACCAAGTATCTGACAGAAGGTGACAAAGTCAACTCTGTAGTGCCTCCTGTCAGTCATCCAGTGGATGGTGTCTGACGGCCTGTCCCCAAGAATAAGTGGCATGGAACCGACTAAGGATCTCCTCATTCCAATCATGCTTGAAAGACATGATATCTCGGCCAAACTTCTCACAAGCTTCAATTGCCTCATTGAAGGCCTCCTCCTCCTTGTCCGCCATCCTCTCAAAATCAATATAATGCATGGTTGTGATCTTGCTCTTGGTGGAGTGGAGGAGAACTGCCGATAGAAATTGGAGTGAAATGCTATCCAAAACCTCTCATCAATCCCCTCCAATGCGCTCATCTGCATAGACATTGTAAGCTCTAGCATCTGCTACTTCTCTTTGCTTCTTGAAGTAGCTCACGACTGGGATAGGAGGATCATTGGCAGGGGTTGCCATCTCAAACACACCCTCCACCTGCCGCATGTAGGCTCTTTGTCAAATCTTGAGGGGTGTTCGGGGGTCCCTTGGTCACCATCGGGCACAATGGTGTACCCATACTGCTGCTGTTGCTCCTCAGTGAGCTGAGCTGCTCCACTGCTGCTATCACCTGCTCCTCTGTTCAGGTTCTTTCTTCCACGACCTCTCCTTTCAACAGCCTTGATCCTCATCTTTCTCTTGCCATGAGGATCGCCTCCGAGATCCATCTATGCATTTTAAGACATTGATCGAAACTCGATTGATAGAAGGTAAAAAATGGTCAAATATATGTGAAAGAAGGTTTGAGACATAAACTTAGGTGATTGGAGCAAGCTATCCAGGGTAAAACACATGGGCTGCGCGGCACTGCCGCGTAGGAGGCACGGCACTGCCGTGATATCGCGGCAAGATCGTGAGGGTCACGCGACACTGCACCGCCGCCCCTTGCTCAAACCGCCTATTCTTATCTCCCAAACAGTTCTAAACCATCTATTTGACACATTCTCGTATTTCTATGCCAATTTCAGAGATCAAATTAACAATTTAGGTGTAAATTACCCGTGGATTGAAAAGGAATATGAGTCGAAGTGAAAGTTTCTTCGGTATTTGAAATCGATCAATTTCCCATCTCAATTGAGTAGGTGATTTGGGAAATATTTGCTGTTTGAATCAGCTAGGAACTTGTTAAGTTCCATTTGGGGCGGCAATGCCGTGCCCTCCCCTAAATCACCTAAGTAATTAAAGTGCGAAATTTGTCGATTTCATTCTACCAAATCACTTTCCTAGGGTTCATACATCACTAATCAATACAAATCCACAAGAAATTTCAACACCATGCGTAGATCGGGCAAGAATAGCATGACTTAGGGTTAGGTGTACCTTGACTCGTGGATTGAGGAGGAGAAGAGGAGAAGCTGCTCGGGGATAGGGAGCAGAGGGCGGCCGGAGACGAGGAAGATGGCCGGCGGGCGGCGGCGCGCGGCTGCTTCTTTGAGCTTCAGCGGCCGGCCGCGGCGGCCAGCCTTGGCAGGCCAGCGGGCGGCCTTCCTTCCTTCCCTGCCGAGACGAGAGCGCGAGGGGTGGAGTCGGGCGGAGAAGAAAGAAAGAGGACCGGGGCGAGCCCGGGGGTAGAAAAGGAAAGAAGAAAAACGCGGCTTTGGCTCGGTTCGGTTCGAACAGTTAAAACCGGAAACCCTAGGCGCGGCATTTGCCGAAAAGCGCAGCGACGCTTGCCCGCGCCAACCGCCGCCAGCGAGCACGCTGCACCGCCGCTCCGCTCCATCTTGTCCTGCAAATATATTGCCACTTTTGACTTATTTCTCCTCAACCTTGGTCACGAGACACCAAAATTCATTGCCGGGACGGATCATCGATCTGAAAACAATGGCATTGAATTTCGGATTAGAATTTGAAAACCTTTTGAAACACAATATGAAAGATTTCATAAACTTTTCCTATGTCGATCTAGTGTCTCAAACAGATTGCATGTGTGCTTGAATTCAAACCAAGTTCACGAGAATCGAGAATGTTTAGCTCACTACGCAACGCACAAAACCTTGACTCATCGAGAGGCTTGGTGAAGATATCGGCTAGTTGCTTTTGGTGCTCACATGGCGAATGCGATATCTCCTTTGAGTTCGTGGTCTCTCAAGAAGTGATGACGGATGTCTATGTGTTTTGTTCTAGAGTGTGCTACTGAGGGGTTATTTGCGAAGTTTGATGGCACTCTCGTTGTCACAAAGAAGAGGTATCTTTGTGAAGTGACATCCGTAATCTTTTAAGGTTTGCTTCATCCAAAGTAGTTGAGCACAACATGCACCGGCTGCAACATACTCTCGGCTCTCGGTGGAAAGGGCTACACAATTTTGCTTCTTAGAGCTCCAAGACACTAAGGACCGTCCAAGGAATTGACATGTCCCCTGAAGTGCTTTTTCGATCTACTTTGCAACCGCATAGTCGAATCTGAATAGCCAAGTAGATTGAACTTGGAACCCTTGGGATACCACAAGCCAAGGTTAGGAGTGAGTACTAAGTATCTCAAGATTCTCTTAACAGACCACGTTGTGACATTCCTTTGGATTGGCTTGAAAACGAGCACACATACACACACTAAGCATTATGTCCGGCCTAGATGCACAAAGGTAAAGCAAAGATCCAATCATGGAGCGATATACCTTCATGTCCACGGCTGGACCCTCCTCATCAAGATCAAGATGTCCATTGCTTGGCATTGGAGTTTTGATTGGCTTTGCCTTAGCCATATCAAACTTCTTTAGCATGTCGTGGGTGTACTTGGTTTGGCAAATGAATGTCCCTTCCTCCATTTGCTTGACTTGAAACCCGAGGAAGTACTTTTAGCTCACCCATCATGGACATCTCGAATCTCTTAGTCATAGTCCTACTAAATTGCTCAACATACACATTGTTAGTGCTACCAAATATTATGTCATCGACATATATTTGGCATACAAATATATCATTGCTAACTTTGTGAGTGAAGAGAGTAGGGTCGGCTTTGCCTATCTCAAAGTCTTGTTTGAGCAAGAATTCCTTAAGGCATTCATACCATGCTCTAGGTGCTTGCTTAAGCCCATAGAGCGCCTTATGGAAACTTGTAGGCGTGGTTGGGAAACTTGGGGTCTTCAAAACCGGGTGGTTGCTCAACATATACTTCCTCTTGTAGTGGGCCATTGAGGAATGCACTCTTGACATCCATTTGGTACAGCTTGAAGTCATGATGGGCAGCGAAGGCTAGAAGAATGCGAATTGCTTCTAGTCTTGCCACCGTGCATCACGTCTCATCGAAGTCAAGCCCTCTACTTGAGTGAAGCCTTGAGCAACCAATCTTGCCTTGTTTCTTGTCACCAACCCATCTTCATCTTGCTTGTTACGGAAGACCCACTTGGTGCCAATGATGTTAGTCTTGGGTCTTTCCACCAACTCCCAAACTTCATTTCTTTTGAAGTTGTTGAGCTCCTCTTGCATGGCCAACACCCAATCCGGGATCCTTGAGAGCATCATCTACTTTCTGCGGTTCCAAAGATGAAACAAAAGAGAAATGTTGATGAAAGCGGCTAGATGAGATCGGTAGTAACTCCCTTTCGAAGACTCCCAAGGATGTTATCAACGGGGGTGATCCGTTGAATTGTTTAATCGTGAGTCGGTGGGTGATCAACGCCTATACGCATTTTTCTTCTTGATCTTCATCATATTCATCATCGGCTTCAAGAATTGGAGCAAGATCAAGTGGTTGAGCAGGTGATGCGGGTGGATCGGTCGTTTCGTTGTAGAGGTAGAAGGCGGCAAGCTTGCCGCGTAGGTCTTTGGCAACCCCCGCTGGACACACTCCCGGCGGCGTCGCGCTTGCACTTGGTCATCGAAAGTACGTCAGCGGAATCTTGTGCAGCAACAACTGGTGGATCCTCCTCTCCATTAGCTTGATCTTCTTGAGGCCTTATGTCACCGATAGCCAATTGCTTGATTGCCTCACAAGGTGGATCCTCCTTTCCTACAACACTTTGATCAACTTGCTCTACTTGAGAGCCATTAGATTCATCAAATGTCACATCTATAGTGATTTCAACCCTACCGGTGGTTTGGTTGAAAACACGATAGGCATGCTCATTTGATCCGTAACCAAGAAGAAAACCTTCATCAACTTTAGGTGCAAATTTAGAGGTTCGGGGCCTTTTGTTAAGAATGAAACACTTGCACCCAAACACCCTAAAATATGACACCTTGGGCTTGTTACCGGTTAGGAGCTCATATGAAGTTTTCTTGAGTTTCTTGTGTAAGTAGAGGCGGTTGATGGCATGACACGCGGTGTTGATAGCTTCACACCAAAAGATGTCCGAAGTCTTGTACTCATCAAGCATTATCCTTGCCATCTCTATGAGTGTACGGTTCTTCCTCTCTACTACACCATTTTGTTGAGGGGTATATGCGGCTGAGAACTCATGCTTGATGCCCTCTTCATCAAGGTACTCTTCAACTTGGGTGTTCTTGAATTCGGTCCCATTGTCACTTCTTATTCTCTTGGCGGAGAGATCGAATTCTCTTTGTGCCCTCTTGATGAAGGTTTTCACCTTCTCTTGTACCTGACACTTATCAAAGACAAAGAAAACCCAAGTGAAGCGGGAGTAATCATCAACAATAACAAGTCCATATTTGTTACCCCCGATGCTAAGGTAGGCCACCGGTCCAAAGAGATCCATGTGTATCAACTCAATGGTTGAGTAGTGGTCATCACGCTCTTTGGTGGGTGAGGTGCACCTACTTGCTTTCCGGCTTGGCAAGGTCCACATATCCTGTCTTTGTCAAAATCAACATTTGTTAGTCCAATGATGTGGTTGTCTTTTCGCGGTTTGGCCAAGTTCCTCATGCCAACATGTGCTGAGACGGCGATGCCATAACCAGCCCATGCTAGATTTTGCCATTAGACAGGTATCAAGCTTAGCTTCACTTTTGTTGAAGTCAACTAAGTAAAGCTTGTTCTTGAGTTTGCTGTAAAGACAACGAGAGGAATCCTTTCTGCGAAAAGACTTCCACACCAACATCCGTAAAGAGACAATTGTAGCCTTTCTCACACAATTGTGAGACCGACAACAAATTGTATCCCAACGAATCAACATGCAAAACATCTGAAATATTATGCTCGGTTGTGATAGCAACGTTACCAAGACCGATCACACTTCTTACATCATCATTTCCAAACCTTATGTTGTTCCTATATCGTCATTGGTTTGGGAATATGATGAGAACATACTCCTTTCTCCTGGTCATATGATTTGTACGACCACTTGTCAAACACCCAACTTGACCCACCGGGAGTATGCCTGCAAAACAAGTTTAGTTCACAAGTTTAGGTCCCCTAAGATTCTTGGGACCTTTTACCTTAGTCACAAGAACTTTGGGAACCCATATAGAGGTGTTGCAATAAAGTTTCTTTTCCTTTGCCCAAGTACTTTGCAAACACCTCCCCTTGCTTTGTTTGCCTTCACTTCAAAGCAAGGATTTGAGTCTAACTTGCTTGCTTTTGCCTTTGATTGATAGGAGTGGCCCTTAGGAACAGCCCCGACAAGATTTTTCGACTTCTGGACCTTCTTCACGGGCTTTTGGACCATTTTCTTGGGTCTATTAATGCGGCGGCGGTGTAGGTGACCTTCCCTTTTCTTGGGGCGCGCGACCTTTGCCGCTTGATCCTCGCGACAACCTTTGCCAGCGTGTGTGAAGATACAGCTCGGGTTGGCTTGTGTCCAACGCCTGTGCAGTCTCTCTGTACCCTCTTGTGCCTTTGCTCAAGAATTTGACACATTCAACACCATTGATCATCTTTTTCGACCATTGGTTTTGTTTCCATGCTTGTGTCCAAGTCCATCCTTGATTCTTGGATTTCTCCCATCAATGTAGTTGGGCCTTTTTGGAGCCTCAATCTTGTTGCTCACTTTGTTGCCTTCTTTGGTTTCACCTTCTTTTCTTACCATAGCGGTGAGCCTAGTGATCTCTTTCTCCATTGCTTTCATATTGGCAAGGTTAGTGGCATAAGCATTCATATCAACATTATAGCATTTTCCACAACCTTGACTAGTGGAGGGAGTAGAGGTATCCTTTGTGGCTAGGAGATGTGAGTTGCTCTCACTAAGAATGCTATGTTCATTTTTCAAGCTTTTTGTGCTTGTCTTGCAAATCACAATATTTCCCATTTAGGGTGACCATAGCCTTCTTAGTAAGAGCATGATTTCCTTGCTCATTAGCTAGGCTCTTTTGCAAGGAAGCCACCTCACTTCTCTCACTACAAGAGCATCCTTGTTATCAACATAGAGCTTTTCAAGTCTATCAAGTTGACTATCTCTAGTTGCTAACTCCGCTTGGGTACTTTCTAAATCCGCCATTAGTTGAGCAAGAAAGCCTCTAGTTTTGGGATCTAGGTTTTTAGTGAGTCTAACATATTCTTCATCATCACTAGATTCATCTTCACTAGAGCTTTCACTAAGATCACTAGAGTCATCACTAAGAGAAGGAGAAGGTTTGGGTTTTGGATTTTACCTTCTCATGCTTGGCCATAAGACAAACATGAGTGGAGTCATTGTCCTCATCCTCATCATCGGTCATGTTGTCGAAGAGCTTGGGTGTAGAGGTCTCTTGCATAGCGAATGTTGCAACATGGACTTCCTCTTCACTTGTCTCTTTTGTTGAGTCCCACTCATGGCGATGTGAGCTTCACCCATGCTTCTTCCCTTTCTCTTGTAGTCTTGCTTCTTGTCCTTGCCATTGTCCTTCTTGTATTTGTTGTTCTTGTTCTCATAAGGACAATCGGCAACAAAATGCTCGGTGCTTGCCACAATTGAAGCATGTTCTCTTTTTTCTTGTTTGGGAATCTTCGTTTGCACCATCTTGTAGCCATTTGCTTTCATCCCCTTCCCATACTTCTTCATGAATAGGGCCATGTCATCAATCTTCTTGTAATCAGCCCCATCATCTTCATCATCACTTGAGGAAGAGGTTGCATCAATATTTTCTTGCATCTTCTTCATTTCTTTGTCTAGACTTGTTGATGCTTGCTTGCTGCCCTTCATCTTGTTGGAGGAGCTTGGCTTGCTTGTCTTGGTTGCCTTGAGAGCCACATCCTTGATCTTGATGCCCTCAAGCTTGGCTTGCAACTCTCCAAGCTTTCTTCTTTCATTTGCCTCCTCTCTTTGCATGTCATAGGTGAGTAGTCTTCCAAGCACATCATTTGGAGTGAATTGTTCAAACTTCTTCTTGTCACGAATCAAGGTGACCACTATGTCATTTCTAGGTGTGTATGCCTCAAGCATGATCTTGACAACGGTGTGGTCATCTAGATCCTCATCTCCAAATCCTCTAATCTTGCCAACTAGCACCATCAACCTGGTCAAACATTTCTTGGGCTCCTTCTCCATCAAGGATCACAAACCGGTTGAGCTTGGCCTTCAACAAGTCAATCTTGGCTTTTCTTACTTTGTCTACTCCTTCATGTGCAAGTACTAGAGTGTCCCAAATCTTCTTTGCTTCATTGACATTCATCACCCTATTGTACTCATTGCCTTCAAGAGCACTAAGGAGGATGCTTGTGGCTTGGCCGTTGATGTGGGCAGCTGCTGGCTCTTAGTTCGTCGGCTCCTTGGGGTTCACCGGGTGGCTGAAATCCACTTTGCACACAACCTCCCAAAGACCGGGGTGAAGGGCGCTAAGATAGGCTCTCATCAAGTGCTTCCACTTGGCATAGTTGGTCCCCATCGAAGCGGGGCAACTTTCCCCGGGTACATTGATGAAAGACTTCTTATCGCGGTTAGTCAAGTAAGAAGAATAATTAAAGGATATGGCGGCGAACTTGTTGTTGTTGTTGGCGCTGCCCTCATCCTTCTTGCTTTCCTTCTTCTTCTTCTTGTTGTAGGAGATATCATCATCTCCATCGTCGAACTACTTGATAGCTCACTTGACTCCGCCTCTTCTTCTTGCCTTTTCTTCTCTCTTGCTGCCCTCCTAGCGGCTCTTGCCTCCTGAATCATCTTTCTTTGATCTTTTCTTTGAAGCTTCTCGGCAAGCTTGACACTTTAAGCTTGCTCTTCTAGTCTTTTTCTTTTCGCTCTTGCCTTCTAGCGTTTCGCCTTGCTATTCTTGCGGTCTTTCTCTCGGCATCGGTGGCATCACCCTTGATGGTGCTCTCACCGGGCATCCGGGAGAAAGCTCGTTTCTGCTGGCCTCCACCTCCTCCACGGGGGCGGTGGACTTGCCTCCTTTGTTCGATCCCTCCGGTACCTCCATACTTCACGCGGTGAAGCGTGTCACGAAGTATCCTAGCTTTGATACCACTTGTAGGATCGATGGAAGCCTAGAGGGGGGTGAATAGGCTTAACCGAAAATTGACTGTTAAAACTTACGTAGGCTGTCGGTACACAAGAGGGCGGCAGCGCGCGTCAAATCGCGGCTGCTTGCCGGCGTGAACGGAACCAACGGGGCGAGCGAGAGAGAGAGACACTTCTCTCGGCCGAGGCGGTAGCGGCAACTGCCAGCGTGGTAGCGGCACTGCCCGCGTATCACTGAACTAGAGCACTCCCAAAAGCTAGTCCACGAGCTGGAGTTTGGTGCTCAAGGTTCCCACTTGTTCCCGCACACAAATATACCACGAAAAAACCTTCCAAGGCTGGCGAAACCCAAAGAACCAAGTAGATCGGGTCGAAGCCCTTTCTCACAAGACAAATATGCAATAAAGTAAAGGGAGAACAAGTGAGACAAGGATTTGACCCGTGGTTCACCGCGCCACACAGGCTGGGCTACGTCCACGTTGTTGAGGTTGCCACACAAGGCTTAGCTTGCCCACCGGCTTGCTTTTTCCCTCGTTCACAAGTCTAGGGAGTTAACCCTAGAGATGTGGGGTAATGTATTCTTTGTAGAGTGAGGTTACAAACCTCCCAAGGCTGCCACGAAGGGGGGGGCAGCTCAAGGGGCGACGCCCTAGCCGTCTAGGAGCAAGCTCAAGAGTAAAGAACCCTAGGGTTCCGGCCAAACGTGAACCAAATGCTCTTTTTGAGTGTGGGAAGTAGTAGATCCGGCCTCCACAAGCGGTTTGCTGCCTTTTCCCTCAAGATTTGATGGTGGAATCAAAATCTTTGCTTGGAGGAAGGAGGAGCAACAATGGAGGAGTGAGAGAGAGCAAGAGGTCTATTTTTCTTAAGGCTGCCGTCGCGAGGTTGAAGATGAAGTGAGCGAGTAACCGTTGGGGAGGGGTAGAATGGGTATTTATATCCCACGGACCCAACGGTAGGATTTAAGTGTGGCCTTTGCCGCAAGACGACCGCGCTGACTTTGCAGCGTAAGCGCGCATCTTCCGCACCATTCTTGCTGCACCTTCCCGCCAACTGACAAAGAAAAGGTGAGAAGCAAGTGGAAATCTTTGGTGGTCGTTTGGAGCCGAGTGTTGTGTGCGGATTTGATGTTTAGAGCACTTGGTCCACGGTGCCCGAAATCCTAGGATCCCTCTTAATAGTGCGGCATTTTCTAAACTCAAGATTCGAAATATAAAATAATTTAAACGCCTTGAGCGGAAACACCACCATCTAGCTTATTTGGTACTTTTGGACCTGTTCATCAACTCCATATTTTAATCCACGCATGTCATCTTCGTAAAACTCATTAGTCCCCTAATTCGGTGGTCATCAACGCCAAAACCCACTTAGAGCTTGATTGCACTTACAAGCGCCCGAACTCCACCTTGTCACCCTCCAGCCACCTCGGCGGCTCAGGCCGGATCTGCTCCAGTCGAGCTGCAAAGCTTCGAGGCCCTTCGCGGCGTACACCTCCGATTCGCGGCGGCAAGGGCGGCACTCCTGCCCACAGCACACACCACTGCGCCGCTGCAAACTCCTCCACCAAGTCCAGCGCGCGGACATGGCGGGACATGGCGCGAAAAGGGCATCCGGCTCCCTCGTCGCGCGCCTTCTTCAAGCGGTAGTAAAACCGGCGGTCCGGCCGATCCGCGCTCCACTTGTTCTTCGGCGGCGGCGGAGCCTCCACCCCGCTGCGAGGGATGAAGCCGCACACGCCATACGGCGCGCGGAAGACATTATCCTCATGGCTCGTCTTGACCGTCTTGCGCGGTGATAGTGCACGGTGTGGGCTCCGACAAAGCCATCCAGCGACGGCTCCAAGCCGACGGAGCGGCACGCCCACACGTCGCGTCATGGAGGCGGGAAGCGAGGCGCGATAGGCTGTGGAAGCGGAGGTTGAACCTCCGCAACACGTCCAAAGACGAACTCACACACGGGGAATCGGGCCCGTGGTGGAAGAACTCCTCAAAAACGATCACCTCCCGGGCTTGGAAGAGGCACCGTCTCTCCCCAAAGCGCGGAAGCGCCTCTCGGAAAGAACTCGTGCTCCTTACGAACTCCTTCTCGACTTGTTGGTGCACCTGCCGGAGGGAGCTCGAAACACTCCACGACGGGCTTGGGCCGCGGTCTCCTTGATCCAGCGCCATTGAAGCTCGAAAAACGCAACGCTTCGGCCTCCAGCGAAAGCGAAACTAGCGAGCCTACGGCGGCGATAGCGGCGGCAGAGCGCAAGAGCAAGAAGCGAGATGCGAGAGCGTAGAAGCAAAAAGAAAGCACAAACCCTAAACCCCCACCAACCGTACATATATATAGGCCAGCACCGGTGAGGGGGGCGCGCGCGGCTCGGCTCCGCCCCGCGAGCCCCCCCCCGAAGATCGCGGCCCGGATCCCAAAACGACGCCAAGCCCTCCGATCCTACCCGTGCGGGGACGAATGGGCGGCATCCGTACACACCAAACAAACACAAATCAACCCCGATCCACGCCACCACGAACTATCAATCACGCCCGCCCTAAAGCGCCTCAAACCCTAACGCCCGGGGAGAGCAAAAGGGCCGAGGCCCACCTCCGCGAGGCCCACGAGCTGCGGACGCCGGCCGCAAGGGCCCATGGGGCGACCAACAGGCCACCCGCATGGGACCCTCCGAAAAAGACTTTGTTGCTCTCCGGCCCCCTGGAGGGAACCGGACCTTCGAGGGGCTGCTATTGGGGAGGGCAACCCTAGCCAGCCCCCCGGCTCCTGTGCCCCTCTTCGAAGGGCCAAAAGCAACTTCCAAATTCACAAAAACACTAAGTCTCGTAGGGCCATCGAGCGGAAGACCCTCCGCTTAGCACGCGAGGCCGCCCCCACCAATAGGGGAGGCCCCTGTGGGCCTCTCCGCAAAGGGACCATGAACTAACCACTTTGTCCCGACATGTCGTGGAAGCGGGGTTAGCGGGAGCGGTGAACCCTCCACATGGGAGCAAGCGGCGGGAATCCGCCCCGCCGAGGAGAGCCTCCGACGACCAACGATCAAGTCCTCGCGCGAAGAGGCCGGCGGGAGGGATCTTCCGCAAACTACCCTCCGCAGGAGCGCGCAGCGGCGGCTAGGGCGAGGAAACCCTACGACCCCCGGGCGACGAAGGACCCCAAGTACATTTCTGTATTACCCCGTGCGGGTAATTACTAGCTTGCCCCCGTGGGGCTCGGTTATAAGCGTCTAATCTCCCACCTACCATGTACCAAATTGTAAATCAGCCCCTCGACCCCTTGTATTCCTATAAATACCGGATGCGGCACGCGAGAATGGGATCGATCATTTTGGCGGTTTAAGCGCCATTTACTCGTTTTACATCACACCCGTCTTGTCCTTCGGCGCCATCGTGTCACACCTCCTTCGGAGGCCCGGGCGCCCTCCGATCGACCCGACCTTCGGCAACTTCGCGGCGAAGGCGGGCGGACGGAGGACGCTCCGCACCTCGCTTCGCTCATCGTCTTCTCTGTGGGAAACCCTCGCCCCCTTCCCGCCTCCTCTCCGGGCGAAGGCCAAAAGGGGCGGGAGCGATCCCCACATTAACCCATCGTGCGTTAGCATGTGAGTTCGATAGAGAGACGGCGCACACATAGCCATGTGCACGCCGCGATAGATAGTCCGATTGGTGGATCATGCTTGGATCCTTAGCAATAGGACACGAGCTGCGGGATACGCCAACCGATTGAATGTGTCCAAATTAGGGTTCAAACACTTGAATCAGGGTTCAATAAACCGATGATTTCTTGTTAATAAGTAGTACCCGTTGCTCGGTATTCATCTTTGGAATTTTTGTTTGAAGGCACCGCCAAGACCTAGGAGAGGCGCCGCCACCAGGCTCTCCTCGGCCGCCGTCGTCGCCGATGCACCAAGGCCCCTTCCTTCTTCTTCTCCGGTGCGTTTGCGAGGAGACGAGAAGGGGGGGACCCATCCTCATCGCGCATTTCTCAATGTCTTAGGGTTTGAGTCCAATAATCTTTCGGTGAAATCAAATGATTTCCGGTCGGGTTTGTGTGTGTTGCGAAGATGTCGGTGATTGCCATGACGAGGTCGTCGTTACAGGCATCGATTTCATCGGCAAGCGGCCAATTTGTGGCCCTTATCTACAAAGGGAGGGGGCACTGCTACGAAGACAACGACTTGGTCATCGAACTCATCGTCGATGGTCGCGGAGAGGAGATCAAAATTTGGAGGTGATAATTCTGCATCCCATGTCATACTCGATGATGCAACTGCCAATATTCTTTCAGTAATTTAGATGCGTTTTGGATTGGTTCCGAAGCGTTGAATTTTGCGGCATGTTCAATGCTTTGGGGTTGGTCTTGGATCCGACATAAGGATTGAACTTTGGCTTCGACATTCGAGGGAAGTCATTGGGAAAGAAGACGATGGAAGAATTCAGATAGAATTTTATGTATTTTTTATTTCATATTTTTTCATGTGTACTTTGAAGATGTACTTTATAAAGATTTAATATAAGTCCCCATTCCCTTCGAAGAAAAGGTGACGGCGGGACATGCTAGTGGTGACTGTGCCAACCTGCTGGCCCACTATCTATAGGCCAATGGTTCGTGCGCTCGAGGGACTGTTGGGCAGAAGGAGAAATACAGGCCTGTTGTTTGTTAGCCTGTAGGAAAGCCCATTAAGATTGTATCGGCCCATTTCTTTGAAATTTGTACACACACTGCATGCTTTCAGCAAAAAACTGCATCTATGGCGGTGTGCTAAAAGTGTCACTCTTATAATAATATGGAAAGTATGAGAGTTCTATATAACTTGTGAACAAAATTAAAGTTATTTTGAAATTATTTCCAAAATATTTTTATTCGAGTGATTTATAACGAGTATAAGCTGTAAATGGACACGGCTTCATCCGACGGATATCTAACCTGTAACGGTACGTCACATCCCAAAACTGCATGGTTATTGGTAGGTTTGTTGGCCCAGCCGGCTGCCATGATTTACCTTTGAATTCTTTTGTCAAAACACATTTCTCTATCTCTACAACATAAAAAAGAAAAAAGGAAGACCACTTTTTGGTGCGACTTTTGCCTTCCGCCACCCCATGCGACCGGGAGTGAGAAAAGAAAACAAATCAACCATGTGACCCGAAGCGAGAAAAGGAAACAAACGGCCTCCTGCGATCCCTCTCCTTCACCTTTCCTTTTGCGACATCATAGACGCTGCGCTCGTTCAATCACACTCTCCTTCCTAGCGTGCGTGTCTCTATTTTTAGAAAAAATGCCACCTAAAGCCAAATGTTTGTAATTTTTCTTTCGACATGCAATCCAATCCATACAGGAAACATGCACCGAAGTGCATAGTTGATTGTTAATTTAAATAATTAATTCATCAAGCCACGCATGGACAACAAATTAAGAAGTTGCAGGTAATTTTCTAATTTGTTCGAAATTCATTACTGTGATAGGGTTCTAATTTTCTAATTTAATATATCTTTTGAGCAAAGAAACATTTGTTCGGTGCTCCAAAAAGAAAAAAAAAAACAAGATCAATCCATAGAATCGTAAAGGGATGCTATACATAATTTTGTTCCAACTAGAACATTAGGTTGCCAGGTGTGTAGGAATATATACTCTATTTAATTATTCTTAGCAAAATTATATGCAATTTGTTCATGATTCAAATTTTGTGTTTTTGAGCTTCCTAATGTTTTCCCTCATATGCATAAAAGGTACGATTGTGGCATAGGTGTGTAATCTCATAGGTGTGTGGTCTCTCCTCTCTCACAAATATAAAGAATCAAATTAAGACCGCATCTTTATGCGACTAGATTTTCAGGTCATCGCCCATCCCCCCCCCCCCTTCTCGCTGAATGCCACTCCTTTGCGGAAAAGAAAACAACACAATCAATCATTATGGTTTGACTCTGTTAATTTCACAAAACTTGTGTGTTTGGATTAAATGCTATATTAATATTATTATTTAATTTTACATTGTTGTTACTTTACCATGCGATCAATGTATTTTTATATAAAATTTACTTATCCGGTAGCAACATGCAAATCCGAATGGCGCATGCAGCAGGCCGTGCGTACTGCAAGAAGCAGCGCCTTGAAGGAACAAGTACTAGTTATAACTTTGCTATACATTTTTTGAAGGAACAAGTACTAGTTATAACTTTGCTATACATTTTTGAGTGTTGTGGATTCCGCGTCGGTGATCTACACTTCACCGACTTAGTTATAGAAGATTGTCAGTGAACTTTTAGTATTAGTTGAAAGTCTTTTTTGATTGTAATAATGACTTGTTTAAAATTATGAAAGTTTGTATGAATTTGATGAATTGGATGATCATTGTAATATATATAAGTTCCTGATTTTATTTTATTTTTAATCGCTTTGAATTTTATTAAATAAAATTTCTAATTTTGTGTGAATTTTAGTCAGGGCAAAGAAACTGCAAAACAAAAAAAATTTATATATATAAAAAGATCTTTACAATTCGGTTGGTTATTTAAACTGGGATTGAATGGTGCCCACGTGGCGGTGGCGTGGTTCCTGGCCTGGAGCCTCATTTAGAACCGGTTCATGAAACCAATCGGGACTAAAACCTTTAGTCCCGGATGAGCAATGCCGGGTTGCGAAACTAGGACCAAAGGGGGTTACAAACCAGAATTGTATCCCATTCGTGTACTAGTGGATGCTAACGAGCACACCGGCGATGGAGACGACGGCACTCAGGGCAGCGATGAACCCAACGTATTTGTATATGCCGAGGAACGCGCCGGTGAGAATCAGGACGGCGGAGATGGCCTTGTAGTAGTTGAAGGTGAACTTGTGCCAGGCGATCCTGACGGACCTGTGGCGCTTGTACGTCTCGATCTGTTTCAGAACTGCGTAGTAGCGGTTGCCCAAGCGCAGGTGCTGGCCGAGGTCCTTGAAGAAGCCGAAAGCCTGCTCGTTGCTCAGGGCTCCTGGCACACGCTAAGATCTCTGACACCTATTAGATGTCTCATCACTGAAAGCTTGCAGGCCGACATTGCCTTTGTTAGCACATCAGCCTTCTGTTCTTCAGTCCCCACTCTCTTCACCACAATCTGCTCCCTCTCCGCACGTTCTCTGATAAAGTAATACTTCAGATCAATGTGTTTACTCCTCCCATGAAACACTGGGTTTTTCATGAGTGCAATGGCAGAATTGTTATCCACAAAGAGAGTGACTGATTTGGGTTTCTGTTTTGTCACTTCACTAATCAGATTTCTAAGCCAAAGAGCCTGTTTAACTGCTGCAGTGGCTGCCATGAACTCTGATTCACATGATGATAGTGCCACTGTTTTCTGCTTTTGAGAGCACCAAGTTATCAAATTTTCATTCAAATAAAAGGCCATTCCACCTGTGCTCCTTCTCTCAACAGCATCTGCACCATGGTCACTATCTGAGTAGCCAACCAACTTATCTGCATCTCCTCCTTGGACATACACCAGCCCAAAATGTGTGGTACCCTTTAGATACCTGAGGATTTGCTTCACAGCCTTGGCATGCATCATTGTTGGCTTCTCCATGAACCTACTGGCCACACCAACTGAGTAGGACAAATCAGGTCTGCTATGCAATAGATACCTTAAGCAACCAATCATTTTCCTGTATTCTGTTGCATCCACTCTTTGACCTCCCTTGTCTTCATTTAGTTTACAGCCTGGTTCCATTGGAAATTTGGTAGGATTACATTCACTCATCATAAATTGCTCCAGCACTTTCTTGGCATAGCTACTTTGTTTGATGGTAATGTAATCTTCCTTTTGCTCTACCTCTAAACCAAGGTAGTAACTCAGCAACCCCAAGTCTGTCATCTCAAATTCAATCATCATCTGCCTCTTGAATAAATCAACTTCAGTGGCATTTCCTCCTGTCACAATTATATCATCTACATAGACACCGATGATGACTGTATTATCACCACTTCCCCTAGTGTAGACAAATTTTGTTCACTCAAGCACCTATTGAAATTCAATTTCTTTAGGCTTTTGTCAAGCTTGACATTCCAAGCCCGAGGAGCTTGTCTAAGTCCATAAAGGGCCTTGCTCAACTTGAGCACATATTGCTCTTTACCCTTCACTTTGCATATCCCTCTGGTTGGGATACATATACTTCCTCCTCCAAATCTCCATGCAGGAAGGCAGACTTGACATCCAAATGATGCACTTTCCAGCCTTTGTTTGCTGCAAAACCCAAAAGCAGTCTGACTGTATCTAGTCTGGCAACAGGTGCAAACACCTCCTCAAAATCAATGCCTTGCTTTTGTACATACACTTTTGCAACTAATCTGGCCTTGTGCTTTATCACCTCTCCTTCTAAATTTCTCTTTAGCTTGTAGACCCATTTCACTCCAATTGGTCTCTTGCCTGCAGGAAGTTTAACCAACTCCCATGTCATATTCTTCTCTATGGATTGAATCTCCTTGTTCATTGCATCAACCCATTCTTGATGACATACAGCTTCACTGTATTTTGTAGGCTCATCAGACTCCACAAGTAATGCCTCAACATCTGCATATGGCACTTCTTCTTCCTCTGAATCTGCTAGCTCTACTTCAACAGTCTCACTATAGATTTCGTTTAAATCTCTAAACTTCAGGGGCTGGTTGCTACTCCAGTCTGGTGTAGAAACATTTCCACCTCCAAGTGCACTTGTCTTGAGGTGTGCTTGGTTCTCGCAAAAGATGAATCAAGGTTGTTCTCTGCTGAACAGGTTCCCTGTAGCTCATCCGCAACAGTTAAAAGCACTATTTTCCGGCTCACTCACTTTGCATTTGATGGGACAACTTCGCATCTCCCCAACAAATCCTCCAATGGCTCCACTAGGAAAATAGTTATCACCTTCAACAGAGAATTCCATGGAATTTTCATGCTCCCAATTCCATTCAACTGATTCTTCGAACACCACATCCCCTCGCTCACGAGATTTTGTTGGAGATTGGATCATACAACCTGTACGCCTTGCTTCCATCTTCTGTCCCAAAATGGACCAATCTCCTGCTCCCTGTCTTCTAGCTTTTTCAAGTGGGGTTTCACCACTTTAGCATGAGCAATGCAACCAAACATTTTTAGATGTCCCAAATTTGGCTTTACGCTTTGTCCGGATCTCATGAGGTGTTTTGTCTCCCAAGACTTTTGTTGGCAATCTATTCATAAGGTACACGAGTGTCGGCGGCTTTTCGCCAAGATCCTGGAACTTTCATGCTTTTTAACAGAGCTCTTGCCATCTCCATCACTGTTCTGTTCCTCCTCTCAACCACTCCATTTTGCTGTGGAGTGTATGGAGCAATAAATTGTCTCCTAATTTCGCTTGTTCACACACACCGCAAAACTCTTGCTTAGGAACTCCCCTCTATCAGATCTTGCGGCCTTGATCTTGCGGTCGGTGAGGTTTTCCACCTCGGACTTGTATTTGACAAATGCGATTCTTGCCTCATCTTTGCTTTTCGGCATATAGGCTTGCATCCATCTGGAGTGGTCATCAACAATCAGCATAAAGTAGTTATTTCCACCTACAGTTGCAGGTGTGATTGGCCCACAGAGATCAATATGCACCAAATTGAGCCTCTCCTCAGATCTCCACTGTGAAGCTCTAGGAAATGGTGCTCTGACTTGCTTTGCGGCCAAGCAATCAGTGCACACTTGATCAGGGTGGCTCACGGTGGCACACCCAAACCATCTCTTTCTCCACAAGTTGTTGTTTACTGATTTGAAATTTATATGCCCAAGCCTGCCATGCCACAACCAAGCTTTATCTCGCAATATTAGCCATCGGGCATTTTGGTTCCACAGGGTTTTTAACTCTATCCCGTACAATCTGTTCCAGCTCTAGGTATTTTCATGATCGGCTTGTCGAAATTCTTATCCACTACTTCAATTAAATCATCATCAAGTAGGATCCTATGACCAGATTCTGTCAATTGCCCCAAACTAATTAAATTGCTTCAAGTTTAGGAATGTAGAAAACATTTGACAAGACCCACTGATCACCCCTTTTCCCTTGGAAAACAATTGTACCTTTGCCCGCGATTTCAAAGACGAATCATCACCAAAACGTACCTTGCCATGGGCGGCTATGTCAAGATCTCTGAATTTTTCTTTGTCACCGGACATGTGATTGCTAGCCCCGTTGTCCAAATACCATGTGTCACCGGTTGATACACCTCCACCGGTTAGATGAAGTTCAGGCATCACCTTGGCTTCGTTCGAAAATACCTTCTGAATTTTTTTCGCTGAAGGATACACGTAGCTGGTCGGCAACGCCCGTTTTTCCAACAACCGCACAGCATACTCCCGCTCCTCCTTCCTCACCAGGTGTGCCTCCTCCTTCTTCTTCTCTCCCGGGCATCGATTTGCATAATGCCCGTAATCGTGGCATTTGAAACACTTCACGTGACTCTTGTCACGCTTTCGGTATTGTCCTTGCCAGGATCAACGCCGTTGCGCGGCCTCCGCCGCTTCCCGACCATGACCGCGTCCACGCCCGCCCGCCGTCGGGTTTCTTCGCCTTTCGGAGGAGTCACCTCCGTGTTCCTCTGTCTCGCCTCCCATTCCGCCTGGGTGAGCAACACTTGCCCACCTTCAGGCGTGCTTCACCCCCACTGCTCCGCTGAGTTCGTTCATCGAACGTTTTTAGACGACCGACTGCATCCACGAACGTGAGTGTCTCCATGTCACAGAATTGCTCGATCGGTGCCACAACATTGAGATATCTCTCAGGCACGATATGAAAGAGCTTTCTGATCAACTCCGCATCTCCAAGACTCCCCCCCAAGCTGTTGTACCGCACCGACATCGCCGTCAATTTTCCAACAACTTGGTCAAGCGATTCACCGCTCCTCATCCGGATTGCGTTAAACTCACTCTTGAGAGTTTGTAGTCGTGCATCCTTCACGCGCTTCTCACCGACGAACCGGGCCTTCAGGGCATCCCACACCTCCTTCCCAGTTTTCTTCGAGGCGACCTGCATGAGCAGATCGTCCGAGATGCACTGAAAGGAGATGCGCCTTGACCTTTCTGTTCTTGGCTGCTTGCCTCGCCACCTCTTCCGCGGTCGGCGCCGTTGCCCGACGCGTTCTCCGCTGGCTCCACCACCTCCCACTCCTCCCGATCTTCCATAATCGCCTGAACACGAATGCACCAGCTGGTGTAATTCGTGCTCGTCAGGGTTGGGTACACCTGCCGCGCTTCACCGCCGCCCTGGCCCCATCCCCGCTCCTGCTGCTGCCGCCGCCAGGAACGATCGACATGGATTCGAACTTGGAATGTCTCCGCGAATGATTGATCGGCTCCGATACCACGTGATAACCGAGGATCACAATCAAACGCTGTATGGTGGATTGGAATGAATCAAGAACAAGAGGAAAGAATGGATCAAATTTGGGCAGAACGTCGCAATGGCGACAGGGTGAACACTGCCCCTTTTCAGTTTTTTTTTTGTGGTGATGAATACAAAGAGCCTAACCGGCTGAAAATCACTCTTAACACACGCCTAACAACAGGGTTTATAACACACCCTTTGATTACAAAAATAGGCAAAGACTCGATGCTAAAACTCCACTAAACTTGACTGAAAAACTCATGGTTCAGAGAGAGGCTGACCATGCAAGCGGTCACCATCGTTGCCTTCGTTTCTGCTGGACGCTCCATCCCTTTGAATCGGTCTTCCTACCTCTTCTCAATCAACCACGATCACAGCCTTGTTTTAGCTTATGTTGTGACTGGATTAACCCAACAAGGGCCCCTTGCAGCAGGCGGCACCGCCGGAGCTCGTACATGTCCTCCTCCCGGTTCATGAGCATGGCCAGCATCGACAGATAGGAGCTCACCACGAACCCGTCCGTGTCGCGGCTGCTGCCCAGGACGGTCATCTCCAGCGCCGCCATGTTCACGAGCCAGCACGCTGTGATGTCGCTCAGGAACACCGGCGACAGTAACAGCTCTCCGAGCATGCAGCCCCGGCGCAGACGCATGCCCGCGAACCACGGCTCCGTGCTCGGTATCAGCGGGATGCCCATCTCCTCGAGCTCCACGACGCTGGGGGACACGGACGTCGACGGGGAGCCCGTGTATCTGACCATTTCGGCTGGCATGGAGCCGACCTGAGTGAACCGGAGGACGCCAAGGAGGTGTTGCGGTTCGTACTCTTCACTTCTGCTGCTGTCCGCATTCCCCTTTCGGGCAAGGAACTTGTCGCCTATCGAGGCGACACACCGCATCACGTCGATGGACATGAACTCTGCTAGGACATCGAGCACGAGCCAGGGATCTGGTTCTCGATCAGGAAGATGTCCTTGTAGATGCTGTGCCCGGTGGACATCGCCATCCGGTTCTGCAGCACCGGCGCGGCGTCGCCGACCATGTACTGCAGGCACTGCAGGAGGAAGCAGCCGTCGAGGAACATCATGGCGGCGAAGTCGGCGTCGCCGAGGCCCGCCACGGACGGGTCGTCGGCGTCGTAGCAGGCACGGGCGGCGCCCCTGACGGAGCGCACCTTCTCGTACACCTCTGAGGCAGAGCGCCCCGAGTCTCGGCAGAGGTAGCACGCCGCCGCGAGCTTGACCTCCTCCATCTTGTGCAGGTGCGGCGCGCCGTGGTGGTAGGGGCCGATGGCGACAACGCTCGGCGCGATGTAGCGGCCATCGTCGCCGCCGATCGGCCGCAGACTGTGGGGAAACCGCTGGATCTTGGTCTCCACCTTGGAGAAATCGGCCTCCATCCTCTCCGTTGTCTTGGCCATGCTCTCGTACATGGCATGCACTTCTTGTGACAGCTCCGTCACGTTGATGATTACTGTTCCTTCTTGGCCATCATGGATTGCTGTGCCTGCGCTACCGTCGTCCATGGTGCCCAACAAGCAGAGGTTACAGACGGAGTGTGGGAGCAGAGTGATGCCGACTTAGCTTTGCGCATGACACGTATGGCTTGGGGCATATATGCTCGAACTGGGCATGGTTCACTGGACCATTATATTCGTGCTTCGCGAAGCTCCAGCTGTGTCATATACTTGGAGTGAGGGCAAAATATTCCATGGCATCGATCAGCGAAATTGATCTTCATCTTTTATCCAGATCCCTTGCTCAAATCGTTGCCAACATCTTGTGTTCCAATCTTCATGTTTAAGCCATCGCAGCCACATGCCCGGCCCACTTAACCTCTTGTATCAGGTGACTGAATGTAGCGACGAAATCATGTTTCCGTATCTCCTCTACAACAAAGGATGGTGTAGGAGTTTTGTAGGGACTGCCCGGGCACTATCAGGCACGGCCCGGCGGCACTACCGTGTCGTGCCAGATAGTGCCACCGTGCCGAAGGACAGGCCGAGGCACGACACTACGGAGGCTTAGCTGTGTCGTGCCGTGCCTTTGAGCACAACGGCCCATAGTGCTCGTGTCAGCTATGGTCCGCCACGCCGCTGTGCGTCGTCGTCGCGCCAAGCAACCCGCGCGCCCGACAACATTGTTGTCTGCTTGAGTCATCTTTGTGCGCTCGCGACGCCGCCACACCACGCAACCCCACGCTCTACGACGCCGTCACGCCATGCCGCATGCCGCAGACCATGTGCCGGCGTCGTCAATTTGTCACGCAGATCTCATCGAGGTGGAGGCTGCAGATCTCATCGAGTTGGGTAGTAGAGGGAGCACCGAACAAGGTAAGCGGTGGTGGGGTGCTGGTGGCCGAGGTGGAGGAAGGTCAAGACGTATGGTGCAACACCACTCGGGAGGTCTAAGATCGCGGTGGGAGCGATAGGAAGGACCGAGCGGCTTATCGAGGGAAGAGTGAGGGAAGAAAATTAGGGTTTGGGAAGAGAAAAGTTGATTATATACTCGCATCCAACGGCTCTGGTTCATCGATGTTCATCTAATGATGGAGAATAAGCGGGCCGCTTCGTGCCAGCCCAATAATCGTGCGTGCTTGGGCCGGCACCGTGGGCCGACTGAATCAGGCACCCACCGGTGACAAGCACTGGTTTGGTACAGACCTCCTCAACTGAACTGCTTGTCACTGCTTGCCGTCGCCTGAGAGTGAGGCTGAGCCTTGGAATTTTACACAAGGACACTGCCCCGCAACCCGAGCTCGAGGACACTCTCCCGCCAAACACCACCACGACCCGGGATCACAGATGGTTCTGGAATTTTACGCGAGTACTTGTCTCACAACCCTCACCACGTGATCAACCGGTCGTCTGAACAGAGTATCACCGCCGCCTGAAATCAATCACCACCGCTCGGAGTCACCAACAACGACGGAATTTCACGTGGGAACAAATGCCCCACAACCCTCGTCAGCTGCGATCAATTCGTACTCGAAATACCACAGGATTCCGGTCAATGAATTACCACTCCGCCGCCTATAACACCTCCTACAGTCACCACCGCCAAACACCACCAACTGCTATTGCTCACGGATAAAATTGGAGAAAGTGATGACGGATCTGTTGGTGGACTAGGATGGAGTGTGTGTGATTTGAGGTGGTAGGTACCTAAACGAGCCGAGATCGGGATCGGGTTAACCAAAAGGATGGTCCTATGGATCCCTGGTCGAACACCCAAGGGGCGTGACCTGGAAGAGCCAGCCAACCGGAATTACAACCTTGATCTGCCCAATTCGGCCACGTCGGAACCCTAGTGCGATGTGTTCGAGTGGAATTTGGGTGGGAAAGGGTGGGTAGGTTTGGTCCGTCACGAACTCGTTGGAGAAACAAAGCCGATAACGGACGACGCGGCGAAGCTTGAGGATTCCGGCCGCGCACGCCGAGCATCGCTGAATCAATACCACTTGTCACGTCCGTGGCCGCCCGGCGAGCACCGGCGGCGTGTATCGCACACAAGATGGACGGCACGACGCCGAAGCAGACAGGGTTCTCCCCTCTGACTTGGCTTCGAGTTTGTATTTCTGAATTCAAATCATCGATGTCCAGTTCGCACATGGTTCTGCTATTTAAACGACGTTACAGACGCTAGCCTTCTTGGACCCACACGACAGCGACTCTAATGAAAATGTAAACGACAGAATACGCCAACGGTCTCGATAGACGCCTTCCTCTTACTCCTCCCTTCTTCAACCTTCCGTCACGCCGTCATCTGCGACATGCTGCCATCGCTCCTCGTGGCCCGGCCTCGCCTGGCCGCCTCCACCTAGGCCACGCCCCTCAGCGGGCGCACCGCCCAAGCTTGCCCTGGCACCACCTCCGTCGTCATCTGTACCTTGAAGGAAGAAGAAGAAGAAGGGCGTAAATGCAAATAGAATTTTTTAGTGTGTTCACTTTGCATATATGATAAGACACATCAATTTATATATAGGGGCTTAGCTAATTATAAGAAAGTTTTGTGTTCACTCTGTAAAAAAACCGTTTACGTACTGAACACACCTGGTATTTATTACACGAAGAAACTCCCATATGTGACGTAGTTTCTATAATTAATTTGTGCTGAGGTGGTACTCTTGGACTCCGTGCATGGTTTCTACCATAGGGACTGCCCTCGTAAGTTCGTAACCGGGTGGCGGCTCCCCTTTTCGCTGCAGTGTGACCACCATCGTGCGAATTCCCCATGCCGTTGGTCTCCTCTCCAGCTCGTCCACCTCTTTGTTCGCCTCCTGCACGATGAACTCGAGGATGAAAACCTCCGGTATGAAAGAGGAAGCGGGGAAGGGTGTGTTTTTTGCATATGTGCAAGTGCTAGTCATCGTCACGAGCTGCTTACATGATCCTCCAGGCCGGTTCAGACCACACTAGACAAGTTAAGATGGTCAAGAGATTTATGTGATCAGCTGACAGGGCAAGAGCCAAGAGGGAAAATTAATGGACCTATATGTGATACTCCTGATAAGTTTGTGGACCTATATAGTGCCTTCATCTCAGGGAAGAATGATACTGAACCGATCACGGAAAAAAAAATATTTTGCATGATTCAATTGCAGTGGTCCTAGGGAAAATAAGTAACATGAGTACCTTTGCATGTCCTGCGCTGCACATTCTGCTGAGAGAAAATATTCTCACTCTGGCTTGACCTCCATCTCCTTATTCTTCGTCAAGAAGGCCTGCGGGTTCAAACTTCAGATCAAGTGTGGGACGTCCAGGGTGGTTGCTGACCGCATTTCTGATTGCAGCTTCCGCAGATTTTACCCTACTCCTTGTGGCATGCTTACGAAAAATTCTGACGCTGATGTGCTCTAGTCTTGCAAGGTGTTGGAAGCTAAACCCAAACCCCATCTTGCACTCTGTTTTATGCACTCCAAACTCAAGCTGTAACCTTCGGAGTTCTGGCATCGAATCCTGTAGGAATAGCATCTCCAGGCCAGCTTCGTAATCATTACTGCGGAACTCAAATTTCTTGAGGCCCTGGAATTGTTGGCTGCTGATGGTAAGCCGTTCATCAGGTCCATGTCTTGTGGCTAACCGACAGAAGAGCAAAGCACTTATGCTCCCGAGGACATAAAGATCTTCCTGTTTAATCTTGTCAAGATACATAGAAAGAAAGGTAAGATTAATCAGAGATGTTGTCTGCTTTGGAAGGCGAGTTATACCAAATCCGCATACTACAAGCTTCCGGAGACAAGGAACAGTGCTGCATAGAATATCCATCAGTTCCTCTCTCAGAAAAACACTAGGAAAATTAGTGCCAATTTCTAGTGTTTGAAGCCCATTTTCACTCATAACAGCGAGAGATGACTTCAAAGCTTCCTTGTACCATCTCTTATCGGTATCACCACCATGCTCTTCTTTGCAAAACAAATTTATGCCAAGCAACTTTAAGTTGACCAAACGTCGAAGGGCTTCCAATACTTTTATGGAGCAAACTGCCCCATATGACAACTGCTGCAAGGCTTGTAAATCACCAACTTCACTGGGCAATTTTAATAAATAATCTACAAGTAGGCGCACCAATTTTTGCAAACGGCCTATGGATGGTGGCAATTTTTCAATTCTACTGTAACGTATATCCAGTGTCTGCAGACAACAGAGGTCACCGATGTCCTCTGGAAGCTCAGTAATACAAGATCCTGAACCAATGCTCAAAAAAGTCAGTTGGGAAAAACTTCGAATATTTTTAATGTGCTGGTTACCAAGATCACTGATATAAAAAGATTCAGTACTCTCAAAGAGTTTAGCTCTTGCAAACAAGGAATTTCATGCTTAAGCCTTCCATAAAAGCTCATGGAACGAACCTGCGACCACTTGTCTATAATATCCTGCATCACTGCATCTCCCACATGTTCATTGTGTACTAAGAGCCTGCGAATCTTGTGACCACCACCACTATAGCTTTGCCCTTCCACAATGCTGGTAAAATTCTGCTCTATCGACAGTGAAACAATAAGCTCAAGCACCATATCATGCACTCGACAAGCTTTTGCCCGGCCATCATACTGGATGTCTATTGCTTGGATCAAACTTCTGTTTACAAGCTCATTAAAGTAATTCTCAGCAACTTGATCCACTGTTTGACCCCTCACTTCCATGATGAACCCTTCAGCTATCCACCTCCATGTTAGCTCTTCTCTCTCAATCATAAAATCTTCTGGATACATACTGAGATATAGCAAGCAAGTCCTCGATGATGTGGGAGATCATAGTAGCTGAATAGAAGTATCTCTCTCATTCCTTGATGACTAATAGCAGAACCTATAGAATTGTACACTTGCTCCCATTGATCCTTAGTGTGTTTCCCAGCAAGCAGGCTAGCTATAGTGATAATAGCTAATGGCAAACCATGGCACTTCTCAAGGATTCCATGAGATATTCCTTCTAAGTGAGGAGGACATGTTGACGATCGGAGAAAACCCTCTTGAAAAACAATTGCTGGGATTGCTGCTCACTTAGAGGCTGGATGTTGTGGACATACCCTCCTAAATTGGAGCAGCATGATGTGGCCACATTGGTAATTCTTGTTGTTGTAATTATTCTGCTGTTTAAATTGTTCTCAGGTAGAGCCGACTTGATAAGTTCCCATGTTTGTGTGCTCCAAATATCATCAACAATGATGAAGTACCTACACATATTTGTAATGAATGTTACCTTCATTTGCTATGATGCCATACACCTACAGCCTCAATACCACCCACCCCATATATCCTAACGACGTGTGATCACAAAAGTTTGGAACATTCGAAATGCGTCCCTCATGGTGATATCATACAGACAAGAGGGCAATTGGAACACAATATTTCTAGTTTCTGCCGGTATACCCAAATGCAATTCTAGTCATGTATATCATCAAGCTGGGATTCATTTTTTTTTGTAGTAAATCTACACTACAATTTCTGAAACTAAGAAATTATAACTTTGTTGTTTTCAATTTCGGCGAAATTTTCCGAAATTCCCGAAATTTCAGGTTTCTCGATGGGCACCGAAAGAAATCTTCTACCGGCAAAAAATTTCGTGTGAATTTGTCTCCCGCCCTCAAATAGCGCCAAGATGGCCCAAAATCGACTTCCCCGTCGGCCCACCATATATATATGCCCTAGGAAACCCTAAAATCACACCAAAAATCACATTCTATCCCCCATCTCGCGACTCTCCTCTCTTGGCGGCGGCGGCGGCTCCCGCGACGCACCGCACCTTTGCGACCGCGAGGCCTCTGTAGCCCCATAGAAATGTGGAATCATGTCAAATTTTTTTGTATTTGTGGTATATGATCAACCATAGATAGTTTCTAGCGAAATCATGTCAAAATTTTATATATATAAAATTTTAAATTTAATTTGAATTTGAGCCGAAATTTCAGGAATTTCAGGAATTTCTTAGTGGGTTCCGAATTTTTTTGTTTCTGAAATTGAAAACACATGAACCAACTAGCACCTCTCCTTTGCGGAAACATACACACAAATCCAATGTAGAGACTCTTGACCCAAATTAAAATCAAAAGTTGGCCTCTAGAAAACCTACATACTGTTGGCTTTTGAATGAGGCAGAATGGAAATGATTATTTATTATAATTGAGTAATTAAGTCTATGTACATGAGCAAGATGCGCAGAAGGTAGGAGCAGAGATTTTTTCCCCCTTGAACATTGAGGAATATTTGTTTCTACTATCTTAAAATTAAGAAATACTAGCACAAATATTTTTTAGTAAGTAAAATAAGAATATGCATAAATACTAACAGGGGCCAAAGGATGAAGAAAAAGGTAGTGCCATTTTTTATACATACCTCTTATCTTGTAAGAATGCTCTAAGCTTGTCTATAAGTTGCCGTTAAGTCATCTGTCGGGTCAACATAACTCCCTAGTTCTTTGAGCATATCAGCTAGTATTTTTGCTATGTTTGGATTCCGTGAAACTGGTACGAAACATGAGCAATCAAATTGACCTTTGATTTTCTGATAAACCTGGTTTGCAAGAGTTGTCTTGCCAAGACCTCCAAAACCAACAATAGATACTACTTTGAGGTGTTGTCCATGGGGATCATTCTTCAGCCACTCGATGATCTCCTCTCTTGGACCATCAATCCCGACAAGTCTCTCTGCTTCCACATACAGTGCTGGGAGTCGAGGATCAATTTGGACAACCTGGTTAGCAGTCTCGTCGTCAAACTTGTACCTCTTGCGACGATGGCCTTCTTCCTCAACACGAGCCTTTAGTTCGTCGATTAGGGTCGCCATCTTGTGGTGTGACCATATCTTCTTAATCATACTTATTGTCTTCGTGATAAGGTTGGTTGCTTCAGTATCATCTTTGCTCATCTTGTGGATGAAGAGGTCGATGCAGTCTTCAATATCATAGCTCAGCTCGCGCACCTTGTTCTTCCAATCCTTCAGCTGCTCATCCAACTTCTTCTCCTCATTGTTGGCCAGCTTCACGAGTAGAGTCTGCATGCTGCTTAGTTCATCCTCCAAAAATGCTACTTTTTCCTTGACAGCTTTCGAAAGCATGTAGTCATCTTGTATCAGCATGGAGAGCTTGGGAAGCAGGGTGCTTATCACACCGGTTGAAGCACTCACTATTGCACCAGCCATATTGCAATCCCTCCCTCTCGGCCCTCGTGTGTGTGTTCTCAGAACAGATGATGCTTTGGCTATGGATGCCCTGTGGATCGATGGTTGCCGTGTTTTATAGAATTTTTACTACTAAGTGATGTGCTGCGACAATTACGATGATAAAACAACAATTAGCTTTGTTAGGATCGACCCGATCTAGAATCAGGCTTTGCTCTTTCCGTCCCACAATTTGATCGTTGCAATCAAGACTAGTATCAAAAGATTATCTTTTTGGCCTGAAGTAGTTGGAGCCATCTAGTATATTTTTTACAATAACCATCACCTGCAAGAGCAAGTACTATAACTGCGCCGGCCGCCGGCTGAGACAGATGCGGTGAAGGTGGCAGGCCCCGCTGTCTCAGCCAATAGTAGCAGAGGAAGGTCCTCTCCGCCGGCTTCAGCGGGCGCACAGCCAGACGCCGGCCTGCTTCTCTCTCTTCATCCACGTAGACTCTCAGCCGGTTCTTAGCCACCCATAATACTTGCTCTAACTTGAAAAATGAAAATGCAGTCTGGTGCTGGACAACTGCAATCCATAAGTTAGGTAGCACCGTTCAATTCATTGGCTGGATCATGCACCTTTACTTACCAGCAAGATGCCATTATCCGGTACACAGATATGCATCGGCAAACGAATAATACAAACACACCCAACATTTAAACGCTTTTAACATAAACGGCATGTCTTTGCCTATTTGCTGCAAAAAATGTTTAAAACGTTTACACCAGTTCCGCATTATTAATGTAAACGGAAAATCAAAGGTCATCCGTTGTAAGCGAAGAACTTCATGGCACAAGTAGAAATAATAGTTGGTTCTTGTCACACTCCACCTGAAAGGAGTCTTTTCTCAATTATATTCTCAATCAACTTATAATCACTATTATACAATTTCCTATAGTACATTAGGGGCCCAAGTAGCAAAAGGGGTGTGAACCTCATATAAACCGTGCAAATTATAAAATAAATAAATCATTATTAAAGTATCTCTAAATTTTAAATAAGCCGAACGGTAAAACATGATGTCTGAAAGTAAAAGTGTCAGTTTTTTTTTTTTTTTTTTGACACGGAGGGAGTACATAATACTCAATGAGAAAAATTGAAGACTTCCATTTGCCTCCTCAGCCATTGTTTTAAATCACTTTCGATTTAGGTCCCAACTATACTACTACTACTACTGCAACCAGCATGCGCAGTGCTCTGTTTCGGGGAAGCTTCTTCGAGCATCCACGAGAACTGTACATGCTTAGGATGACTTTGTCAATAATGCAAATGTGACCGCCGCCGGCTGCTTCGTGCAGTGTTTGACTTCCTGAATGATGACCACTAGATCTTGATTTCTTGAACCAGTCACCAGTACACACACACATACTCTTGTGTCCACAGCCAAATCATCTATTTGTACCCAAACACAGTTAGCTCTTGCATCCACAACAGAAAGCAGTCCTTTTGCACACCACAAACATATACAGAAGACAGGGAAGGAGGAAGCGACAGCAGAGAGAGCAATATAGTATGGCTGGTGCAACACTGCGTGCCTCAACGGGTGCTATCAGCACTCTGCTTCCCAAGCTCTCCCTGTTGATAAAAGGTGAGTACAAGCTTTCCAGAGCAGTGAAGGGGAAAATGGCCTTTCTGAAGGATGAACTAAGCAGCATGCAGGCTCTGCTTGTGAAGCTGGCCAACAACGAGGAGAGGTTGGATGAGCAGGTGAAGGACTGGAGGAACAAGGTGCGTGAGCTGAGCTACGACATTGAAGACTGCATCGACCTCTTCATGCACAAGATGAGAAAAGATGATGCTGAAGCAACCAACAACCTTGTCACCAAGACAATAAGTAGGATAAAAAAGATATGGTCACACCACAATATGGCTAACCTCATTGACGAGCTCAAGGCTCGGGTTGAGGAAGAAGGGCACCGCCGCAAAAGGTACAAGTTTGATGACGAGCCTAGTAGCCATGTCGTTCGAATCGATCCTCGGCTGCCAGCACTGTTTGTGGAAGCAAAGAGACTTGTCGGGATTGATGGTCCAAGAGACAAGATCATCGAGCTGCTGAAGAATGATGACTGTGGACAGCAACTCAAGGTTGTATCTATTGTGGGTTTTGGTGGTCTTGGCAAGACAACTCTTGCAATCCAAATTTATCAGAAAATCAAAGGTCAATTTGATTGCTCGTGTTTTGTGCCAGTTTCACGGAATCCTAACACAACAAAGATACTAAGTGATATGCTCAAAGAATTAGGGAGCTATGTACACCCAACAGATGATGAGCGGCAACTTATACACAAGCTTAGAACATTTTTACAACACAGGAGGTATGCATAAGAAAATGAAATTTCTTTTTATTTTCGTGCATGCCGCAACTTGTGTTATATTTATCGATATTATATATATCTATCTATTTATGTTTAGGTGATGAAGAATTATTTACCCTACTTGTATTTTTATTTTAAAGATAGAGGAAATAAATATCTTAAGCATCTGAATCTTGTGATGTGAACCTAAAAGTAGTTTATAAAATAATTCATTGATTACAACCTTCTTTAAAAGCTTGCTTACATTAAATGATCGAATTTGTACCCTTAAGGCCAGTCTCAATGGAGGTTTCACCAGCGTTTCATACACATTAAATAGGGTGCCACATCACCAAATCTGCACTTTTGCATGAAACGATGAGGAGAGAGAAAGAATTCGTTTCACCATGGTGAAACTCACTGGCGACGTTTCCCATGCGGTGAAACCGGATGAAACGCCCCATTGAGGCGCCAGAGTTTCATCGTGGCTATTGCGGGCGGGCCGCCGTTCCTCCGCCGCGGGCGAGCAGGTCCGTCGCGAGGATGGGCGCCGGTCCCCGGCGCCGTTGCGCAGCATCTCCATCGCGGTAGCCGGAGCCGATGCGGACTTCTCCAAGAGGGCACGGGCGCTGGCCGCGGCCGCGGGACATCCCCGCCGCGGTCGCTAGAGCCATATGTCCGCTGGGACCTCCGATGTGGGCGCGGGAATTCTCCGTCGCGGTCGTGGGAGCCCGTCGCCCCGACCGCGGGCGCGACCTCCGCCCACCGCGGTCGCGACTTCCACGCCGGCCGCGGGTGCGACATCCGTCCCGAATAGGCCGCCATGCGCGAGAGAGCTCCCGGTCCGCAGCAAATAAGCCGCCATGCGCTGGCGAGCTCCCCCCGCAGCGAATTGCTACGGGCGTGCTCCCCTCCGCCGAGAATTGGCTGCCATGCGCGAGAGAGCCCCTCGGCCGCGAATTGGCTACCATGCACGAGAGATCTCCCTTCCGTCGGGCGAGGCGAGCTCGAAAGAGGCAAAGTGCGCGAGCAACGGATGCGAGGTTGGGGAAAAACAGTGGGACCCACAAATGGCTATAAAATCTCTATGAAACGGTGCCATGAAACTGTACCATTGATAGACCCCATTTCACCTAATTTCATGATGAGTTTCACCTATTGAAAACTGTGAGGTGAAACCTCCCATTGAGACTGGCCTAAGAGAGATAATTCTAATACCCCCTCCAGTCAAAAATGTATTACATTTACTTCTTCAGGCCTTTGAGATGCACCTTTGGCTGTAATTTTTATGTGAAAATATAATTATGATGCCCAGTGAATAGTATATATGTGATTCTGAAAGACTTGTTCCAGACAAATATGTTTATATCAATTTCGTGTCTCCTACAGCTGGTCAAAGTTTCAAAACCTTGACCTGATTTTAGTCAAATGTTGTATTTCTAACCATAAGGAGTTTTGTATTTCGAAGGGTAGATATACTCTTACAACAATTTATAGATTCTAGCTATAATTGAATCTCTAGGAATGCACAATGGATCCTCTGCATGCGAATATGCTCATGCGTGTTTTTTACTTTTGCTTAGTGGCCACGGAGATACTATAGAAAATTGTCAAGGAATTCTATTTCTTAGACCACAACCTTATGTAAAATTGCCTAGTAAGATGTCTAGGAAATAGAATTAGAAATGTTGCATTTGTTTTTAAGGTGCCAAAAAAGTCATTTGCAAACAATGAATTACTTAAAAGGTTCTTTTAATAAAGCTTGAGTAGTTTTAGTGTCGATTACTACGTACATATAATTAATCACATACCAATGAAATATGTTCACTCGAAATTAAGGTTGTGGTCCAATTATAACTCGAAATTAAGCCGGAGGAACCAGAAATTAAGTGTGGCTAAGCTCACCCACACCCTCTTGTTTGTGTAATATCAAAATCAGGAACACCTTTCCACCATTTATAACTTTTTAAGTAACGTTATTAGGTGAGGTGCGATGGATGGTCTTGAGGTTTTTGTTGTGAATAGGATGGCCTTGATGTTGTGGGAGTGCAAGAGTACAAGATAGATCACAGTGCTAACATTTCATACAAACATGTGTGTGCAGGTACTTTATCATTGTTGATGACATTTGGAGCACGTACACAAGCATGGGAACTTGTCAAGTGTGCTCTACCTGAGAACAATCTAAACAGCAGAATAATTATAACCACACGAATTAGCAATGTGGCCACATCATGCTGCACTAGTTTAGTAGGATATGTCCACAACATTCAACCTCTAAGCGACCAACAATCCCAGCAATTATTTTTCAAGAGGGTGTTTGGTGATACTCATGCATGCCCTCCCCACTTGGAAAAAATTTCTCATGGAATCCTTCAAAAGTGCCATGGTTTGCCATTAGCTATTATTACAATAGCAAGCCTGCTTGCTGGTAAATCCAACAAAGATCAGTGGGAGCAAGTACACAATTCTATCATTTCAGCTTTTAGTCACCAAGGAATGAGAGATATACTTCTTCTTAGCTATTATGATCTCCCGTATAATCTGAAGACTTGCTTGCTATATCTTAGCATGTATCCAGAGGACTACAAGATTCAGAGAGAAGAGCTAACATGGAGGTGGATAGCGGAAGGGTTTATCACAGAAGCGAGGGGACAAACAGTGGAGGAAGTTGCTGAGAGTTACTTCAATGAACTTGTAAATAGAAGCTTGATCCAACCAATTGACATCATGTATGATGGCCGGGCAGAAGCTTGTCGACTGCATGATATGGTGCTTGAACTTATTGTATCACTATCAGCTGAGGAGAATTTTGCGAAATTATTGTGGAATTGACAAGCTATAATGGTGGTGGTCACAAGATTCGTAGGCTCTCAGTACAATCTAAATATGTGGGAGACAAAGTAATGCATGAGATTATGGATAAGTGGTCGCATGCTCGTTCCATTAGCTTTTATGGATCACAATGCCCGGTAAATCTTCATCTAGAACAGTTGCATTCTTTGAGAGTACTAGTTTGTAAAGGTAGCAGCAGCCTTGGTAACCAACATGTTAAATATGTAGGAAGCTTTTTCCAGCTTAGATTTCTGAGCATCAATTCTAGGCATATTACTGAGCTTCCGGAGGACATCGGAGAGACCTCTGGTATCTACAGACACTAGATACATGTGGCAGTGGAATTACAAAGTTTCCACCCTCCATAGGACATCTTCAAAAATTGATGCGTCTACTTGTAAATAATGATGTTGAATTGCCTGATAGTATCGGAGATTTACAAGCGTTGCAGGAGTTGTCGTGGTGCAAGGATTTTGTCCATCAAGTTGGTGGAAGCGCTTTTACGTTTGACTAAGCTGAAGAGGCTCCACATGGATATGCCTAGCACAGAACAACTCGGCCATGATATGGGAAGGTATCAGGAAGCTTTGAAGTCATCTCTCGCTGTGATGGGTTATCATGGGCTTCAAGCACTAAAAATTTGTGACTATAATGGTTTCCTGAGAGAAGAACTTATGGATATATTGTGCCACACTGCTCCATGTCTCCAGAAGCTTGATGTATATGGAACTGGTATAGCTTGTCTTCCAAAGAAGATACCATCTCTTGTTAACCTCAGCCATCTAAGTCTAGGGGTTCTCAGGATTAAACAGGAAGATCTGAACATAGTTGGGGGCATACCTGCTCTGCTCTTTTGTGAGTTATATGTACTGCATGCCCCTGATGAACGGCTAACCATCAGCGGCCAACAATTCTGGTGCCTTAAGGAGTTTAGGTACCATAATTGTTATTACGGAGGTGGCCTGGAGATGTTGTTCTTACAGGAATCTATGCCAGAGCTTCGAAAGTTAAAGCTTGAGTTTAGAGCACAGGAAACAGGTTCCAATATGGGGTTTGAGTTCAGCTTTGAGCACCTTGCAAAGCTGCAGCACCTTTGGGTCCAAATCAATACTGAAGGTGCCCCCGGAGTAGGGTGGAAGCTGCAGAAGCTGCTATCAGGAAGGCAATCAGCATCCACCCTGGACGTCCCATACTTGATCTGGAGGATAAGGACTCACCATTATGAAGGACTAGTCAATCAACCAATGCTCTTGCACGTGTTAGAATCATATTGGTTAATACATTGAGTAATAAAATTATTTATATTAAGTTGTATGTTTTTTTGTCTTTTTCATTTTTCTAACACATACAATAGGCATTATAGGCACTCCACGGTTTCTATTCAACTCGGATAAACTATCGATTGCTATTCTATATACTTTCTTTCATCCATATCATTTTTTTCTTTGCATGGCACCTATGTGTATTGATTGATGACTTAGCTTAAACTATGGTGGTTCTTGTTGTGGCACATATCTTCTAACTTCATGATTCTAAATTTTTACATTTAAATTTTAATGTTACTAATTGCTACAAATTTTTTTTAACCTCAGGCAAAAACTCTTGTTCTTATTGTATCTTTATTGACTCTCATTTTGTCCTTTTAAAATAAAAATTTTAGGTCATAGATTGCTTTCTTAGGAGACCGTGATTTAGTCATACTATGTGGAAAACGAGAGGTACGATGGTTCCAGGTGTAAGTGGTGAGATGACGTTGAAAGTTGGGAATTCAATAGTCACGCTGAATTTAATTACCATCGGTACACGAAACGGTAGTTAGAGGCGGCGGCCATAACGTGTATCCCAGTTGGCTCGGCTTTTCAAACGATGGTGGAATTCAACCCCACTAGCACCGCCGCATCGATGGTTCAACCGTCGGTGGAAAAAATTTCCTCACTTTTTTGATTTGTTTCTAGAGCTCGCTATTGATCCAACAGACAGTGGAAGTATCAAACCATCGCTTCTTTCAACTACTCTAGTGATTGGGTCGACAGTGGTATCTCAATCTGTAGTAGTGATTAGTGACACGTTTTTTACGCTTCACTGATGTGTTCACATCATAGACGCAATATGTAAGTGACGCCGCTTTTTTTCGCGTCACTAATGGCAGTCTAGACACGTCACTAATTTGCTTTTCTGGCATAGTGACAGCCAGTTGTCTCATAACCCGTTGGTGAAAGTCTTGGCGATGATTAAACTTTGTATTAGTGAACTCACTTCTCAGTTAGTCGTCGACAATCACTCAACACGGTCAGATTCATTTAGGTGGAACCTAACCAAATCGAGGTTGTTTACGGTCCGCTCAATGTATCTGAAATTGATTAATACCCATCAACCTTTCAGACATAAGAAAATCTGGAAGATTAAGATTCCTCTAAAAATTAAGATTTTCCTCTGGTTTTTACAAAAAGAGGTGATCTTAACTAAAGACAATCTCGCTAGGAAGAATTGGAAAGGCAGTCAGAAATGTGTTGGCTGTAACTTGGATGAATCAATCCAACATCTTTTCCTGGATTGTCATTATGCTAAATTCGTTTGGAGGATGGTGTATCTTGCTACAGGTTTAACTCAACCCATATCTAATAGACATTTATTTGGTTCTTCGCCCTCTAATCAGAATACTAAGATTAGGGATATAATTTGGGTTGGGGTTGCTGCTATGTGCTTTGGGCCATCCGGAATACCCGCAATGACATCATTTTTAATAGAATTAGATATAACTCTATTCCTGCAGGTTATTTTCAGGGGAACATACTGGTCACAACAAGAACTTACTATCATCGTTGAGCACCAAAATTGAGATGGTCTCGTTACAACAGGCTAACGGTGGTTGGAAGCACTTATATAGACTGTGCTAGTTCTTCGTTCTTATTTTTGAGCAGTTGTCGCTCTTTTTCTATAAACTCTGTAATAATTGGGCTGTGTACGTCTCCGGACGTAGAGGCCGGATATTTTATCCATTATCTAGAAAATATGGGCAAATCAACCATATATATGTTCTCACAAACAGTGGTTGAACATGCACACATGTGAATATTGTCTCTATCTAGGTTGTAAAACTTGTAAGCGACAAATGAAAAGGATCCGGCGCATCTCGATCCACAGTAGGCAATTAGACAAATCCCACAATCTCTGGACAAGAAGCGCGGCACGCAAGTGATTATATATGTTAGGCTCTTATTGGCGCAAAACAGCTGTACTGGTAGTCCTGGTGCGGTCATCTGTCTGGACTGGATCGGAATCAAAGCCAGATGTGGGGAGCGTGGGTGTGAAAATGCTAAAAAAAACATAAACAATTTTCATAGCCTCCCCAATGAATGAATTAATCTTAAATTAGCTCCTTCGTCAACTATCCTCGAAGCCAATAAGAGGTTGCACGTTGTAGTGGTTCAAGAATTTCAGGCTGCTTTGCAAGTTTTCAACTATTGCTGCTATTAAAAAGAACACCGTACCTGCAAGTTCAGTTTAAAGATCCTTAAAATATAGGCTCCTCACAGAAAAAAAAAAAAGCTTACTCTAGTAACACAACTACGTAGCAAATGTATACATAAAATTTACAAGAGGTTCATCCAATGAATGCAGTAGCTAGTCAACGCATATGGTTGTCAACCAAACTAAAACGACAGATCGAGATGCAGTCTACCAACCATATGCATGTGAACGGGACTAACGGAAGCAGCGGCACTGCACAGCTGGCTCCAGCTTGGCCTCATTCAGTCGTTCCTCACCCTCTATCCCGCTAGCTCACCAGTCACCTCGATCATGTCCACCAGACTTTAGCCCCTACAGGATCTCTTTCCCTTCCCCACAGCTTGAATCATCATTCATTCACAGCTAGCCATGCTTCTTCGTCGAGCGGCCGCCCTAATGGAGACGACCTAAAGCTCGGCTAGCTCAAGATCTGGAGCTGCCGAGAGAGAGAGAGAGAGAGAGAGAGAGAGAGAGAGAGAGAGAGAGAGAGAGAGAGAGCAATATGGCTGGTGCTATAGTGAGTGCTTCAATGGGTGGGATAGGCACCCTGCTTCCCAAGCTCTCTGAATTGATAGAAGGGGAGTACAAGCTTCAGAAAGGAGTGAAGACCAAGATCGCCTTTCTAAGGGATGAGCTGAGCAGCATGCAGACTCTGCTTGTGAAGCTTGCCAACAACGAGGAGAGGCTGGATGTGCAGCTCAAGGATTGGAGGAACAAGGTGCGTGAGCTCAGCTATGATATTGAAGACTGCATTGACCTCTTCATCCACAACATGAGCAAAGAAGATGTTGAAGTCAACCTTATACAGAAGGCAATAGGTATGATTCAAAAGATATGGTCACGCCACAAGATTGCTAACCTAATTGATGAACTCAAGACTCGTGTTGAGGAAGAAAGTCATCGACGCAAGAGGTACAAGTATGATGACCAGACTACTAATTTTAGCCAGGTCATTAAAATTGATCCTCGGTTGCCAGCACTGTATGTGGAAGCGGAGAAACTTGTTGGTATTGATGGTCCAAGGCAAAAGATCATCGAAGTTTCGAAAATGATGACAACAAAAAAACCAACTCAAAGTTGTATCTATTGTGGGCTTTGGAGGTCTTGGCAAGACAACTCTTGCAAACCAAGTCTACAAGAAAATCAAAGGTCAATTTAGTTGTTCATGTTTTGTACCAGTTTCACGGAATCCTGATGTTACCAAGATACTAGCTAATATGCTCAAAGAACTAGGGAGTGATGTCGACCCAACAGATGACCAGCGCCAACTGATAGACAAACTTAGAGCTTTCTTACAAGATAAGAGGTACACAGTTACTTCCTCTCTTCCTCTATCTAGTACTTTCCATAGTGTTATGAATTTTTGTAGTTGAGCACTTTTTGATTTGAACTCATCTGATCATGTAAAACTACACATATGATGGTGTAGTGCAGTGGGAAGTCATGGGTTCAAAGCTCCGTGGCTGCAAAGTTTGCAAAAGCCATGAAAAAAAGACCATGCTTAGGGGTGGTAGATGTCTGAGTCTGGTAGTGAGTAATAATAATATAGTGTATTAAGAAGATCTTAGTACAAATTAAGAGATAATACAAATGACGTTTGTGCCGTCACTTCATTTCCTATTAAGACCCTATCATTAGCATGGTTAATATAGATGGATTGGTTGATAAGTGGAATGTATCTATATAATGTATACTGAATTTGTGTGATTATTTAATGCAAGCAAGCTCTTGTTCCTCTAAAATCTCTTATATTTTGGATATAATTTTTGAAAACTAGAATACACTATAGTGCAGGATGAGGAAGTATAGAACTTGATATTTAGCTTTTTTTTTTTACCTTATGCATACGTTTAGCTATTAAACAATATATTCCTTTCTTAAAGGTAAAAGAAATAAATGCCCACTACTCAGCAAAAAGTCATACAAAATAGATTTTTTAGAAGTTTCTATAAGTACCTCCTAGAGTGGACCTTTCATACTATTTTACTTACAATTAGGAAGACTATGTAGTTGACGTTATATGTTAGGCTCCCGCACGAACGCCCGCCACAGCACCAAACCCCTAGCCGCCGCCCGGCGTCTTCCACCCCTTCCCTCTCCTTGGAGCCACCAGAGGGGCGCCGCCGGGAGGCTGCGCGGCTCCCCATGAAGGTGGCGGCGAGGATCCTCCCCGAGCGAGCCTCGCGGGGCGCGTGTCCATGCGGGCGTGATGGTCGGGCGGCGGGGCGGATCAGGGCGAGCCTCGCGGGTGCGTCCCACCGGAGGGACGGTCGGCGGCGTCTGTGGATCCGTGTGGCGCGATGGCGGATGCGCCCCTCGGACAGCGGCAGCGGAGCGCGACTTGGTCAGCCCGTATCGGGGCCCGGCGGCGATTCGATGCCTAGGCGACCGGATCCGAGCACCGGTGGCTGGCCCTGGATGGAGCCTCCGTAGTGACCGTCAAGATGGAGGCGTCGGCATGGGGCACGTGTCTGTGGCCTTACGGCTAGATCCGGGGCCCCTAGGCCATGGGGCGGCGAGGTTCTTGCCTCGTCACCGCTGTGGTGGAATGACAATGACGACATCGGGTCGGTGCAAGAGCCGACAATAGTTTTCCCGGATCTGAGAGTTGGCGGGCTTTGTCGCTGGATTCGACGATGGTGCACGTCGCCGGCGTTTGGCATAACGGCATGGTCCTTGGTGGGATGTGGCAATGGTCGCCGAGGGAGCCTGAGGGCACCACTTTCCTCGCCGGAGGCGCCATCTCGCTCTTCAAGTGGATTTCTCTAGGTGAAAATCAACACCAGTCTTTGGTTGGGCGCGATGGCGTCTTTGGATGACATTTTCTCATTGGAGACGTCGCTTTTGGAAGATCCCTTGGGTGTCGGCCGGTGTCGGCATCCCTGTTTAAAATAGCGGGCTATAGCTCCGCTATAGCTTTTAAAAGACTCGCCGCTAAGCTATTCGTATTTCCGCTATAGCACCGCTATTTATAGCTACTTACCGCTATTTACCGCTATAGCGCCGCTATCTACCGCTATAGCGTATTTCATTTGCTACTAATTTGGTATTTTGGATGATTAATTTTTATGAACCATGTTGTAATATCATATTGGTATTTGGTAATGTTATTTGGACTTGTAGAACCATGTAAACGTATTTGTGTTCATCAAATATCATATTTGCCTTGTTTTGGCATTAATTATTGGTGTTTTTCATAGTTTTTCTTATAAACCGCTATCCGGCATAGCTCCGCTATAGCCTTATAGCCTCTAGAAAAAAAATGTGCCGCTATTTGCCATAGCCCGCTATTTAAAACTTGGGTCAACATCAATGTGGCGGTCCATTGCACATGCATCTGGTGCCTTGTGCTGTTTCCTGTGTTATAGGATCCGGAGTCTCCAATGGTGGCCGTGTCTCATGATCTTCGTGTTTGTGAGACTACTAGAGTTCCCATTGGGGATGTTTTTTTCGTCGTTTATTTTAGGTGCATCCGTGTTTTCGGGTGACTTTTGTCTTACCTATAACACTGTCTTTCTCAAGCGTTTATAATTATGGCCTGATGCATCCTTGGATGACTGAAGCCGGAAATATATTTTCCTTTATCTAAAAAAAGTACCTCCTAGAGGAACTTTTTTCCAAAAGTCCCCAGATGGAAACAAGCAGGGCTAAGTATCAATTGATTAACGATGAAATATATTTTCATAATAAATTTTGTTTGAGACATAAATATTAATACTAATTACTATAAACTAGGTCAAACTTTAATCTAATTGACCTGCATGAATCCCATACTTGCATAATTTTTTGGGACAGAGGGGGTATCACATAATCATACGATACTATTGTGGAATTAAGTTCAGTTTTGCATGTGCAGATATATACATACAAAATATTAGTAATTTCTTTTTCAAAAATGCATGACGATCACCCCCGGCAATTGTAAAGTTTACTGAGATGCTCTGTAGCAAATAGTGAGGTTTATTTAATTTAGTTTTGAGTGATTTTAATCTCCCTTTACCATGTACAAAATAATAGACTACTGAAATACATCGACTCAAATTGCATTTAGGGAAACTTGTAGAAACTAGAAACATAATGATCGAGTTCCTTGTTTGTGTGATGCCACACAGTCAGGAATGCCTTTCCACTGTTTATATTTTAATTTGTTAGATGTGGTGGGTGTTCTTGAGGTTGTTGGAGTGCAAGAGTACAAGATCTCAGTGCTAATTAACTTTTACAAATATGTGTAGGTACTTCGTCATCATTGATGATGTTTGGAGCACACAAGCATGGGAACTTGTCAAGTGTGCTCTACTTGAGAACAATCTAAATAGCAGAATAATTATAACCACAAGAATTACCAATGTCGCCACATCATGTTGCTCCAGTTTAGCAGGGATATGTCCACAACATTCAACCTCTAAGCAACCAGCAATCTAAACAACTATTTTCCAAGAGAGTTTTTGGCAATTCATCCACATTCCCTCCTCACCTGGAAGAAATTTCTCAAAGAATCCTTGGGAAGTGTCATGGTTTGCCACTAGCTATTATAACTATTGCAAGCCTACTAGCTGATGAATCCAACAAGGATCAGTGGGAGCAAGTGTACAATTCTATCAATTCTGCTTTTAGTCACCAAGGAATGAGAGATATACTTCTTCTTAGCTATTATGATCTTCCATATAATTTGAAGACTTGCCTGTTATATCTTAGTATGTATCCGAGGATTACAAGATTGACAGACAAGACCTAACTTGGAGATGGATAGCTGAAGGGTTCATCAAAGAAGTCGAGGTCAATCAGTAGAGCAAACTGCCGAGAGTTACTTCAATGAGCTTGTAAACAGAAGCTTGATCCAACCAATAGACATCCATTACAATGGCCAGGCAGAAGCTTGTCGAGTGCATGATATGGTGCTTGAGCTTATTGTATCTCTGTCAGCCGAGGAGAATTTTGCCAGCATAGTGGAAGGACAGAGTTATAATGGTAGTGCTCATAAAATTCGGAGGCTCTCTGTACAATCTAAACATGTGGGAGATGAAGTGATACAGATGGTTATGGATAAGTGGTCGAAGGTTCGTTCGATTACTAGTTGTTTTGGAGTGCCAAAGCAGATAATTTCTCAGCTGCAAGGGCTGCATCATCTGAGAGTACTGGTTTTAGATGACAACGGCCATCTTGTTAACCAACACATTAAATATGTAGGTAGCCTTTTCCAGCTAAAACTTTTGGCCATCAGTTGTTTTCATGTTACTAAGCTTCCAGAGGACATTGGGAACCTGCGGTACCTACAGACACTAGATGTATATAGCAGTGGAGTTAGAAAATTGCCACTGTCCATAGGCCATCTGCAAAATTTGGTGCGTCTACTTCTAAACAGTGCTGTAAAATTGCCCGTTGAGATTGGAGATCTACTAGCCTTGCAGGAATTGTCGCATGCAAGGATTTACTCCACAAAATTGGTGGAAGCGCTTAGACGTTTGACTAAGCTGAAGACACTTTACATGCATGTGCCTACCCAAGAACAACTCGATCGTGATATGGGAAGGTACGAGGAAGCTTTGAAGTCATCTCTGGCTGTGATAGGTTATCATGGGCTCCGATCACTAAAGATTTATAACTCTAAAGGTTTGCTGAGAGAAGAACTGGTTGATTTATTGTGCTCCACTTCTCGATGTCTCTGGAAGCTTGGTGTATACGGAGAAGGGATAGATCGTGTTCCGAAGCAAATGACATCTCTTGTTAATGTCACCTATCTTAATCTAGTGGTTCTCATGATTAAACAAGAAGATCTTGGAATCATCGGGGCCATTCCTGCTCTGCTCTTTTGCCAGTTAAACGTACTGCACGCCCCTGATGAACGGCTTACCATCAACAGCCAACAATTCCAGTGCCTTAAAGAGTTCAGGTACTGCAATAGGTCCTCTAAAGGTGGCCTGGAGATGATGTTCTTACAGGAAACGATGCCCGAGCTCCGAAGGTTACATCTTGAATTTGGAGCACAGGAAACAGAGTCCAAGCTGGGGTTTGAGTTCAGCTTCGAGCACCTTACAAGCCTAGAGCACATCAATGTACAAATCTGGACTCATAATGCCACCAGGAGCAGGGTGGATGCTGCGGAAGCTGTTGTCAGGAACGCTGTCAGCATCCACCCAGGACATCCTACGCTTGAATTAAACAGGACAAACTGAGGAGGCAGGTAATGGTTTGTTCTTGTGGTCTCTTCACCCTAAACTATCGCAAGCATAAAGCTGTGGCATAAAATTTTGTGGCTTCACCATTTGATAAGAAATGCCTGAAACTGTGGTCAAACTTGTCCCAAGTCCCAATGTCATTCACAATTACTACTTATAAAATAGATAATGGTTACAAAATTGATAATACTAACTTTCACTTCTCAACTTGCATCATCACTGTCGACACATGTGTATATTGACAATTGACTTATTCATTGCTGGCTTGAGCAGACGGAACGTAACTCATGTATTTTTTATATACAGGAAGAGGAAGGCTGCTGATATAAAAAACAAGAAGATCATCGCGAACTCTAAAATGGAATGACACCTCTTGCCTCGATTGGTCTTCTCATATTTACTGAATATCTGCAGCTTCAACCACGAGTGACCACTTCCGTAGTCTTTTTTTAGCTTCTCCGAGATAGATACTTTGCTTCGATGATGCATTGTTGATATTTAAGAAGGAAAACCAGTTACGATCTGGCTCACATGTGTACCGAATTATTATTCTGTTGGTGATGTCTGCTGCTTTTGTACTTTAGTTTCTTCATTCAAGTTGGCTTCAACAAGAAGTGAAGAACAATTTTAATTTGTTCCAAGTTCTCTTTCTTTTTAATTTGGATCACAAACTACGATGAATATTCCTGGATTTACCAAGTGAAATTGGATTGGTGTACATGCATTGATGTTCACGCCAGTGTGGATCAGGGATGAAGCACCAGTACACAAGCAGGCAGAGCATGGTGCAGATTCTGGGGTGTTTAGTTGGTGAAATATATTGGTTCGGCTACCGTAAGCACTTTTTTCGTTTGTACTCCCTCCGTCCAAAAATTGGGTTCGTCTTAGGTCCTGGCGCAATGACCAAGGAGGGAGTGATGCATGCAAATTCCTTCTTAAATAGCTCTTTCTTAATTATCGATGACCAATGGGGCGTCTGCATGTAATGCCGGGTTGGGCATGAGGAGCCACCAGCGCATGGGATGTTGTGCATGTGCCATGTTGTGCATGTGCGTGGGACTAGAGGAAAAACTTGTGGTCCCTAGCTCAGACGACTCCGATTATTAGAAAACTTATTTTTGGTAAGACACACCCGATTAATGGACGGAGGGAGTATTTGGTAATTATTGTCCTACCATGGACTAATTAGGCTCAAAAATTTCGCCTCGCACTTTTCAGCCAAACTATGCAATTAGTTTTTTTATTTATCTACATTTAATACTCTATTTATACGTAAAAAGATTTGAATATGACAAGTACTGTAGAACTTCTGGGTTCTCTTTTCACCAAGTGAACACCCACAGAACAGTGCCACCGTCCATATGACCAAGCTGAAGACCTTTTCTTTAAAAATGTCCATATTGGCAGAGCAGGTTTGGCCCATCTCGCCGCTGGTGCTTTCTCGAGTTCGCCCCTGAATGAACACCTGAAGACTGAAACTCTGGCCTTGCACAACAATTCTCTGTCTGCAGTTCTGCACTCTGGACACAAGTACGCCAAACGTTCCAAATATTGGCAGCATTGGCTTTGTGCTAAGGATGACGACATGTTGCTGGTAATAGGCACACGATCTGCTCATGTTTTGTACGTATTATTTTTCTTTGGTATCAGTGTTTGGGTAGCTTCAGACCTCACCACTCAGTGCCATGCATGTTCAAGGATGATATTCTGGCCACCCTGTCATGCATTTTTGATTTTGCCAAATTTCCTATGAAATATCTAGGTATGCCTGTAAGTGATCACAAGATAACAAAAAGTACAACTGAGTTATGTACTTTGTGTAATGATTTCGGATGGTACTTTGTAATGTGACATATTGTTAGAGGAGTCAAGAGCCTATTGGGCCTTAGCCCATTAGGGTTAATTAGTGGCTTACTTAGGGGCCAAGTCAAACCTCTCTATATAATGAGAGGAGATGTATTGATCTATAATCAAGCAAGAGATTAGAAGGAAACCCCTTCCCTCTTGCCGGCCGGGCGTGAGCCCGCGGCCGGCGTTCCTAGTGCCCCTACCCCCAAACCCTAGTCGCCGCCAATCTGTGAACAGTACCCACGGGTACTTGAGCGGCCAGCCGCCATCCCTCTCTTCTTCCTCAATCCCCTCAGCCCAACCACGCCCATAACAATTTGGTACCGTGCCGCGATCCGATCCGCTCTCTCGCTTTCGCCATGGATTCTACGAAGGAAGCAAGGAGCTCGTGGTCTGCTATGGACGCCGCACAAGAGGCACGATGCAAGGAGCTGCTGGACCAGATCCTCGCCATGGCGGCGAAGATGGAGTCGATTTGAAGGCGTTTAATGCGGATTGAAGGCGTGTGGACGAGGCGCTCGAACTGCTTCCACAGCCTTCCCGTCGTTCCGGTAGCGGGTCCGAGTTGCCCCCAGCGGAGCAGGTTGCAGCCAGCGCCGCGCCGCCTCATGGTGCGCCCAAGGGGCACCACTCCATCTTCAAGCGGAGGCGCCGTGTCCTCCCCTGCTGATCGGATCGCCGCTGCAACAGCGGCCTCCATCTTCACGGAGGCTTTCCGTCTTCCCACGCCGATCGGGCGCTGCTGCGCTACAGCGGCATTGCGGATGGTGCTTGCACGAGAGTGTGTGTGCGGTCTCCGGGCGGTGCGGTGCGATCGCTGCTCGCCGCGCCTCCTAAGCGCGTCGTCGGGTGCGGGAGATGCGCCGGCCCGATACATGAGGCGGCCTTGACGGCGATTGACCTCAGCAAGGCGGAGCGACCTCGCGCCGTCGAATGGCCACCCACAACCCGGGCCCACGGCGCTTCAAGCGCGAGCAGGTTGTTTTTCTCACAGCCGGCCCTCCACCGCTGTGAGAGCGGGCTACTCTTGTAGATCGTCACCGGCGGGGGCGCGCGCCTAAGCGCTGCCACGCGTTCGTTGTCGGCCGCCGCGAGGTCGTCTCCGCTGGTCGCTTGTTGCGACTAGTCTCGTGCGATTGTTCCGTGCAACCCTCTCGTTCCGATGGTCTCCATGGGATCCAGGCGGCTACACACGTGCAGATCCAACACGCGGAGGTGGTCCGCCTTATCTTCAGGTGTCGAAATTAAAGAGTTGCAATTTATTTTTGGTCAATAAGATAAGCCGAGATGTAAAAGGCTTGTTCTTAGGTGTTAAGTTAGTGTCTAGTGTCATCGTTAGTGTCATTGTTAGGTTGCAGCTCGAGGACGAGCTGCATGTCCGGGTGGGGAGTAGTGTTAGAGGAGTCAAGAGCCTATTGGGCCTTAGCCCATTAGGGTTAATTAGTGGCTTACTTAGGGGCCAAGTCAAACCTCTCTATATAATGAGAGGAGATGTATTGATCTATAATCAAGCAAGAGATTAGAAGGAAACCCCTTCCCTCTTGCCGGCCGTGGGCAGAGCCCCGCGGCCGGCGTTCCTAGTGCCCCTACCCCCCCAAACCCTAGCCGCCGCCAATCTATGAACAGTACCCATGGGTACTGTAGCACAGCAACCGCCATCCCTCTCTTCTTCCTCAATCCCCTCAGCCCAACCACGTCCATAACACATATTATTTATAGTATATATATTATATGGCTCAGTGTGCTTATTTTTTTTGTTGGATGATACTGCATTTTGCATTAAATTATACATGGATTATCTCTATTTTTAATCAAAAAATTAAATATTTGTATGATATTAATGATTGAATGGTTTATTCCTTACAACACATATAAGTGTTGCAATAGACCAAATCTATATGTTACAACAGGGCATAGAGGCCATTCACCTAGGTCTGTACAAACACATATAAGTGTTGTCATAACCCATCATTATGCGTTGCAACTTTGCAACGGTTATTAACACAGATTACCAACACATAAATAAGTGTTGCAGTAGATCCTTGCAACGCCACTTTAAGCAACGCATATTGGATGCGTTGGTATAGGCCCCGCCAACGTATATACTAACTTTTAGCGACACATATTTGCGTTGCAAAAGGGGGTGTCATTTTGTAGTGACAAGACAACCAAAAGGTTGGGGACCTGGAAATGTGACTATCTATCTTCGGGAGGCAAATCAATGTTGATTGAATCATGTCTCTCAAGTATCCCAATGTATACTATGGGAGTATATCAGTTATATGAGGGTAACTTTCAGATATTAGACTCCATCAGGTCAAGATTTTTCTAGCAAGGCACAGGTAAGGCACATGTAAAAAGAAGAAATATTATATCATAAAATGGGAAGCTTTAGCTAGACCTAAGGAATTTGGAAGAATAGGTTTTGCAGATGTAAGAGCTATGAATACAAGTTTACTAGCAAAATGGATTGATAGGACTGGAAAGAGGTGATGACAGTTTATGCTGCTCGATTTTGAGGAAGAAATACCTAGATAATAAAAGCATTTTTCAGGTAAAAATAGAAAAAGGCTCTCAGTTTTGGAGATCATTAATGGAGATCGTGGAATGGTTTCAGAGAGGAAGATCAATGGAGGTAGTCAAGGCCAACAAACGAGATTCCGTTAGATGTGTGGATTGGGGATGCCCTTTGAACCTAAAATTCTAGAATTTGTTTCAGATTGCAATGCTTCCTGAGATAGAGGTATCTAATGCTTACAAGGATGGCACATGGCAAATACAATTTAGAAGACAACTAAATGGTATACTCATTCAAGAGTGGATGGATTTATTAGAGTTATTACATCACATAACACTTATAGAAGGCAGAGATAAAATGATATGGACTTTAGAACAATCTAAGAGATATTCAACTAGATCTCTTTACAAATATATGACCTTTAATGGGGAAAAAGACTAACGGATAATAAATTTGTGGAAGGGCTCCTTTCCACTTAAAGTAAAAATCTTCATCTGGATGGCCACACACGATAGTATATACAATCAGGTACAGTTGAAAAAGAAGAAGCGGTCGATCGAAATGTGCTTCATCCGTGATATTCCTGAAACAAATGACCATATTCTTTTCAATGCCCAACTGCTGTGTATCTGTGGACGTTCCTTAAAACAAGTCTAGGGTGGCAAAGATCACCAACAAGATGCAATGATTTTCTTCTAGAGTTCTTGGATAATTGCCATGGAGTTAGGCAAAAAGATGACACTAGTTATATGTGCAGGTTCTATGTGGACTATTTGGAGGGCAAGGAATGATATGGCCATCAACAAGAAGGTGTTGGCTTCTCCAAAGGGGATAGTCTACAAGACGATCATACCACTCAAGTCGTGGAAGCCACTTCTCAAGACGAAGATGGAACCGGTAACTGAGGAGATGATGCAGCTGCTGTCAACAAGTGCTCACTAGAAAGTCCCGGCTAGGCCCTGGAAAACAATCTCCAAATAATGTAATAGGCTAGCCCTGTGGGTATGGGGTTCTTTTGTTGAGCTGCTGAACTGATGGGTTTGTTACTGTTATTACGTTAGATTGCTTAGCCTGTCCTTTTAGAGTTATGAATGTTTCTTTTGTAGATGCTCGGTGAGTGGCACTTATGAGTGCATGAAAATATAAACCTGGTTAAGTCCAGTGAACGGGTCATATGGTGTTTGGTAGGCTTTCTAATAAAGTCAGGCAAGCGCCTTTGATCTAAAAATAAGGTGCAGGGTTGGTCTTGGTCGTTGCGTCATTGGTCCGATGTAAAATGATGCTATGGTGACAGGCGGGACATGTTCGACAAGGCAGATGGCTCACCGCCGGCAAGCGTCAGGCGAGGATTTGCCAAGTGTTAGATGCTTAGACGCCGGAACCAGGCTTAACGCATTGTACTCTGAGTGCTTAAGCCACCGGAGGCACACACATTGACCCATGTCGACACCCGATGATTGCCGCGGTTATGAACCCACGACACCTGCTATTATGCCCAACAAATTATGAAGTTGCATCGCTATGCCCAATAAACGATGTTGTACCAGTACGGTCACGGCCAGCAAGTGACAATATAGCACCATATAACACCATAGGAGTGGGATACAATTCAGTGCTATAGAAAGGAAAGATATACACATATAACACCATGATTGTCTCACCATAGAGATATCAATCCACATTCCACTTCATAAGCATCCTCAACCATTAATACATGAATATAGATATCCCCATAGAAAGCATAGAAGGCAAGTCAAAAAGAATGAAGCATGGTTTGAAAGGTTATAATATATTAGTTGTGGTTCTACATTTTTAATGTGGAGGTAGAATAAATAACAAGGTAAAGCAGCAGTAGCAAACTGTCATATATAAATATCACGGTACTAATGACGAAGGGTTAATACATGTAAATACTAATCTGACCAAAGGTAAAACGAAGCTATCCGACCAGCCCAAAGCTAGTCATGACTAGCCTGACTCCCTGAAAGTCGGGTCCCGCCTCGGCCGACCCCTCGGACATGCGTTCAATATGAAATACGAAACTATTGAAGAATAAATACACAATACAATGCAGTGCTACCCAGAGAATAACAGCTAGATTGAAAAATCATCTCTCAAATCCTTTAAGAAAAAGTAATGAAATTCACAAGCTAATGGATATGAAGGTTCTCTATAACTTTGCAGTTTATTACCAAAATAATTATTTATGCCTCTAAGTAGTACAAACTGCTCCCTTAAACAAATCTCCAAAAACAGTTCACCTGAAATTTAAAGAACAACATTCAAACAACTTTTCTCCTCCACTTGTCCATTTATTCCCATGGCTAAACTCGCCTTTAGGAGGAACACTCCTTCCTGTGTTTCCATACTGTTACACATTGCATCTCTTCTCCCTGCTGTTTCGAGGGAGCTTCTTGGGGCATGGAATAATCGCTCTAGAACCATCTGTCTCTTTCCTGAACAACTGAAACGCTGTGTTAGGAATGCCATAACTGACCTTTCCTCTATAAACAATCGGTTTTGGTGACGACCATTCCACCACAAAAAAATCAAAGCGTGTTGGCACGAAACATCCTGCCATTTCCATCGTCATCGATTATTATTATAATTACATAGTTAAAAAAGTGTTGTGGTGCCAATCATGTACCAACTTGGCTGTGGAAACCACGCCAGCATACATAAAAACATACATTAACAATGTCGCAAGTTGAGCAGAAACTTGTCCAATGTTGTAAACGACAAATGAAAGGATCCAGCGTATCTCGACTAATACAATCACTTGATTAACCCACGGACAATATACATATAGTAGCACAAATCATTGATCCACTATGCAGACAAATCCCCCACCAACTCTAGACAAATGACACGGCATGCAATGCAAATGGAGAGGGTAGGCGAGGAAAGAAACGTTTTTGATGGCCGGCCAACTGAGTTAATAACAAATTGAATTGGTCATCGCTAGCTTGCTCCATCCTCTCCCACGACCCTCCTCAGTCCTCACTCCTCAGATCCTCTCTCCCTCTAGCTCAAACCACATCAACATCAAACGCCAGCAGGCCTCAGCGCCTCCTCTCTTTCCCTTCCCCATAGCCTGAATCACCAAGGCACCTCCAGCCAGATCGAGCTCCGGTGGTTAGTGAACACAGCTAGCCATGCCTCTCCGTCGGCTGCCCCTAATGGAGGTGACTTAAACCTCGGCTAGCTCTAGATCTGAGAGAGAGAGAGAGAGAGAGAGAGAGAGAGAGAGATGGCAGCTGCCATAGTAAGTGCTTCAATGGGTGTGATAGGCACCCTACTTCCCAAGCTCTCTGCCTTGATACAAGGGGAGTACAAGCTTCAGAAAGGTGTCAAGACCAAAATCGCATTTCTGACGAATGAGCTGAGCAGTATGCAGACTCTGCTTGTGAAGCTGGCCAACAACGAGGAGAGGTTGGATGGGCAGCTCAAGGATTGGAGGAACAAGGTGCGGGAGCTCAGCTACGATATTGAAGACTGCATCGACCTCTTCATCCAAAAGATGAGCAAAGGTGGTGCTAAATCCAGCCTCATAAAGAAGACAACAAGTAAGATTGAAAAGATATGGTCACGCCACAAGATTGATACCCCAATTGACGAGCTCAAGACTCGTGTTGAGCAAGAAAGTCAACGTCGCTTGAGGTACAAGTGTGATGACCAGGCTATGAATCTTAGCCAAGTTGTTCATGTCGATCCTCGGTTGCCAAAGACTGTATGTGGAAGTGGAGAAACTTGTTGGTATTGATGGTCCAAGGGAGGAGATCATCGAAGTTTCGGAGAATGATGACAATGGACATAAACTCAAAGTTGTATCTATTGTGGGTTTTGGAGGTCTTGGCAAGACAACTCTTGCAAACCAAGTTTACCGAAAAAATCAAAGGTCAATTTGATTGTTCATGTTTCGTACACTGTTTCACGGAATCCTTCTATTGCCAAGTTACTAGCTAATATGCACAAAGACTTAGGGAGTTCTTTCGAACCATCGGATGACGAGCGCCAACTCATAGACAAGCTTAGAGCATTCTTACAAGATAAGAGGTATGTACTTTCTTTCATCATGTAATATAGTGTACTGTGAAGATCGTATTAGGACAAATTAAGAGATAATAAAAAAAGAAGTCTATGAAGTACTGTATCTATATAAATTTACATACTAAATTTGTGAGATTATTTAATACAACTGTCTCGTCCCTCTAAAATCTTTTATATTTTTGGTATAATTTTGTAATGCTATAGAATACAGTACATTACTTGACGAGGAAGTATAAAAGTTGATTTTTAGCTTCTTTTCACCGTTTGCCACCATTGTACTTATGTGGAAAATACATACGTTTAGTTAGTAGTTACTGAAAAATATATTTGTTTCTTAAATGTAAAATAGAAACAAATTGCCTCTCGCTAAAAATAAAAAAAACTCAACCCTCGGGGTAAGATAGTCATCGGGCTGCAGGTCGACTTGACCTATCATCAGCAGAAAATCTGTACGAGAGTCGACGAGTGAAAAGAAAGAAAACATGTTAAGGGATGAGAGCCAAACCAAGCCTTCGTGAGCCTGACATACGGCTGATGGCCCCGACAGAGAGACACGTGACACCGGACCTGTCATCGGGGCCATCAGCACAAGAAGATATCGTCGGGGCCATCAGCACCCGATGTGACACCGATGGGAGCAACATATACTCCCTCGGTCCCAATACGTGTGTCGTTCTAGCCATAGTGTAGTGTCCCGAAATGACCGTTGTTCGCTACTCAGCGTCGTAGGCGATAGCTGTATCTTGCACACCGCACCCCACCACGAGTTGTCGACCAAGGCAGCAGGCAGCCTTATCCAAGTCCCTCTCTCTCCCCCTCGCAGCCTCACCAAGTCACCGGTGTGTTGTCCTTTGATTTGTTTAAGGCAAAAATTGATGCGGTGGATGGCAGTCCGTCCAAATATGTACAAAAGAGACATTGTGGGACAGAGGGAGTAGTTGGTAGTGCGACAGTCGGGGCCGTCCTGGCAGCAGTCGTTAATTGTTGGTGGGAATCTCCCGCTTCACATGGGCTGGCTTGGCGGCATCGTCTAGCAAATTGATCCTTGTCATATCGTTTCTTGGAAGAGGGAAGATTATGATGAGTTCGCAGTTCATATTACAACAATAATTTTGAATAACAAAAGGAAGGTTCGGGAGGCCAGGACTGGTGGCGCCCGACCTTCTTCTTGACTTTGGCCGCACCAGCCGGTAGGACTCATGTCCGGTGGCATGACCTTAGGGCAGCTGCGTGCACGGCCCTGGGTGGCGGCGCAGGAGGTGGCGGCTAGGGCAGGTCACTCTAGCATTCTGTTAACCAAAATTGATCGGTTTGGTTCCTCAGTTTCTTGACAAATTCGGTTTCTCAAGAAATGGTAACCGATCGGTTCCTTCAAAATCTAGGAAATGACCAAATTCAGCTTCGGATAATTCGGGTTGGTTCTGATTCCGACCGAACTAATCGAGGTGCTAGGAAAGAAAAAAAGCACACAGAATCACACATGCCTCACGCGTCGTCGTGCCTTGTGCTGCTCCATTGCCCGCCTCGCTTCATTCTGCTCACTGCCACGCCACGCCATCGCCTCCTCGCCACTCACACTCCTAGTCCCTGCGCAGGGCTGAATAAGGGGCCTTGCTCCACTTGCCCTCGCCGGGGGGGCTGAGCTATGTAGAAGATTGTGGGTGCAGTTGCACCCACAAAAGTTTTGAAAACAGGGATAAGACCCAAATTTCCACCATATATGCACACACATATTACAAACTTTTGCACCCACAAAGGTAAATGAACCCCCTCAATTTTACTCTAACTCCGCCACCGGGTTGGGAAAGAGGTAGCGGCGCCAATGCACCGGTTAGTGCGATCGATGGGGAAGGAGGGGGTCGGTGAGGGAAGGGGAGGGGACCGGGAGGGCTAGAACTAGCGGACGAACCGGGCCGGGTCGTGGAGCGACGGGCAGATGAGTGTCGGGGAGCCACGAGAGACGTCGCGGACGGGCCAAGGTCAAGGACCGACGCGGCCGCCAGGCGGAGGCAGAGAGTCAGGGAGATGGAAAGGAGTAGAGGACGGAGGAGAGTGACTGAGTGTAGGGTTTGTTTTGGCCTGGGCCATATCCGTATGAGTGAATTACATGGGCCTTTATGAAGTTCAATTATTTCAGGTCAATTCGGCTAACCGTAAGCTGAATTTACCGTACTTATTTCGGTTCTCACGAACCTGGAACCGAACCAGGAATCAAATCTCTCTCGGTTTCGGTTCTGGTTAATCTGGATTAGTTTTCTGTTTTCAGTTTTTTGTGCCTAGGTTAAGGTGCGGGTTTGTGTGCGAGAGATAGAATAGGAGCTTTTCCTCTTTCAGTTACTTAGTTCAATTAAATCCGTGACATCCTCCCACGTATTTATAGTCCTCATGGGACTTGACTTTACCCCCCTAAGGAAACTAGGAGATCCTTATAGGATTTGGATTGTCCTTCCTATCTTAACAATCTCAACTTCTCCTATCTTAACCCACTCTTCCCTAACTAACAAGGACTTATTATGGTAACTGAAGATGACCATGATGGGCAAGGCAGCGACCGCAAAGCAGCCCTCCTCCCCCTTCCTCATACTTTTTTGACATAAACAGGGAGGAGTTACCCCCTCACTGGGCTTTTATTGATATGAATAAAAGGTTCCAAACATAAAAATTAAGATACATAGAAGGTCCCTTCCTTCCTCATACTTAAGTCAAAAGCGCCAGTTGAATCCTCCTAGTTTTCATAAAAAAGTAAAACCACTTAAGAAACCAGCATGGGGACTAAATTTGTCCAGTTTTTTTTTTATTATTATTTTGTAGTTGGGGCTATTCGCTATCTGGTTTCATAGCTCAAGGTTTAAAATCAGTCTGACCTGCAACTTGGAGGTCGAGAAATGAACACACACACACAAACTGCTTCTTTAATAATAATACGTTGTTTATGTCGATCAATCTAGCTATGCACTGTTTGGTGGCAAAACAAAGGTAGCAAGATGACTTGATCTTAGTATTATCTATAACTCTTCTTTTATAAATATTTTGTAGGTACTTTATTGTTGTTGATGATATTTGGAGCACGTAAGCATGGGAACATGTCAAGTCTGCTCTACCCGAGAACAATCTAAACAGCGAGAATAATTACAACCACAAGAATTGGCAATGTGGCCACAACATGCTGCACCAGTTTAGCGAGGATATGTCCACAACATGCAACCTCTAAGTGACCAACACTCCCAGCAATTATTTTTATGAGGGTTTTTGGCAACAACTCTTCATGTCCTCCTCACCTGAAACAAGTGTCTTTTGGAATCCTCGAGAAATGCCATGGTTTGCCATTAGCTATTGTCACTATCGGGAGCTTGGTTGCTGGGAAACCCAACAACGTTCAATGGGAGCAACTGTACAGTTCTATTGGTTCTGCTTTTAGTCATGATGGAATGAGAGACATACTTCTTCTTAGCTACTATGATCTCCCATACCATCTAAAGACTTGCTTGCTATATCTTAGTTTGTATCCAGAGGATTGGACGATTTGGACAGATGAGGTAATATGGAGGTGGATAGCTGAAGGGTTCATCACAGAAGTGAGGGGTCAAACCGTAGATCAAGTTGCTGAGAGCTATTTCAATGAGCTTGTAAACAGAAACTTGATCCAACCAATTTACATCATGTATGATGGCAGGGTACAATGTTTTAAAGTGCATGATATGGTGCTTGAGCTTATTGTATCGCTATCAAATGAAGAGAATTTTGCTAGCATAGTGGATGGACAAAGCTATAATGGTAGTGGTCACCAGATTCGTAGGCTCTCAGTACAAACTGAAAATGTGGGAGATGAAGTCATGCAGACGATTATGGATAAGTGGTCGCAGGTCCGTTCCATTGGTTTTTATCATATGCAAGAGCAGGGGATTTCTCATCTGAAAGAACTTCATCATCTGAGAGTACTCAGTCTTGACGGTGCTAGTGGCCACCTTGGTAATCAACACATCAAATATGTAGGCAGCCTTTTCCAGCTAAAATTTTTGTCCATCGATTCTGATGATGTTACTGAGCTTCCGGAGGACATTGGGAACTTGCAGTATTTACAAACATTAGATATATGTGGCACTCAAGTTAGAAAATTGCCACCATCCATATGCTATTTGCAAAAGTTGGTGCGTCTACTTGCAGACTCAGTTGAAGAAGTCCCCGGTGAGATTGGAGATCTACAGGCCTTGCAGGAGTTGTCAGGTAAATGGAAATTCACCATAAAATTGGTCGAAGCGCTTCGACGTTTGAGTAATCTGAAGAGGCTTAGCTTGGGTATGGTGATGGCTAGCAGAGAACAACTCGGTCAAGATATGGGAAGATATGAGGAATCTTTGAAGTCATGTCTTGCTGTGATGGGTAATCATGGGCTCTAATCACTGAAGATTTCTGACTATAATGATTTGCTGACAGAAGAAATGGTTGATTTATTGTGCTCCATTTTTCCATGTCTCCAGAAGCTTGAAGTATACGGAACTGACAGCATCGCTCGCTTTCCAAAGCAGGTGGCGTCTCTTGTTAATCTCACCTATCTTAATCTTCAGTTTCTCAGGATTCAGCAGGAAGATCTCCACATCATCGGGGGCTTACCTGCTCTGCTCCATTGCGAGTTATCTGTACTGCATGCTCCTGATGAACGGCTTACCATCAGCAGCCAATTATTCCCGTGCCTTAAAGTGTTCCGGTACATCAGTGTTGATTACGGAGGTGGACTGGAGATGTTGTTCTTACAGGAAGCGATGCCCGAGCTCCGAAGGTTAGCACTTCGATTTAGAGCTCAGGAAGGAGAGTCTAAGATGGGGTTTGAGTTCAGCTTCGAGCACCTTGCAAGCCTAGAGCACATCGACGTAGTAGTCCATACATATAAGACAACCAGGAGCAGGGTGGAGGCAGCGGAAGCTGCCATCAGGGCTGCGGCCAGCATGCACCCGGGAAGTCCAAAGCTTTATCTGCGGCGCGAGGGACCAATAGTTGACAGGTCAGAAGTACAGTCTGGATGAGTTGAATTTTCTCTCAGAATATTATGTGCAGGAGTTGCGGTTCTTTGCCATCTACTGTATCTCTCTCTCATGTGTCCCTACTTTTGATGACACTAAATACAAAGTACCTCGATGATGACTAGACATGCGTCTTTGGGTCGGGGTCTGCGCTGGTGTTTGGTCAGGTGTCAATGCCATATTTCACCCGTGGGTGACCCGCAGAGCCCCGAATGTATGTTTTTTTCTTCTTTGGTTTTTCCCTCACCAAATAGAGGTCTAGAATTAATGTTTGGTGCATTTCTATGTAACTTTTGCGATGATTTGTATGGACTATGTTGTCTGTATAATATGTACTAGATTAAATTTAAGTTCTTGAGAACTTCCTATTCATTTGTGATGATAAATTGATAATTATGTGATATTGTTCCTCAAATTTTACATATTTTACCTTTTTGTTAACACACCTGCAGGTGACCTGAGACCCGCGGGTTACTCGTGGGTGCAGGTGTGACATTGCACCTGCGGATCTCATTAAGGGTCCGTGCAGTCAAATATCACAGGCGCCACTTAGAACAAATTTTACTCCACCCTATATGTAACACGTGAAACTCGTCCAAAACAAGACTTGCCTCGACCACGATAGGAAAGCGCATGCCGGACGATTGGGAAACGGGATTTCTAGATAACTTTCTGAAGATTTTTGTTACTATTTTCTTCCACTTTTTGTATGTTCAGATGTACATGTGTTGTATGTGGTGCCACTTCTTTTTTTCTCATTCCAGATTTTGATTTCCAAGTGGAAGATAATAAGCATAAAGGTCTTATAGAATCTACTATGGTAATGTTTATGCATATGGTGTGGCAACTAGTGATTTGCTGAAAAAGTGAAAGACAACAAATACACAAATTGTTTAGGAGATGGGAAAAGTACACAGTACTGGGCTGACTGGCAGGAAACACAGGCCAAAAGGCCCATTTCATTTGAAAGCCTGTGTTGTTGGCAGAGAAGTATTCGGCTCGTAGGTAATGGATGGCAGCAACCATTTTTGGGAGGAACAATTTTATGCACAATCATAGTAACTGGAGATGAGAAAAGTACACAGTACTGAGCCGGAAAGTCATTCATCTGAAAGCATGTGCTTGCAGAGGAGGAGGATGTGACCATGCAAAAATGAAGGCCTTTTTATGCACAATACTATGGTTGTGATCAGCAAACAATAGAGTCTATTTGTCACGCTCTACCTAGTTAACCTGCACCTTACACTTCCAATTTATGACCCTTTTTGTAATCATTTTCCATAAAAAAACTCTATGGGCTTACCAACTTAAATTAACCAGACTTGGGCTTGTTTGTTTTCCTCCCAACTTATACAAGCTTGGCTTAGGGTCAGAATCGTAAGATCAGAGACGGGGGCTCTAAATAACCCTTGCTGCTCATGTTTTGCGATTTGCGAGTACTTTGGCAAATCTGAACTAGGATCGTTGCAGGCCACCAGCTCAGTGCCATGTGTGAGAAGATATATTCTCACAATCCTGTCCAACGTCCTGTTTTTCCAAGGACTGTCTGTGTTCAGATACTCTCTGTTTTCGTTTCTATTACATTACATGAGACTGCAGGTATGATAAGCGTGTTACCCTGCATTAAAGAAAGAGAGAAAACAACTGACCAATTTGACGAATTCAATGTATGCCGGTTACTTGGAATATATACACGTCTGCTCCCACAAACTTGCCTGTCTAACCAATTCAGGGTGTGCATTGTAATTCTGCCATGGATCCATCAAATCAGCAAAAAATCGAAACTGTATAACAAACCTGACACCGGACTGTAAAGATCCGTCTGCACCACAACTCATGTGCCTAACCGGGTGCCAGGATTTGCAGTGTGATTGTATGACGGATAAATGGGATGGGACGATCATCGCAAATCTCCTAAATAAATTTGAGAAACTAGCTTCTGCAGTTATGTTCCAGGACAGTCAACATTGAGACATCTGCAAGTGTACGCTCCCAGGAGCCAGGATCTCTACCACAGAAAATGGCAGACTTCAGTTTTGCTGAACTCGCAACAGGTGAAAAGAATTGGGGTACATGATCAGTCCTAAACAGACAGAAGCAGACATGAATCATGTATGATACTTATATAGCACATGCCCATCAGGGATGACCTGAAGAGCTCCCATGTATACAACAACAAAGACTAGACGCTTTTTCACTTTATCATACACGGTGTACTTCATTGGCTCACCAACTTGTGAATTAGTCCAAGCTAGCTCTGTCAAGTAGTGTCAACTTCTCGAATGCACAACTCTTGCATTCTTGCACATCAAGCCAAGCCATCTCAATATCCTCACCAGGTCAGGGTCAGCCCATCAGATCTCCCCGGGCTAGTTAGAATAACTCTGACTGTTATCATATTCGTTTTGATCTCCAATTGGCCAAAATCACACAGGATGTCAGGATCACTACCCCATCTGCGTGGAGCAGTCTTGCATGAAAGATTCCATGCATCGATATGGATTAACAACATGTTGGACCCTAAACTAGTGGTGAAACCACTAGTTTTGTCCTACTTGCCATTCTGGATCAGTGACAGGTGCTCTGAATGTCTCCTGCTGCTCATCTTGTGCAGCCAACATTTGATCTGAACTGAATTTGGGCCGTTTCAGACCTCACCAGTTCGGTGCCATGTGTGAGGAGATATTCCCATAATCTTGTCCTCCATTTTCTAGTATTTGTGTTCATTTACTCTCGCTTGTATAGTTTTCTATCTCTTCCGAATACTGTATTAGCTAGTATAACAAACCTGACACCCAGCCTGCATTAAAAAAAAAGGAAAAAACAAGAACTGATGGATTCCATTTTTCTGATGTGTGTATGGCCTCTCTGAAGGTTCCATCAATGCAGACTACTGATGGGTCGCACTTGTCTTTGTACTGACAGATATGTGCTCCTGAATGTGAATGTCCCATCCTGCTCATGTTGCTTTCCATTACAATACTATCCCATGGTCTCCTTTGACTTTGAGCAGGTTTAGGTCTCACTAGCTCAGTGCCATACTGCCATGTGCAAGGATATTCAATAAACTTGAACCCTGACTACTTTGACGGATTCTAACTTGTGGGAATCTGCATGGGCGTTGCACCTGCAGCTGCACCTAATAATAAACTGCTAAAACGAAGCTGGGATGACGGGAGCCCTGACGTCACAAGATGAATCCATCACAAATCTCCTGATCATTAGAGCTGGAATGGAAACTGCATCGAGATCTCTTGGGTGCAGGAGTAACCCGCATCGTTTCGGTATAAGGAAGACAATTCTTTTAAAAGCATGTGCTTGTGCACAACCATGGTTCATATTCCGAAGTATATTCTCTTACAATCACATTTTTATTATCAGCAAAGAAGCTTCAGAACATAGTGTGGTTTGTCACTCTTACTGAGTTAACCTGCACCTTAATCATTGTGTGACAGTGTGAGGGGATTATTACCACAATCCTGCCCACTGTCGTGCGTTTCCAAGGACTGTCTATGTTCAGATACTCTCTGCTTTCGGTTCTATACTACCTCACACATTGACACTGCAGGTATGACCAATTCAATCTTTCATTAAAGAAAGAGAGAATGGTCTCGAAAAAATTAAAGAAAGAGAGAAAACAGCTGACCAATTCAACGAATCCAACGATTCAGGATGTGCATTGTACTTCTGTCACAGATTGAACAAATCATCACAAAATCTTCTGATTAAGGGTGGAATCTAAACTGCTAGCTGCTTCAGGTCTCACTAGTTCAGTATCCACCTACTCTTGTTATGGCCACATCTAAGATTCAAGAAATGTATAATACTGCTATGGTATAACAAACCTGACACCGGACTGCTTTGACGAATTCCTACAAGTTAGGTCTGTCAAGTGTCAACTTCTTGCATTCTTGCACAACAAGCCTGGCTGTAATCATATTCGTTTTGATCTCCAATTGTCAAATCGCCAAAATCACACAGGATCACTACCCCAGCTGCCATTCTGGGGGCTTCGACGTGTCAGCTTTGGACCTCAATGTGTCCGGGCTCGATGGGGAGTTGGCCTGACCGCGTTGCCAATGACGGTGGTGCTTCAGGAGTGGCGCAGGCTTCGTCCCTCTGCTTGCTGTGCTTTTTTAACTTCTCCTTGTTTTAGTTTTTAGTTTTAGCTTTATTCCTTCTTTGTTTCGTGGGTAATCATGGTATTACCAGGACTGCTCTTTGTATTTGTTTTGGTGTTGTCAACACCCTGCTTAATGAAAAAACGCCATACTTAGGTGGGCGTGGTCTCAAAAAAAAAAAAAAAATTCTGGATCAGTGACAGGTGGTCTGAACATCTCCTGCTGCTCTTCTTGTGCAGATATAACTTTTTGATCTGAACTTGTGTTGTTAAGGCCTCACCAGCTCAGTGCCATGTGTGAGGAGATATTCCCATAATCTTGTCCTCCATTTTCAAGAATTTGGTGCTCAGTTAATCATGCTTGTATAGTTGTTTTTAAGCATATCTTGCTTGTATAGCTCTGTCTCTTCCTAAGACTATATTAGTATAACAAACCTGAAGAGAGGGAAAAAACAAGTACTGACGGATTCCATTTTCTGATGTGTGTCTGAAGGTTCTATCGATGCAGACTAACTGATGGGTCGCACTTGCCTTCCAGGATCAGTAACAGACATGTGCTCTGAATCTGAATGTCCAGTCCTACTCAGGATGCTTTGCAGTACAATACTATCTCATGGTCTTCTTTGAGCAGGTTTAGGTCTCACTAGCTCAGTGCCATACTGCCATGTGCAAGGATCTTCAACAATATTCTTGCAACCCGATCCTTTCCTGTATTTTCAACCGCTCTTGTTCAGCAGTTCCAAGTGCACTCCTTCTCTATCCGTATCCAACACTAGTATTATTGTATTTTGTTCTGAACATACATATCTAAAACTAATATACTTTTATGCTACAACAGATGATGGTCAGTCCTGAGCATAATTACCATGAGAACACACTTGTTTGTGTAACAACAGAGGATGGCATCCTGATAACAGGTGTCACCTGATAACTGAAACAACTAATGGCCTTCGTCAACGATCATTGCTAAACTCTGAAACTGTGCAGTAAGCACCGGAAACAGAGGAGCAAGTGTCAATCACAACCTGATCAGCTGACTGGGTTGATCATATTCAGCACTACGCGACAACATGGCTGAGTGATTTGCCATTTCTCTGTGTCGTCAGTGTTAGTTGCTAATTAGATTTTGCGGCTCATTAAGTCGCCGGCACAAATAAAAAAAAAAAAAAAAAAAAAAAAAAAAAAAGAGTCGACGGCACAGGAAGAGGAATGGAATGCGCGTGCGGTGACGCAAAAGACCTGCGGTCTTCGTCTTCCCTGAGTCGTCGCCCCTCCCAACCAAGAACCAACGCGTCGCCTTTCCCTTGGCCTCTCTTCCCCAGCAAAGCAGAGGCAGCCGCCGTCCCCTTGCTCCTCCCCTCTCTCCACCAGAACAAGCCTGCTCGCCGGCCAGATCCACTCCCACCACCAGCGCTCAGTCTCAGGCCTTGGCAGAACCCCCGTTCTTTCCTTTCTTCCCCATAGCCGCCTTAATCAATCAAGGCGCCTCCAATCAGATCGAGCTCCGGTGGTTCCCCGTGCCCGCCTGGTGCTCAGGTCGCCTGTTGCCAGTGGCGACCGCCATGCCTCTCCGTCGGCCGCCCCTGGTGGAGGGGACTGCCTGAACCTGGGCTAGCTCTGGATCTGCCAAACAAAAGCTCTGTACAGACAGAGCCGCAGAGGGTTCCATGGTGCCGGCCGGTAAGCATTCAGATTTCGAAGTTCAGACAAACACTCTTGCATTGCCTATATCATCCACTGCCGCCGACGCATCATTTCTATATACACACTATTGCAGTTGGAGACACAGCAGGGGAATCATATTCTGGGACAAGCAAGCGGTTGTGAGAGACAAAGGCAGCAGTATCTATGGCTGCTCCTATAGTGAGTGCTTCAATGGGTGCGATAGGCACCTTGCTCCCCAAGCTCTATGCGTTGATACAAGGGGAGTACAAGCTTCAGAAAGGAGTGAAGGGCAAGATCACCTTTCTGACGAATGAGCTGAGCAGTATGCAGACTCTGCTTGAGAAGCTGGCCAACAATGAGGAGAGGCTGGATGGGCAGCTCAAGGATTGGAGAAACAAGGTGCGGGAGCTCAGCTATGATATTGAAGACTGCATCGACCTCTTCATCCAAAAGATGAGCAAAGGTGGTGACAAAGCTAACCTTGTCAAGAAGACGGCAAGTAAGATTAGAAAGATATGGTCACGCCGCAAGATTGATAAACTAATTGATGAACTCAAGGCTCGTGTAGAAGAAGAAAGTGATCGCCGCCTGAGGTACAGGTTCGATGATACTGAGTTTAGCAAGGTTGTTCAAATTGATCCTCGACTGCCAGCACTGTTTGTGGAAGCGAAGAGACTTGTTGGTATTGATGGTCCAAGGGAGGAGATCATCGAGTTTCTGAAGAATGATGACGAAGGACATCAGCTCAGAGTTGTATCTATTGTGGGTTTTGGAGGACTTGGCAAGACAACTCTTGCAAACCAAGTTTATCGAAAAATCAAAGGTCAATTTGATTGCTCATGTTTGGTTCCAGTTTCACGGAATCCTAACATAACAAAGATACTAGCTGATATGCTCAAAGAACTAGGGGGTTCTGTTGACCCATCGGATGACGAGCGGCAACTCATATATAGGCTTAGAGCACTCTTACAAGATAAGAGGTATGTGTAAAAAAATGACATTTTATATTTTCTTTTGTCATTTGCCCCTATTTGTGTATATTTATGTATATGCTTATGTTTAGTTGATCAGAAGTTCTTTATGATACTAGTATTTCGTATTTTTTTAAGATAGTAGAAATAAATATTGAGCTTATGAATCTTGCAAGGCACACGTAAATTTTGTCAGTTTATAAAATACAATAACATCAATTACAAACCTGGCTTGCATGCTACAATTTATTATAGCACGCATTTTTTTTTTTTCCCGCGCATATTTTATTAAGCGCATGTGAATTAATAAGATAACAAACAACAGACAACTGCGGGTAACCCAACGTGTTACAAGCCTGCCACATGAACACACACCAACACGTCTGGTCAAAAGATATGCGACATCTTTAGAAGGCCTAATTCTATGCGATATCTTTACTTCTTGTGTTTTTCCGGATCTTATTTTTACCATAGTTTTTCTATTATAATATAATTATAATGTTAGCATCATGAGACCCGGCATAGTGTTAAAATCTCTCTACTTGTAGCCTAGAGGTACTAGGTTTGAACTGCATCCTTATAGAAAATTCTATGGAAAATAGTCTACAAATTCCCTTATTTAGAACACCACCTTATGTGGGACCCTTTAGCATTAAGAGTACGCACTCTAGGAGCCATTGTATTTGTTTTCAAGGTATGTCGTGGTCGGTACCACGGTCACACGATGTCGACTGGCTAATGTGTGCAACGATGATCTAGCTCAAGGGACAATGACACGAGGTTTATACTGGTTTGGGGCAAGATCGTGCACCCTAGTCCAGTGTTTGCACTATCCGAGCTCAAGGCTCATACCGGGGCGAGTACAAGCGATCGAGAGAGGGAGATGAGCTCCCAAGTCTCTGTGAACGGGTGCGGGGAGTGTGTTGGAGGCTAGTAGGGTTGAAAGCAAGTGAACCCGCCTCCTCCCAATGGCCAACACCCCTTTTATAGTAGCAAGGGGGATACAAGAGACCACCGAGAGGGAGGACTTGGGGAGAAAGAGGTACAAAATTGGAGGAGTGAAAGGAAAAATGGTGCCGCCGGTTGCGGGGCACGCCATCGCTTGGCGTCGCGCCCGCCGCTCTCCACGCCATAGTCTCGCCCGCGGCCGCTTGTAGAGTTTGTAGGGGGCGACTCCGGTTTTCGATGTCTCGTACGCCTGGTTACTGAGCTCTGAGCTAGGCGGTCGGGTGTGGAGGAACACCGAGCTCGCAGTACGCGAATCGTGGACAATACGCCTTGTCGATCGTCGGCACGCTACCGCCCGTCTTGGTCGGGCAGCGCGGGCGCCGCCGGCTGACATAAATGCGGATCCGTACGTCACGAAATCATGTGGGACGGGAGAGTCATTGAGAGCTCGCCGGCCTATCGCCGAGGTCGCGGTTGTCGTGTAGCGGTTGTCCGTTGTGTTCGGGCGTGGCATGGCGTGATCTGACAAGCCATACCGCGCGTGCCTCCGGGGATCTTGTTCTTCCGGGCGATATCTCGTCATAGGCCGCGGCTCCCGACAGGTAGCCGCGGCCTTCATCGATCGGCATCGTAACCCTAAGCCCTTTTGTTGGAGGAGAACTGTATAGTCCGAGAGCTCGTTCGAGACGGAGTAGTGCTCGGTGCCGAGCTCGAGATCGAGGTCGCTAGCGGTGTGGGAGAGCTCGTGCCCGTGAGAGCTCGTTCGGGGTGGAGAGTGGTCAACGGGTTGAGCTCGAGCTCGTGCCCGGAGAGCTTGTCCTGGAGAGAGCTCGTTCGAGACGGAGAGACGCCCATGGGTCGAGCTCAAGCTCGTACGAGGCGAGCGGGGCCTGTCCTGTTTGCTCATTCGTGGGTTGGGCCTGTCCCTCCGACGGACTTTTGTTTGGAATTAGGCCTTTTAAGGGTATCCGAGAATATTTGTATTCCACAAGGTACTAAAGATATACTTACTCCTTTCCGCTTTGAAATGTCAAGCGTATTTTGATTACCATACAAAAAGAATTTTTTTTTTTCATTGATTTCTCTTATAAAATATTATCCGCTAAAGAGAAAATGTCGCCTCAAAGGCACTTTACAAATCTGTTGTTGCTAATTCTATTTCCTAAATTATATGTAATTTTGAATACTTGTTGGTAAATTTTGTAAAAATTTGACATTTCCTTATACTGAAATAGGATTATCATTTTCTCGGGATGGAGAGAATCTTTTGGGTGTGGGGTTTATGTAAAGCACTCATCAATGTTCATGTGGTGAGTGTTGGACTGTCAGTGGTGTGCGTGCACGCATGCGTCTAATTACAATTTCATTGTATAGCCAACTGCCTTGTAATAACAATGTAAATGTAACATGTATTAGGTATGCCTTCTTTTGATGTATCGCATAATCATAAGATACCATTGTGGAATTAAGTCCAATATTGCTCGAATTCTCGTGGATGAATTGAGATCATGGTTCATCTTGTAAAGGCAAACATGAACTAATTAATGACGTTTGATGTTATCGAGATATATACATAAAAATATTACTAGTAATTTCTTTTTTTCAAAAATGCACAACTATCACCTCTGGAAATTGTAGAGTTTATGGAGATGCTTTGTAGCAAATAGTGAGGTTCTTTTGATTTAGTTTGTGTAATTTTAGTCTCAGTTTACTATGTACAAAATAATCATAGACTAATGAAATACATAGACTCAAATTGCATTGGGAGAAAACTTGTAGAAACTAGATAGTGGTCAGGCTACTAGTTGTTTCCTTGTTTGTATGATGTTACACAATCAGGAATGTCGTTCCACTATTTATATTTTCTTAACTCAATTAGTTAGGTTAATTAGATGCAGTGAGCATTCTTGAGGCTGTGGGATGCAAGAGTACAAGATCTCAATGCTAACATCTTTTAAAAGTTAATATGTGTAGTTGCTTAGGCTGCGGGATGCAAGAGTACAAGATCTCAATGCTAACATCTTTTAAATACGTGTGTAGGTATTTTGTTGTCGTTGATGATATTTGGAGCACGCAAGCATGGGAAATTGTCAAGTCTGTGCTACCTGAGAACAATCTAAATAGCAGAATAATTACAACCACAAGAATTACCGATGTCGCGAATCATGTTGTTACAGTTTAGCAGGATATGTCCACAACATTCAACCTCTAAGTGACCTGCAATCCCAGCAATTATTTTTCAAGAGGGTTTTTGGCGATAAATCTACATGCCCTCCTCACTTGGAAGAAGTTTCTCACAGAATCCTTGAAAAGTGTCATGGTTTGCCACTAGCTATTATCTCTATTGCAAGCCTACTCGCGGGTAAATCCAACAAGGATCAGTGGGAGCAAGTGTACAATTCTATCAATTCTGCTTTTAGTCACCAAGGAATGAGATATATACTTCTTCTTAGCTATTATGATCTCCCATGTAATCTGAAGACTTGCTTGTTATATCTTAGTATGTATCCAGAGGATTATAGGATTGATAGAGAAGAGCTAACATGGAGATGGATAGCTGAAGGGTTCATCAAGGAAGTCAGGGGTCAACCAGTGGAGCAAACTGCTGAGAGTTACTTCAATGAGCTTGTAAACAGAAGCTTGATACAACCAATAGACATCCAGTATGACGGAAAGGCTGAAGCTTGTCGGGTGCATGATATGGTGCTTGAGCTTATCGTATCTCTGTCAGCCGAGGAGAATTTTGCCTGCATAGCGGAAGGGAAGAGCTATAGTGGTAGTGGTCACAAGATTCGAGGCTCTCCGTACAATCTAAACATGTGGGAGATGAAGTGACCCTGAAGATCGGTAAGTTGTCGCAGGTTCGATCAATTAGCTTTCTTGGATGTCAAGAGGAGATAACTTCTCATCTGCAAGAGCTGCATCATCTCAGAGTACTGGTTTTTCAACGTTACTCCAGCCAAATTGGAAACCTACACGTTAAATACCTAGGAAGCCTTTTCCAGCTAAAATGTTTGGTCATCCATTCTGGATGTGTTACTGAGCTTCCGGAGGACATTGGGAACCTGCGGTGTCTGCAGACACTAGATTTACGTTGGAGCCAAGTTAAAAAGTTGCCACCGTCCATAGGCCATTTGCAAAAATTGTTATGTCTACTTGTAGGCACTTCTGTGGAATTACCAGATGAGATTGAGATCTACTAGCCTTGCAGGAGTTGTCATATGCAAGGATTTACTCCACAAAATTGGTGGAAGCGCTTAGACATTTGACTAAGCTAAAGATGCTTCGCATGTGTGTGCCTGACAGAGAAGAACTTCGGTTGTGATATTGAAAGGTATGAGGAAGCTTTGAAGTCATCTCTCGCTGTGATGGGTAATCATGGGGTTCAATCACTAGTGATTTCTGACTCTGAAGATTTGCTGAGAGAAGAACTGGTTGATTTATTGTGCTCCACTGTTCCATGTCTCTGGAGGCTTTGCATATTTGGAAAAGGGATTGCTCGTGTTCCGAAGCAGATGGCATCTCTTGTTAATCTCACCTATCTTCTTCTACAGGTTTTCAGGACTAAACAGGAAGATCTCCGAATCATCGGGGCCATACCTGCTCTGCTCCTTTGCTACTTAATCGTACTGCACGCCCCTGATGAACGGCTTACCATCAGCAGCCAACAATTCCAGTGCCTCAAAGAGTTCAGGTACTACAATTGGGACTACGGAGGTGGCCTGGAGATGATGTTCTTACAGGATGCGATGCCTGAGCTCCGAAGGTTAGATCTTCTATTTATAGCACAGGAAACAGAATCCAAGATGGGGTTTGAGTTCAGCTTCGAACACCTTGCAAGCCTAGAGCACATCGATGTGAGAATCCGGACTGAAGATGCCACCAGGAGCAGGGTGGAGGCTGCGGAAGCTGCCATCAGGAGTGCGGTCAGCATGCACCCGGGACGTCCCACACTTAACATGAGATGCGTGGACCCACCCCCCAAGGATGTGGGGGACGATAGTCGCCAGGTGTGAAATACTGAGTGGATGAATTGGGTTTTCTTTCACCAGAATTGCAAGGTTCTTTGCCATCTCTCTCTCATGTGTTGCTAGTTTTGATGCACACTGAATACAACAGTACTGTACCTCGACGATGACTAGATCAAGTTTATCCAGCGGGCTGCGTCTTTTTTGGTTTGGCTATTTCGGCCGTGTTATCCGTGCTAGAGATTTTGCTGAACCTATCATATAAATGTAATGATTTTGGGACTGTATTTTCCTTATGGACTGGTTTTGATGGTTTCCCTTTAATTAACTATATGCAAGTTTAAGATTTTTGGTCTGTGTTTTCTCGTAAACTGAATGGACTTTCCTAACTAAAACGCAACGCTCCTTATGGCTTGTGTTTGCACAGGTGGCTTGTCTGAACCTGTGCTATATACAAACTCACAGAGCCTCGTACCCTGTCAGAGAATTTTCAATCAGCTCCATCCGCTTGGAGTCAGATCATGATCATCGCTATAACCTGGGTTCGGCTATATATGATATTAGTATTGATCTTTTCAATGATCCACAACCCGGCAAATCACTCAGTGCAAGATAACTTTCTCCCCATCGAAATTGAAATGTTTACCCTGTGCCCCTGCACTTAATAAACTGCAAGAAACAGAGTTGGGATGATGGGAGCCCTGACGTCACAGCATGAAGCCATCACAAAACTCCTGATTAGAGCTGGAACGGAAACCACATGTGGGTGCAGCAGTAGTAACACGCTAAGGCGTATCGTTTCAGTGTGAGGAAGACACACCATACACTGCCTCGCACGATTGCAAACATGCAGAAAGGTGTGGCCTGTTTTCCTGAGCTCAAAACAGGTGAACGGACTAGTGACAAGTGAAAGCAATGGATGGTGGATGGTCAGTCCTGACTCCTGAGCATAATGACCATGAGAACACACTTGTTTGTGTAACAACAGATGATGGCATCCTAATAATAGGTGTGGCCTGATCACTGAAACAACTAATGGCTTTACTGTATCAACATTTTCGCCCAAAAACATTGGATCTATTGAACAAGAACCATTCATTAACCATGCGTACCATCTGGAAAGAGCTCCCATGCAAGATATTATGGGCCAGACCAAACTCCATAGCAGCCTGAAAATGCAAAGACGACCTAATAAATAGATAATGCCATCCTGATAATAAACAACCTAGTAAGTGTAACCTGATTACTGAACAATTCCAACGATTCAACAACAGACACAGTTCAGAAAATATCGTAATAATTTCCTTGCTGTGACAAACCAATATGCAGGCTGAAAAAAGAGACTCAATTCACTGAACATGAATGATGTATATGAATCGATAAAAAAACATTGGGGACATGCTAGACAAAGTAGACAGACAATACCCAGGCCTCATCATTGCATTAACAACCATTGCTAAAGTGGCCTGATTTGCCATTTATCTGTGTCGTCAGTGTGGCCTGATGATCGGTGTTCCCGGCAGAGCATCATGGTAGGACCAATACACCACGAAGTAAAGAGGAATCCTATTCTTTCCTTGGGCGTTGGGTGCACCCATGATCGCCGGACCAGATTCGTTCTAATCCTTCGGCGTGGAATGCGCGTTGTTGACGCAAAAAGACCTGACCTTGAGTCGTCCCTCCCAACCACCACACTCTTGCTCCTCTGCCTCTCTCCACCTCAAGCCATCTCAGCGTGCCGCCGTCGTCTTGCACTCTTGCTCCGTCGTCTTGCACTCTTGCTCCTCCGCCTCTCTCCACCTCAAGGTATCTCACCGTGCCTCAGTACCTCGGTACCTCCACTCCCCAACCAGATCACAGGCCTCAGTACCTCCACTCTTTCCTAGTTTGCTTTCTTCCCCACAGCCGCCTTAACCAATCAAGGCACCTCCAACCTGATCGAGCTGCGGTGGTTCCCGTGCCTCCCATGTGCCCAGCCTGGTGCTCAGGGTTGTCACATTTGCCCGGGGCGACAGCCATGCACCGGTCGGGACTATGCGAACGTGGGCTAGCTCCGGATCCGCCAAACAAAAGCTCTTGGCGTGCGAGCCGCAGAGAGTTCCACGGTGGCGGTAAGCATCAAACACACAGTCTTGCATTTGCATCTACAGCAGTCAGAGCCGTCGGCGCATTATTTCTAAATATACGCACTCTTTCAGTTTCAGCCACAAAGACAAGAATCATTTCTGCATCCACAACCAAGATAGGGACGAAGGTTGTGAGAGACGAGGCACCAATATCTATGGCTGCTGCTATAGTGAGTGCTTCAATGGGTGCGATAGGCACCCTACTTCCCAAGCTCTATGCGTTGATACAAGGGCAGTACAAGCTTCGAAAAGGAGTGAAGACCAAGATCGCCTTTCTAAGCAATGAGCTTTGCAAGATGCGACACGCTTGAGAAGCTGGCCAACAATGAGGAGAGGTTGGATGGGCAGCTCAAGGATTGGAGGAACAAGGTGCGGGAACTCAGCTATGATATTGAAGACTGCATCGACCTCTTCATGCACAAGATGAGCAAAGGTGGTGCTAAAGCCAACCTGGTCAAGAAGACGGCAAGTAAGATTGAAAAGATATGGTCACGTCACAAGATTGCTAAACTAATCGATGAACTCAAGGCTCGTGTAGAAGAAGAAAGTGATCGCCGCTTGAGGTACAAGTTTGATGATACTGATTTTAGCCATGCTGTTAAAATTGATCCTCGGTTACCAGCACTGTTTGTGGAAGCGAAGAGACTTGTTGGGATTGATGGTCCAAGGGAGAAGATCATCGAGCTGCTGAAGAAAGATGATGACTGTCAACAGCAACTCAAAGTTGTATCTATTGTGGGATTTGGTGGTCTTGGCAAGACAACTCTTGCAAACCAAATTTATCGAAAAATCAATGGTCAATTTGATTGCTCATGTTTTGTGCCAGTTTCACGGAGTCCTGATATAAAAAGGGGTACTGGCTGATATGCTCAAAGAGCTGGGGAGTTGTGTTGACACATTAGATAGCGAAAGGCTACTCATAAAAAGGCTTAGAGCATTTTTGCAAGATAAGAGGTACGTATAAAAATGACATTTATAAATTGATCAGAAATTCTTTATGATATACTAGTAGTTCTCATTTTTTTAAGATGGCAGAAATAAATATTGAGCTTATGAATCTAGGTATGCAAACGTAATTAAATTTAGTCACTTTATAATAGATAATATAACATCCATTACGAAACTCGGCTTCCATGCTACAATTTATTGTAGTGTGCATCTTTAGAAGGGGTAATTCTAATACACCCTCTTCTCAAAAGATTTATGACGCCTTCACTTGTGTTTCTTCAGAACTGATTTTTACGTTAAATTTGCTATTAGAATATAATTATAATGTTATCATGTGACCTGGCATAGTGTTAGAATCTCTCTACTTGTAGCCTAGAGGTACTAAGGTTTGAAATTGTTCAGAAATTCCATTCCCTAGACATCCACCTTGTGTGTGGGACCCTTTACCATTATGAGTACGCACTCTAGGAGCCAATCAGAATGTTGTATTCGTTTTCAAGGCACTAAAGATATAATTACTCCTTTCTCTTTGAAATGTCAAGCATATTTTCAAAAGCATACAAATAGATTTTCTTCATTGATGTCTCTTATACAATGTTATCTGCTAAAGAGTCAATATGATCTCAGAGGCACTTTGAATACAAATCTGTTGTTGCAAATTCTATTTCCTAAATTAATATGTAACTTTGAATTAATGCTGGTAAAATTTGACTTTGTCTTATAGTACGAAATAGCAATAACATTTTCTGGGATGGAGAGAGTATTTGGAAACAGTGAAATGCTTATTTGGTTGACTTCGTTTTTTTAGTTTATGTTTACCATACATTAGTTAATTGTCGCCACTGCATCAAACTTCAATGTTTATAACAGAATGCCCCCACATCAATATGCAATGTTTAGGAAAGCATGTTTGGTGCAATCTCGAAGTTGTGTATGCATGACTCTGCCCTACATGGTTCAAATCCTGGCATATTAATTACGTAAACTTGAGTGTGCTTTTAGGAGGTATTTTGCAAGGTTCACAAATGCATGCATACCCATGTCTTTTTGTGCGTGGGGTCTAAGTAAAGTGCTCATTAATGTTCATTTGGTGAGTGTAAGACTGTTGGTGGTGTGCGCGTGCACGCATGTATCTATTTACAATTTCATAAATGTACATGTAATCACAATATAAATTTAATATATATTATGCCTTCTTTTGATATATAGCACATAATCATAAGATACCATTGTGGAATTAAGTTCAGTTTTTCTTGTGGATGAATTGAGATCATAGTTTATCTTGTAAAGGCAAACATGAACTAATTGGTGACGCTTGATGTTATGGAGATATATACATAAAAATATTACTAGTAATTTCTTTTTCAAAAAATGCACAACCATCAACTTTTTTTTTTTCAAACATGCCTTTGCGTGTCTTTTTCATTAAGAGAAGAAGCCAAGACCGGCTGAACAAACATTACAACACGACACAATACAAAACACCACAACACAACACCACTCAACCACGGAGGAAGTGGCCACCACAAACAAGGCAACAACAATCGCTAAAAGCAAGAAGTAGAGGAGCCCTCCACCGAGCCACACAACACAACACGCTAAACGAAGTGCAGCCTCGCTAGGCCAAGGCTCGAGAAGCACCGACTGAATGGAGTGGAAGTTCGGCCGCGAAATCCACACGCCACCGAGCATCATCAAGGCGTCACACACCGGGCAGCACCGCCCGAGGTGGATCCTAGTGCGATGTCGGTGGCCCTTGGCCATGCAGCGACGCCGGGCGACAACGATGGCGCCAACCCCGAGACGACTCGGCCGAGTGTGACGCCGGTGGCCCACGCCAAGCAACGACGATCGCGACAATGAAGGCGCCGAAATCCGCGGGACAAAGCCAGATGATGAGTTGGGCGAGCTGCAACAACGCACCGCCAAGCCCGGGACGCAAACGGTATGTAGTGGAAGCTCCGGTCGTCAAAACAAGACGTCGGTGGTCCACGACCAGACAACGATGGCGGCGGCGACGAAGCGTCAACCCCGAGCAAGGCGGGCGGATCGGCGGCGAGCGACAACTCCGGCGCGCCGTGAGTGGGGGATGGCGAGCGGCATTGAAGGTTGAGCGAAACCGCAGGCGACGCCAGCTTCGGTGGGTTCAACGAAGCCTTTAAGAAGGGATGACGCCCACGGACGCCACCGCGTTGAGAGCACCCACCGGAACTTTCGCTCCCGAGCCCCGGCAGCCGCGACGACGAAATGAAAGGACGACGCCTTCAAGAAGGAAGTGACGCAGCGCGCCACCGTCATGGGCCCAAGGCGCAAGGCTTGGGAGTTGAGGGTTTTCATACATTGCCGCCAACCGCGGCCGCCACCCCCGACATCCACCATCGCGCCGGCAGCCCGAGAAGGACCATCCGCGCAAAGTAGTCGCCTTTGGACCCCCGGGAAGGTGGAGGCACGATCTCGCCAGCAAGACGGGCTGGCGCGCGGCGCGGGCCTCACCTACGCCGCCGCCCAGAATCGGAACCGCCGCCGCCCCGCGGCCCCGAGACCGGCAGGACGGGTCGGGTCGCCCGCTTGGGGCCGTCGTGGTGGCGCACCCGCGCCGCGGGCGGGGACGAAGAACGCCGCCCCTGCACCTTGGAGACATCGTTGCCGCCGGCCGGCGTGGGCGGCCCGCGCCGGGGCCCGCCATGGCGTGGAACGCCCCAAAGGCCGAACGGCCCTCGTCATACTACCCACCACGCCGGGGGGAGGACGGGTGCCGCCGCCCTCGTGTGGCGGCCTTCGCCCGCGCAAATGGGGGGATGACGGGATGGGGCCACCGGGGCCGCCAACCCTGGACCGGCCACCACCGGCAGTCCCGCCGAGCCGGCCATGGATCCGGGCGGCCCCGGCCGCGCAGGCCTGGATCCGACCGAGGAGCAGCTTGGATCGGTGCCGCCGGCGCCGAGAGGAAGGCGTGGGGGGAGGGGAGGACGGGGGATGCACGAGGGGAGGGAGGGCGCGGGGAGGCACCTTGCCGAGCCCTCCCCGCTGGCCGCCGCCGACAACGACGAGGAGGAGCGGCAGCGGTGGCCTCGCCGCCGGCGCCGAGAGGGGGCTAGTCCGGCAACAGGCGTAGGGAGCCCCCCGAGCCGCCTCCTCGAGGCGACGCGAGGGTCGCGTGCGGAGATACAACCATCAACTCGTAATTGCAAAGTTTACGGAGATGCTTTGTAGCAAATAGTGAGGTGCTTTTTAATTTAGTTTCAGTAATTTTAATCTCAGTTTACTAGTATAAAAATAAGCATAGACTAATGAAATACATCGACTCAAATTGCATTTGTGGGAAACTTGTAGAATAATAGTGTGGTCAAGCTCACTAGTTACTTCCTTGTTTGTGTAATGTCACACAATCAGGAATGCTGTTCCGCTGTTTTTATTTTATTATAACTCAAGTTGTTAGGTTAGATGCAGTAGGTGTTGTTGAGGTCGTGGGAATGCATGAGTACAAGACCTCAGTGCTATCATCTTCTACAAATTAGTATGTGCTGGTACTTGAGGTTGTGGGAATGCAAGAGTACAAGATCTCAGTGCTAACATCTTTTAAAATATGTGTAGGTACTTTGTCGTCGTTGATGATATTTGGAGCACGCAAGCATGGGAACTTGTCAAGTCTGCTCTACCTGAGAACAATCTAAATAGCGTAATAATTACAACCACAAGAATTGCCAATGTCGCCACATCATGTTGCTCCAGCTTTAGCAGGATATGTTCACAACATTCAACCTCTAAGCAACCAGCAATCCCAGCAACTATTTTCCAAGAGAGCTTTTGGCGATACATCCGCATGCCCTCCTCACTTGGAAGAAATTTCTCATAGAATCCTTGAAAAGTGCCATGGTTTGCCACTAGCTATTATCACTATCGCAAGCCTACTGGCTGGTAAATCCAACAGGGATCAGTGGGAGCAAGTGTACAATTCTATCAATTCTGCTTTTAGTCACGACAGTATGAGAGATATACTTCTTCTTAGCTATTATGATCTCCCATATGATCTGAAGACTTGCTTGCTATATCTTTGTATGTATCCAGAGGATTACAAGATTTATAGAGAAGAGCTAACATGGAGATGGATAGCTGAAGGGTTCATCACAGAAGTCAGGGGTCAATCAGTGGAGCAAACTGCAGAGAGTTACTTCAATGAGCTTGTAAACAGAAGCTTAATCCAACCAATAGACATCCAGTGTGATGGAAAGGCTGAAGCTTGTCGAGTGCATGATATGGTGCTTGAGCTTATCGTATCTCTGTCAGCCGAAGGGAATTTTGCCTGCATAGTGGAAGGGGAGAGCTATAGTGGCAGTGGTCAGAAGATTCGTAGGCTTTCAGTACAATCTGAACATGTGGGAGATGAAGGGACGCTGAAGATCATGGATAAGCTGCCACAGGTTCGTTCAATTAGCTTTTTTGGATTTCAAGAGCAGATAACTTCTCATCTGCAAGAGCTGCATCATCTCAGAGTACTGGTTTTTCAACGTTACTCCAGCCAAATTGGAAACCTACACGTTAAATACCTAGGAAGCCTTTTCCAGCTAAAATGTTTGGTCATCCATTCTGAATGTGTTACTGAGCTGCCGGAGGACATTGGGAACCTGCGGTGTCTGCAGACACTAGATTTACGTTGGAGCCAAGTTGAAAAGTTGCCACTGTCCATAGGCCATTTGCAAAAATTGTTGCGTCTACTTGTACACTCTTCTGTGGAATTACCAGATGAGATTGGAGATCTACTAGCCTTGCAGGTGTTGTCGTATGCAAGGATTTCCTCCATGAAATTGGTGGAAGCGCTTAGACATTTGACTAAGCTGAAGACGCTTGGCATGTATGTGCCTGACACAGAAGAACTCGGCTGTGATGTGGGAAGGTATGAGGAAGCTTTGAAGTCATCTATCGCTGTGATGCATGGACTCCAATCACTAGAGTTTTGTGACGGTATGCCTCCTCTACTGCTTAGAGAAGAACTGGTTGATTCATTGTGCTCCACTGCTCCGTGTCTCCGGAAGCTTAGAGTAGATGGAAAAGGGATTGCTCATGTACCGAAGCAGATGGCATCTCTTGTTAATCTCACCTATCTTAGTCTACAGGTTCTTAGGACTAAACAGGAAGATCTCCGAATCATCGGGGGCATACCTGCTCTGCTCTTTTGCCAGTTATGGGTACTGCATTCCCCTGATGAACGGCTTACCATCAGCAGCCAACAGTTCCAGTGCCTCGAAGAGTTCAGGTACTTCAATTGGATGTGTGGAGGTGGCCTAGAGATGGCGTTCTTGCAGGAAGCGATGCCCGAGCTCCGAAGGTTAGATCTTAATTTTAGAGCACAGGAAACAGAGTCCCATATGGGGTTTGAGTTCAGCTTTGAGCACCTTTCAAGCCTAGAGCACATCAAAGTAGCAATCTGGACTGGAGATGCCACCAGGAACAGGGTGGAGGCTGCGGAAGCTGCCGTCAGGAGCGCGGTCTGCATGCACCGGGGACGTCCCACACTTGACATGAAACGCATTGGCTCACCCCCAAGAATGAGGGGGATGATAGTCGCCAGGTCTGAAATACAGAGTGGCTGAATTGGATTTTCTCTCACCAGAATTGCAAGGTTCTTTTATATCTATCTCTCATGTGTCGCTAGTTTAGATGCACACTAAATACAGCAGTACTGTACCTTGATGATGACTGGATCAAATTTATCCGTCGTGTTGCGTCTTTTTTGGTTGGCTATTTCGTCCATGTTATCCATGCTAGAGTTTTTGCAGAACCTATCATATAAATGTAATGTTTTTGGCACTGTATTTTCCTTATGGACTGGTTTTCCTGGTTTCCCTTTAATTAACTTTATGCAAGTTTAAGATTTTTGGCATGTGTTTTCTTATAAACTGGATGGACTTCCTAACTAAAAGGCAAACCTCTTGCCACTTGCAGAACTCACCCAAAACGTGTGCTAGTGCTGAGCGATTTGAAAAATTAAGCAATGTAGGAATATAACCACTGCTGGGCTGCAGACAGGAATCATAGTTCAAAAGGCTGTTTCATTTGAAAGCCCGTGCTGGCAGAGAATCAGGTGTAGCCGATGTGCTTGAAATCCCACCCACCGCCAAGCAACCCGTTTTGGCAGTAATTGAGGCCCGAAAGTTCAATTCATTTAAAAGCATCAGGAGGAGACCATGTGAAAATGGCGGCCTTTTAAGCACAGCTATATGTTAGTCTGACAATGCAAAAGCAGTACAGCAAAGAGAGAATGGCATCATGATAACAAGAGCCTAATAAGTGTAATTGTTCAAGAAAAGAGCCTAATAAGTGTAGCCTAATTACTGAACACTTACAACAATTCAGCAACAGACACAGTTCAGAAAACATCGTAGTAATTTCCTTGCTGTGACAAACCAATATGCAGGCTGCAAAAAGACTCACTTAAATCATGTATATATGAATAGACATTGCAGGCATACCAGACAAAGTAGACAGACAAAACCCAGTCTTCATCATTTCATAGCAACTATTGCTTAAGTCTGAAACAGTGCAGTAAGAACCGGAAACAGAGGAGCACAAGTGTCAATCACAACCTGATCAACTGACTGGATTGATCACAGCTCAAAGGACGGATCTCCATGGCTGCATCAAATTCGATTGCTGTACACTCATGCTCATTCTGCGGTGTCTGATTTACCATTTATCTGTGTCGTCAGTGTGGTTGCTAAATATCCTCATGATCGGCGTCTCTAGACGTATCTAGGTCGTCGTCGTCACGTGATCGCCGGCCGGTTTCGTTCTATTCTAATCTAATCTTCCGCGTGTAATGCGCGTTGACGCAAAAAGACTTGCCACATTCTTTCCTTTCTTCCCCAGAGCCCGAATCAATCAAGGCACCTCCTACCAGATCGAGCTCCGTGTCTCCCATCTGCTCCGCCTGGTGCTCAGGTCATCTGCTGCCGGTGGCGACATCCATGCCTCTCCGTCGACCGCCTCTAGTGGGGATGGGGACCTACCTGAACTTGGGAGACCTCCGGATCTGCAAACAAAAAGCTCCGCACAGGCATAGCCGCAGAGAGTTCCACGGCGGTGGTAAGAATTGAAAGTTTCAAACACATACTCTTTGAATTTCAAACGACAGCAGGCAGAGCCGCCGACGCATTATTTCTAAACACACACTCTTGCAGTTGCAACCACACCAGAAGAACCATTTCTGCATCCACGAGCGAGACAGGGACGGAGGTTGTGATACACAGAGGCAGCGATATCTATGGCTGCTGCTGTAGTGACTGCTTCAATGGGTGCTATAGGCACCCTGCTTCCCAAGCTCTATGCGTTGATACAAGGGGAGTACAAGCTTCAGAAAGGAGTGAAGGGCAAGATCAGTTTTTTAAGGAACGAGCTAATCAGCATGCAGACTCTACTTGTGAAGCTGGCTGAAAATGAGGAGAGGCTGGATGAGCAGCTCAAGGATTGGAGGAACAAAGTACGGGAGCTCAGCTATGATATTGAAGACTGCATCGACCTTTTTGTGCACAAGATGAGCAAAGGTGGTGCTAAAGCCAGCCTCATAAAAGGACAACAATCAAGATTGAAAAGATATGGTCACGCCGTAACATTTCTAACCTAATTGATGAGCTCAAGGCTCGTGTTGATGAAGAAAGTGACCGTCGTTTGAGGTACAAGTTTGATGACCAGGCTATTAATTTTACCAAGGTGGTTCATACCGATCCTCGGTTGCCAGCACTGTATGTGGAAACAGAGAAACTTGTTGGGATTGATGGTCCAAGGGAGAAGATCATCGAGTTTTTGAAGAATGATGACGATAGACATCAACTCATAGTTGTATCTATTCTGGGGTTTGGAGGTCTTGGCAAGACAACTCTTGCAAACCAAGTTTACCGAAAATCAAAGGTCAATTTGATTGTTCATGTTTTGTACCAGTTTCACGGAATCCTAATGTTACCAAGATACTAGCTAATATGCTCAAAGAACTAGGGAGCTGTGTTGACCCATCAGATGATGAGCGGCAACTCATAGACAAGCTTAGAGCATTCTTACAAGATAACAGGTATGTCATTCCTCCGTCCTGTAATATAGTGTACTATGAGTCTGATGATCTTAGGACAGATTAAGAGATAACACAAAAGATGTTTGTGCCCTCGCTTCATTTCCTACATAGACTCTATCATTTGTATGATCATTAGGAAATGAAGAATTTGTGTGGTTATTTAATGCAAACTAGCTTCTCTCTAAAGTCTCTTACATTTTGGGTACAAGTTTTCAAAGCTAGAATACACTATATTACAAGACTTAATTGATATTTAGCTTCTTTTCACCCTTTGCCACCATTGTATTTATGTGTATGCATACGTTTAGTTACTTAAATGTATTTCTTTCTTAAAGGTAATAGAAATGGCCTCTGCCTTTTGTGATGTGCACATAAAAAAAAACGACCTGTGAGGGGTAAGGCAACCCCGGGAATTATGTTTAAAAATAAGGTAATGTTTTCACGCAGGGGCTTTTTTTAATCCTAATCCTAGCCTCCTCCCCGCAAGGAGTCGAGTTGAGGACCTGAGGAGTGCTACTAGAGCCACCTAACCAACTTGGCTAGGCACCTGTTTGTCTTGTGATGTGCACATAGCCTCAGTCAGTTATAGCACATAATCACATCCATTGCTACATCTTTCAAAAAGCTAATTATATGCTAGGATTGTTTTGTAATAGTATGTATTCTTTAGCCTATCTCAAGTTGTTTGGGTTGGTGGTTGGTTGGTGGTTTGTATGTATTCTTAAAGTCTGGAAGTTGAAGTTAATTGTAAATAATATTGTTTAGGTGTTTAAATTTTTTTTATCTACTCTTAACTAGGCCCCGAAGATATATTTCAACCAAAATAAAGTGCAAAGATCTTTACTATTCACTAGACAAGAGTCTAGAAATGTAGCATTTAGTTTAGGAGTTTATTTAGATGACAGAAACTTATTAGTAATATTCAAATAACAAGGAATTGATTGTACTCTCTCGGTCCTAAAATACTTTCCCTTATATAATTTATTTTTTATTCTAAAATATTAACATTCTCACTTTCCAATACATTTTTTCTTGTTCCAGTATATCTTTATCTTTTTAATTTTCTCTATCTATCTTCTTATTTTGTATCCATCATGCCTTTTTACTGCTCCTTAATGCTCGTGTCTAAACCTAAAATATTAACTATTTTGAAACGGAGGGAGTATTATTAGGCGCCTGTTTGGTACAGCTTATGGTCTAGCTTCACAAACTGTGAAATATGGATGGCGTACAAATTACTATATCAGACTGGTGAAATCCTTTGACTAGAATGCATTGGGATAAACCTGGAGCAACGAGAAAGATAGTGGTCAAATTGCCATCTAGTTTGTGTGACGACACAATGACGTATGCCTCTGCTGTTTGATATCCGATTGTTTTTTTAATAAGAATACATTTGTTTCAAATAATGCATTCTTCGGTGCCAAAACAAAGGCAACTCTTGACCTTAGTACTAACATTTCTTTCACAAATGTTTATAGGTACTTAATTGTTGTTGATGATATTTGGAGCACAGAAGCATGGAAGCTTGTGAAATCTGCTCTACCTGAGAACAGTGTGAACAGCCGAATAATTACAACCACAAGAATTAGCAATGTGGCCACATCATGCTGCACCGGTTTAGCGGGATATGTCTACAACATTCAACCTCTAAGTGATCAACAATCCCAGCAGTTATTTTCTAAGAGGGTTTTTTGTGACAACTCTTCATGCCCTCCTCACTTGGAACAAATGTTTTATGGAATCCTTGAAAAGTGCCATGGTTTGCCATTAGCTATTATCACTATCGGGGAGCCTGGTTGCGGGGAAATCCAACAAGGATCAATGGGAGCAAGTGTACAATTCTATTGGTTCCGCTTTTAGTCACGAAGGAATGAGAGACATACTTCTTCTTAGCTACTATGATCTCCCATACCATCTAAAGACTTGCTTGCTATATCTTAGTATGTATCCAGAGGATTATATGATTCAGACAGAGGATCTAATATGGAGGTGGATAGCTGAAGGGTTCATCACGAGAAGAGGGGGTCAAACAGTGGATCAAGTTGCCAAGAGTTACTTCTATGAGCTTGTAAACAGAAACTTGATCCTACCAACAGGCATTCAGTGTGATGGCCAGGTACAAAATTTTAAAGTGCATGATATGGTGCTTGAGCTTATTGTGTCGTTGTCAAATGGGGAGAATTTTGCCAGCATAGTGGAAGGAGAAAGCTATAATCCTACTGACCATAAGATTCGTAGGCTCTCAATACAATCTGAACATGTGGGAGACGAAGTGATGCAGAACACTATGGATAATTGGTTGCAGGTTCGTTCCATTAGTTTTTATGGATTTCAAGATTTGAGAATTTCTCATCTGCAGGAGCTGAATCATCTAAGAGTACTGGTTTATGATGTCAACCATCCACATAATGGGGCCGTTGGTAACCAACACATTAAGTACATAGGAAACCTTTTCCAGCTAAAATTTTTGGCCATCAGTTCTTATGATGTTTCTGAGCTTCCGGAGGACATTGGCAACCTGCGGTACCTACAGACACTTGATATATATAGAACTAAAGTTCAAAAATTGCCACCGTCCATAGGCCATTTACAAAAATTGGTGCGTCTAATTGTAAACGCTGGTGCAGAATTGCCTGATGAGATTGGAGATCTACAAGCCTTGCAGGAGTTGTTGGGTGTAGGGATTTTGTCCTTAAAATTGGTGGAAGCGCTTAGACATTTGACTAAGCTGAAGACGGTTAACATATGTGTTCCTAATAGAGAAGAACTCGGTCACGATATTGGAAGGTATGAGGAAGCTTTAAAATCATCTCTCGCTGTGATGGGTGATCACGGACTCCAATCACTAACAATTTATGAAGAAAATGATTTGCTGAGAGAAGACCAGTTTGATTTATTGTGCTCCACTGCTCCATGTCTCTGGAAGCTTGACGTATCCGGAGAACGGATTGCTTGTGTTCCAAAGCAGATGGCATCGATTGTTAATCTCACCCATCTTAGACTAGGGATTCTCATGATTAAACAGGAAGATCTATGCATCATCGGCAGCATACCTGCTCTTCTCTTTTGTAAGTTAGACGTTGAGCATGCCCCTGATGAACGGCTTACCATCAGTAGCCAACAATTTCAGTGCCTTAAAGAGTTCAGGTACTGCAATTTTTTTTATGGAGGTGGCCTGGAGATGATGTTCTTACATAAAGCGGTGACCGAGCTCCGAAGGTTACATCTTCAATTTAGAGTGCAGCAAACAGAGTCTGAGATGGGGTTTGAGTTCAGCTTCGAGCACCTTGCAAGCCTAGAGCACATCGAAGTAGTAATTTGCACTGGAAGTGCAACAACGAGCAGGGTGGAGGCTGCGGAAGCTGCCGTCAGGGGCGCGGTCAGTATGCACCCTGGACGTCCCACACTTGACTTGGGGTTTTGGCCCCCAGAAGGGATAAGGATGAGAGTGACGACGTCGACAGGTTAGAGATAGTGGATGAGTTGGATTTTCTCTCACCAGAATATTAAGTTCAGGTGTTGCAAAGTTCTTTGACATCTCTCTCTCTCATGTGTCGCTATGATGCACACTAAATACAATAGTTCGGTGGTACCTCTATATACGATGACTAGATCAAGTTTATCGGGCCAGCTACATCTTTTTTGAGTTGGCTATTTTAGCCATGTTATCCATGTTAAGAGTTTTTGCTGAACGTTCTAATCATACAAGTGTAATGTTGTTGAACCTGTATTTTCGAACTGAATCGACTTTTATTTTTTTGAAATTGGCGGCATTGCTCTCCTCACAAATGTCAGACACGATTACAAATACATCATCGATCCGGGATGGCACTGGTAATTTGTGCCTCGCCTTGGATGCAACCATAACCTAGACTTGTCAACGCATGGGCAGCCCTGTTTCCACCTCTACCCAAGAAATTACAAGAGAAATCTTTAAATTAGCAAAGGACTTCAATTCCTCGATCAGGCCACCTTCGAGACGGACATGTCACGGCTCATACTTATTTGGGTGTACCATAGCAAAGCTCAAATAAGTAACGAAGTCATGTTTTCTCTCTTTCTCTTCAATAAATATACTGTCACATCGGCAAAATATTATAAATAGGAGAGTAATAAATAGGCTTAGACTCTATGATAGAGTCTGCATTATGAGTGACCTAATGTCACCATCTTAGTCTATGGGTTCTCAGGATTAAACATTGTGAGTGGCCAAATGTCACCTATCTTAGTCTAGGGGTTCTCAGGATTAAACAGGAAGATGTATGCATCCCCGGGGGCATACCTGCTCTGCTCTTTTGCATGTTATTCATAGAGCATGCCCTTGATGAAAGGCTTACCATCAGCAGCCAACTATTTCAGTGCCTTAAAGAGTTAGAGCTTGAATTTAGAGCACGGGAAACAGAGTCCAAGATGGGGTTTGAGTTCAGCTTCTAGCATCAGCACGAGAACACGAGCGATGCTAGGCGACGGTAAGGGCGGCGCGGCGGGGCGACCTGGGGCGGCTGTGCGGCGCCCCCGAGGTGCGCTCGCCGGAGAGTGGGTGCCAGGGCCACCAGGATGCAGGCCTCGACACCTACGAGGACCCCGAGCTACTAGACTGGGGCTCCATTGAAGACGACGACGGTGCATTTGGACAGCTCTCAGCGGCGAGCAAGTCCCGCCTCGCAGATCTGAGGATCTCTGCCACCCCCTCGTCTGTCTGCGGATGGGGTGGTGGCGTCCCAGCCCTCCCACCAACGGCAATCTTCATGGCGGTGCGGTGCTGCCCCAGCCCCTCCGTCTTCACCAATGGAGAATGATGGTGGCGCGGCCGGCCCCCATCCTCAGCCGGCTGAGCCCAAGGCTATTTCGAGCATCCTTCAAGCTCCGGCTCCCCTGCATCCGGGAAGCCCGGATTCACCAATGAAGCAAGCCGGCACGCCCATGACGCCTGCAGATCTGCACGCGGCGCAGCCTGATGGCGAAATTATTGCTAATACTCATGCTCCGCGGCTCTCGGTGCCGCTGCGGAAGCCTTCAAGCCCCGGTTCCCTGCTCCCGGGTAATCTGGATTCACCAGAGGGGCAAGCCTACCCTTCCCCTACCACTGATGTGGTCGGCGTGGAAGCGGGCACGCCGCGTGCGACGGGGACGCGACCTGAAGGATGCGGCAGCGCAGGCAACAGAGGAAATCAATGCTCCACGTTCAACGTTGCTGAAGGAGACGCCATCGGACCGAGTAATTCTGCTTGCGCCTCGTCCGACCACGGCGCTGGCGCAGGCATTAACTCCGGCGATGCGGCAATCCAGGACCCAGGCGGCCACGCCATACCCAAGGTACCCAAATCAGCTCAAATTGCATCTGAAATCTATCGACCTCAGGCCCCAGATGCTCCTATCCGGCCTCGCGACGGAGTTACTCCGACGCAGTCCGCTCGCGCCCCATACCTGCTCGATTCAATGCGCAGCAGCCACGCCACCTCAAAGCCCGGCGAGTCTGGCGCCCGTTACTCATTGCTGGCCAGCGGGGCGCTCTGGCGGGCTATAAAACCGACCTCACCGGCCTCTGCTTTCGCTGCCTCGGCAAAGACCACAAAGTTGCAAACTGCAGAGAGCCCCCCGAAGTGCCTTGCTTGCCATTGCTTTGGCCACCTTGCCGACATTGTCCTGAAAAGCGTCATGGCCTCCACCGCCCGCCCATCCATGCTCGGCTGAGCTTCCCTAAACCTCCCATCCAATCACGCCTCACCTTCCCCAAGCCAAGTATACACGATCGTCTCCTCTTCCCTCCTCTCCGCCCGAAGAGAGTGGTGCTCTGAGCCGCCTCCGGCCAACCCGGTGCCACCCGCCTCGACAGCGTCGGCTTCCGAGAAAATGTGGTATCCCGGATGCCTGAGAACCGCCCGGCATCCGGTGGTGCGGCGATCATCACCACCCTTGCCATGATCGGGCGAGGCCACCGTGCTCGGTGCCGGGGCTGTCTTGCTGGCTGCCACCGGTGCCCGCCGGGCGCAATGACATCCGGGTGGGCGGCGTGGCCCGCGTGCTGGCCGGCTGCATCCGGTACCACCGCCGACGATCCGGTACCACGCTTCACCACCGGAGGACTTCATGGTGGTGCTCGGCAACCCACAACACGGGAGATGGTACAAAGGTTGGGCATGGTCCGCTATCGAGTCAACTTCAACATCCTCCTGGACTGCGGATGCCCACGCGAGGGACGCCACCTGGTGGTACCGCGTCGCGATCGCCATCGAGCATCTGCGCGCAATGCACGCAACGTGGGCGCCCTCCAACAGGTACTTGGTGACACTTGCTTGGTTGACAGGCTTGACCGCTCCACCGGCCGACAGCACTACTCCGGCGTCACGCTCTGCTGGGCCTGGATGTGGTACCGGACCTCTGCCCCACGGGCCAAGACGGTGGCCATCTTCGCCGCGGCGGCGGCGCCGCCTCGCCATCCCCGGGTGGCGGGACTGTCAGCTGAGATCGCCCGCCGCCCGCTAAGGTGCACGACCTCATCATCCACATCGGCGGGATTGAAGATCGGAGCCCCCGCGCACCCGCACTCCTACGCCGCAGAGCGGGGTTTCCATCGTCTGTCTCATCGGCGGAGAAGAGTACCCCGGATCCTCGACTTGACGGCATCGGATGCCGGGGTGATCGATGGCGGCAGGCGCGGGCGGCGCGCGCAGCATGCCGCCCACCGGTGATTGGGGCCCGCGGAACGACGGAACGGCGACACGACGAGCGCCGGACCGCCGCACCGCGTGAGTTCCTGGAGCGCGGACAGCGTGCACCAAACCTGTTCGCGAGGGGACTCCAGCAGCGGCGCGCGGATAGGACCAGGTAGCGCACCGCTCCCCCGTCCGGCGTCAGGCGGCAGGGAGCCTCGGAGGCCCGTGACCGTGGCGGGGCGATCGCCGGGGAGGACCGCTCCACCTCGCCACGGCTCCGTGACCCAATGCGGCGGGAGGACGCGGAGTGGGAGAGACGCAGTCACGTTCGCCCATGCAGCGCCACGGCTGCCACTACTGCGGTGGACTCCATCAACGGCGACTTGGGCGGGCGTTGATGTCGGGCCAGCTTCTTGCGCGACCGATGCCCCACCCCACCACCGACCCACCCGACCCGATGCTTGACTTCTACATGAACAACTGCACGGGGACATCGGCCGGGCGGCTGCCCCGGGCCTTGACACTTATGACCCGATGGTGGCGGAGGCACTTGCCGGGTCTTGCGGAGGCCATGTCGCGCCCCCTGTCCTTCTCGCCGGCGGGTCCTTCGTCTCCGGCAGCGGCTTCACCAACATACGTTCCAAACAACTGGGACAAACTTGCTGAGCTCAACGAGGAGGCCACGGCACTTGGCTGGGGCAATGTGATCCACTTTGGCCCCGGGGTGCATCAGCACCTTCCTGGCCGCACCACCATGGTGGGCATCACTGAGGGAGTTGCAGACATGATCCTCCAGGAGCGCCGCGACGACATCGTCAACAGCATGTTCGTCCCCTGTGAGCAGCCACTACTGGAGACACCGGCCGCCCAGCCGGCCAAGGGCAAGACTACTGCACGCGCAACCAAGAACAAGGACAAGGCGGCACTGACAGGGATAAGGAGGAGCAGCAGGCAGCGGGCCAAGACCTGTTCGGTCCCTGTCTCCAAGCGCGCCACGCACCGCCTGCTCAAGGCCTTTGGAGTGCCATGCCAGGAAGACCCTGTGGGTGAAGAAGCACTGATCAGCCTCACCAAGTGCTTCGCCACGCCACTCTCCACGGAGCAGATCACTGCGGTAAGGAAGCTCACCTCCCTTGACAGTGACTCGGTTATGGCAGCAGGAGCGCAGGTTGCGGCAGCAGAGGGGGCTGGCCTTGTTGAGGATGGTGCTGCTTGAGAGGAGGTGCACGGCTGCTGGTAGTTCGATTCAGATGATGTTAGAAACTGTGTTGTGTGATGTCTCAGAGGTGTCTTATGGCTATTGTAACTTAGTTAGCCTAGTGATGAATTGGTTGGAGAGGTTGCAGGTTAAGTGGGTGATGTCAGTAGATCGGAGTGGCTGTGGTTACATTTGCAGCCAGAGAGTGTGTGCACCAGGAAGTTTAATTTGTTTCTTCAGGATTAGGTGTCACATTTGGGCAGCTGTTTTGATTAGCAGCTTTGTACTGGCCCTGGGTATGATATGGTGTCCAACTGAGCCAGCAGGTCAGATCTGCTTTGTCTTGGTTCAGTTCCTTGTATTGCTCCAACCATGCTTCAGAATGCCGAATGAATACAGTTGGAGTTATTATGTTGCCTGCTTCTCATCACTGCTGCGCCAATACCATCCTGTTATGTGTCACTATGACTGTCTGCTTGCTGGTTCACTCATTCCCTGTTGGCACTCACAGTCTACATGGATAGCAACGACCTCACTGTACTCACATGGAACGTAAGGGGTTTAAATGATTCTGCACACAGAGAACTTGTCAGACAAGTGGTCATTTCATCCAAGCCGAACATTGTTTGCCTTCAGGAAACAAAGCTAAGCTCTATGACTACCTCCCTGGCACATGATACTTTGGGGCATTGTCTGGCTTCCTATATTCAGCTGCCGGCACAGGGAACCAGAGGAGGAATACTGCTTGCCTGGAACAAAGATGTTATCTCAGTGTCAGATGCTGAGGTTAGAGACTTCACAATCTCGGCAAAAATTAAGGTTGTCTCAAATCCAGTCACCTTCCTATTGTCCACATGCTATGGCCCTGCAGATGATGGAAGAAAAGAAGATTTCCTAGCTGAGATGAATGCTATCAAGCCAACACAGGACACGCCATGGCTGATAGCTGGAGATTTCAACCTTATTTATCAAGCCAGTGACAAGAACAACTTAAACCTCAACAGACGCCTGATGGGTAAATTTAGGAGGGCCATTGATGACTGTGAGCTGATCGAGATTGCCCTGCAAAACAGGAAGTACACTTGGTCAAATGAGAGAGCTAGCCCAACCCTAGTCAGACTGGATAGATGCTTCTGCAATGCTGAGTGGGAGTCGGCTTTCCCCAACTTTGGGCTAAGTGCATTATCAACTGCAGCTTCGGACCATTGTCCTTTGTTTCTCAACAGACAGAATAGGATCATCAGAAAAGCAACCTTTAGGTTCGAAAATCACTGGCTCAAAGTAGAAGGATTCAAAGAGGTGGTGGCAGAGGCTTGGGCAAAACCACAGACTGGCTCAGCCCAATTGGTCTTCAAGAAAAAACTTGAGGAGACGGCCAGGGCACTCAAAGGCTGGAGCAAACCTCTTTTCAGCAATGCAAAGCTACAGCTGCATATTGCTAATGAAGTGATTCTCAGACTTGACATTGCCCAGGAGTCAAGACAGCTAGCACAGGATGAGATACGGCTACGTCAGGATCTGAAAGTGAGAATCTTGGGACTAGGGGCTCTTGAAAGAAGCAGAAGAAGACAAGCATCTAGACTAATCAACATCAAGGCTGGGGATGCTTGTACCAAATTCTTCCACTTAAAAATGGCCAACAGGCAGCGTCGAAAATACATTCCCTACTTGAAAAAACAGGATGGCTCTTTGACTTGGGACCATGATGGCAAGCAAGAGATCTTACATGATTTTTATTTGAACTTACTGGGCACAAGGGTACCCAGACAAAGATCTTTCCATTGGCAACAGCTACAGTTACAGCAGCTGCAACAGTCTACAGGCCTGAATTGGACAGGGCCTTCACAGAAGCAGAAATACACCAGGCCATCCAAGCAATCCCTAGTGAGAAGGCGCCTGGACCAGACGGTTTTACAAGCGATTTTTACAAATCATGCTGGGATATTATCAAGTGGGATGTGCTCAGTGTCTTCCATGCCTTCTACATCCAGCATAATGGGGCTCTTCAACAACTAAATAAAGCTAATGTTGTGCTCATCCCCAAGACAGAGGTTGCCCTTGAACCAAAAAGATTTTAGACCCATCAGCCTCATTCATTCTATGGCAAAGCTGTTGACAAAGGTCCTTGCACTGAGACTGCAAACTTACATTGACAAATTGATCTCCAATGCTCAGAGTGCTTTCATTAAGAAAAGATGTATACAGGAGAACTTCCTTTATGTTAGAGGTCTGGCTAGACACTATCACCGCAACAGGACACCGGCATGTCTGCTGAAATTAGACACATAACAAAGGCATTTGATTCAGTCTCTTGGGAGTATCTCCTGGAACTCCTTGCTAGAAGAGGTTTCCCAACAAGATGGCTCGATTGGCTGGCTGGTCTCCTCAGAACCTCATCATCTGCCATCCTGCTCAATGGTTCCCCGGTGAACCTATCAACCACCGTAGAGGACTCAGACAAGGTGACCCTCTGTCTCCTTACTTGTTTATTCTTGCCATGGATGTCCTAAATGCCATCTTCAGAGTTGCAACAGAGCAGGGTTATCTGTCCAAACTAAGAGGTAGACATGCCAGCCTTAGGATCTCAATGTATGCTGATGATGTGGTCATCTTCACCAACCCCTCAAGGCAAGACATCAAATGCATAATGGACATAATGGAAGCCTTTGGAGCAGCCACTGGTCTTCACATTAATATGCAGAAGAGCACGGTGGCCATGATCAGATGCTCTGGAATAGACATGGACCATACTCTTCAGGACTTCCCAGGCCAGCGGGTAAGTTTCCCAATAAAATACCTTGGCCTACCCTTGACCCTTGCTAGGCTCAAAATGGTGCACCTCCAATACCTGTTAGACCGAGCAAAGAATAGAGCTGCAGGTTGGCAAGGAAGGCTCGTTAACATCGCAGGACGTCGGGAGCTAATCAGATCGGTCCTAACCTCTCTCCCAGTCTACTTGCTGACAGTGCTGAAGGCCCCAAAGAGATTCCTAAAAGAGTTCGACAAAGTCACAAGACGTTTTCTATGGGCAGGAGATCAAGAAATCTCTGGTGGAAAATGTAAAGTCGCCTGGCTGCGTGTCAGCACCCCCACACAAAATGGCGGCCTCGGGATCATAGAGCTAGAGAAATTCAGCCGCGCTCTACGCCTTAGATGGCTCTGGTATTCCTGGGATCACACTGGCAGGCCATGGAAAGGTCTCGAGCTCCCGATTGACAACCAGGATGAGGCCTTATTCAATGCAGCAACAAGAGTGATCGTAGGCAATGGGAAAACAGCAAACTTCTGGACCTCGCGTTGGCTGCAAGATGAAGCCCCTGCATCCTTATTCCCTGCCTTATTCAAGCACAGTAGAAGGAAGAACAGAACTGTCTGTGAAGCAATCTCCGGTGACAAGTGGATCCGTGATGTTGACTATAATATGCCGGAGAGAGTGATAGAGGAATTCATGCTTCTTTGGGCTAAGCTACAGCATGTGCAACTACACCAAGAACGTGAAGACCAAATTATTTGGTTGCACACCCCTGACGGCCAGTACAAAGCGAGCTCTGCTTACAAGTTGCAGTTCATTGGAACCACCCACTCCAGCACAGCCAAGACTACCTGGAAGACCAAAGCACCACCAAAATGCAAGTTCTTCACTTGGCTTTTGATGCAAGACAAGCTATGGACTGCGGCGAGACTCATGATCAGACAGTGGCCTAACGAGTATTTCTGTCCGCTCTGTGTGCGCAACCTGGAAACTGCATCGCACCTGTTCCGGGATTGTAATTTTGCCAAAGAAGTTTGGGACCGGGTTGGCACATGGATCAAGGCACAACGCATCAAACCAACAAACTGGCAGCACAATGAGATCTTGGAAGATTGGTATCTCAATATGGCAAACTCGGGGTGCAAGGAAACCAAACATGGAGTACGAACTATTGTGATGCTGACATTGTGGCAACTCTGGAAGGAACGAAACAATAGAATTTTCAACAGACAAGCAAGCTCAGCAGGGAAGGTCTTTGAGGCAATTCAAGATGAGGCGAGATTGTGGTCCATGGCTGGTAACGCGGGGGTTAATTTTTTACTTGCCAGAATATCGCCGTCTCCAGTTGCTACAACTAGTTTACTGTAATATAGGCCTTTGTATGTTTGTAGGGGTGGCCAGGCAAGCTTCTCTTGCCAGGCTAATCTGCGCGCCTTGTGCAAAATCTTGTACATAAACCTTATGCTCTTACTTATCAATGAAAGCCGATATCGGATCTTTCGAAAAAAAGAGTTCAGCTTCTAGCACCTTGCAAGCCTAGAGCGCATCAAAGTAACAATCCGCGATGATTTTGCCACCTGGAGCAGGGTGGAGGCTGCGGAAGCTGCTAACGCTAGCTGTCAGCATCCTCCCGACATCCTACATTTGAATTCATTGGAGGCTTGGAACAATATGATGAGGCAGAAACTTCAGAGGACTCAGAGGAGGCAGGTACTGGTTTGTTGTCGCGCCTAGCGTTCTTCACACCAAACTATTCCATGCATAAAGCTGTGACAAAATTTTGTGTGGCTTCACTGCTGAGCATTGACTGGCTGAAACTGTGGTAAAACATGCCCTCGCATCATTGACGATTACTATGTAATGGTCGCATAGATAATGATAAATTTCACTTTGGAACTTCTTCGATCACTGTCGACTCATGTTTGTATTGAATTATTCATTACTGTCTTGAGCTGATGCCACGTTACTGATCTATTGTTTTTTATTTAATACAGGAAGCAAAAGCTGCTGATTTTGTAAAACGAGATCACCGTGAGCACTAAAATGGAACTGCACCTGTTGTCTTGATTGTGCTTCACTTATATATTTACCGAATACCTGCAGCTTCAACCATGAGTGGCCTCTTCCAGAATCTTTTGGCTTCTCCGAGATAGATACATTTGATTTGACGTTGCATCATAGATTTTTGAGAAGGAAAACCAGTTAAGATTTAGCTGTATTAAAGTATTCAAATGGTGATGTCGCTGCATTTGTATTTTCGTTTCTTCATTCAAGTAGGCTTAAACAAGAACAATTTTCTTTCAAGTTCTCTTTTCTATTTTGCCGGAGCAGTCATGTTCATGTTCACTCCGGTGCATTCTCCGAGATATAAATATCTGATTTGTGTCAGTTCATGGGGTACATTCATGTTCTTGCTGGTGCAGATCAGGGATGAAGCACCAGTACATGAGAAGGCAGCATGTGAACATGGCGCAGATTATTCTGCGTCTCTCATTTAGGACTCGTTCATTTTTTTTTGATTGAATTCCGGTCTGGATTACTTCGGGCCGGATTGAGTGAATCCACCTGTGTCACTCAATCCGGTTGATCCAGTTGTTTTCGTTCGGGCCTTAAAAGGTGTGGAACAAATCCGGTGGTTTGATATACAAAATGAGTGGATTCAAAACTAGCCTAGTTCAATACTATGGATACAGGGATCACCAAAGAACTCTACCGAAGTTGTTCGCGAGGGTTCTATCCTAGCCTCAGGGCCACAAACAACTCCCAGAAGGCAATGGAAGCATAGCTACGGTGACTTCTGTTGTAACTAGGATAGAACACTAGTCAAGTTACCTTGTTTAGAGTTCGGGTGTTCGGTTCCTCTACGGACAACCCTCTCTGTATCCGACTAGGATCGTAGCGAGTTCCTCGGCCCCTTGGACTATAAAAGGCGGCCAAGGAACACCTCGTAGAGAAGAACTTAACGAACATACAGAACACAAGCTTGGCTACGACCAAGCGCCAAAGCTTCAAGCAGCCGATTCTCGGCTAACCCCATCAATCAAAAACAGGCTCACGCCGACTAGACGTAAAGGTCTTTACTCGATCCTTGATCGAGGGCCCGAACCAGTAATAAAACCCCGCTCTCCATGTCAGTTGCGCAACAAACCGCCGGGCTCCAGGTTCGTCGAGGCCCGAACAAACTGCCCGGTTCACCCGGGCGTGCTCTCGGTCGTAAAACATCGACATACCGGGCGCGCCCGGTAGGGGCTCGCCGAATTTCAGCACGAGTCCGGCGGACCACGACATCATGAGTACATCGACGAGGAGGACGATCATCTTCGGATCATGGGCTTGCGAGATCGACGACAACGGCGAAACTCGAAGCTGCACCATCAAGGAACCCAAGACCGAAGAACCAGAACTCGTCGAGAAGCTCCAGCAACTGACGATTGCCGAAGCCGCCTCGAAGACGGAGAACAAAGTCGAAGCTTGCTCGGGAACCAGCACGGAAGGGCCCAAACCCGAAACCAACTCGGGGAAGGTAAACAACCAGGGCTCAAGTACGGACTCCGGAAGCAACTCGAAGTACAACTCCAACTCCGGCTTGGATAAGGGAAGCTACTCCAACTCGGAAACTTTTTTCAGCCAAAACTACTCCAACCCGGAGAAAGAAGGCGAATTCGGATATAACCCTGGACACCAGTCCAGATTACCTTTTCAGTTTCCTACAGGACTACGCAACGCAGCGTTCGCATATTCAAGGAGCGCCAAGACAACTCTGAAGAGAAGATTGGAGATTCCTTTGGAGGGCGCGCAAAGAGGGCTCATATTGACAAGAACCCCAGAGGAGTGCATCGTCCACTGGCCAAGAACCCTCAACAAAGCCGATCGTCAAGCAACGGGGACAAACAGGGAGGACCAACATCATAAGGCCTATCCCAGACGGAAGGAGTGGCGGCCTAAAGCTACAGCCGCTAAGGAAGTCTTTATGGTGGCTACAGCTCGCACCCCACTTACCCGACCGGAAGCCCCAGACATCAGGTCCACTGACGAAGGCCTGTCCAACATCTCGGCGGACGAAAGAACCCTTGAAGACGAAGGAGAACACCAACATCAAGAAAGGCTGAAAAGGAACAAGCTAAAGGGAGGACGCCGAATCAGGGCAAACTCGCGCATGCAAGCCCTGAACAAATATCAAGCCGATCTGCATGAATACGAGAGACTAAAATCTGAAAGAGAAGCTGAAGACGATCAACGAGCAACCCGGGAAAGACTACAAGGGTTGATTGACCGCCTGAAGACCGCTGCCGACCTAAATGACGAGGAAAAACTCATCAAAGAAGCATTGCAAAAGGCTATCCGGAAAGAGATCCCCGAGCGCCGCAGTCAAAGGCAAAGCTCTCACGCTCCAAGGAGTCGATCCAACGCCTTTGAGAGGGCCGGGAAGGCCGAGGGTTCCAACAACTCCAGGCCACCCCGAGGGATGGTAGACAGCACCGAGACCCCGAGGGAGAGCCCCGCTCCAAGACCGAGCCGACGAGAAGAAGTCGCGGAATCAACATATCGACCTCACTGGAACTCATCCAAGAGGAGGAAGAACCTCAGGAGGGTTTGAAGAGAGAACAACGGAAAGCTACGACAAGTTTCCCTGCTTCGCTGAAAGATTGCAGGAAGTCAAGCTACCTCCAAAGTTCAAGCCTTCAAACCACTCAAAATACGATGGGAAAACAGAGCCCGGACAATGGCTCGAGTCTACTCACAATCCATTGAGTGGGGCCGGAGGAGATGATGACGCAAAAGCCGTCTTCTTTCCCATGGCCCTAGAGGCTCTACCACTCCAATGGTTCGACAAAATCGAAGAGGGCTCAATACGCTACTGGGAAGACTTACAGAAAGCATTCTCGTAGTAACTTCGCAGAATCATCACCCATCCTATTGCTCGGCCGAAGTTGAAAAGCCTTAAGCGTAGCCGGAGAATCCCCGAGAGATTACTATCGAAGATTTGGGGAGATGAGATCCCAAGTACATGACATCACCGAGAGAGAAGTGATAGATGCCTTCGGTAACGGGATTTTTTCAAGATGGCGCTTCTCGATTTCTACAAAGACAACCCGAGGACGAACGAAAGCGGAGTTCAAGCTTCTTGTTGAGAAGATGATCGGAGCCGAAGAAAGAACCCGAGACCGCTTTCGGAAAGAAAGAACTCGAAGCCCCGAAGAAAGATCGTAACAACTCTCAACAGCGGCGAAGCGAGGACTGCATAATACCGTCGCAATGGCGTAAAAGTCGAAGAAACCTTACAAACAGAGGTTCAACAACAACAACAATGGCGACGGGATCGAAGCAATATCAAGCTAGAAGACCTACCCCGCATCTACCACCCCGAGCTCCACACACGCTCGGAACTGTACCACTTTCCAGGGAAAAGTACAAAGGAGGAAACAACTCGCTCGTAAGGGAAACAATCAAGAAAAACAGAGAAGAAGTCATTGAAGAGCTAAAGCCGGGGATTTCCGTAAAGCAACGAGATCCTTGAACGTCATATTCTCCGGAGTACCCGGTTCAAAGAGCAAGAGACAAGACAAGCCGGCACTCGGATCAATCATGGCGGCCGAGAACCCGCGGTTCCACACTACCTCAATTGGTCCCAATACCCGATTCGAGTTCACCGGGGAGGATCAATGGACAAGTGTGGGTAACGCCGACTATACCCTCTCGGTAATGAACCGACGATAGCCTGAGTAACCGTTACCAAGGTATTGATTGATGGAGGAGCAGGATTGAACATCATATTCTCAAAAACACCGGACAAGATGGGACTAGACCTCTCCCGCTGATCGCTCCTTCAAACACTCCCTTCTATGGAATAGTACCGGGACGAGCAGCCATACCGCTTGGACAAGTCACCTTGCCGCCACATTTGGATCTCCATCAAATTACCTGACAGAGTACATCAAGTTCGGTAGCGGATCTCGAGTCACCATACCACGCCATAATGGGGAGACCTCGCCATTGCAAAATTCATGGCAATTCCGCACTACCCGTATCTTCTACTCAAGATGCCGACACCTTTTGGGGTTCTTTCAATCAAAGGAGACCTCAAGAAAGCTTTTTGAGTGTGACGTTCAAGCCGTGGAGATTGCAAACAAGACAGAGAGAGCTCTTGGAGAAAAAAAAAAGAACTCAACTAGATGGCGAGGATACAAATCCGGAAGAACTCGAGATACCGGCCAAGAAGCAAGCAATTTCGATTCCACCGAGAAGAGGCCGACGTCAAGCACATTGATCTACAAATGGGCGATCCATCCAAGACGGCGATAATCGGCGCCCACCTATCTCCAAAATAGAATTCGCGCTCACCCTTCCTAAGGCAACACAAAGATATATTTACCCTCGAAAACCAGCGGACATGCCCGGGCGTACCAAGGAGCCGGCCGAGCACGTAATTGACATCAACGTGGGATCCAAACCCATCAAGCAAAGGCTAACGAGGTTCTCACCGTAAAAGAAGGAGGCCATCAAAAAGGAGATTGCAAAACTACTTGCGCCAGGATTCATCGAGAAATCCTACATCCCGAGTGGCTAGCCAATCCGGTCCCGGTTCGAGAAGAAGAACACCTCGGATCGGCGAATGTGTGTGGACTACACGCACTGAATAAGCATTGCCCAAAAGATCCCTTCGGGCTACCAAGGATCGACCAAATAGTGGACTCTACAACCGGATCAGCTCTACTATCGTTCTTGGATTGCTACTCGGGATATCACCGACATTGCAATCAAGAAAGAAGATCGAGCAAGACCTCTTTTATCACCCCCTTCGGTGCCCTCATCGCTACAAAACAATGTCCTTCGGATTGAAGAACGCCGAGCAACGTATCAAAGAGCGATACGAGACTTGTTTGGGAGAGCAGATTGGCAAAATGCCGGCCTACGTGAGACGACGTGGTGATGAAGACCGAGAACCAAAAACTCGATTCAAGACACGGAAGAGACTTTCAAAAACCTCAACAAGTGGAAATGGAAGCTCAACCCAACAAAATGCGTCTTTGGAGTACCTTCGGGACAGCTACTAGGGTTCTTGGTCAGCAACAGAGGCATTGAAGCCAGCACCAAGCAAATCAAGGCAATCACCGAGATGACACAACCCCGAAGCGTCAAGGATGTCCAGAAGCTCACAGGGTGCATGGCGGCACTCAACAGATTCATATCCAAGCTTGGAGATAAAGGGCTACCCTTCTTCAAACTCATCAAGACCAAAGGAGATTTCAAGTGGACAAATGAAGCGGACAAGGCGTTTGAAGAACTCAAGTAGTACCTTACAACAGCTCCAGTCCTAACACCTCCAAGAGATCAAGAAGAACTCCCCGCTCTATATAGCAAAGAATAAATACAAAGGGTCGGCTCAAGAATCATCGTGGAAAGAGAAGAGCCTGAACAACCCAACAAGGTCCAGAGGCCGGTTTACTACGTGAGCGAGGTTCTATCTGAGTCCAAGGCTCGATACCCTCACGTACAAAAATTACTCTACTCCATACTGATCACATCAAGAAAGCTACGACACTACTTTGACAGTCACAAGATCACAGTGGTAACTGACTCACCACTAGGCGACATCCTAAGGAACAGAGATTCAACAGGCCGCATATCAAAATGGGCAAAGAAAACTCGAGCACCGAATCTAGAATCCACCCCAAGAAGAGCAATCAAATCCCGGCCGCTACCAGATTTCATAGCGGAATGGACGAGCTCCAACAACCCATATCCGACGACATCAAGAAACATTGGAACATGTACTTCGATGGATCGTTGAAGCTAGGGGAGCAGGAGCCGGGATTTTATTCATATCTCCGTAAGGAAGACAACTCAAGCACGTCTTTGCAAATCATGTGGCAAGCTACAAACAATGAGGCGAGTATGAAGCACTCATCCATGGCCTCAAGATAGCAAGAACTCGGGAATCAAGAGACTACAAGTATACGGCGACTCGCAGCTTGTCATCAATCAAGTCAACAAAGACTGGACTGCACAAAGGACAACATGGGCCTCTATTGCTTGAGAAGTGCATAAGCCGGAAAAGAACTTCCAAGGCCTAGAGATCCTACACGTGCTCGGAGATGCGAACGTGGCAGCCAGACGTGCTAGCCAAACTCGGATCCGACAGAGCACAAGTCCCACCAGAGTATTCGTCGAAGAACTCGAAGCCATCCATAAAGGAGAACCCGTAAGAATACAACATGGAGCAATCAGCTCTAAACGGAGTAATGATAATCTCTCCGTGTCGAAGAACAACTCCCTAGATCGAAGACATCATAAACTTCATCAAGAACAAGACACTACCGAAGACAAAGCTGAAGCAACCAGGGATCTTGAGAAGAAGCATGAACTACATGCTCATCAAAGACAAGCTTTACAAGAGAGAAAGCATCATCGAGTACTACTCAAATGCATAAGCTCAAGAAGGAAAGGACATCCTCCAAGAAATCCACTCGATGTTTGGAAACCACGCAGCCGTCAAGAACCCTCGTGGGAAAAGCATTCGCATCAGGATACTATCGCCAACAGCCCTCAAAGACGCAGAAGAACTCGTCAAAACATGCAAAGGATGCCGATGTTTGCAAGACAAGCGCATGTGCCAAAGACACAACCTGATCCGCATACCACCATCATGGCCTTTTTTCGTCTTTGACCGGATCAAGTCGGACCATTTAAAAGAGCCAAGGGAGGATACGAATATATCTTCGTCGCCATCGACAAATTCACCAAATAGATAGAATACAAGCCATTGGTCACCTACAGCTCCAACAAGGCGCCGAGTTCATCCAAGAGATCATGCATAGATTTGGGATACCCAACAGGATCATCACTGACCTCGGATCACCGTTCACGGCGGCAGAATTCGAAGATTGGGCACAAGATTGTGGCATACGGATAGACTACGCCTCCGTAGCACACCCTCAAAGCTAACGGACAAGTCGAAAAGAGCAAACCGACTCATCCTTGCCGGACCGAAGCCAAGACTATATGAAGAACTCAAGGACTACGGAGCCAAGTGGATTGAAGAAATCCCAAAAAAGTTGTCTGCGAGGCCTAAGAACTCAAATCGCCAGAGCAACAAAGTTACTCACCCTTCTTCCCGACCTATGGATCGAAGCCGCCCCTACCAAATGGACCTCATATGGAGCTCTCCAAGGATCGAGCAATTTAAAGAAAGAGAAGGAGAACAGACAAGAAGACTAGAAATCGACTGTGTGGAAGAAGTCAGAACAAACGCCATCCTCCAGAACGCAAGATATCTGCAAGGATTAAGAAGGCACTACGACAAAAGCACACGTCCAAGAAAACTCAACCCAGGAGATCAAGTACTCAAGAGAAATCAAAAGACGGAAGGCAAGCACAAATTGCTCAGCCCATGGGAAGGACCATATATCGTCAAAGGAGTACTGGGTCCAGGAACCTACAAGTTGATGACAATGCAAGGAGAAGAAATCAGAAACTCCTGGCACATAAACCAGCTCAGAAGATTCTATCTATAGTCGAGGGATCTCAAGGCAAAAGAAGAGAAGCGTAACGCGAAAACAACTCTCCGATACTTCAAGAAGAAGAAGATCAAGCCCGAGAAGAACTCGACCATCAAAAAGGTCACCAAATACGCAGCCACCGGGCACTTCAACAAACAAAAACGCCCGAGTCAAGCTGCATGCCTCCTAAGGGAGAAGAACAAAACAGCCCGAATTTGGCACTTCACAAGAAGAAGTCGACCAAAAGAAGGCAAACCCGACCACCAGAACGGAGGTCAAATTTCAAGGGTGGAACCACGCGAAGTCCTAGCTCGAATAACGTCCACACCTTAAACCCTAGCGGAAGATCGTGAACTTCGACTCTTGAAAAAGAGGACGTTGGGATCGCCCGCTAGGTCGCAGAGGCCATCAAGGGTCCGTAAAGCGCCACTATGTCCAATGACGGCGACGGCCTTTCGAATCGGGCGTGAACTGTGTAGTGTTGTGAAATAGAAACCCATCATCTCACACAAGTCTCTCAGAAAGCAAAGCAGCCCAAACCAGGCAAGGTGGATTGTAGTGTTATGAAATAGAAACCCAACCATCTTGACCTTCAGTCCGCAGTGCACTTAAATGGGCCCGGACTGAGAACCCTTCAAGGGACGTCATGCGATAGTCCACTGGACTGCATGGGAGAGCCCTAGCCCGAAAGAGGCAACCCCGAGTTAGAACAACTCTTTCAGAGCACGACTCCACCAAAATACACTAGCATGTCCAAGAAAGGACAAACACTAGAGGGCCTAAATGGAGAAACCTAACGGCCCGAGTAACCCTCCGAACAATCGTGACAAGTCTCGAAGAAGACGCAAGTCACAAGCCGAGGAAAACAACCCCGCAAAACGGGGACGCCCAACCACCATCGCAAGTCTACAGAGGACAAGCTGAATCTTCGTAAGAACAATCTCAAGACCAAGAGCAAGACTCAATCACCTTCAAAGAAGTCTCGAGAAAAGACAAGTTTAATCCTCGAGAAAAACAACTCAAGACCAGGAGCAAGACTCTACAACTACTTTCGGCAAGTCTACGAAAGGATGAGCTGAATCTTCGAAGAACAACCCTGAAGACCAAGAGCAAGACTCTATCACCTTCAAAGAAGTCTACGTAAAGGACGAGCTGAATCTTCAGAAAAACAACCCTGAAGACCAGGAGCAAGCCTCCACAACTATTATCAGCTAGCCTACAGAGAAGACGAGCCGATACTCTAGAAAGAAGAACTCGAATTTAAGAGCAAGACTCCACTCATCATGACAAGTCTCAAGAAGAAGACAGAGGTCATTTGTCGAAGAAAGCAACCCCGACAAACCGAGCAAGCCCTTACAACCATCTTCGGCTAATCTACAAGGAAGACAAGCTGATTTCTTCGAAGAGAGAACTCAAGTAATCAAACAAGATTCCGCCACTTGTGGAAAGGCTAGCCAACACGTCAAGGGAGAAACAACCTAAAAGCGCACAAGGACAAGATCCTACGCTACCTTCAGAGATCTACGGAAATACAAGACCCGACAAGTCAGAAAAACAGCCCCGACAACTCGAAGCGGACTTCAATACTATAAACGACCAAGTCTACGTAAAGGCAAGTTTGGATCATCAACCGAGACAACAATGGTGTCACAATGAGTAACTCCAAACAACTCGGCACGAACCTACATGAAGGACATAAGAGCCGGGAAGCCTAAGGAAGAACTCTAAAGGCGCAATCTCAACAAATCGTCCGAAGAAGAACTCGGAAAAAAGCACGACAACAACGAAAGCAGAGGACAACCGCAACAAGTCCGCACGAAGGCAAATCGAGTCATACAAAAATACAAGTACGTAATAGATAAAGGGACAGATCTCTTTATTCAACATCTTGAAGATTACAAGTTACATGGGAAACAATTCCTACAAGATACAAAGAAGACTTCGGATGCACGGGGAGCCCAACAAGAACTCCCATGTACAAGATACAAAGAAGGCCGAAGCCCAACAACTCAAGAGTACTTTCAAGAAGACAGCAGGAGTCCGCGTCCAAGAGCGACGAAGATAGAGCGCCAGGACCTGTTTCCAAACTCCACCAAGCTGACTTCAACCGCCAAGAAGAAGACCCCTCCACTTCTCGACTAAGAAGTCAAGACCCTTGCACGGGAGCTCAAAGCACCAAAGAGCGCTAAGAAGACCACGGAGGGAGTCGGCATCGACGTAAGTACTAGAAGCCCGAAGAACCCAGAATACACAGGGAACCAACGGACCCCAAAGTTCCAAAGCTGCTGGCCTAGGGAAAAAGAACCCTCGCCGGCACAACACCCTAGAAAGGAGCAAAGTACCGCAAGAGTACGGATACACGGCAGTTCCTCAAGACTCAAAGGCAAGACTCGAGAGAAAGATAACCCCCCTTGAACTAGACACAGGTGCTATCCTCTCCAAGAAACTCGAGCCGATGGACATTATGAGGATCGACTAGCGGACCAAGAAAGCACCTTAGCCCTCCTCAAGCTAAGGAGCAATCGAAAGTAGTCTCCGGCCCCACTCATCATCGGAGGCCAGCAAAGTGGGATAGGACGACGGAGCGAAGGAAAACTCGATCTCTGAAGATCGCATTCCAGTCGCAAGGCATCCCTTTCCCACCACTAGCCACGTCCAAGAGTGGAGCCGCCGCCGGAGTAGTCCCCCTCTACTCCGTTTCACAAGACATCCCTCACTCACGTAAGAACTCGAAAGATAAATACGCCCGGGGCTGATCCAACTCACTCAAAGGCAACGCCATGGATCTAAAGCTCGTAATGAAGCTTTTCCTACGAGAAGAGAGACAAAGGTCCGCAGGAAGAAGAAGCGAGAAGAAGAAAGACACTCAATCCTCACCGAGCAAAACAGTAATATTTATAGGCGGAACCAAAGACGCCTATAGACCAAGTCCACAGAAGACGAGGCAACCAGCAAAAAAGGAGCGGTCACCTCAAATCACGCAGAGGAGAATTTATGGCAATGACTGCCATGCACTGACGTTTCCCGAAAAACGGAGCGCAGTAAAAGCGCACTGTGACTCCCGTGACCGCACGAAAAAAGAGAAACGGTCAAAATCCCAGGTAAAATGAAGAACCCCTAACAGCTCAATCTACGAAGAGCTCTTAGACGCTCGGGGCTGCTGTGGTACCCGGGGCACGATTTTTTCAGAAGAGCTCCGACGACGAGAAGAACTCGAAGACGGAGGAGAAGAACTCAAAGACCTTCCAGCTCTTTGTGCCAAAAAGCAAGAAGCTCGGGGGCTACACCCTACGGGTGCACTTTTTTTCAAAGAAAGTGCACACCGTGTGGAGACAACAAGGACTCGCACTGGGGCCGTGCCCGAAGAGAGCGCATGCCTCTCATGACTCAAACCCGAGACGCTCGGGGGCTAGCAGAGCAAGACTCTCCTTTCAAAAAGAAGAGCTCCAACAACGAGAAGAACTCAAGACGGGAGGAGAAGAACTCAAAGACCTTCCAGACTCTTTGTGCCAAAAAGCAAGAAGCTCGGGGCTACACCCTACGGGTGCACTTTTTTAAAACGCACTCCCAGTAAGATGATCTTGAAGACCATATCAAGGCCTCGCCAGAAAAAAGCAAAACAACCCTCATGACTCGACCTTGAGATGCTCGGGGGCTTGTGGATACAGGATCACCAAAGAACTCTATCGAGTTATTCGTAGGGTTCTATCCTAGCTTGCGGCCACAAACAACTCCCCGAAGGCAATGGAAGCATAGCTACGGTGACTTCTCGTTGTAACTAGGATAGAACACTAGTCGTTACCTTGTTTAGAGTTCGGGTGTTCGTTCCTCTACGGACAACCCTCTCAGATCCGACTAGGATCGTAGCGAAGTTCCTTGGCCCCTTGGACTATAAAAGGCGGCCAAGGAACACCTCGTAGAGGAGAGCGAACGAACATACAGGGGAACAAGCTTGGCTACGACCAAGCGCCGTAAGCTTCACAAAATTTATTCTCGACTAACCCCATCAATCAAAAACAGGCTCACGCCGACCGGACGTAAAGGTCTTTACTCAATCCTTGATCGAGGGCCCGAACCAAAGATAAAACCCCGCTCTCCATGTCACCGCGCAACAAACCATCGGGCTCCAGTCCGTCGTGGGTTCGAACAAACTACCCGGTTCACCCGTGGTAGGCTCTCGGTCGTAAAACATCGACAAATACGTGCGGAACCATTTCTTAACCGAATGCATATTTTTATCATGGACCGGATTCAACCTGCACCAAATCAATCCACTCGAATAGAGCCAATCCGATGGAAACGAACAAGGCCTTAGTGATTTGCCACTTATCTCGTGTCATGAGGACGCTAATTTAATTTTGCGGCTCATTCAGAGAGGTGACTACCAATGTCCTTGCGATTGTGACTCCCTTAGCTTTTGTTACAAAGAAAAGCTCTTTATTTCTTAGTTTTTGCATAGGTAGCTTGTCTTTTTTTTCTAGATAATGGAAAATGATTCTAGCCTTCACATTCAGCAGGGAATGCTTACGGCAAAAAAAAAAAAAAAAAACAAATCAGGGGTTGAGCACAAGTTCACCCATTAGGCCACACACACCACACGGTTTCTGCTAAGGCAACAACCCGACAAACACAAAATAGGTCTAGCCAAAAACGGCAATACAAAACACACTTCCAGACCGATCCGAACATCCCAACCGAGATACTCAACATGAGAAACAAGTTTAAAACAGGACACCGCGAGTCTAAGTTACCATCCTCCTTTGGCTCTTCCATTCATCGGACCCAAAAACTGAAGCGCCACGCCTTCCAAACACTTGCAACCTTCTTTCAACATTCTTCCCTCTTCCTCTTTAGACAGTCTTGACTATTGCCCGATCCAAAGATGTTCCTCCGAAAATTACCGCAAAGGAGAGTGAGTAACTAATCTCTCTAAAAAACTGCCTCATTTCTATTAAGCCATAAGACCCAACGGATGGCAGCGACACCTACTAACATTTGGTTTCTAAACATTGGAGAAAATCTCCTTATCTAGGAACCAAACAAGTATGAAATACTCTTTGGTGGCTGAATGTTAAAGGAAATGTGAATGCTTAAATGCATCGGCAAGAAGGCAAGTGCTACCGGGGAAGGATGACGTCGTCTTCGTCCTTGCTGCGGGCGCCCACGCTGGGCGGGCGCCAGCCGAGCCCCGAGCCCGACGAGCCGCCATGGCCGAACCCTCCATGGCTGGCAACCAGGCCCCGCAAGCGCACCGGACCTCCGGTCGGAAGGGGACCCTCGCCCCACGAGTCGGCGGGAAGAGGACAGATACGAAGAAGGATGGGGAATCGGAGAGGGACCTAGGGCAAAATTTGCTAGAAGAAGAGGTGGTGGAGGAATTTTTTCGCCGGCTTTGGGCCATCGATTCACCACCACGCCGCCACCCGATCCTATCCACCATTCCACAAGCCGCCGCCTTTCAATTTCGCCGCCCTAACCAAGTCCGGATCCGTCGGGAGTTGGTGGAGGCAGGGGATTTCTCACCGGCGGACTGCTTCCCGGTGAGGAAGACCGACACCCTCGGCAAGGCTCCGATTGAGCTCAGCTTTGCGAAGGACGTCTGGGGCAAGGGGAGGAGGAAGGAAGACGTTCGCGGAAGTGCTACGGAAGCCAAAGATGGCGGAGGGGCGTGGGGTCTGGCAACCGGCGCCACCGCCTCCCACCTATGCCAGCAAGAGGACAACCGCCGCCACCACCCCCTCGTGGCTATCAGGAGAGATCGGACCAAGGTGGGAGGGCAGGGTACAGACCTCCTCAGCCACCAAGGTTCTCTCAGCAGAATCAACAATCTCGCAATAATCAGATGCCACGCCTCAACAAAGCATACCGGAACAATCCAGGCAACATCGAAATCAAGGTCGCATGCGCGAGGGAAATCAACACCGCTACCTCGGCAATACCAACAAACAGACAAAGCCAAATCAGCAGCTAGGGCGTGTTCGGGGAATCAAGAAACCGCCATCTCAACAATATCAACAAAGAACCAAAGAAAAACCCAAATCAGGTGCGGGTGCAAGGTAATCGCCAGGTGAACAGTATTTCATCATAGATCCTAGATATAGAGTCCCGATATGTTACAATTGTGGATGGCCTGACACTGGTGGGGAATTGTACAAAACCCAAAGTGTGTTTCATATGTGGAATTCCTGGTCACCACATGGATCTGTGTCCAAGCTGGAAGTCTGAACATCCTATTGCAGCCTTTGTGGGCAGTGCTAGTCAGGGGCTGGGGTGTTACCACTTGGAGGTACCTGATGAGAAGTCAATCCAGTGGCTAAATATGGCAAACTGTGGAATTGTTAACATCAAATATGGACAGATATCAAAACCTGAACTAGAAGTCGAGCTTGCTGAAATTTACAAGAAAGAATGGCCATGGCGGGTTAGGGAGCTTGAGCCTGGGAAATTCCTTGTCAGATTTCCACCTAACAAGTTGGTCAGTGAAATCAAGAATTATCCATCCTTTAATTTGAGGAAGCCTGGGGTTCAGGTGGAAGTTACTGAGTGGTTTGGTGAGTTGGAGCCTCATAGTGAGCCGGAAGAAGTATGGTTGGAGCTTAGAGGTATCCCACCAAAGTTTTGCCACTGGAAAGTATTTGCACAGATTGCCTCAAGCTTTGGTCTCTTAATGGATGTAGAATGGTCTTCCATCTTCAAGACCTTCTATGAAATGATCAAGATCAAGGTAGCGATTCGAGATAGAAACAAGATACCAAAGGAGAGGTCGTTCGAAATGGATATGAAATTGTATGTTGTTGAGTTCCAAATAGAGAAGGATCCAAATACAAACAACGATGCATGAAAAAAAGGTGGAGATGATGGGAATGATGGAGATGATAAACACAATCGGGGAAGATAAAGAAGAGGATGATGATTTATTGGACTCGGATGAGGAAGCAAAGAAGAAAGAGGAAAAAGAGAAAAATGCTAAATTCTCAACACCCAAAGCAAGCTCCCGGGTTAACATGGGCAAAGCAAGACTGTAGCAATGACCGAAGTCCTTCGGGAGGCTATGGACCAGGATAAGATACTTAAGGGTATGATGACAATCACCCTAGGAATGGATCCATGTGGTAACTCGGCCTAAGCCAAATGGAGGGAGTAGGTATGGAAAGTAAAGGCAAGAAAGCGAGAAAAATCTAATGAATATGGTGCTACATTAGTAGTACCCATATTAACTCCTTCAAAGGATGATATGACAGTTTGTTTCACCTAAGGGGATGAGGGGTACACCAATGATTTTAGGTCTTGAGACTCGAGAATCAGCCTATGCAAGGAAAGTTACCTGAGTTATCCACACAACTCAATGGACCGAGAATCAAGATTTGAAGTCGGCCAATCAATCTCATTGCTGAGCAACCTAGAGTCTTTTGCTTTTTGCACGCTTTGACTCTCCCCTGCGAGAACTTGACAAAGACGAGTTAAAGCGAGACCAGTTCGGAAGAAATACCATCACCTCAAGGAAAAGGCAATCAAAGAATGGGTATGGAAGACTCAAGTCACTCAAGGTGGGAAGAGTTCAGGAAATTAGCAAATTAGACATAAATGCTTCGAGAGTGTTCAAATGCATTGAAAAGAATGGAGCTTGAAGTGTCGATGGAGAAGAAGAAGATGGGATGGATTCGAGATGATGTCACTTGAAGAAGCTGGGTTGATGCCAAGTGGAATTCAGATGGAGGAAATGATGGAGCCACAAAAGGTTAATATGGGAGGACAAAAACATAAGAGGAAGCCGGGTTGGGGTCCTATGCTAAGGCCACCAAGACCAAGAAGGGTTCCCGAAGATGGCAAAAAGCGTGATGGAAAAAGCTCGGGAGCGTCACAAAAGAGAAAAATCTTGAAGGTACTAAAAATCCTACTCTTTTGCTTTTTGAAAGCAATGTGTCTTTAAAGACTAAAGCATCTTTATTTGGAGTTAATTTTGGTAAAGATGATGTTAATATAGATGGGACCATTGATGGTCTAAAACATAATGAATTATCCCTGTTAGAGTCTTTTAAGGATAATAACCCCGAGGTGACCCTACCAAGTAACTTAGATGTTGACCTTTTCAGGTGTTGATTTTCCTCCTATAAAGGACAATCAATCGGGTTATTAGTAAGGATAATGAGGTTGTAGGCCCAACTTGGGCTCAAATTGCTTCGAAAGCAAAACAAAAAATTCTAATTGTGTTTCCAATGATAGGTGCATTTTGGAATGTTAGAGGCCTTAATAAAGAAGGTCGTTTACAGTGCATTACTGATTTCATTAAGGATAATAATCTAGACTTTGTCGGTTTTCCGAGGAAACAAAAAAGAAAATTTTCATGAATCTTTTTCTGAATTATATCCATAAGGATTTTGTTTGGAACTTTCTTCTGGCCGAGGGTACTGGCGGGTGGTATTCTAGTGGGTTTCAATGCTACTAAATTTGAAATAAATGCTTGAAAAATTAGTAAGTTTATGGTTTCCACCATGGTCGGTCAAACCTAGATGATGGTTTCATTTGGAGACTGATAGTAGTTTATGGTTCCTCTTATGAGGAAGGAAAGTCGATTTCATTAAAGAATTAGAGGACAATCTAGGTAATTGGGATGGACCTACTGTCATTGGTGGTGATTTTAATTTGGTCACTAATGCTAGTGAGAAAAGCAATGGTAATATCAATCATAAATGGGTTGACCTTTTTAATGATTTGATTAGCAAGTTTGGTTTATTAGAATTGAAAAACTCAGCTAGGAGGTTTACCCGGACTAATAACCGTGAAAACCCAATTATGGCCACTTTTAGACGTAATTCTCTCGCACTACTTCTTTTGAACAAAAGTTTCCACGGCTTTTGTCTCTATTAAGGCAAGGGTGTGGTGATCACATACCTTTGATTTTAGATTTTGGTTTTAAAGAGAAGAAGAAGCCAAGTATTTTTCAGATTTGAGAAATGGTGGTTGGAACGACTGGGTTTAAGGAGTTTGTTGCTAAAATTTGGGCTACCCCATGTGCTTTTGATAATCCCTTAGACATCCGGCAGTTCAAAATTAGGCTTCTTAGAAAAGAAATTAAAAGGGTGGGCTATCAATATTAATGCAAGTATTAAAAAGCTTAAAAAGGAGCTCCTTGAGGAGTTCCAAAAACTGGATGATAACATGGAAAGATTTGGGGTTAACCCTAGGGGCAAGACAAGGCTAGAGGAAATAAATAAGGAGTTGGAGGCCATCGGAGGATGGAAGAGACAAAAAGCCAAACAAAGATCTAGAGATAGATTGATTAAGGAGGGGATAGAAATACTGCCTATTTTATGGCAATAGCCAATCAAAAAATAGAAAAAAGAAGATTGAAGGGCTTGAAGGTCCTCAAGGCTGGATTGAAGACAATAAAGGCATGCTTAAGCATCTTTGTTGAGTTTTATAAGACTCTCTTTGGCAAGGAAGAGAATCAGTCTGTCCACTTAGAGGAAAAATTTTGGGAGGTGGATGATCTGGTTTTACGAGGGGAAAATACTTTTTAGAAGCTCCTTTCTCGAAAACCGAGATCAAGGAAGCAGTTTTTGGTTCTTATGCTTGATGGTGCCCCGTGGACCTGATGGGTTTTCATTTATGTTTTATCAAAGTTGCTGGGATATCATTAAGGATGACCTCATTGGTCTTATTAGATTGTTTGAAAAAATGAGTTGAATATGGATAGACTCAACTATGCTATGATAACACTAATTCCAAAAGAAGGCTGAGGCTAAAATTCTTAAGAAGTTTAGGCCTATCGGCTTGCTGAATCTGTAGTTTCAAGATTTTTGGCAAACTTTTTAAATAATAGGTTGATCACTGTAGGGTGAAAAGACTTATTGCTCCAAATCAAACAGCCTTCCTTAAAGGAAGGTACATTCTAGAAAGTGTTGTTGCAGCACATGAAATAATTCATGATGTTCATAGAAACAAAGATTACTGTATTATTCTTAAATTAGATTACGAGAAAGCCTATGATAGGGTTAGTTGGGATTTCTTAGAAAGGATGTTGATATCCGAGGTTTTTGGGCGAGTTGGGTAGGTTGGATCAAGAGATTAGTACAAGGGGGCTCTGTTTGTGTGAGAATTAATGATGAGAACGACCCTTCTTTAAACCCGGAAAAGGACTCGAGGCAAGGAGATCCACTTTCACCTCTACTCTTCAACTTGGTGGTAGATGTCTTGACTAGAATGCTTATGAAAGCAGCAAAACATAATCTCATTGCTTGGTTTATTGCCCTGGGTAGAAGAAGGAGGGATTATCAGCCCGCAATATGCGAGATGATACCCTATTATTCCTAGAAAATGATCTAGAAAAGGCTAAAAACTTGAAGTGGATTTTAGTCTGCTTTGAGAATATGTCCGGCATGAAAATCAACTATGATAAGAGTGATTTGCTAACAATTGGGATGGAGGAAGATAGAGTGAATGACATAGCTAAGGTTTTTTGTGCAAGAAGAGTGAGTTCCACTGTAAAATACCCGGGTGTTCCTTTGCACTTTTCAAAACTCACTAGAGTTGATCTCCAACCAGTTATTGATAAAATCATTAAGAGGATATCAGCCGAGAGGGTAGGTCAGCTTTCTTATCTTTGCTTGGACTTACTTTACTCGAGCTTGCTTAGCAAGCATCCCCATTTATCTGCTATCGTGATAAAGTTCCCAAAGTGGGCTATAGAGTTAATCAATTCTCACATGGGACACTTCTTATGGAATAACACGGATGAGAAACATAGATACCACCCGGCTAATTGGCCTTTAGTAGCTCGAAAAAAGAATTTGGGGGTTAGGAATCCCGACTTGAGAAGCTTAAATATGGCACTTTTAAGTGCTTGGATCTTTAGGTACCAAATTGAATAAGGATGCAATTTGGTCTAAGATCATTGACCACAAATACAAAAACTGAGAAGCCAAATATTCTTTGCTGTCCTACTTACAATATCTCACCTTTTTGGAAAGGCCTAGACTGGGCTATGAAAGCTACAAAAGTGGGTATTAAGTGGCGGGTAGGAAATGGTGAAAAGATTAGGTTTTGGGAAGACCAATGGATAGGTAACACTAGTTTAGCCATCATCTATTGGCCTTTATATATCATTAATGAACAGCAAGGCAGAACTGTGAAAGATGTGTGGGATGGTACAACTCTCAAACTAACCTTTAGAAGGTCGGTTTCTGAACAAATTATGATCCCGTGGTTCGAGCTCACGTGAATTAGTGTCGGACATAAGCCTCAATGATGAGGATGATCAAATGCTTTGGGCTTATACTACTTACGAAATTATCGTCCGAGTCCTTGTATGCTATAGTTAACTATAGGGGATTACACCTGTGTTTATCAATGCAATTTGGAGACTTAATATCCCACCTAGAGTGCAGTTTTTTACGTGGCTTATGTCAAAGAACAAAAGCGCTAACTAGAGATAATTTAGCCAAAAGGCAAGAGCTGAATGATAAATCTTGTTTGTTACAGAATGATCGAGAGTCTATTACTCACTTATTTTTTGAATGTGAGGTGGCTGTTTGGATATGGGATTATGTCTCTGAATACCTGAATATTGATATTGGCTCTAGTTATGAATCGTGGCTAGACTTTGGGTTGCAAATAAAAAGCATAAGTTGGTGAATTTTATCTCATCAGCAATCTTATGGTCTTTATGGAAATTTCGCAATGAATTGTGTTTTCGGGGCGTATATGGATGGGATTGAAGGAGCTACTTGATCAAGATAGCAAAAATGATGAGAAGTTGAGGCCTTTATTACCACCGGACGTGGAGGAAGGAGTGCGAGAACATGGCGTCATTTACGGAAGAAAGAGCACACTCTCCACCTCAACTACGTGGTCCAGCCAGGAGGGGATTACCATCGAGGTCGGATCAATCGGGTGCACGGCATGGCCTAAGTCCCGTGAGAGAGCGATTTCATGTGATGATCGTCATTTGCCGTGCGGGAGTGATGAGAGTCATCCTTTGCATTGTAATAATCTAGACGCATGAATGTTGGGAACGTTGCTCGGTTTGATCTTTGGTATGCGCGCATAAAACTTTTTGAGCTTGGATGTTGTAAACTTGTGATTTTGGTAATACAAAATCGGGGGAACCCTCTTTTCTAAAAAAAAAAAATGTTAAAGGAAATGTGGATCAAATTCGGACAAATCTAGCCACACGACTATTGAAAAAAAGATGTTGGATATTCTCATCCAAACCACGAGAGATCGCACTTAGAATCCCCTTTCCATCTTCTCTTCAACAAATTATATTTGGTTAAAATTACCCCTCTCCTTAGGTACCAAAGAAAGATTTTAATTTTTCGAGGCGCTTTTGCTTTCCGAACAACTCTTTTCCGAAAGCGACTTATCTTTTTCATGATCTCTCTATATAGATCGATTGTGTTGAAAAGATTCCAATTTTCTTTGTGTGGCATATAAAGATATCTTTTTACAATTTAGATTAACCGGTACCACCAAAGAGACTAGCTTAAGCCATTCTTTCAACCTCTCCCCACTAGACCCTTTACGAATGCGGTGGGGGTCGAGCTAAGCACACTAGCTACTAAAACCCCCATTTTCCTAACAATTCTATATAAATGCGGGAACATCCGCATTAGCGACTTCCTGATCAACCCAGACATCTTCCCAAAATCATATTTGTTGGCCATTGTTGATCCTGAACCTTCCCTGTTGTAATAACAGATCCTTCACCTCCATAAAGGCGGGCCCGAAATGAGAGTCTCCGGGCCTCTTTTCAAGGTGGGACAAGCACTTGTTCTTAACGTATTTTCTTCTAAGTACCTCCCCGCCACAGGCCATCTTAGTTAAAAAGCTCGAACAATCATTTACTAAGTAAACATTTGTTCTACACTTCCAAATTCAGAATCCCAAGTCCCCCATACACCTTGGTTTACTGAGTATACTCCATTTTGCCAACCTATACTTCTTCTTGTGTTCATCACATTGCTAGAAAAACATAGATCTATAATAGTCCAAGCTTTTCCTTACCCCTTTAGGGATAATCCCAAGAAAGAAGTTTCCCTTTCCAACTACTGAGTTTTTTCTGGAAACGCTCCTCAATCGACTTCCAATGCTTATTTGAAAGTTTCCGATAGTGCATTGGGATCCCTAGGTATCTGAATGGAAAACTCCCCTCAACACAACCAAAAAAGATCTACATACTCCTTACTTCGGTCCTTTTCTTCCCCAAAGCAAAACAACTCACTCTTGTGGAAATTGATTTTAAGACCCAAAAGGTTTTCAAAAGTAACTAGCACCAATTTTAGGTTTCTAGCATCCGCTAAATCATCTTCCAAAAACAAAATCGTCGCCTCTGCATATTGCAAAATGGATAGATCCCCGTCCACTAGATTATTTACCAGACCTCTAAACTGCCAACTATTTTTTTTACTCTCGCAACAAGGCTGGCCAACATGTGCCAAACCAAATTAAAGAGGATCGGCGAGATGGGATCCCCCCTTTTTAGTCCTTTCTCGGTTTGGAAATTTGGACCAACCTCCTCATTCACCTTGATCCCCACATTCCCATTACTCGCTACATCTTCGATCCATTTGCACCACTTATATGAGAAACCCTTCATCCTAAGAGTTTGTTGCACAAAGGCCCAATCGACTTTATCATAGGCTTTTTCAAAGTCTAGTTTTATTATGACCCCATTTTTCTTCTTTTTATGCAACTCATGAATGGTCTCATGTAATACTACCACTCCCTCCAAAATGTTCCTTACTGGCATAAATGTTGTTTGTGACTTTTTACTAATTTGTCAGCCAAAACCGTTAGTCACGTTAGCCAACACCTTAGTAAAAATTTTGAAGCTCGCATTCAGCATACAAATAGGCCTATATTGTTGTATTTGTTTGACTTCCCTTTGCTTTGATATCAATGTAACAGTACAAACATTCAGATTGAACAAGGGCAGGAACTCTCTAAACATGACCATTAGTTCATCTTTGACGAGAGACCGAAAAAACTTGGTAAAACTCTGCTGGGAAGCCATCCTTGTGCCTTATTATGTTTCATTTGGAAAATTGCTTCTCTCACCTCTTTTTTTGTAAACCCCTCAATTAACAGCTTGTAATCTTTCTTACTAATCCGATTTACCTCCTCTAATTGTGATTCATTGAGGGAGAATGCATTTCTCTGTGATGACCCAAACAAATCCTTATAATACTTTGTAATGAAAGTTGTCAAATTTCCTGTCATTCGATTACTTCCCCTTCTTGTTCTAGCTGAAAAATCCTCGTTTTTCTTCTTTTTCCATTGGCCACCATATGGAAATATTTAGTATTATTGTCCCCTTCAAGCAAATCCTTAGTTTTTGCTCTTTGGAACCATTTTATTTCTTCTTCCCGAAGCAATTGTGTGATTCTATCGTTCACACTTTGCTTCGAGTCAAGCTCTTGCTGGATCAAAAGCTGGGACTCTGCTTTTATGTCCAGATCCTTGGCTAGCCTAAAAAGCTCCTCCTTTTCTCTTGGCGGCGGTCTTGGTGATCCTCATCGGATTGAAGTATTCAACCAAGATCGGCTAAGGTTTGTATACAGTGCAGGCTCATGTTTTGCGAGTATTTTGGCAAATCGGTCCGAATTAGGATCGTGGCAGGCGGCCACCAGCTCAGTGCCATCCGCGAGAAGATATTCCTATAATCTGGTCCAGCATTTTCTACTATGTGCATTCACCTACTCTTGGTATGGCTACTTCTAATAAGAGTATTACTTTGGTCCGAGAAATGTATAATACTGTTATGGTATAACAAACCTAACACTGGACTGCTTTGATGAATTCTTACTTGTGAGTTGTGACTTGTGCATGGCCGTACCGTTATACTACTACAAAGATCCATCGAGCTTGGCAACCTCGTCGATGTTTCACGAGACATTCCGCATCGTCGGCTTTTTAAGGCCTTCTTCCTTGGCATGTCTAGGATTTATATTTTTTTCTTAGCACGTTTGGTGAACATTAGAAGAATTCTTCGAGCCTCTAATCTAATTGGTAATAGGAAGGATTGACAAGAACTGAGGATCCAGTAGTACCTCTGAATCTAGCAATAGTAAGATTCTACCAAACTTCAAATCAAATACTTCAATCATTGTTTTATGAGTAAGAGAAAGATTAAGGATGTTCATTACCCTCATAAGTCGTAAATGAATATGTGACATTGTCCCAAAAACTATGAGTAATAATTATATATATGTCAACATCTTTTAGTTCTCTATAGTCCACCAAAGTACACTACAAGAAATTTGGCCTTCTATGACAAACCACATGTGACAAAAATACTTTTTAGTCACAAAAATAATGCGTTTATGACAATTTTTCTGTGGATGACAACCGTTTGTGACTAAAATGTGTTTTAGTCATAAACAAACTATCACAATGTGCTCTTCCCCACCCTTTTGCGACAATAGCACATGACAAAAGTGATCGAATGTGATTGTCATCAATTAAAAATTATATTTTTTTTTTAAAAAAACACCTTGTCACAACCACATGGATTCAGTCATGGCCTACTATCTTACTATTACTAATTGGAGGCTCCAAAGGAGCCACCACGTTAATTCTCACTAGATGCGCTAAGAAAAAAGATAAATCCAAGAAATTATCACAATAATTAAAAACATCCGACTTTTGATTTGGTAGACTCTAATCATCCTCACCAATATTAGCCATTAGATCTATTGAGATTTATTAAATAAATTACCCACCACTGCCATTAAAAAATAGCATAAAGTAACCCCTTAATTCTACATTAAATTTACCCACCTTTGCCATTATATGACATAATCCAACGTATATGTCTCCAACTAAATATCTTTTTTTCTTCAATGTATATACGATTATTAAAAAATTGTCTGATAGTCGTGGTGCGTGAAGGAATGATCTGTGCCATAGCCGATCGATCTGTTCACCCAAATACGTGTGTGCCATAGAGGAATAGCCTAAAATCTAGGTATCAGACTACAGCGAAAATTTCTGTCAAGCAGCATACATACAGAGGAAATCGGCGCATACATACAGGAAATCGGCGACTCGGCGACCAGCCGTGCAAAGGACCACCGACGCTCCATCCAGCTGCATGCAGGATTCAGAAGGACACCATCCAGCTGCATGCAGAAAGACGGAAGATCAGGCGTGCCAGCGTGTGTCAGCCAGGTCCTTCCATGTCGTCGCCGTCGTCGTCAAGATCACCACCGAGTCACCAGTCACGTAGTCTTGAATCCGGCGGTAACATGGGCTCATGGTTCAACATAAAGAGAGATCAACTCGAGTCTGCAGGTTACGATCCAGCACATCGTCAATTACTATATGCTCTCATCGTTCTAACGGTTAAACCAATCCAGTTGATCAGGTATGTTTTTGGTATGAATTAATGAATCTTCCTCTGTATCAGGCTTTTAGGTTTAGGTCATGCAATCCAATTTTGGTCCTATTATCCTATAAATATCTATTAGTTTCTCTCAATTTGTTGGTCAGTTGTTTGCTCGGCGTCGATTGATCCTAGGTATACTAGCTATTTAAAATTTTGGTTTGCATGGACAAGTTGGTCGTAGCAGCACAGGGGCTACAAATAGCATATTGTCAAGATTAACGTCAATATTCTTTTTTTGCGAACTTGGTTAATAGTATGTATATAAAATTGCTCACTATGTCATAACGAAAGAAAAATTTAGAATAACTCTCTAAATTGGCACCTATTTTAACCACCTCTGTATTCAAAGTAAAATCTAAGTTTGCATTCAAATTATCCATGTATGTCACTATGAATTTAATATAAAGTAAAAACTCTTAATTTGCATCCAAATTAGCTCGCGTCTGTTATAAAAAAATAAAAAATATCACTGAGGTAAATTTGAATATTAATATAAGATATTATGATAACCAACTCAATTTCCAAAAACGTACACTATATATATTTTCTAATTATGTGTTTTAGACAATTGTAAAGTTAAAATAATGCTACATTCAATCACGTAGACCAATTAAGGATGTATAAATTAGGATTAGTGTCTTTTTTTATACGAAATCAATCATGAAAAATATTCTCTTAACAAATCGTATAGCAATGACATGGACAATTCACATGAAGTAATACTAATATTTGATGATAATAAACTTCCTAAGTTAGTACTTTAAATAAGTTTACACACTTTGACTAAAATGTTATTTCATATAAATTTTGGAATTTATAGTTAGCACCCTGTGTTTATAAAAAATATCACTACACACATAAATATATGATATAATAACAAATTCAACATGTTAAGTGATAAGGTACAACATCAAAATTATATTTATGCCATTGTTATTATAATAAAAAGCCTAGCTTATGATTAATAATATTTTTTTAATAAAATGAAATATAAAAATTGAACTTAACATGTGGGGAAAAACACTAGGGTTTCCACCTAACATGTGGATTAAAAAAAATTCAAAAACTAGATTAACAGTCGAATCCTAAACTTTGGACTCATGATTTTAGAGAAAGCGATGCAACATAGCTTATATAACTTAAACTTAAGATTGAACTAAATATATATAGTGGTAAAAAGATAAATTCTAAAATTTTGAAAAAAGGGTACGGTAAACCAATGATAAACCACTGAAATTGTCATATAAAAAAATTTGGCTATCAATGGGTTACTCTAATCATTATTTATTATAATAGCAATCAAATCTATCTATTTTGTATAAAAATACCACCTTTATGATTGTGTTAAAAACACATAAAATTTGTATTTAATTCAATTTATTGACCCCTGCAACTAATAAACACATCTAAGCTAATTATAAAAATGTATCAAGTTATTTACCTGTTGTTATAATTGATAATTTAAGTAACCCCTTAAATTTGCATATAATTACCAAATCTTTTATTGTTAATAACATCACTTCAGATCTAAATCTAATAAACACATCTAAGCTAATTATAACTTTGAAGTATATATATCTACATTATACATTTAAAAACATTAATTTATTACAATTTGATTTAAGTCAAAATACATGTTGTGCCAACATGTAGATGAAGTAGACATGCATGATCAGTTATAAATATATATTTTATGTCTCAAAAATAATGAAAATGCAAATTATTTACAGTATAACCACTTTTTCACATACGATTTGTTAAAATGAATATTTGAATATCTTGGGACGTGGGGCGTTAATATAATCCACATCTAACTATACCTTCATACACTTTGATATTCCTGTGAAGTAAACAACCATTATTATAACTTTTAAATATTAATGTCCCGTTGAATATAACTTTTTGAGAATAAAAAAATCTTTAGCAATCAATGGTATTAAAACTTGAAAAATTAAAATCATTCATGGTGTCATAAGATATGGGCCGACTACAACAACTACCATAGTCTAAGCTAAAGTTTCAACTAAATGCATATTCTTCATAGATAGATCTATTCATAAGTTTATCACAAATAAATAGATGTTACGTTGTATCTGTTTCTTCTATGCCAAAAAAAATGAACAAAAAAGGTGTAAATTTAATGTATTTAACAATAACTAATACTATCTTTAAGATTGTAACCCGTGCGGAAGCACGGGTTGATGGACTAGTTTATATATAATTTGTGGAAATATATAATCTCTGGAAGTAAGTTCAACTCTATTTTCAACATTTAGTGTTAACGCTCAGTTTACCAAAAATATTCAAAAGGCTTTACAAAACTTATTTTGCTTAAAAAAAGATTTGAGCTTCACATAAATTTGGAAAAACTAAGAGCTAATCTCTCTCTCCGGCCATTTCTGGTATGGTACTCCTGCGCCACCTGCTTCCCTTGTTCCTAAAAAAAAAAAACGTCTTGACGTATATGTAGCTAAATTAACAAACAATGGATGAACATGCACACATGTGAGGCGCACTGTCTTGACGTTGTAAACACCTCGAGTATCACTTGATAACCTACAGATCGAGGATAATTAAAGTAAAGTAGTACAAATCTTGATCCATACTAGCTAGGCGATTAGACTAATCGCACCATGACCTGTAATGTCACATGCTGCACACATGTGCAACGCACTGTCTTAGATGTCGTAAATGACGACAAAGGAAGGGAAAGCATCCAGCGTGTCTATAGAGGATATAAAGTTGTGCAAATTTTTTGATCCACACCATTCCCAACCCACCTCTAGACAGCGAGAAGCACGGCGCACGCAAGTAGATGATTATGTTACGCAACAGAGCTGTACTGGTAGTCTGGTAACGGTACTATTATGTGCAAAGCGCGGGAGTGAAATGCCAAAAAACAAACAACTTTCAGGGGTGCGTTGTTCCCCAATGAGTTAATCTTAAATTAGCTCCTTGGCTTCTTCTGAACTTTCCTTGAAGCCAATAGGGAGATTGGTTGTTGAGTCGACGCAGCTCGGTCATCTACCAAACAAAAAAAAAAAAAAAAAAAGGGACAGGTCGAGATGCAACCTACCGACCAAATACGTACCATGCATGTGAACGCACTAGAGAGGAGGCAGCAGCACACTGCAGCTGGCTCCAGCTAGGTTTCCAAAGGGGAGCCATCCCTAGCAAGATTGCTCCCCTTCCACGACGCTCCTCACTTCCTCAGTCGTCAGTCCTCACCTTCTCTCCCGCTTGCTCACACCGTACCAGATCCGCCGCCGCCAGCAGGCCTCGGCGCCTTCCTCTCTTTCCCTACCCAATAGCCGGCATCATCAAGGCTTCGATCTCCAGCCAGATCCAGCTAATTACAGACCACTGAACACAGCTTAGCCATGCCTCTCCGTTGGCCCCTCCTAATGGAGGTGACCTGAACCTCAGCTAGCTCTAGATCTGCAGGTGCACACACTGACACACATACAAGAGACAGAGAGACAGAGAGAGCAAATATGGCAGCTGCCATAGTGAGTGCTTCAACGGGTGTGATAGGCACCCTGCTTCCCAAGCTCTATGTGTTGATACACGGGGAGTACAAGCTTCAGAAAGGAGTGAAGACCAAGATTGCCTTTCTGACAAATGAGCTGAGCAGTATGCAAACTCTGCTTGAGAAGCTGGCCAACAACGAGGAGAGGCTGGATGGGCAGCTCAAGGATTGGAGGAACAAGGTGCGCGAGCTCAGCTATGATATTGAAGACTGCATCGACCTCTTCATGCACAAGATGAGCAAAGGTGGTGATAAAGCTAACCTTGTCAAGAAGACTGCAAGTAAGATCGAAAAGATATGGCCACGCCGCAAGATTGACAAATTAATTGATGAGCTCAAGACTCGTGTTGAGGAAGAAAGCGGTCGTCGGTTGAGGTACAAGTATGATGACCAGGCTACTAATTTTAGTAATGTTGTTCATGTCGATCCTCGGTTGCCAGCTCTGTATGTGGAAGCAGAGAAACTTGTTGGTATTGATGGTCCAAGGGAGGGGATCATCGAGTTTCGATGAAGAATGATGACGATGGACATCAACTCAAAGTTGTATCTATTGTGGGTTTTGGAGGTCTTGGCAAGACAACTCTTGCATATCAAGTTTATCAAAAATCAAAGGTCAATTTGATGGCTCATGTTTCATACCGGTTTCCACGGAATCCTAATGTTGCCAAGATACTTGCTAATATGCACAAAGACCTCTGAGAGTCCAGTTGACCCATCGATGACGTGCGCCAACTCATAGACAAGCTTAGAGCATTCTTACAAGATAAGAGGTACGTACTTCCTTCATCATGTAAATATAGTGTACTATGAAGATCTTGGGACAGATTAAGAGATAATATATAGGACATTGTGTCATCACTTTGTTTCCTAACCAAGCAATCTAAAGCTTCTATTTTGTTGTACCGAGTGAATTGTCATTCGAGGTTTATTTGATTTCTTGTTTTTGTTTTTGGATTATCCATTTGGTGTTTCTAATTTTGCTTTCTTCTTATTAAATGTCATAGAAAATTATTTATCTAGTAAGAAAGAATGGCCCCACCTGATAATGCACTTATTTAATTTACTATCATGTTACTATAGATTAATTTTGTACTTACACTATAGTTCAATTTGGCAAGTCAAGGATAGCAATGTTATTATCTTAGTACTAACATTTCTTTCAATGTTATTAGCCCCTCCACGATCTCTTTCCTTCCCCACAAACCGAAATCATCATTCATCAAGGCACCTCCAGCGAGATCGAGCTCGGGTGCTTCCCGTGTTCCCACACCAGGACCTGGTGGCCAATTAGCCAAATACTCCGAGCCGTCGGTGTTCACAGCTAGCCATGCCTCTTCGTTGGCACCCCTAATGGAGGCTACCTAAAGCTCGGCTAGCTCAAGAGCTGGAGAGAGAGAGAGAGAGAGAGAGAGCAACATGGCAGCTGCCATAGTGAGTGCTTCAACGGGTGTGATAGGCACCCCGCTTCCCAAGCTCTATGCGTTGATACACGGGGGGAGTACAAGCTTCGTAAAGGGAGTGAAGACCAAGATTGCCTTTCTGGACGAATGAGCTGAGCAAAGATGCAAACTCGCTTGAGAAGCTGGCCAACAACGAGGAGAGGTTGGATGGGCAGCTCAAGGATTGGAGGAACAAGGTGCGGGAGCTCAGCTACGATATTGAAGACTGCATCGACCTCTTCATCCAAAAGATGAGCAAAGGTGGTGCTAAATCCACTCTCATAAAGAAGACGGCAAGTAAGATTGAAAAGATATGGTCACGCCACAGGATTGCTAGCCTAATTGACGAGCTCAAGACTCGTGTTGCGGAAGAAAGTGAACGTCGCCGAGGTACAAGATTGATGACCGTGACAATTGATTTTACCAAGGTGGTCCATATCGATCCTCGGTTGCCGGCATTGTACGAGGAAGCAGAGAAACTTGTTGGTATTGATGGTCCAAGGGAGGAGATCATTGAGTTTCTGGAGAATGATGACAATGGATATCAACTCAAAGTTGTGTCTATTGTGGGTTTCGGAGGTCTTGGCAAGACAACTCTTGCTAACCAAGTTTACAAGAAAATCAAAGGTCAATTTAGTTGTTCATGTTTTGTACCAGTTTCACGGAATCCTAATGTTGCCAAGATACTAGCTAATATGCTCAAAGAACTAGGGAGTTATGTTGACCAATCAGATGATGAACGCCAACGGATAGAGAGGCTTAGAGCATTCTTACAAGACAAGAGGTATGTACTTCCTTCGTCCTGTAATATAGTGTACTATGAAGATCTTGGGACGGATTAAGAGATAATATATAGGACATTGTGTCCTCACTTATTTCCTAAACATGCGGGTTGATAAGTGGATAGTAACTATATAATACATACTAAATTTCTGCGACAATTTAATGGAAACCAACTTTAGTCATTCTAAAATTTCTATTTTTTTATATCTCTTTCTTGTTTTATGTGCACCATATTTTTTTCAATGCTCATTATTCTCGTGTCTGAGTTTAAAACATTAACTATTAACCTTGTTCTAGTGGTTGCTTTACGGCTCCCTATCTACCACCGGATTGGGGCTTGTGAGGTGCTGGGACTTGGGGGAATCGGGGCGGCGGGCAATGTCTGGTTTCCCATCAAATTAGGTAACAGTTGACTAAATGAGATTGATGTTACCAAATATGGACCCTTTTTAAGGGTTTCGCCACGGTTGCCTCTGGCAGTTACAAAGTTTATATAAAAAATACAATTCCATCGATGAGCAATTACAGACCGGACTGGAACTTAGACCACTATGTTTTGGTGAGGAATGGGAGATAGGATTTTTTTACAGTGCGCAAACATGCACTTGCGGAGGTGGGGAGTTGAACTCCTGACTTGGAGCTTCCCACAACAGGGAGGTTCCAACCAAGCTATCATCTCATTCGCCATCAATGGACAATTATATTGTCAATTTACTAAATGCTCTCACATTGATGCTAAATATAGTCACAAACCAGTAGGACTAGATGGTCCAGATAGCACATGGCCAATAACACGGCAAATGGAGGTCTGAATGGTTTGGCTGATCTGATGCTTGTTCTTTCGCCCGATAAACTCTTGAACATCACCTAGCAAGATCCAATTGGGGAGACACGCGATGGAGGTGTCCTTGGTCAGCATGGCCACCTAAGTTGTTCACAAACCCGAGTCGTAGAGAGAAGCATAGACAACATAGGGTTGGAAAAGCTTGAGATACAAGAAAAGGGGGTCATCATATCCTAGTAGAAAACTTATTCCACATGTGTCGGTGTCTTGTAGACTGACGTGCAGCTCTAGGAAGATGATGGTAGCACTCAAGACACAATGAATTATATACTTGTTTGGGACGGCACCCTAAGTCTAGTCTGAGCGAATAGAGAGTTTGTATTCCTCGTTTAAAGTGTCCAAGGAGCTTACAATGGGTCCTTGTAAGCCAAGGGAAGGGATTCGAGTTAGGCTAAGGTTAAGTGTTGTGATATGTAGATGGTCCATAGAGAATGCAAGGCACCCCTTATATATCCTTGGGGCGTCTTACAATAGAAAGAGAAGGGTTCCCCCAACTCGAGTTGTCAAGAGCCCAAGGGAAGGGGGTCGTCATCTTGTCTTCGTCCTTGTCTCCATGTGTTGGATTGGTTGTGAGGCCTTGTTCCCCCCTTGCCAACATTGCCAAGGCATGGCACGTCGTGGTGACACCGTAGGATGTGTCACGACGTATTTGCTAGGTCTTGTTCCTACCGCCAAGGTGTGGTGCGTCAGGGTGATATGGTAGGGTACACCATGGTGACAGTGTCAAAATGGTGGTTTCACCAACACTACTACGTATTTTTTTTTACTGTGGCAGTTTTTTTAGATTGACCGTTGCTATTTTTGCAACCGCCATGGATCCTTAACCATGGCGGTTTTTTAGATTGCCTGCCATGGTTAAACGATTAACCGTGGTAGTTTTCTGCCTTGCAACCCGGCTTGACCGGCCTCCATTAACCATGGTGGTTTTTACAAAAGACCGCCACGGTTAAGATTTTCTAAATGGCTTGTAAAATAAATCTCGTAGTAATGCAACTTGTCCTATATATGGAGTATGGTCATGGTGTGGCTTATGTCCTCCTCATTTCCCGGAGCGTCGTGGCGCCCGATGCGGGGCGATAGCGAATAGCAATGAACCTTCCAAATTATAGGGCCCACATGTACTAATTATCGGTCGGTACAACGACCTTTAATAGCCACATATGTGCACCCATAACTTGAAAAGTACTATTAACTATTCCAACCAGGATCCGTTCACGAGGTCATTGCGGTATTACAACAGTTTTCATACATAATCGAGTAAAAACAAAGGAAGACTTATATTACAATAATTTTACATCCATTTATCCAAAACAAGTTTTACAATATATAAGTAGGAGTAGCGAGAAAGTTTATTACATATCTTACACTAACGGACCACGCCCACGGGTCTCACAACTCACTCATAGATCACTATCCTCACGATGGATGCGTCATGCAACACGGTCTGTCGCGGACATGACTACCTAGTCACGCAACATGGGTTAACAAACCACGATGCGGGGAGTACTCAACAAGTCTTACCGACTAAGAAAAATAGGAGAAGACTTCGGGAATCTTTGGTCTAATAGGATTCAAGGTAAGGTTTTTTAGCGAGAAATCAAGGACTCTTTTTTTTTTGAAAAGCTCACTAGTAGTGAATCCTTACTTTCAATGTTTTAATCCCAATTAAGTTTCTCACCTACTCTAGGTGATCTTACACTAGAGCACACCCTTCTTATATATTCCATCACTTATTCCATCTCTTCATAATTCCATAAATAATCTACGATGTAAGGGGAAACCAGTCTCCATGTCCGAGAAACACGGCGATTTCGAAATTGATTAACCCAGTGGGGGAGTTCTTTCCACCACGACATATGTAGCACCTAAGCTTGCATATATCAACCCTTTTCTTGGATACTCAAAAGCGGAACGGCGTCCTCGCCACCCCGAAACCGGTACACACCTCACACCACAGGAATCTAACCCACGGGCATCCGGGACTTTAACCCACGAGTGTACACGCGCTACTCCGCCATCTCTCCACTCCCGGTCTTGGCGGTTATGCGTTTCGATTTGACACCCCCAGATCGGGCTTAGGAGTATGTGGTCGATTACTAGTTTAGACTATCACGGGGGCGGCGCCCGACGAGGCGTGCCATTGGTCAAAAAGACCTCGGTAGCGGTGCGTTCCATAGTCTCGATCCACATTGCTTACAACGAGCGGTCCTTAATCGACAAGCCGGAAATACTACTGCTGAGACTCCATTCTCGGTGCAAATTACCGACGGTCTCAAATTTTAATACCATATCCCCTATGGTTTCATCATATAACATCCTTGTTCATCAAATGCCCATTCGGGCTATCTTATCGACTTGTCACATTTTGACTCAAAAGGCTAACTAGTTTATACGGCTTAAACATTTCTAAGTATTTTTACAAAGCTTTATTGTCAAGGTAGATATCATTATAATCAAGGATTGGTAATGATCAGGAGTTGTCACACAACTCCTATCACCTAATTGATGTATAAAGCAAAGGTGACATAAAGATTTCTAAAAACACAACCCGCTGTTTAAAAATACTTTGAAATGCTTAAATAACCCGACTAAACTAGGATCAGAATTTTGAGTCAAAATGTGACAAGTCTTTAAGATAGCCCGAATGGGCATTTGATGAACAAGGATGTTATATGATGAAACCATACCGATATGGTATTAAAATTTGAGACCGGCGGCGGTAATTTGCACCGAGAATGGAGTCTCGCAGTAGTATTTCCGCTTGTCGATTAAGGACCGCTCGTTGTAAGCAATGTGGATCGAGACTATGGAACGCACCGCGCCCGAGGTCTTTTGACCAATGGCACGCCCGTCAAGGCCGCCCCAGACAGTCGAAACTAGTACCGACCACATACCTCCCTGCAAGCCCGATCTCGGGGTGTCAAATCGAAACGCATAACCGCCACCGGGAGTGGAGAGATGGCGGAGTAGCGTACACTCGCGGGTTAAAGTCCCGATGCCCGTGGGTTAGATTCCCAGGGTGTGAGGTGTACTGTGCTCGGGTGGCGTAGGACGCGGTTCCGCTTTTGAGTATCCAAGAAAGGGTTGATATATGCAAGCTTAGGTGCTACATATGTCGTGGTGGAAAGAACTCCCCACCGGGTTAATCAATTTCGAAATCGCCGTGTTTCTGACATGGAGACTCGGTTTCCTTACATCGTAGATTATTTATGGAATTATGAAGAGATGGAATAAGTGATGGAATATATAAGAAGGGTGTGCTCTAGTGTAAGATCACCTAGAGTAGGTGAGAAACTTAATTGGGATTAAAACATTGAAAGTAAGGATTCACTACTAGTGAGCTTTTCAGCAAAAAGAGTCCTTGATTTCTGCTAAAAACCTTACCTTGAATCCTATTAGACCAGCATTCCTGAGTCTTCTCCTATTTTTCTTAGTCGGGTAAGACTTGTTGAGTACTCCCGTACTCGTGGTTTGTTAACCCATGTTGCAGACCAGGTAGTCATGTCTCGCACAGACCGTGTTGCATGACGATCCATCGAGGATAGTGACGATGAGTGAGTTGTGAGACCCGTGGGTGGTCCAAGTAGTGTAAGATATGTAATAAACTTTCTCGCTACTCCTACTTATATATTGTAAAACTTGTTTTGGATAAATGGATGTAAAATTATTGTAATATAAGTCTTCCCGCTGTTTTACTCGATTATGTATGAAAACTTTGTAATACCGCAATGACCTCAGAACGGATCCCCGTTGGAATAGTTAATAGTACTTTTTCAAGGTTATGGGTGCACATATGTGGCTATTAAAGGTCGTTGTACCGATAATTAGTACATGTGGGCCCTATAATTTGAAGGTTCTCACATACCGGCATCGAGCCTCCGTTACTAGTGTTACTTTGTAGCATTACTTTACACAACTTCAAAAGGATTTGGGTCAAACTAATTTTATTCTTACTTTGGTCCAAATTGCTTATCCTCTTATCTTATTTTTATTGAAAAACTTTCTTATCCTATTTCAAAGGAATATAAGTGGAGTAGCATTATATATTGCCCTACTTATAAAATCTTTTAATGCAAAAAGTTTTATTGATTGTTACGTAGGTTCGATTCATGCATCATGTTAAATCACTTGTTAATGTTTACTTTCCCCTTTAATGTGGTTTTGGGTTAAGTAGTATCAACCCTATTCTTGCTAACCTTTAGATCCTCCTACCTAAATCTTGGTAATCTGATCATAACCATTCTACAGGATGGCCTGTACTAAAATGACTCCTAGGAAGAAGACAGGACCAAAAGTGTCCCTCATCACCCGGCTTGCGGCAAGAAATGATCCTGAAGCAAGTACCGGTCATACTACAACTTATGAAGGAAGCGTTAGCAAGTCCAAGAAAGATCCTCAAGAAGAGATTGAGCGTCCGACGAGAGAATTGGATCAAGCTACCGAGAGATAGATGCATTGGTGCAATTCAAATTGGAAAAAGCGCAAGTCGAGTTGGAGCGACGCACTCAAGACTACGGAAAATGTAGTCAAGCCTTGATTGAGACGGTCCACGAGAAGACAATGAAAGCTTCAAAGCATCGGTGTGATCATCTAATTCAAGATAATCGAAATTTAGTAGCTTATGCGATTCAACTGAAGCTCAAGAAGTTAACCTGAATGTACAAATTCAGCATATGAATGATCTCCTCAACCCAAATCACCAACCCCAGGCGGTACAAGATGATTTGGTTATAGTAATCCAAGAGGATGTGGAAGAAGAGGAAGATCCGGAAGAAGTGGAGCCTCACGTTAGTGACAATGAGTCGAGAAATGACCCTTGAGTAGGAACAAGATTTTTGTAGAATATGTAACATAGCTTTGTTTAATAGTAAGCTTCTTAGATGAGCCTTGGGTAGACAAAGAGTGGGAACCTTGTTTTATGAATAAGTTATATGTGTTTGTTTCAATTTGTATTTTCTTTTGAAGTTTAATAAATCTGGTTGGGTGATATATAGTTTTGTATTGAAAAGCGGATGTCGCACAACAACAATACCAGCTCCCGAATAGGAATGACCTTCCAAACCCTCCACCGGTTCAACTAACTTGACCGATGCTATTGCGGCTTTGGTTCAAGCCACCACTAAGAACTCTCGTCTGATACAGAAAGTGGCTCGCCAGAATCAGAATAATCATCGTGGCAACAGAGATCGACATGATCAACAGGATGAAACCTCCTACCCAGAATTTACTGCCACTAAACCTCTGGTTTTCAATAAAGCTGATGAACCTCTAGAGGCGATGATTGGCTCTGCACAATGGACCAGAAATTTGAGTTGATTACCCGCACCAATACCAAAAGCCATATTTTGCAGCCCAACAACTCCTCAAATGCAGCGGAGCTTGGTGGAAAAATTTTAAAGTTTGCAAAAGCCAATGAGGGCATCGATTACTTGGACTGAGTTCAAAATGCTTTTCAAGCTCATTTTATTCCTAGGGGAATAATGGCTAGAAAGTTAGATGAATTTCTCGTCCCTAAGACAAGGAGAAGAGTCGATAATGCAATATGTTGGGAAATTTAACCATCTGTCACAATATGCCGCAGCCCATGTAGATTCCGATGAAAAGAAGAAAAATTGGTTCATTCAAGGTCTCAACCCTAGACGCAAGCCATGATGAATGTGCGAGACACACGGATACTTATCACGAGGTAGTAAATATGGCTATCTCTTCGAGGAAAAGTATCGTGTTCTCGAGAATATGAGAATAAGGGAAGTCGGGGGAAGAAAAAGTTTGGTGGATCTTCCGGGTGGTAAAACAAAAACGCCCAAAGATTTCTTATCATCCTGTAAACCACAATCATCCATTCTATCGTCCCGGTATCAACAAAGATAGCGTTCCTTTATTTTAAACCCGCCGCCAAGCGACCCCCTATTATCCCCTCGGCCGTGCCCCGAGCATTCGTCCCTCCACCACCTCCAAACCACAATTATACTTGTTTTAATTGTGGAAAGACTGGTCATATGGCTCGAATGCCCCAATCCCCGACAAGTATAATCCAAACTATCAAGGAGTTTAAATCCGCCGCAACCCAAGCGTAAAGATCGGAAGGGAAAGGGTGAGAAGAAAACCGGGAAGGTGTATTACACCGATGTCGAGAAATACCGCTGGGAACCAATCATGATGGGTATGTTCCCCGCCGCTAAACACCACTACTTGATAATATTATTTGATTCCGGTGCATCGCATACATTTATCGATAAAACATTTGTGATGAAACATGAGATAGCTATTGGGGAAATGAAAGATGAATTCATTATACACTCACCCGGGGGCGCATGAGTACTAAAGAAGTGGTATATCGGATCCCTATAACATTAGGTGGATATGATTTCCCCACCAATATGATAGTTCTAAAGGATCAATAAATAGATGTGATCCTTGGTATGAACCGGGCGCACTGCTATGGTACTATTATAGACACTTTCAATAGAACTATCAAAGTGAAGTTACCCGAGGAGAATTATGAACTCCTTATTCAACTTCCAATTGTAAAGAGGGCGCTTGAAAAAGTATGTGCAACTTGTGTTAAAGAGATCAAAGACATCCCAAGTATCGCGAGTTTTCGGATGTATTTCCGGATGATTTACCCGGACTACCACCGGAGAGAGATGTTCGATTCGGATAGAATTGAAACCGAACCGCTCCCATCTCTCGAAGAGCTTACGTAATGGCACCAAAAAGAATTGGCCGAAATGAAAACTTCGATTACAAGAGTTATTAGAAAAAGGGTTTATTAGACCAAGTTCTTCACCTTTGGGATGTCCGGCCATTTTTGTGAAAAAGAAGGATCGGACTTTGAGAATGTGTATAGATTATCGTCCCACTTAATGAAGTGACGATCAAAAACAAGTACCCTCCGCCTCGGATTGATTTACTCTTTGATCGATTAGCCGGAGCTAAAGTCTTTTCAAGATTGATATGAGATCGGGTATCATCAAATCGAGGATTAAACCCGAAGATATTCCGAAGACCGCATTTACCACCGGATCACGGTCTTTCACGAATATTTGGTTATGTCCTTTGGTTTAACAAATGCCCCGGCTCATTTCACGTACTTAATGAATCTGAGTGTTTATGTCGAATTGGATAAGTTCGTGGTGGTATTTATTGATGATATCCTTATCTATTCCAAGAATGAAGAAGAGCATCTGAGCATCTCGTAATAGTTTTAAAACGATTGAGAGACCATCACCTATATGCTAAATTTAGTAAGTGTGCCTTTTGGTGAAAAAGTACAATTCTTGGGTCATGTGCTATCATCGGAAGGAGTTGCCGTTGACCCAAGCAAAGTTAAAGATATCCTCAACCGGAAACCACCAACGATTTCTCATGAGGTCCGTAGTTTCCTTGGAATGGCGGGATATTACCGTCGATTCATTCCTCGACTTCTCTAGGGTAGCAAAGCCTATCACGAGTTGCTAAAGAATCGGACCAAGTTTGCTTGGTCACCGAGTGTGAGCAGGCTTTTTCGGACATTGAAGAATGCACTAACCACGCCCCAGATTTTAGCCCAACCAGATATTGAAAACCCATTTGACGCCTATTGTGACGCATCCGGTATTGTTATTGGTTGTGTGTTAATGCAAGAAGGCAAAGTTATTGCCTATGCATCACGCCAACTAAAGCGGCACGAAAGAGCATTATCCAACCCATGATCTAGAGCTAGCGGCGGTGGTTCATGCTCTAAAAATCTGGCATCATTATCTGTTGGGTAATACTTGTCATGTTTATACAGACCATAAAAGTCTGAAGTATATTTTTACCCAGTCAGATTTGAATATGCGCCAGAGAAGATGGCTAGAGTTAATTAAGGACTACGATATAGAAGTGCATTATCATCCTGAAAAGGCAAATGTTGTTGCCGATGCACTTAGTCGAAATCCTCAGTGTAATTGTCTTACGGCCAACATAAGGGATAAAACTCTATGTCAGGAACTAGAGAAATTGAATATATAAATTGTTGAACATGGTATGGTAACCAATGCTACCGTAGAATCAACCATCAAGTATCAGATTATTGATGCTCAGAAGATAAGTAAAGGCATAGCACATATCAAGGAAAAAAGTAAGAAGTGGAAAACCCACTTGTTTCGAAATTGATGAGTCGATGTGCTATGGTTTAAGAATCGTTTGGTGGTACCAAAGAATCCCGAGTTACGTCAACAAATCCCGGATGAGGCCCATCGACCGGATATTCTATTCATCCCGGAAGTACCAAGATGTATCGATTTGAAGCAAAGATACGGTGGACAAAAATAAAAATCGAGATTGCCGATATGTAGCTGAATGTGACACGCGTGTCGGCGAAAGTAAAAGCTGTGCACATGAAAGCTGCAGGGCAATTACATCCTTTGCCCGTCCCCTCTTGGAAGTGGGAAGAAATCGTTATGGACTTTTATTGTCGGTTTACCCCGAACGACAAAAAGGGTTCAACTCTATCCGGGTTATAGTTGATCGACTTACCAAGATAGCCCATTTTCTACCAAAAAATGATAAGTATAAAGCAATAGATTATGCCAAGTTATATGTCCATCGGATTTTTCGGTTTACATGGAGCACCAAGGCACATTGTAATGATAGAGGTTCTTTGTTTATGTCCAAATTTTGGAAACAAATGCAAAAAGTCACTTGGTACCAAACTAAATCATAGTTCAAAGTTATCATCCCCGCACAAAATAGACAAACGGAAAGAGTTAATCGATTCTAGAAGACATGTTGAGAGCATATATTCTCAATTATTCGAGAAAAGTGGGATGACTGTTTACCATTAGCGTAGTTTGCCTATAATAATAGTTATCGTGAAAGTATTCAAATGGCACCGCTTTGAGGCTCAGATGGTCGCAGATGTAGAACCCCATTACATTGGTCGAACCTCGAGAAAGATGGTTCTACGGAGTAGATCCGGTAAATGAAGCCGAAGAAAAAAAGTGAGATTTGTGCAAGATAAATTAAAAGCGGCACAATCTCGACAAAAAAAGAGTTATGCGATAAAAGGCGTAAATTTTTGGAGTTTGAAGTAGGGGATTATGTGTACTTGAAAGTGTCGCCCATGAAAGGAGTAAATTGCTTTGGAATTAAAGGTCGTTGTACCGATAATTAGTACATGTGGGCCCTATAATTTGGAAGGTTACATTACAAGAACAATCACTGGTCCATAGTTAATATGATTGACTGTGATGTTGTCGAACCCAACCCCCATGAGTCGGGTCTAGGGTCTTTCACATGCCTGAATTGATTGGCTGGAGGTCGTGCGTCCCATGCCCACAGCCGGATGGTCCGCACGACCGTCCATCAAGTCAGCCCCGCCGTCGGAGTCATCATGTCCGTGCAGGTGGTCTGAAGGATGGTGCTTCACCCCTAGGTCTTGTGAACCGAGGGGCGGTCGTTCTTCTCTGCCATGAAGGCATAAGCGATGCATGCTTATCCCATCGGCATAGCCGTACTTGATGATCCCAACCACTCCTTCTACTCACTCCGTCCTAGAAAGCTTGTTGTCCTAGGAATCGACGTGCATACCAAGAGGAAAACCAAAAGACCTGTGTACCTATACATTTCTCTTTCTCTCTCCTCTTCCTCTATTCCCATGACGCCTCATTGAGAACCATGCCCACCGTGCCAAGCACCACACCACGTTGTACTCGCCTCACCAAGCACCGTGCTCACCTCACCGGTGACTGATCTAGCAAAGGGAGCTGCCGTGAGATGAAGATGAAGGTGGGTGGAGAAGAGGGGTTCGCCGCTGTCACGGCCTCCATGCCGGTGCAGGAGAAGAGGAGGGAGGGTATGACCTCCGTGCGGCGGTCGTATGCCTCTCGAGCTCGCCGACGGCTACGCATGGATCTTGCTGGGCTGGTGCACGGATACCACTCAAGATCCATCGCTGCATTCGCGCGATGGCGGTCGTCCGAGGCACCACAGATGCGGCCTCCGCACCAGTGGGCCTTCTCCACCTTCATGCTAGTGAGGACGGGTGATGGCAGGATTGCTAGGTGCTTGTCAAGACCGACATCTCCATCCCTGTCTCCATCCTGTCCTCATCTCTGGCAGATGCTCGGGTGGTGCGGCCGACCTCCCCGGGCGGCGGCTTTGCTTCGACACCAGTCTCTGGATCTGCCTCTACCTAGGGACAGAATGGAGGAGGCGAGGTGGAGCTGGTGTGGAGAGGACAAGGTGGGAAGGAATGAGCAGATCGAGGAGGGAGCAAGGGCTACACGATATGCTGATGAGCCTAAAACGACTTCGTTTGCGGGACAAATTTTGAATCGTAGAACGACTTGTAGTTTGGGACAGAGGGAGTACTTTCTAGTTAGCTGGGATCGAGGGAGGTCGAGCCGATGGGGTATCGTGCGATGGAAGGAAGGAGAGGTCGAGGCAACATGCGGTCCGACGTAGGATGGACTAAGGTGGGCTTATTGGTCCCAGGCCGCAGCCTGCTCGGCTGTCTGGGCTTCTCTTTATGCCGGGCCATGAGATACTCCGGGTATTTGACACTAACAACATGCAATTTACAAATTTCCCATGAGATCAGATGAATTTCCAAGATAAAGTCACGGCTTGGCCTCGGACTAACAAAAGTGACTCAAGCTGGTTTTGGCCTTGACCAATTTTTGCTGGGTTCGCCGCAGCCTCCGCTGATACTAGGCTGGGCTAGTTTTCCAAGATGTTTTCAATGTTTGCCAGTTTAACCTAAATTCGATCCTCTTTGTTTACACATGATTTTTCAGTCCATCTTCAGTTCTCCTGATCATATTTTGGCTATCAACACTCACCGTTTGAAGTGAAATCATTATTGAACTCGTATTTGCAGTTACTATGTTATGACACAATGACGAATGCCTTTTGCTGTTTGATATCCGATGCACTGGTTTTAAATGAGAATATGTTTATTAGAAACTATGCACTGTTCGGTGGCAAAACAAAGGTAGCAAGATTATTATCTTAGTAGTACTAACATTTTTTTCAACTTTTTGTAGGTATTTCATTGTTGTTGATGATATTTGGAGCAAAGAAGCATGGAAACTTGTGAAGTCCGCTCTACCTGAGAACAGTCTAAACAGCAGAATAATTACAACCACAAGAAAAAGCAACGTGGCCACATCATGCTGCACCGGTTTAGCAGGATATGTCCACAACATTCAACCTCTAAGCGACGTACAATCCCAACACTTATTTTTTTTAGAGGGTTTTGAGAACAGCTCTTCATGCCCTCCTCACTTGGAACAAGTGTCTTTTGGAATCCTAAAAAGTGCCATGGTTTGCCATTAGCTATTATCACTATCGGGGAGCCTGCTTGCTGGGAAATCCAACAAGCTTCAATGGGAGCATGTGTACAATTCTATTGGTTCTTCTGTTAGACACGAAGGAATGAGAGACATACTTCTTCTTAGTTACTATGATCTTCCATACCATCTAAAGACCTGCTTGCTGTATCTTAGTATGTATCCGAGAGGATTCGATGATTCGACGAGAGGAGCTAATATCAAGGTGGATAGCGTAAGGGTTCATCACAGAAGAGAGGGGTCAAACAGTATATCAAGTTGCCGAGAGTTACTTCAATGATCTTGTAAACAGAAACTTGATCCAACCACTGCACATTCTGTATGATGGCAGTGTAGAAACTTTTAAAGTGCATGATATGGTTCTTGAGCTTATTGTATCCCTGTCAAATGAAGAGAATTTTGCCAGCATAGTGGAAGGACAAAGCTATAATGGTTGTGCTCACAAGATTCGTAGGCTCTCAGTACAAACTGAAAATGTGGGAGATGAAGTCATGCAGAAGATTATGGATAAGTGGTCGCAGGTTCGTTCCATTAGTTTTTATCATATGCAAGAGCAGGGTATTTTTCATCTGAAAAAGCTTCATCATCTGAGAGTACTCATTCTTGACTGTGCTAGCCATCTTGGTAATCAATACATCAAATATGTAAGCAGCCTTTTCCAGCTAAAATTTTTGAGTATCCATTCTATTCATGTTACTGAGCTTCCGGAGGACATTGGGAACTTGCAGTATTTACAAACATTAGATATACGTGGCACTCAAATTAGTAAATTGCCACCATCCATATGCTATTTGCAAAAGTTGGTGCGTCTACTTGCATTCTCTGTTGAAGTCCCCGATGAGATTGGAGAACTACAGGCCTTGCAGGAGTTGTTAGGTGTATGGAAGTTCTCCATAAAATTGGTTGAAGCGCTTAGACGTTTGAGTAATCTGAAGAGGCTTAGCATGGATATGGCTGACAGAGAACAACTCGGTCAAGATATGGGAAGATATGAGGAATCTTTGAAGTCATGTCTTGCTGAGATGGGTAATCATGGGCTCCAATCACTGGAGATTAGTGACTATAATGGTTTGCTGACAGAAGAAATGGTTGATTTCTTGTGCTCCAATCACTGCAAATATCTGAAGAAGCTTGATGTATACGGAGCTGGCATCGCTCGCTTTCCAAAGCAGGTGGCGTCTCTTGTTAATCTCACCTATCTTAAACTTGGGTTTCTCAGGATTCAGCAGGAAGATCTCTCCATCATTGGGGGCATACCTGCTCTGCTCTATTGCGAGTTATACGTACTCAATGCTCCTGATGAAAGGCTTACCATCGGCAGAAAATTATTCCCATGCCTTAAAGAGTTCCGGTACATCCATAATCATTACGGAGGTGGACTAGAGATGTTGTGCTTACAGGAAGGGATGCCCGAGCTCCGAAGGTTAGAACTTCGATTTAGAGCTCAGGAAGCAGAGTCCAAGATGGGGTTTGAGTTCAGCTTCGAGCACCTTGCAAGCCTAGAGCACATCAAAGTAGTAATCTATACATATGAGGCCACCAGGAGCAGGGTGGAGGCAGCGGAAGCTGCCATCATGGCCGCGGTCAGCATGCACCCAGGAAGTCTAAAGTTTTATCTGCATCACGACTGACCAATAGTCGACGAGTCAGAAATACAGTCTGGATGAGTTGAATTTTCTCTCAGAATATTATGCGCAGGAGTTGCGGTTCTTTTGCCATCTCTCTCTCATGTGTCGCTACTTTTGATGAACATTAATACAACAATACCTCGATGATGACTAGACATCAGTGGCGGAGCCAGGAACAATTTAGAGGTGTGGCGGGGGTACATTTATATAAAATTGCATAGTAAAATCTAAGGGCTAAAAAAAAATATTGTGTAAACATATTATTTTATGACCAATAAATCTAATTTTCTGAATTAAATAAGTACCTTTCATTATGTAACAATCAGTCATAGCGCTAGAGTTCTATAGCTTTTTAGAATAGAAACAGTTGGACCGATTTGCCTAGACTCTGCTGCCTTCTCTCCATTCTGTTTGCTAATTATAGCCCAATCAACATGAGACACACCCGCGCCTGGCAACCAACATGCATCGATGCATACCCACACCATGTCTATTAAGTATTTTATACGAATTTTTAGGTGTGGCAGCCGCCCAACCTTGCCATACTGTTGGCTCCGCCACTGCTAGACATGTGTCTTTGGGTCGGGTCTCCGCTGGTGTTTGGTCAGATGTGAACGTCATATTTCACCCGTGGGTGACCCACAGAGCCCCAAATGTATGTTTTTCTTCTTTGTTTTTTCCCTCACAAAAAAAAAAATAGAGGTCTAGAATTAATGATGGCTGTATTTCTATGTAACTTTTTGCGATTATTTGTATGGACTATGGTGTCTGCATAATATGTACTAGACTAAATTTAAGTTGTTGAGAACTTCCTATTCATTTGTGATGATAAATTGATAATTATGTGCTATTGTTCCTCAAATTTTATAATATATGTTGTTTTTTTATTTACACGCCTGCAAGTGACATGAGACCCACAGGTTATTCGTGAGTGCAGGTGCAGGTGTGGCATTGCACCTACAGATCTTATTAAGTGTCGGTGTAGTCAAATATCACAGCCGCTAGGCCCGCTACTGAGGACTAATTTACTCCGCCCTATATGTCGCTGGTGAAAACTTGTCCAAAATAAGACCTGTCTCGGCCCACGATAGGAAAACGCATGCCCACCGCCCAACGATTGGGAAACGGGATTTCTTAATATCTTTCTAAAGATTTTTGTTTCTATTTTCTTCCACTTTTTGTATGTTCAGATGTATATGTGTTGTATGTGTTGCCACTTTTTTTTTTGTCATTCCAGATTTTGATTTCCTGAAAGTGGAAGATAATAAGCATAAAGGTCTTCTAGAATCTACTATGGTAATGTTTATGCATATGGCGTGGCAACTAGTGATTTGCTAAAAAAGTGAAAGACAACAAACAAAGAAATTTTTTAGGAGATGAGAAAAGTACACAGTACTAGGCTGACTGGGAGGAACCACAGGCCAAAAGGACCATTGCATTTGAAAGCCTGTGTTGTTGGTAGAGAAGCTATGCGGCTCTTACCTAATGTGCACGAAAGCCTGCCCGCAACCATTTTTGGCAGGAACTGTGCCTCGAAAGTCGTATTCACTTGAAAGCATGTGCTTGTAGAGCAGGAGGATGTGACCATGCGAAAACGAAGCCCTTTTTATGCACAATCAGCACTATGGTTGGTTCATATTCCGAAGTATTTTCTTACTGTCACCATGTTATGATCAGCAAACAATGGAGTGTGATTTCATTTGTCACGCTCTACCTAGTTAACCTGCACCTTACACTTTCTATTTATGATCCTTTTTTCTAATCATTTTCCATAAAAAAAAACTCTATGGGCTTACCAACTTAAATTAAGCACAGACTTGGGCCTGTTTGTTTTCCTCCCAACTTATACAAGCTTGGCTTAGGGTCAGAATAGTCAGATCAGGGACGGGGGCTCTGAATAGCCTCTGCTGCTCATGTTCTGCGATTTGCGAGTACTTTGACATATCTGAACTAGGGATCGCTGCAGGCCACCAGCTCAGTGCCATGTGTGAGGAGATATTGTCACAATCCTGTCCACTGTCCTGCGTCTCAGTGTACTCTGTTCAGATTATATATACACTCTCTGTTTTCGTTTCTACTACATGAGGCTGCAGGTATGACAGGAATTCCATTGTGGAGACTCCCGTGTACTGCCTGCAACTTCTTTTCGAAAAAAGAAATTAAAGAGGAAAAACTAAGGACCGACTTATTCCATTTTCTGATGTGTGTAGTGTTTGTTGAATATTTAGGCATATTGATATATTAACCCATAAAAACGACATCATGTATGCTAACAGGAACATTATAGGCATAGATAAACTCAACATGCTACTGCAACTAGCATCATATGCTAAGCCTAGTACTCCAACAGTAAGCAATAGCATTAAGAGATTCGGTTTATACCCTTGGGTGATTCCGCCGGTACCCGCGGTAGGAGGATCACCAGAGCCGGAGGCACTCCTCGTCGGCGCCATTGGTGCAGCGGAAGGAGCAGTCGCGGCCGAGAGAGCGCTCCCCAAAAACTTGATTGCCCGCTACCCGTGCAGGTACGCGATGCGGATAGAAGTTCCGAGACCTGCTTCGCCCGGAGTCCCCCTCGCGGCGCCAGGGATCTCAGGCCGGAGATGCGAAGACTCAGCTCAAGCTCAGGACAGTGGAATGAGTGTGGCGGCTGCTTGGATGGGGATGACAGGATGAGGCGGCGGCGGCGGCGCGCGTGGCCCCCCATGTTCCCTCTCACCCCTCACAGAGAGCATCAACTAACTCACTATTTAAGTTAAGCACTCTCTCAGTGAGTGTACCATGTGGTACTAATCCCACTCCACTTACCATAAATGTGTGGGCCTTTGGAGTTTCCTTGATTAATTGCTAGTTAACTAATGGCTAAGCCCAATTAATCTAACAGTGTTTGCCTCTCTGAAGGTTCCATCCATGCTGACTAACTGATGGGTCGTACTTGTCTTCCAGGATCAATAACAGTAACAGACATGTGTAACAACAGGTGATGGCGTCCTGATAATAGGTGTCGCCTGATCACTGAACAACTATTAATGTTGGCCCAAAAACATTGGATTTATTTAACACGAACCAAGTATTAATCATGAATATCCACCTGTCTGGAAAGAGCTCCCATACAAGACAGCATGGGCCATATAAATAGCCTGAAAATAGTTGTTGCCTGAATACCGAACAATCCGAACAATTCAACAACAGACACAGTTCAGAAAAATATCATAATGATTTCCTTACTGTAACAAAACCAATATGCAGGGCCGAAAAAAAAAGACTCATTTCACTCAACATGAATCATGTATATAAAAATAAATAAATAAACATTGTGGACGTCGCTAAAACCTGAAACGGTGCAGCAAGCACCGGGAAACAGAGGAGCAAGTGTCAGTTACAACCTGATCAACTGACTGGATTGATCACAGGGCACACGCATATTGACGAGCAGTACACGAGACGAGCAGACATCGTGGTGCAGATTTTGCGGGTGGTGCAGATTTTCGGTGTCTGATTTGCTATTTGTCTGTATCGACTCGACAGTGTGGCCTGATCATCGGAGTTCCTTGCTCGGTGCGACGGTGCACCACGAAGTCAAGAACGAAGACCCAGGTCGTCGTCGTCGTCGTCGTCGTCGTCGGTGGGTCCACTTGGATGCGGTCTTCGTCTTCCCTTGAGTCGTCCCTCGTCACCTTGGCCTCTCCTTCCCAGCAAAACAGGCAGCCGCCGTCGCCTTGCTCCTCCACCGCTCTCCATCAGCGAAACACAGCCAGATCCACTCCCACCGCCCGCTCTCAGGCCTCGACTGTACCTCCATTCTTTTCTTTCTTCCCGTAGCCCGAATCAAGCAAGGAACATCCTAACCAGATCCCCGTGTCCCCGCCTGGTGCTCAGGTCGTATGTTGCCTTGCCAATGGCGGCAGCAGCCATGCCTCTCCGTCGGCGGTCCCTGGTGACCGGGAGGTCCGGGACTACCTGAACTTGGGCGTGCTCCGAGGATCTGCCAAGCAAAAGTTCCGCGCAGGCAGAGCCACAGAGCATTCCACGGCGACGGTAAGAAATCAAACACACACTTTTGCATTTGCAGCCACAGCAGGCAGAGCCGCCGACGCATTATTTCTAAATATACACTCTTGCAGCTGCAACCACAGAGCAGAAGAATCATTTCTGCATCCACAAGCGAGAGAGGGACGGAGGTTGTGAGAGACGGAGGCAGTCTTGCATTTGCAACCACATCAGCCAGTCGCCGACACATTGTTTTACATATACACAGTATTGCAGTTGGAACTACAGCAGAAGAATCATTTCTGCATCCACAAGCAAGAGAGCGACGGAGGTTGTGAGAGAGACAGAGGCAGCAATATCTGTGGTTGGTGCTATAGTGAGTGCTTCAATGGGTGCGATTGGCACCCTGCTTCCCAAAGCTCTCTGAATTGATAGAAGGGGGTACAAGCTTCGAGAAAGGAGTGAAGACCAAGATCGCCTTTTCTAAGGGATGAGCTGAGCAGCATGCAGACTACGCTTGTGAAGCTGGCCAACAACGAGGAGAGGCTGGATGTGCAGCTCAAGGATTGGAGGAACAAGGTGCGTGAGCTCAGCTATGATATTGAAGACTGCATTGACCTCTTCATCCACAACATGAGCAAAGAAGATGTTGAAGTCAACCTTATACGTAAGGCAATAGGTATGATTCAAAAGATATGGTCACGCCACAAGATTGCTAACCTAATTGATGAACTCAAGACTGCGTGTTGAGGAAGAAAGTCATCGCCCAAAGAGGTACAAGTATGATGACCAGGTGATTTTAGCCAGTCATTAAAATTGATCCTCGGTTTACCCGAGACTGTATGTGGAAGCGAGAGAAACTTGTTGGTATTGATGGTCCAAGGGAGGAGATCATTGAGTTTCTGGAGAATGATGACAATGGACATGAACTCAAAGTTGTGTCTATTGTGGGTTTTGGAGGTCTTGGCAAGACAACTCTTGCAAACCAAGTTTACAAGAAAATCAAAGGTCAATTTAGTTGTTCATGTTTTGTACCCGGTTTCACGGAATCCTAATGTTGCCAAGATACTTGCTAATATGCTCAAAGAACTAGGCAGTTATGTCGACCAATTAGATGATGAACGCCAACAGATAGACAGGCTTAGAGCATTCTTACAAGACAAGAGGTATGTACTTCCTTCGTCCTGTAATATAGTGTGCTATGAAGATCTTGGGACGGATTAAGAGATAATATATAGGACATTGTGTCCTCACTTTATTTCCTAAACAAACGGGTTGATAAATGGATAGTAACTATATAATACATACTAAATTTCTGCAATAATTTAATGGAAACCAGCTTTTGTAATTCTAAAATTTCTATTTTTTATATCTCTTTCTTGTTTTATGTGCACCATTTTTTTTTCAATGCTCCTTATTCCCATGTCTGAATTTCAAACATTAACTATTAAGCTTGTTCTAGTGGTTTGCTTTATGGCTCCCCGATCTACCACCCGATTGGGGCTTGTGAGGCCCTGGGACATTGGGGAATGGGGGCAGCGGGCAATGTCTGGTTTCCCATCAAATTAGGTAACGGTTGACAAAACGAGATTGATGTTACCAAATATGGAGAATTTTTAAGGGGTTTCTCTATGGTTGCCTCTGGCAGTTATAAAGTTTATATAAAAATACAATTTCATCGATGAGCAATTACAGACCGGACTGGAACTTAGACCACTGTGTTGTGGCGTGGGATGGGAGAGAGGATTTTTTTTTTTTTACAGTGCGCAAACATGCACTTGCGGAGGTGGGGAATTGAACTCCTGACCTGGAGCTTCCCACAACAGGATAAACCCTTACAGCATCCCACAACGGAGGCCACAACAGGATAAACCAAAAGACCTGCATACCTATACATTTCACTTTCCTCTCTCTTCTTCCTCTGTTCCCATCATGCCTCATCGAGAACCATGCCCACCGTGCCAAGCACCACACCACGTTGTACTCGCCGCACCGAGCCCTGCGCTCACCTCACCGGTGAATGATCTAGCAAAGGGAGCTGGCGGAAATGAAGATGAAGGCGGGTGGAGAAGAGGGGTTCGTTGCCGCCACGGCCTCCATGACGGTGCAAGAGAAGAGGATGGAGGGTGTGACCTCCGTCTTGGCGGTCCTATGCCTCTGAAAAGCTTCGCCAACGGCTACACATGGATCTCGGTGGGCTGGTGGCGGATACCGCTCGAGATCCATCGCCGCGTCGTGCGGTGGCGGCCGTCGGAGGCACCGCGGATGTGGGCTCCGCATCGGTTGGCCTTCTCCGCCTTCACGCCAGGGAGGACGGGCGCCGGCGGGGTTGCTAGGTGCTTGGTCGGTACCGACATCTCCATCCCGTCCTCATCTCCCGGTAGATGCTCGGGTGGCGCGGCGGAACTCTCCGGGCGGCGCCTCTGCTTCGACACCAGTCTCTGGACCTGCCTCTACATGGGGACGGAATGGAGGAGGCGAGGTGGGAAGGAATGAGTGGATCGAGGAGGGAGCAAGGGTACACGATATGCTGCAGAGCCTAAAACGACTTCCTTTGCGGGACAAATTTTGAATCATAGAACGAGTTGTATTTTAAGACAGAGGGAGTACTTTCTAGTTAGCTAGGATCGAGGGGAGGTCGAGCCGATAGCGTATCGTACGATGGAAGGAAGGACAGGTCTAGGCGCCATGCAGTCCGGCTTAGTACGGACTAAGGCGGGCTTATTGGTCCCAGGCCGCAGCCTACTGTGCTGTCTGGGCTTCTCTTTATGCCGAGCCTTGAGATACTCGGCTTATTTGACACTGACAACATGCAATTTACAAATTTCACATGAGATTAGATGAATTCCAAGATAAAGTCACGGGGCTTGGCCTCGACTAACAAACTGACTTTGGCCTTGACCAGTTTTTGCTGGGCTCGCCGCAGCCTCGCTTTTTTAGATAAAGGAATGTATATCCGGCTTCATCTATCGACTAATAGAATCAGACCAATTATTACAAAGTTTTCCACTTGGGCACACAAGCGTACTGCTGAATGTTTACAGCCATAGAAATGAATAAACAAAATGTACCAGGCTGGGCTAGTTTTCCAAGATGTTTTCAATGTTGGCCAGTTTAACCTAAATACGATCCTCTTTGTTTGCATATGATTCTTCAGTCCATCTTCAGTTCTCCTGATCATATTTTGGCTATCAACACTCACCGTTTGAAGTGAATTATTGAACTTTTTTTTTCGAAAGCGAGCTTGGCTCGTACTTCATTAAGGGAAAACGGAATGTTCCAAAATACACGACCTTTGCCCTTCCCACGGCAAGATGACAGGGAGAGAGCGCAGGTAACACACTAACACAAAGCACCGGCTAAAACGGTGGAGCTGAAGGTTGTATACTAAGAAAACACAATTGAGCTACGGAAGGTCAGGGCGTGGGGAGCACACTAGAGTTGCTCAACCGTCCGCGCCCAGCGGTTGCCGCGCATGGGGGAGATCTTCTGGATGATCGCCTTCTTGGAAGACGGGACGGAGTCCGCAAAGTGGCTCCGGAACCTCACTGCGATCGTCGTATCCGGCGTGGTCGATGGTACGCCCGGTTGACGACCCTCCCACTTGTTGAGGAGCACCTAACGTGCCTGTCTCTCCGGGTTGGTGTCGCGAGAATCACGGACTTCATGGCCAGACGATCGCTACGCCTCGGGGAACCAGTCGTCACCGACCGTGCGCGCACAGGGATGGTGGGGGGACGCAATCGGCGGCTGCTTGAGGGGCAGCTCCAGAGAGGCGATGAAGTCGTCAACGGTCGGTGATCCCGGCGGCACAGCCTACATGGATACGGCGGTAGGCTATCCTGGAGGTGCGGCAGCTGAGGAAGAACCTGGGGCGAGGCGACCGAGCCCGGCGTCGCGTCAAACCATGCCACGGGCAGGACGTGCCCGTGGGGCGCTTGGCGGGCGGCTGTGGGAGGTGCGTCGGTAGGGCGGCTGATGCCGGGGTCGGCCGCCTCCAACTCCTCCGCACCAGCGAGCGGGCCGCGCCATGTGGGATGGCGATGGGGGGATCCAGCCCATCCTGCGCACGAGAGGGTAGCGGGAGCGGCACGCTTGACAGTAAAGCCGAGAGGTCATCGAGCATAGGATCAAGCTAAATGGGTGGCTCCACTCTCACAACCACCGAGGCTCTAGCGGAAGTGAAGGGGCGGCGGTGTTGTTGATGAAAATCGTGAGAGAGAGCCACGATGTCCTCCGGTCGACTCGACTACGCGGGCGCCCATGGGCGCTGCGCCCGGCGTGGGAGCCACGGGGAATCCTCCACCCGGTCGAGGCCCATCGGAGCTCCACATGTCGATAGCGGGAGGGCACCTATAGTCTCCGGCGCCTCGAGTCCCTTCTGGACAACGCGCCCGTGTTGGCGAGCACGGGGCGTGGCCCCGGCACCGCTCGTCGAGGGGTCTTTGTGGTGGGAGGCCCGGGCCGATGCTTGCGATTCCTCACCCGGTGCCTCGTCTTGGCCGGTAGAGGCAGCTGGACGGGGGGGGAGGGCATCGGGCGCGACGTGATCCCGACCCCGGTAGTTGAAGCCTGTCAGACAAGATCACGATGGTACGGCGCCGGCGACGAGTGTAGGTGAGGCTTGCCGGGCCGCCACCGCGCCTCAACGAGCGGCGTGAAGCGTCGTCGTCGGCGGGTGGAAGCGGCGAAGTGCCCTGGTGCGGACCGTCTCGGGGCGGGCTCGTGATGGCGTCGGCGGGCGGCCACCCCGGCGGCGGCCGATGTACGTGCCTATTTGTTGGTGGGCGGGGGACGCGACGCCGGGTCGGCCGTCGGCCTGGCCGTTGGAGCCGAGCACCCTAGCGGATGGGTTAGGCACCGCAGAGAGGTCCACCAACATCTCGATCCTCGGCCGGCCGAGCGGCCGGCGCCGCACGCTCGTGTGAGCGAGATCGGCGCCGGGGTTGTTGCCCGGATGCCAACACCGCCATGGTCGGGAGCTGCGCCCACCTCCCGAGCCCCGGGCGGCTCGACCGGCTCACGTGGCGCCGAGGGCGGGCTCGTCGACGTGAAGAGCACGTCTTCTTTGAACCCGCCGCGTCGCCGGGCGGTGCACCGCCTTGACCACCGACGGCGAGGCAGCGCGGGAGGGGCTCGTCCACCCACCTCGTCCCCGAGTCGGCGTTCCCGACGGGGACCTCCGTCCAACGCTCCACCTTGGACCTGCCGGCCGAAGCGGGGAAAGGAGCGGCGTCGGGGGAGAGTGCTGTGCCCTTTGAGGCGGCTGAAGGTTCACGGTCGTCGTCACCGCAGAGAGGCGGAGGGAGACGCGGCGACGGTAGGAGCATATGGGTGCACAAGGGCGACATAGGCCTCGGCCGTCCCCGTGGCCGGGCGAGGATGACGCAATGACGATCCTTCGAGGGTGCCGCTGCGGGGCCGGCAACGGGGGCGGCGTGAATAGGCGTCCGCCCAGCGCACATCCCGGGCCTGGGCTGGGGAGGGGAGCGGGGCGAGGATGGTTGCTGCCCGAGGCGACCGGCCGCGTCGGCGTCGCACCGCCGGCCCCGCAGCCCTCTCGCAAACGGGGCGCGGCTTGCCATGGCCGCTCTCTAGAGCAGCGGTGAGGGGGCCGGGCACCAAGGGTGGGCGATGACGGCCGGCAGCCGGCGATGAGCATCCCCACGGCCGCCATCGAGCCCGGTCTGTGCGGCCCGGCGGTTGGAGCGCGGGCGCCCCGCTGCGCGGATGTCGACGCCAGGGTGGAGGCGCCCCGTTTCGGGCGGGAGAAGGCCCGGCCGCGGATCCGGCCGGCACCACCGGATCCGGAGTCCGGGCGGGCGGGGAGCACCGTGACCGGGCGGCGGCCGGGGATGGGGGCCCGCGTCGCACGGGCCGCACCCATCATGAGGCCGGGCGCGGGCGAAGGGACGGTCCGAGGAGAGAGCAAAGTGGGGGAGGGAGGAGGAGGTGGATGCGGGGCGGTGGCGGGCCCCGGGGTCGGGGTGGTCGGCGGTGGCCCCGCCAAATGCAACGGTCGGGAGGGAGAGGGGCTTCAAAATGAATCAAATGTAAATCATTATTGAACTCGTATTTGAAGTTACTATGTTATGACACAATGATGAATGCCTTTTGCTGTTTGATATCTGATGCACTGTTTTAAAATGGGAATACGTTTATTTCAAGCTATGCACTGTTCGGTGGCAAAACAAAGGTAGCAAGATTATTATCTTAGTACTAACTTTTTTTTCAACTTTTTGTAGGTATTTCATTGTTGTTGATGATATATGGAGCAAAGAAGCATGGAAACTTGTGAAGTCCGCTCTACCCGAGAACAGTCTAAACAGCGAAATAATTACAACCACAAGAAAAGCAACGTGGCCACATCATGCTGCACGGTTTAGCGAGGATATGTCCACAACATTCAACCTCTAAGCGACCTACAATCCCAACACTTATTTTTTTTTTAAGAGGGTTTTTGAGGACAACTCTTCGTGCCCTCCTCACTTGGAACAAGTGTCTTTTGGGATCCTAAAAAAGTGCCATGGTTTGCCATTAGCTATTATCACTATCGGGAGCCCGCTGGCTTGGGAAATCCAACAAGCTTCAATGGGAGCATGTGTACAATTCTATTGGTTCTGCTATTAGACACGAAGGAATGAGAAACATACTTCTTCTTAGTTACTATGATCTTCCATACCATCTAAAGACCTGCTTGTTGTATCTTAGTATGTATCCGGAGGATTCGACGATTTGGACAGAGGGAGCTAATACCAATGTGGATAGCAGAAGGGTTCATCACAGAAGAGAGGGGTCAAACAGTATATCAAGTTGCGAGAGTTACTTCAATGAGCTTGTAAACAGAAACTTGATCCAACCAATGCATATTTCGTATGATGGCAGTGTAGAAAGTTTTAAAGTGCATGATATGGTGCTTGAGCTTATTGTATCCCTGTCAAATGAAGAGAATTTTGCCAGCATAGTGGATGGACAAATCTATAATGGTAGTGGTCACCAGATCCGTAGGCTCTCAGTACAAACTGAAAATGTGGGAGATGAAGTCATGTAGAAGATTATGGATAAGTGGTCGCAGGTTCGTTCCATTATTTTTTATCATATGCAAGAGCAGGGGATTTCTCATCTGAAAAAGCTTCATCGTCTGAGAGTACTCAGTCTTGAGTGTGGTAGCCATCTTGGTAATCAACACATTAAATATATAGGCAGCCTTTTCCTGCTAAAATTTTTGACCATCCATTCTGATGATGTTACTGAGCTTCCGGACAATATTGGGAACCTGCTGTATTTGGAAACACTAGATATACGTGAAACTCGAGTTAGAAAATTGCCACCATCCATATGCTATTTGCAAAAGTTGGTGCGTTTACTTGCATTCTCTGTTGAAGAAGTCCCCGATGAGATTGCAGAACTACAGGCCTTGCAGGAGTTGTCAGGTAGATGGAAGTTCTCCATAAAATTGGTTGAAGCGCTTAGACGTTTGAGTAATCTGAAGATGCTTAGCATGCATATGGCTAGCAGAGAACAACTCGGTCAAGATATGGGAAGATATGAGGAATCTTTGAAGTCAAGTCTTGCTGTGATGGGTACTCATGGGCTCCAATCACTGAAGATTACTAATTATAATGATTTGCTGACAGAAGAAATGGTTGATTTATTGTGCTCCAGTTTTCCATGTCTCCAGAAGCTTGATGTATACGGAACTGGCATCGCTCGCTTTCCAAAGCAGGTGGCGTCTCTTATTATTCTCACCTATCTTAATCTTTGGTTTCTCAGGATTCAGCAGGAAGATCTCTGCATCATCGGGGGCATACCTGCTCTGCTCCATTGCGCGTTATACGTACTGCATGCTCCTGATGAACGGCTTACCATCAGCAGCCAATTATTCCCGTGCCTTAAAGAGTTCCAGTACATCAATGTTCAATACGGAGGTGGACTGGAGATGTTGTTCTTACAGGAAGCGATGACCGAGCTCCGAAAGTTAGAGCTTCAATTTAGAGCTCAGGAAGCAGAGTCCAAGATGGGGTTTGACTTCAGCTTCGAGCACCTTGCAAGCCTAGAGCACATCCGAGTAGTAATCCGTACATATGAGGCCACCAGGAGCAGGGGTGGAGGCAGCGGAAGCTGCCATCAGGGCCGCAGTCAGCATGCACCCGGAAGTCCAAAGCTTTATCTGTGGCATGAGGGACCAAAAGTCGACGGGTCAAAAATATAGTGTGGATGAGTTGAATTTTCTCTCAGAATATTATGTGCAGGAGTTGCGGTTCTTTGCCATCCCTCTCATGTGTCGCTACTTTTGATGAACACTAAATACAACAGTACCTCGATGATGACTAGACATGTGTCTTTGGGTCGGGGTCTGCCTGTGATGAAGCTAGAACTATTTTTAGGGGGGGCTAAAATAATGAAGATGGTGTTTGGTCAGGCGTGAATGCCATATTTCACCCGTGGGTGACCCACAGAGCCTGAAATGTATGTTTTCCTTTTTTTTCCCTCACCAAATAGAGGTCTAGAATTAATGTTTGGTTCATTCCTTTGTAACTTTTGCGATGATTTGTATGGACTATCTTGTCTGCATAATATGTACTAGACTAAATTTAAGTTGTTCAGAACTTCCTATTCATTTGTGATGATAAATTGATAATTTTGTGTTGTTGTTCCTCAAATTTTACAATTTATTTGTTATATGTTAATTTTTTGTTAACACGCCTGCACGTGACCTGAGACCCGCAGGCTACTCGTGGGTGCAGGTGTGGAATTGCACCTGCGGATCTCATTAAGGGTCGGTTTAGTCAAATATCACAGGCACCACTGACAAATTTTACTCCACCCTATGTCACTCAGTGAAAGTCGTCTAAACCAACTCTATTCTCTTCTTAATGATATACATGCAATGCATGGTCGCGAAAAAAGAAACTCGTCCAAAACAAGGAGGCCCGCGATACGAAAAACGCATGCCACTGCTGGACGATTGGGAAACAGGATTTCTAAAAATCTTTTGGAAGATTTTTATAACTATTTTCTTCCACTTTTTGTATGTTCAGATGTATATGTGTTCCATGTGTTGCCACTTTTTATTTTTATTTTGTTGTCATTCTATATTTTGATTTCCTGAAAGTGGAAGATAATAAGCATAAAGGTCTTCTAGAATCTACTATGGTAATGTTTATGCATATGGCGTGGCAACTAGTGATTTGCTGAAAAAGTGAAAGACAACAAATACAGAATTTTTTTAGGAGATGAGAAAAGTACACAGTACTGGGCTGACTTGCAGGAACCAGAGGCCAAAAGGCCCATTTTATTTGAAAGCATGTATTGTTGGTAGAGAGGAAGGTATTGGGCTCGTAGCCAATGTGCACGAAAGCCCGCCCACTGCTAGGCAACCATTTTTGGCAGAAACTGTGCCCCGAAAGTCGTATTCATTTGAAAGCATGTGCTTTTGCATAGAAGGAGGATGTGACCATGCGAAAACGAAGGCCTTTTTAATGCACAATCAGTACTATGGGTGGTTCATATTCCGAAGTATTTTCTTACTGCCACCATTTTATGATCAGCAAACAATAGAGTGTGATTTGTCACGCTCTACCTAGTTAACCTGCACCTTACACTTCCAGTTTATGACCCTTTTCCTAATCATTTTCCATAAAAAAAAAAAAAGACTCCATGGGCTTACCAACTTAAATTAACCATAGACTTGGGCCTGTTTGTTTTCCTCCCTACTTATATAATAAGCTTAATTAGCTTAGGGTCAGAATCGTCAGATCAGGGATGGGGGCTCTGAATAGCCCCTGCTTCTCATGTTTTGCGATTTGCAAGTACTTTTGACATATCTGAACTAGGGATCGCTGCAGGTCACCAGCTCAGTGCCATGTGTGAGGAGATATTGTCACAATGCTGTCCATCCTGTCCACTGTCCTGCGTTTCCGTGTACTGTCTGTGTTCAGATTATATATACACTCTCTGTTTTCGTTTCTACTACATGAGGCTGCAGGTATGACAGGAATTCTATTATGGAGACTCCCGTGTACTGCCTGCAACTTCTTTTTGAAAAAGAAAAGATGAAAAACTAAGAACCAACGGATTCCATTTTCTGATGTGTGTAGATATTGCCTCTCTGAAGGTTCCATCGATGCTGACTAACTGATGGGTCGCACTTGTCTTTCAGGATCAATAACAGTAACAGACATGTGTAACAATAGATGATGGCGTCCTGATAATAGGTGTCGCTTGATCACTCAACAACTATTAATGTTGGCCCAAAAACATTGGATTTATTGAACACGAACCATCTGTTAATCATGCATACCTGTATGGAAAGAGATCCCATACAAGACAACATGCATGGGCCATATAAATAGCCTGAAAATGCAAAGACAGTACAGCAAGAGATAATGCCATCCCGGTAATGATAGCCTAGTAAGTGTAGCTTGATTACTGAACAACTCCAACAATTCAACAACAGACACAGTTCAGTAAAATATCATAATGATTTCCTTGATGTAACAACACCAATATGCAGGGCTGAAAAAAAAAAAGACTCAATCTTACTATTACTAATTGAGGCTCCAACGAAGCCTCCACGTTAATTCTCACCAGATGCGCTAGGAAAAAAAGATAAATGCTAGAAATTCTCACGTTAATCGAAAACATCCGCCATCAAATCTAGACTCCGAGAATTCGTAACCATTAGATCCAATTTATTTTTCTAAAAATTACCCACCTTGCCATTATAGTTGGTTAATAAAATATATTTTTTGACGGGTTGATGATTAAAATATTATATACCACGTTTAGTTTGTTATTAATTAATGGTAACAACTTTTTCGTGCAGAGAGAATAATACATGGAGCTAAACACGTTTGGTTGGTTAATAAAATACATTTTTGACGTGTTGATTAGTGAAATATTTTCATCCACGTTTGGCATGTTATTAGTTAATAAAATATCACGTGAAAACAATTAGTTATTAATGTATATATTAATAAAATATATCATCAGCAGTTCTCATCACTTTGTCCACGCTATAAAAAAAAAAAAAAAAGATAAATGCTAGAAGTTCTCATGTTAATCAAAAATATCTAGCCATCAAATCTATACTCCAACAATTCGTAACCATTAGATTTAATTTACTTTTCTAAGAATTTACCCACCTTGCCATTATTATCATAGATAAAAGAGAAACAAAATAAATTCATTATTTATTTTAAAACTCTATGTAGGACTCCTCTACCACGAGTCCAAGGTCGAGCGGAAGGGGTCCTCGCGGTCGCGGGGTATCCATCTGGAAGGGATCATCCATTCACATGCACGTAAGTACATGTTCCACCGGGGAGGAAAAAAGGAGGGCGCTGTGACGCCGTCTCACGATGGCTCCACGCGGCACCCGCCGCTAGGTCGCCGCCTCAACGGGCCAAGCAAGCAAAGAGGAAGTCAACACATTGTAGGCACGTACATCTACACCGGCGTCCGTATGTCGACTTCTTCGTCTTAACAACGGCGTCCGAATGTTGACTTCTTCGTCTTAGAGGCACGTGATGTCCCCGTCGTCCACCGGCACCAGGTCCACACTCTGCCCACTCCCAGTTTTTGGGTTGAGCTGCTTGTGGCTTTCAGTGACGAGGAGGTTTTCATGGTGTCTCCGTGTTAGCAAGTGTCAGTCTTTGACATGCTTTTGCGTTGATTGCTTCCTAGCGGCCAGCCATGATGCACGATCCAACAATGTTTCTGTGTCAAACGACCCTGCTTTCATCGTATTGCTTATTATGGCCTGTATGTTCGTAGTGATGATAACCATGAATGAATCGTTTGCAGAATTAGTCTAAATGATTTGTCATACACGGCAACATGCTTGACCAATAGATGTAATTTTCATTTAATTTTAGTGTCCTTGAATTACTACGCATAAATAAGATTTGATATAATCCTCATTGAACAATATATATTTTTATTAAGTTAATGATAATACTTTTTCTAACCATTGGCAGGAACTCACCCTACTTCTCTTTTCTCAAGGGATCTAAACCCCGAGAGCGCATGAGGAAACGAGCGCCTCATCTAACACTGATACAAAAAGGGTTTCCATTTCTTTGGTCGCCACCGATGCACATGAGTTGGCTACACAATGAACGCTAGGCCTCAACTCTTTGTTAACAGCCTACATAGCACTGGTGGAAGATTGGATCGGACAAATTTATCAGCAAATACCAACTGCAACATGGGCTGGAGATGGAAGACGACGCATTCTAGAATTGAGGAGGGTGATGGCGTGCACACCATCCTGCATAGGTGAGAAACTAATATGATGTTTTACATATTCTTGCATGGCTCCATGTATATTGTTTGGATGTATGGAGTTGGCAAGTACACCATTGAGAACAGGCCCACACTTATGCCAATGGCACTACCACACTTGGTGACATTGAGATTTATTCGGACGACATCTGCAATGACTCCTACCCAAACGATGCCACTGCATAAAGAGGGTGATGCTACACTGCCGGGTGATAACGACGAGGCTAGCGACGTTACACCGACTATTTACCAGCGAACACTGACGAGGAAGACAACGCTACATTCCGACTACCTACTAGTGAACATCGATGAGGAAGGCGGCGTTGCACCAACTATTGCCGGTGGACACAACCATCTAAATCGACACTACACCAGTTGTCGCCGATGTGATGATGACACTAACTAGCTGCGCCAAGCCAACTTGACGTACTTCGATAAACACACAACACTCGATGCTGACAACATATGTGCCCCAGTCACTAACAAACATACCCTAAAATTAAGACATGAAGAAAATTTATTAGTTGTTAAATGAGGTGACTATTTCTATGCAGCACAATATACATATGGAGGAAGCCGGTCTCCAGCCGTGCGCCCACAACTGATGGTGGATCCAACTGCATCAAGTGGATGGAAGGAAGGTTGTGTGCTGGCATCGTGGGCAGGACGAGGAAGTCTATGTCAAGATAGGGAAGGCAGCAACATGTAGGCCACTGCTGCCACAGCTTCTAGCGTCCACGACATCTACAGCACATGGAAACTAAAGGTATGACCTTTTTTTTTGCTAGATCCACTAATTGCAATTTAATTTATCTACTAACGTACATCCATGAGATGATATTTATTGACCATTAGGTATAGTTTTTATTTTTCTTTTAGAGTCCTTGGATTACTTCACACAAACAAATTGTGATATAATCCTTACTGAGCATCAAGTATAATTTTTTAAATAACTTAATAGTAATGATTTTCTAATGTTTTTCTAACCATCGGCAGGGAAGCCCCGTAACTTTTTTTAATTAACCTAGCGTAGAAATTCATCCTCATGGGATTTGAACCTATTCTATTGGGGTGCTATTGTGTTGCTCCAACTACTAGGCTAGAGCCTGTTTGCAAGTTTAAAATAACCTTGAATTATATGCTACTATTGTTAAAAAATTAAAGGACCATGATCTATGGAGTTATCAATAAAACCTATTTGGGAAAAAAAAATCAAACCTCCTCAATTATAAACAAAGTTAAACTAATCCAATAATAGTTTTTATAAATTATCCATCTATGTCATTATGAAAGATAATGCTTCAATGCCTACGTTTGCATTCAAATTATCCATAAAGGTATTAGGAAAGATTATGTAAAGTAATATATTATCTAAATAATTTGTGCATAAATTATGCATCTCTCAACCGTTATAGAAAAATAACAAAAGTCTCTCCAATCCACCTATAAATTCTAATATAGGCTATTACAAACAATAGTTCAACATGCATAAGTCAACAAAACATACATTAGTATAAAAAATATATTTATAGGCTTATCAAGCGTCGAAATATATCCTTACAACCCATGTAGTAATGACACTTGCAGCCCATTTTAATTTATATTAACACTCATGCTCATAAATTTTAAAAGTCGTTGTCCTAAAAAAAAGTTAAATCATTTTGATCGAAACATTATATCATATAGTAACTTAATTTTAAAAAATAGTTTATAAACATTAAGTTTATTTGTATTTCAACTAGATTGATCCTAAAAAACTGTTATTCATGAAAATAGTAAATAATAAGTTTATATGGTGCTAAAATAGATTGATCCTAAAAAATTATTCATGAAAATAGTAGAAATAAATATGAAATATAATCCTAAAATTCTTACAGAAATATAGAACATTTTGACATCAATACGGTAGACTATAATCAACATTGTAAATAATAATTCTAAAAAAAAAAAACATTGTAAATAATAGCTATATGAGGAATGAATAAGCTTCCAATTTGGTGAATGAATCAAAATTTACGTTTATCATAGTTTAAGCAAATGTTTCAACGGAATATATATAAAAAATATTTTTCTAAACCAAATTTAAGTAATTCCTTTTAGTTATCTCATAAGATTCTAACCCGTGCGGGAGCAGGTTAGTGAACTAGTTCACTCAACATGAATCATGTATATAAAAATAAATAAATAAACATTGTGGACGCCGCTAAAACCTGAAACGGTGCGGCAAGCACCGGAAACAGAGGAGCAAATGTCAATTACAACAACCGGGGTGTGTTTAGAGCCCAGAATTCCTCCCCAAATTCCACTATACAAAAAAGAAGATTCCCCATCACATCAAAATGCCGGCACATGTATCGAAAAGTGCGAAATGTAGGTAAAAAATAAACTAATTACACGTTTAGATGTACATTGTGAGACGATTCTTTTGAGCCTAGTTACGCCATGGTAGGATAATATTTACCACTAATAAACGAAACGTGCTACGATTAATGCGATGTGACATGCATGTCCCATCCGGCCAAAATTTTGGGTGCTAAACACACCCCCGCTCAACCGACCGGACTGATCACAGGCGTATAGCGTGGTGCAGATTTTTTGCGGTGTCCGATTTGTCATTTGTCCGCCCGATGATGATAGGCGTTCCCCTTCCACCACCGGGGTTCAGTCAAGTTCAGGTCGCCGCCGCCGTCATTGGGTTGACCCAGGTCATCGCCGCCACGCGTTGACGCGAAAAAGACCCTGACTTGGATGGGGTCTCGGTCTTCCCTCCACAACTCTCCACCAGATCCGGCAAGATTGAGAAGGAAAGTGTAAAGAAGAAGAGGACCAATACTTTTAAAAAGGCGTCCACGTGAACCAAAGGAGTTAGAGGGGGTGCGTGATTGTTCCATCGGCCGATTCAAGAAAGCGTGGGGCGGAAGATGCTAGTGGGGAGTTAGAGGTCCCGAAGAAGTCAAAAGTTATGGAGGTAACAATGACCGAGGTGATAGATGAAGACCTTTACGGGTGGCGGGGCTGCATGGTCGGCCCCCGCCACCAAAAAATGAGGTTAATTGCTTGAACCGCCGGGGATTGGGGAATGGCCCGGCCGGTTCGGTGGGTTGTAAGTGCAATCAAGCTCTAAGTGGGTTTTGGCGTTGATGACCACCGAATTAGGGGACTAATGAGATTTACGAAGATGACATACAGGGGATTAAAATATGGAGTTGGTGAACAGGTCCAAAGGTACCAAATACGCTAGACAATGGTGTTTCCTGATCAAGGCGTTTAAATTACTTTATGGTTTGAATCTTGAGTTTAGGAAATGCCGGACTATTAAGAGGGATCATAGGATTCTCGGGTATCTGTGGACCAAGTGCTCTAAACATCAAATCCGGACACCACACACAACTCAAGCGACCCGGCCCGGCAAATCACCGTGTTTCACACCTGGCTGTCGGTACGGCGCGGCAGCGCAATGGTGCGGCGGTGCAGCGCCTCTGTGGCGGCAGCCCGCGTGTCGATCTTGGCGATGCCACACTTAATCGTACCGTTGGGTCCGTGGGGGTATAAATACCCATTCTACCCCCTCCCCAATCGGTCACACCCGGCTCACTTTCTTCTTCCTCCCGACCCGAACAGCCAGGAGACCATCTTTTGCTCTCTCTCTCACCTCCATTGAAGCACCTTGAGCTCCCCACTCAATCTCTCACTTCCCACCGGGATTCTTCAAAGAAACAAATTTGCAAACCGATTGGAGACCGGATCTGACTTCCCCCACTCAAAAAGAGCATTTGGTTCACGCGTTTGGCCGAACCCTAGGGTTCTTTACTCTTGGAGCTTGCTCCTAGACGGCTAGGCGTCGCCCTTGAGCTTGCCCCCTTCGTGTGGCAGCCTTGGGAGGTTTGTAACCTTGATCTACAGCAATACATTACCCCACATCTCTAGGGTTAACTCCCTAGACTTGTGAACGAGGGAAAAAAGCAAGCCGGTGGGCAAGCTAAGCCTTGTGTGGCAACCTCAACAACGTGGACGTAGCCCGAACAGGTGGCGCGGTGAACCACGGGTCAAATCCTTGTGTCACCTTGTCTCATTACTTTTGTTGCATATTTGTCTTGTGAGAAAGGGCTTCGACCCGATCTACTTTGTGGCAAGGTTTCGCCGGCTAGAGCTTGTGTTCTCAGGAGATACTTGTGTGCGCGGGGAACCTAGGTGAATCATCTCCAAGCAAGTGGAAGCACGCAGATTCGCCGAGGTCACTTCGTGGAAGTGACCCGCGGCGCAGCAGCCGCCCGGGACGCCAGGCAAAGCAGCGCCGCCCGCGCGAGAAGCGCCCATTCTCGGTTTTTCGTCCTCTCTGGTTCTTACACGCGGGCGGTGCCCCTTTACGCTGCAGTGCCGCGCCGTTGTTATCCGACGCGGCTTGAAAGTTTTAACAGACGATTTTTGTGGGTTAAGCCTATTCACCCCCCCTCTAGGCTTCCATCAGATCCTACAAGTGGTATCGGAGCAAGGATACGCGATACGCTTCAAATCGCGTGAAGTATGGAGGCACCGGGAGGGATCGAACCGAGGAGGCAAGTCCACCGTCAGCTGTGGAAGAGCCGAGGCCAGGCGAGCCGAAGCTTTCTCTTGGTACGGCTAGCGAGAGCACCATCAAGGGTGACGCTACCGATCCCGGGAAGAAAGGCCGCTAGACAAGCACGGCGAGCGCAAAGAAGACAAGAGCGAGAAAGGAAGAAGCTGAAGAGCAAGCTAGCTTGAAGCTCACGAGAAGCTCCAAAGAAAAGAGCAAAGAAAGATGATCCGTGAGGCAAGGGCTGCTAGAAGGGCAGCTAGAGAAAAGCAAAGGCAAGAAGAAGAAGCGAGTCAAGTGAGCTATCAAGTAGCTCAAAGATGGAGATGACGATGTCTCCTACAACAAGAAGAAGAAGAAGGAAAGCAAGAAGGAGAAGGGCAGCGTCAACAACAACAAGTTTGCTGCCATCTCTTTCAATTACTCTTCTTATTTGACTAACATGACAAAAGTCATACATCAATGTTCCCGTGGGGAAGTTGCCCAAATTTGATGGGACCAACTATGCCAAATGGAAACACTTGATGAGGGCTTACCTTGAAGCACTTCACCCCGGTCTTTGGGAAGTTGTGTGTAGTGGATTTCAACCACCTGAACGAACCCAAAGGCGCCAACAAATGAAGAGCTAGCTAGCCGCCCCACATCAATGGTCAAGCTACAAGCATACTCCTAAGTGCTCTAGAAGGAAATGAGTACAATAGGGTGATGAATGTCAACATTGCAAAGAAGATTTGGGACACCTTGGTGCTTGCACATGAAGGTGTTGACAAAGTGAGAAAAGCAAAGATTGACATGTTGAAGGCAAAGCTCAATCGGTTTGTGATCATTGATGGTGAGGGTGCACAAGAAATGTTTGATAGGTTGATGGTCCTAGTTGGCAAGATTAGAGGATTTGGAGATGAGGATCTTGATGACCACACGGTTGTCAAGGTTATGCTAGAGGCCTACACACCTAGGAATCCCACCGTGGTAACCTTGATTAGAGACAAGAAGAAGTTTGAGCACTTTACACCCAATGATGTGCTTGGAAGGTTGATCACTCATGATATGCAAATGGAAGAAGCAAATGAGAGAAAGAAGCTTGGTGAGTTGCAAGCCAAGCTTGAGGGCATCAAGATCAAGGATGTTGCTCTAAAGGCATCCAAGACAAGCAAGTCATGCTCATCACACAAGACAAAAAAGGCAGCAAGCAAGCATCCATAAGTCAAGACAAGGAAGTGAAGAAGATGCAAGAAAATATTGATGAAATCTCTTCCTCAAGTGATGATGAAGATGATGGGGCTGATTACGAGAAGATTGATGATATGGCCCTATTCATGAAGAAGTATGGGAAGGGGATGAAGGCAAATGGCTACAAAATGGTGCAACGAAGATTCCCAAACAAGAAAAAAAGAACTTTGCTTCAATTGTGGCAAAGCACCGAACACTTTGTTGCCGATTGTCCACATGAGAACAAGAACAATAAATACAAGAAGGACAATGGCAAAGATAAGAAGCAAGACTACAAGAGAAGGGGAAGGAACATGGGTGAAGCTCACATCGGTCATGAGTGGGACTCAACCAAAGAGACAAGTGAAGAGGAGATTCACATTGCAACATTTGCCATGCAAGAAACCTCTACACCCAAGCTCTTCAACAACATGTCCGATGATGAGGATGAGGACCTTGACTCCACTCATGTTTGTCTCATGGCCAAGCATGAGAAGGTAAAAACTAAATCCAAACCCTCTCCCTCTCTTAGTGATGAATCTAGTGATCTTAGTGAAAGCTCTAGTGAAGATGAATCTAGTGATGATGAAGAATATGTTAGACTCACCAAGAACCTAGATCCTAAAACTAGAAGCTTTCTTGCTCAACTAATGGCGGACTTAGAAAGTACCCAAGCGGAGTTGGCAACTAGAGATAGTCAATTGGATAGACTTGAAAAACTCTATGTTGACAACAAGGATGCTCTTGTAGCTGAGAGGAGTGAGGTGGTCTGCCTTGCAAAAGAGCCTAGCTAATGAGCAAGGAGACCATGCTCTCACAAAGAAAGCTATGGTTGCCCTAAATGGGAAGTATTGTGACTTGCAAAACAAGCACAAAAGAGCTTGAAGCTCAATATAGCCTTCTTTGGGAGAGCAACTCACATCTCTCAACCACAAAGGATACTTCTACCCTCCACTAGTCAAGGTTGTGGTAAATGCTATAATGTTGATATGAATGTTTATACCACTAACCTTGCCAACATGAAAGCAATGGAGAAGGAGATCACTAGGCTCACGGCTATGGTGAGAAAAGAAGGTGAAAACAAAGAAAGCCACGTTGAGCAATAAAGTTGAGGCTCCAAAGAAGCCCAATTACATTGATGGGAGAAATCCAAGAATCAAGGATGGACTTGGACACAAACAAGGAAACAAGACCAATGGTCGAAAAGATGATCAATGGTGTTGAATGTGTAAAATTCTTGAGCAAAGGCACAAGAGGGTACAGAGAGACCTGCACGCAGCGCCGACACAAGCCAACCCGAAGCCGCACTGACGCCACACGCGGCAGTGCCGCGAGAGGACAAAAGCCACGCCCCCAACTAAAGGGAAGGTCACCTACACCGCCTCAAATCAGAATAGACCCAAGAAGAGGGTCCAAAAGGCTGTGAAGAAGGTCCGTAAGTCGAAAATCTTGTCCGGCTACTCCAAGAAGCTACTCCTATCAATGGAAGGCTAAAGCAAGCAAGTTGAACTCCAATCCTTGCTTTGAAGTGAAGGCAAAAGCGCAAGGGGGAGGTGTTTGCAAAGTACTTGGGCAAAGGAAAAGAAGCTTTATAGCAACACCTCTATATGGGTTCCCAAAGTTCTTGTGACAAAGGTAAAAGGTCCCAAGAATATTGGGGACCTAAACTTGTGAACTAAACTTGCTTTGCGGCATACTCCTCCGGTGGGTCAAGTTGGGTGTTTGACAAATGGCTGTACAAATCATATGACCGGAGAAAGGAGTATGTTCTCATCATATTCCCAAACCAATGACGATAGGAATAACATAAGGTTTGGAAATGATGATGTGAGAAGTGTGATCGGTCTTGGTAACGTTGCTATCACAACCGAGCATAATATTTCAGATGTATTGCATGTTGATTCGTTGGGATACAACTTGTTGTCGGCCTCACAATTGTGTGAGAAAGGCTACAATTGTCTCTTTACGGATGTTGGTGTGGAAGTCTTTCGCAGAAGGATTCCTCTCGTTGTCTTTACAGAAAACTCAAGAATAAGCTTTACTTAGTTGATTTCAACAAAAGTGAGGCTAAGCTTGATACCGTCTAATGGCAAAATCTAGCATGGGCTGGTTATGGCATCGCCGTCTAGCACATGTTGGCATGAGGAACTTGGCCAAACTGCGAAAAAGACAACCACATCATTGGACTAACAAACATTGACTTTGACAAAGACAGGATATGTGGACCTTGCCAAGCCGGAAAGCAAGTAGGTGCACCTCACCCACCAAAGAGCTTGATGACCACTACTCAACCCTTGGAGTTGATACACATGGATCTCTTTGGACCGGGTGGCCTACCTTAGCATCGGGGTAACAAATATGGACTTGTTATTGTTGATGATTATTCCCGCTTCACTTGGGTTTTCTTTGTCTTTGATAAGTGCCGTACAAGAGAAGGTGAAGACATTCATCAAGAGGGCACAAAGAGAATTCAATCTTCTGTCAAAGAGAATAAGAAGTGACAATGGGACCGAATTCAAGAACACCCAAGTTGAAGAGTATCTTGATGAAGAGGGCATCAAGCATGAATTCTCACCGCATATACCCCTCAACAAAATGGTGTAGTAGAGAGGAAGAACCGTACACTCATAGAGATGGCAAGGACAATGCTTGATGAGTACAAGACTTCGGACATCTTTTGGTGCGAAGCTATCAACACCGCTTGTCATGCCATCAACCGTCTCTATCTACACAAGAAACTCAAGAAGACTTCATATGAACTCTTAACCGTAACAAGCCAAAGGTGTCATACTTTAGGGTGTTTGGGTGCAAGTGTTTCATTTTGAACAAAAGGCCCCGAACCTCTAAGTTTGCACCTAAAGTTGATGAAGGTTTTCTTCTTGGTTACGGATCAAATGAGCATGCCTATCGTGTTTTCAATCAAACCTTGGGTAGGGTTGAGATCACTATAGATGTGACATTTGATGAATCTAACGACTCTCAAGTAGAGCAAGTTGATCAAAGTGTTGTAGGAAAGGAGGATCCACCTTGTGAGGCAATCAAGCAACTAGCTATTGGTGACATAAGGCCTCAAGAAGATCAAGCAAATGAAGAGGAGGATCCACCGGTTGTTGCCGCACAAGATTCCGCCGACGTACTCAAAGACCAAGTGCAGCACACACCGCCGGAAGTGCCCAAATAGGCAAGTCTTGCACAAACGCTACGGCAAAGTGCCGCGCCACCTACCTCGCGCGGCAATCGATCCACCTACATCACCCATTCAACCACTTGATCTTGCACCAATACTTGAAGCTAATGATGAATATGATGAAGATCAAGAAGAACAAAATGAAGGCGTTGATCACCCACGACTCATTTATTAAACGGTTCAACGGGATCATCCCGCTGACAACATCCTTGGGAGTCTTCGAAGGGAGTGACCACTCGATCTCATTTAGCCGCTTTACGCCAACATTTCTCGTTTGTTTCTTCTTTGGAACCGCAGAAAAGTAGATGATGCTCTCAAGGATCCGGATTGGGTGTTGGCCATGCAAGAAGAGCTCAACAACTTCAAGAGAAATGAAGTTTGGGAGTTGGTGGAAAGACCCAAGACTAACATCATTGGTACCAAGTGGGTCTTCCGCAACAAGCAAGATGAAGATGGGTTGGTGACAAGAAACAAGGCAAGATTGGTGGCTCAAGGCTTCACTCAAGTAGAGGGCTTGGACTTTGATGAAACCTATGCACCGGTGGCAAGACTAGAAGCAATTCGCATTCTTCTAGCCTTCGCTGCCCATCATGACTTCAAGCTGTACCAAATGGATGTCAAAAGTGCATTCCTCAATGGTCCACTACAAGAGGAAGTATATGTTGAGCAACCACCCGGTTTTGAAGACCCCAAGTTTCCCAACCACGTCTACAAGCTCCATAAGGCGCTCTATGGGCTTAAGCAAGCACCTAGAGCATGGTATGAATGCCTTAAGGAATTCTTGCTCAAACAAGGCTTTGAGATAGGCAAAGCCGACCCTACTCTCTTCACTCACAAAGTTAGCAATGATTTATTTGTATGCCAAATATATGTCGATGACATAATATTTGGTAGCACTAACAATGTGTATGTTGAGCAATTTAGTAGGACAATGACCAAGAGATTTGAGATGTCCATGATGGGTGAGCTGAAGTACTTCCTCGGGTTTCAAGTCAAGCAAATGGAGGAAGGGACATTCATTTGCCAAACCAAGTACACCCACGACATGCTAAAGAAGTTTGACATGGCTAAGGCAAAGCCAATCAAAACTCCAATGCCAAGCAATGGACATCTTGATCTTGATGAGGAGGGTCCAGCCGTGGACATGAAGGTATATCGCTCCATGATTGGATCTTTGCTTTACCTTTGTGCATCTAGGCCGGACATAATGCTTAGTGTGTGTATGTGTGCTCGTTTTCAAGCCAATCCAAAGGAATGTCACTATGTGGCTGTTAAGAGAATCTTGAGATACTTAGTACACACTCCTAACCTTGGCTTGTGGTATCCCAAGGGTTCCAAGTTCAATCTACTTGGCTATTCAGATTCTGACTATGCCGGTTGCAAAGTAGATAGAAAAAGCACTTCGGGGACATGTCAATTCCTTGGACGGTCCTTAGTGTCTTGGAGCTCTAAGAAGCAAAATTGTGTAGCCCTTTTCCACGCCGAGCCGAAGTATGTTGCAGCCGGGCGCATGTTGTGCTCAACTACTTTGGATGAAGCAAACCTTAAAAGATTACGGATGTCATTTCACAAAGATACCTCTTCTTTGTGACAACGAGTGCCATCAAACTCGCAAATAACCCGGTAGCACACTCTAGAACAAAACACATAGACATCCGTCATCACTTCTTGAGAGACCACGAACTCAAAGGAGATATCGCAATTCGCCATGTGAGCACCGAAAAGCAACTAGCCGATATCTTCACCAAGCCTCTCGATGAGTCAAGGTTTTGTGCTTTGCGTAGTGAGCTAAACATTCTCGATTCTCGTAACTTGATTTGAATTCCAGCACACATGCAATCTGCTTGAGACACTAGATCGACATAGGAAAAGTTTGTGAAAACTTTCATATTGTGTTTCAAAAGTTTTCAAATTCTAATCCGAAATTCAATGCCATAGTTACGTATTGATGATCTGTCACGGCAATGAATTTTTGGTGTCTCTGTGATCAAATTTGAGGAGAAATAAGTCAAAAGTGGCAATATATAAGCGGGACGGCGGTGGTGCGGCAATGCCGCGTGTCTGTCTGGCGATTACCCGTAGCGATCGTGGCAGTGCCGCGTCCTACTTTAACGATGCGCGCCTAGGGTTACGACCGCCTCTGTCAGAACCGTTTTTGGGCCAAATCTTTCTTCTTTCCTTTTCTACCCCCAGCCCAACCGGTTTTCTCCTCTCCCTCGCCGACTTCTTCCTCCCCCCAGCGCCCACTTCTTCTTTCGGCGTGAGGAAGAGCGCCGCCGCCCGCTGCCCCGCCGTCGCCGCGCCTCGGCGCCGCGCCCGGCGATCTGCGATCTTGCCGCCGCTGCCGGCCATCTTCTTAGTCTCCGGCCGGCCTGCTCCCTTCTCCGGCGGTTTCTCTCCTTTCCCCCTTCAATCAACGAGGTACAACCTAACCCTAACCATGAACTCTTTGCCCGATCTATGGATTGAGTAGAAATTTCTCTTGGATTTGCGTTGATTAGTGATGTATGAACACTAGGAAAGTGATTTGGTGGTTTGGAATCAATAAATTTCGTGTTTTAATTATTTAAGTGATTTAGAGGATGAGGATGTTGGTGACCCCAACATGAAACCTAACGGTTTCTTCTTGATTCAAAACAAAGATAAGCTTCTCGAGCACTTATCAAATTAAGATGGGAAATTGGTTGATTTGAAATACCAAAGAAATATTTTACTAGAGTTCATAACTATGTTGAATCCATGGGAAATTTCTCTTGTTTTAAGATCCGGATTATGAAATTGTGATAGGCATGTATATTGAGTCGATAGATGTGTTAGAAAGGTATTGAAAAGTAGAGATTGATGATTTGAGCAAGGGGAGCGCGTGCAGCGTGCATGGCGCGGCAGCGCCGCGCATATGCGCCGGCGATGCCGTGCCCTCTGCAGCGGCAAAGGTGCCAAGCGACCCAGATTTCACCCTCGGCGGCTTGCTCTTGTCATCAATTTTCACTTTTCTAATCTTTCTCCTACATATGTTTGGACAATGCATACTATTCGAAAGCGTTTTCTTACCATAATCCTATCTTTGACATAGATGGACCCCTCGAAGTGATCCCCATGGCAAGAAAAGCGAGGGGTCAAAGTGATTGTGAGGAAGGGGCGGGAAGGAAGAAAAGAATCAACATGGCGAGGAGGCGGTGGGGCAGCTCGGCTCACGGAGGAGCAAATGCAGCAGTATGGGTACACCATTGTTCCCGCAGGGGAACAAGGTACTCCAGACCACCCTCTAGTATTTGATAACAGCTACATGCAGCAGGTTGAGGGTGTGTTTGAGATGATCACTTTTTGTCAATGACCCACCAATCCCGGTGGTGAGTTATTTGAAGAAGCAAAGGGAGGTTGCCGATGCTAGAGCTATCAATGTCTATGCGAGAGGAGCGGGAAGGCATTGATGAGAGGTTTTGGGCAGCCTTTCATTCAAACTTTTACTTGCGGTCCTTCTCCACTCCACAAAGAGCAAGATCACCACGATGCACTACATTGACTTTGAGAGGATGAGAGATAGAGAGGAGGATGCATTTGATGAGGCCATAGAAGCATGTGAGAAGTTTGAGTGACGGACATCATGTCATTCCGGCATGATTGGAATGAAGAGATCCTTAGTCGGTTTCATGCCACCTACTCTTTGGGGCAGGCCTTCGATACTATCCAATTGGATGACCGACGGGAGGCACTACAGAGTGGACTTTGTCACATTACTCGGATACTTGGCTTTGGGGGCTGATCACGGGGAGTACACGACATACATGAGATAGACCCTATTGAAGCCAAGGCCATCGAAATTGCTTTGGCTGATCGAGGGATTGCTTGGTAAGAGGAAGGGGTTGAAGGACTTCTTCTATGTGATGAACAACCTCTTGAGGTGTACCATTGATCCCAAGGATGGGGCGACCTCGATGTGAATGGCTATGCTAGGAATGTGCTTGCTCATTTCAGGAATGATGAAACTTTCAATGTTGGAAAGTTCATTTGGAGACAACTAGCAAATGCCTTGGATGATGCTAGGAGGAATACGCCATATGCTCCCTACATCATGTTTATGATTGAGAGGGTTTAAGGGAACATTTATCCCAAGGATTGCTTTCACACGTCTACAATATTGAGAAGACCCATGGCTTAGATGGAGGGAAGACCGGTGGCGTGAGTCGGATCATCGGCGGGAGGCACCTCGGTGGCGAGAGGGACTTGGAGGAGCCATCTAGCTCTAGGCCCGGGAGGCACGCGCAAGTCCAAAGGGAAGATGAAGAAATGGCTCAAGGCAATCTTTGGACATTGCTCATATGCTTCTCAGCAGACCTATGAGCTACGCAGGGAGGTGAGACAGGCCTTCAAGAGTGTCAGGGAGAAGCAAGGACTTCCAGTTCCTCCTCCTATCCCTAGGCCACCACAAATGCGATCTCCCTTCAGCTCTCGGCCACCAAGTGCTCGGATCGGGGAGTTGTCGGATATACTTGGGTCCTTCTCTCGGCAGATTCCAGCTCGGCGCTCCACTCGCCGCTCCCGCGCAGCCGTGCTACTATCTGCGAGGAGGACGAGGACACGGCTTCCAAATCTTGAGGACACCGGTGAGGAGTGACTCCGCTTCTTTCTTCTCTTTTCTATGATCTTTTTGGTGCTTGACGCCAAAGGGGAGAAAATTAGAAGAAATGAGGGGGGGTCAAACTTTTTCGTCGCCCACGAGATGGTTCGAGGATGGAGCAGCAGCAGATCTTCAGAGTTTAGATCTTTTGAGAGTAACTTGTTAGGTGTGAGTTTGAGAGAAACTCTATTTTATGTAATATTGCCACCTATGACTTGTTCATTTCTCGGATTTAGTCATTTGATTGCTTAAACTCTCGTTTATATATATCTTCTTCTTTGTTTTAGTTTGTTAATCTTGTCACATATCTTTGTGGTTTGATGTTTTACATTTGTCTTTGTCTATGCTTTGATAGGCGCGGCAAGATGCACCACCCGCGGCGATTACAAGCACATCACCTTCATGACATAATTGCTTGTGCTTTAGTTCATTATCTTGTCATATGCATCACGGATATATTTGTATGACACTATTTAAGCACCCCACGGCAATCATGGATGTAGGGGAGGTCTTCCACCACTTCTAAATGTGTGATGTGACTTCCATGTCAAAATGAGAATTCAAATCTCCCACACACATTTAGGGGAGGCCTTACTACACCTAAAATATGTGAAAATTGACTTTTCATGTCAATATTGAGAATTCAAATCTCACTTACATATTTGGGTAAAGGGCTCTACATCCATGATCTTCGTAATCTAAGTTTGACTTTACATCTTATGTAAGCTCTAATTTGGTTGTCATCAATCACCAAAAAGGGAGATTGTAAGTGCAATCAAGCTCTAAGTGGGTTTTGGCGTTGATGACCACCGAATTAGGGACTAATGAGATTTACTGAAGATGACATGCGAGGGATTAAAATATGGAGTTGGTGAAACAGGTCCAAAGGTACCAAATACGCTAGACAATGGTGTTTCCTGATCAAGGCGTTTAAATTACTTTATGGTTTGAATCTTGAGTTTAGGAAATGCCGGACTATTAAGAGGGATCATAGGATTCTCGGGTATCCGTGGACCAAGTGCTCTAAACATCAAATCCGGACACCACACACAACTCAAAGCCTGACCGGCCAAAGAAATCACCGTGTTTTCACACTTCTGCCAAAGTCGGTGGCGCTGGCCGCAGCGCAATGGTGCGGCGATGCGCGCCCTACTGCGCAGCGATGCAGCGTGTCGATCTTGGCGAAGGCCACACTTAATCGTACCGTTGGGTCCGTGGGGGTATAAATACCCATTCTACCCCTCCCCAACGGTCACCGGCTCACTTTCTTCTTCCTCCCGACCGGAACAGCCGAGGAGACCATCTTTTGCTCTCTCTCTCACCTCCATTGAAGCACCTTGAGCTCCCCACTCAATCTCTCACTTCCCACAGGATTCTTGAAACTTGACTGCAAACTTCGATTGGAGACCGGATCTACGACTTCCCCACTCAAAAAGAGCATTTGGTTCACGTTTGGCGGAACCCTAGGGTTCTTTACTCTTGGAGCTTGCTCCTAGACGGCTAGGCGTCGCCCTTGAGCTTGCCCCCTTCGTGTGGCGGCCTTGGGAGGTTTGTAACCTTGATCTACAGCAATACATTACCCCACATCTCTAGGGTTAACTCCCTAGACTTGTGAACGAGGGAAAAGCAAGCCGGTGGGCAAGCTAAGCCTTGTGTGGCAACCTCAACAACGTGGGCGTAGCCCGGCTTTGTGGGCGCGGTGAACCACGGGTCAAATCCTTGTGTCACCTTGTCTCATTACTTTTGTTGCATATTTGTCTTGTGAGAAAGGGCTTCGACCCGATCTACTTTGTGGCAAGGTTTACGCCCGCTAGAGCTTGTGTTACGTGAGAGATACTTGTGTGCGGGAACCTAGGTGAATCATCTCAAGCAAGTGGAAGCACGCAGATTCACTTCGAGGTCACTTACGTGAAGTGACCCGCGGCGAGCGCCCGAGGGACGCGGCGCGATGCCGCGCCCACCGAGCAGAAGCGTCCATTCTCGGTTTTTAATCACTCTACGGTTTCTTACACGCGGCGGTGCACGCCCCTTTACGGTGGCGGCGCTTTGTTGTTATCGGCGGTGCTTGAAAGTTTTAACGGGGCGATTTTTCGGGGGTTAAGCCTATTCACCCCCCCTCTAGGCTTCCATCGATCTCCTACGGTGGTCTTACGGGCGTCGAAGGAGGACCACGATATTTTGTTTCTCTCTCAAGCTAAACATGATAGGCTGTGGATGGAAGGATTTCGGTGGAAGCTTAATATGACAAATATGATGGTTATGGATAGTGAAAGATCAAGTGGAGGACTGGCTTTGTTTTGGAAGAAGGAGGTGGACCTAACGGTCATGAGCTTATCCAAATATCACATTGATGCAAGGATTAAGGAGTCTGATGGTGTTTCTTGGAGATTTACAGGTATTTATGGTGAGTCAAGAAGTGAAGAAAAAGACAAGACCTGGGATTTACTCCGATTTCTAAAGCATAAGAGCAAGCTTCCTTGGCTATGTTGCGGCGATTTCAATGAAATTCTTTTTAGCTCTGAGAAGGAGAGGGGAGCAGCTAGGTCGGAGAGTAGCATGCTGAAGTTTCGAGAAGTGCTGGAGGAGTGTGATCTGCATGATTTGGGTTTTATTGGGGATGCTTTCACATGGAGAAATCATCATCATGATGTGTCCAGTTACACTAGAGAAAGGTTGGACAGGGCAGTGGTGAATAGTGCTTGGAGGGCCCAATTTCCTTTGGTTCGTGTAGTTAATGGTGACCCTCGACATTCGGATCATCGTCCAATCATTGTTGAACCAGGTCTCAAGGAGAAATCTTATTGGAGGAAACCTTTGGAGGTAATGAAAAAGTTTGAAGCCCGTTGGTTGGAGGAAGAGGAGTGTGAGGAGAGAGTGGTAGAGGCGTGGGAGAATGCAATTAGAGGGGTTGATGTTAGTCTGATGGAAATTCAGTCTCATGTTCTAGAGGAGTTATGGCAGTGGGATAGGGACGTGCTCGGTGATCTGGAGAAGCGCATTAAAAATGCGAAGAGAGAGTTGGAGAGATGGAGAAGAGGAGCTATTTCTCGGGAGTATATTAACCGGGAACATCTGTTGAGATATAAGTTGGAGCGTCTTTTAGACCAAAGAACATGTGTATTGGAAACAAAGAGCACATTCCACATGGCTCGCCAAGGGTGATCGGAATACCAAGTTCTTCCATGCCCAAGCTTCAGAGAGGAAAAGGAAAAATACAATTAAAAAGTTGAAGGATGATGGAGGTGGTGAGGTGACGGGGAAACACTTGAAATATTTTATTGCTAATCAATACCAAAGAACTTTTCGTGTCTTCTGCGAGGTTCTCATATTGAAGATGTTCTTGATTGTGTTCACCCCAAGGTTTCTCGAGAGTTAAATGATCAACTTCTTAAACAATTTACGAATGATGAAGTATGGGAAGCCTTAAAGGATATGGGGGATTTGAAGGCTCCGGGAGTGGATGGTATGCCCGTTGTGTTTTATAAGAAATTCGGTCTCCGGTTTGGAACAAAAGTAAAAGAAGAGGGTGCTGAAGGTACTTAATGGGGCAGCTATGCTTGCAGGCTGGAATGACACAGTTATTGTCCTTATTCCGAAAACAGCTTCGCCGGAGAGGCTAAAGGATTTGAGGCCCATCAGTTTGTGCAATGTGGTATACAAAATCATTTCAAAAGTCCTAGCAAATAGACTAAAGCTGGTGCTACCGGAGATTATTTCATCATCCCAGAGTGCTTTTGTTCCAGGAAGACTGATAACGGATAATGTCCTGCTAGCATATGAACTGACACACTATTTAAATCAAAGGAAGAAAGGTAAAAATGGGTTGGCTGCTATAAAACTTGATATGAGTAAGGCCTACGATAGAGTGGAGTGGAACTTTCTGGAGAAGATGATGTTGAAGTTGGGTTTCTCAGAGTTGTGGGTGCAAAAGGTTATGAAATGTGTATCAATAGTAAGATATTGCATCAAGGTGAATGGGGATTATTCTAATCATATCTACCCACAACGGGGTCGTCGCCAAGGTGATCCTTTGTCCCCTTACTTATTTATTCTATGTGCAGAAGCGCTCTCTGCCATGTTACAAAGAGCACAAGATGAAGGTAAAATTGAGGGAATTAGAGTGTGTAGGGCAGCCCCAAGAATTAATCATCTTTTCTTTACAGATGACTCGTTAATTTTGATGAGGGCTTCTAAGGGGGATGCCTAAGAGTTGAGGAGAATTTTGCAGGTCTATGAAAGTGCATCAGGACAGATGATTAACAGGGACAAATCTTCTGTGCTTTTCAGCCCAAACACAAGTCCAGATGATAGGCATGAGATGAGACAATCTCTAAATATCCAGTCTGAGGCGAAGAGTGAGAGATATCTAGGATTGCCGGTGTCTATTGGCAAATCAAGAAAGAAGGCATTTGAGTATATAAAGAAGAAAGTGTGGTTACGCATCCGGGGGTGGCAAGAGAAGCTTTTGTCCAAAGGGTAAGGAGATTTTTAGTGAAGGTGTTTGCCCAAGCTATACCAACATATGCTATGTCTTGCTTTGAGTTGACCAAAGGTTTATGTGATGAGCTGAATTCCATGATTGCAAGATGGTGGTGGAGTCAAAATGATAAGGAAAATAAGATTCATTGGTTGGCATGGGATAAATTGACTTTACCAAAGGAAAAGGGTGGATTGGGTTTTAGGGATTTATATTTGTTTAACATTGCTATGTTAGCAAGACAAGCTTGGAGAATCTTGATTTACCCTGATACTTTGTGTGCCCAAGTTTTGAAGGCTAAATATTTCCCCAATGGTTGCATCCTTCGTTGTGTACCACATGATGGGATTTCATACACATGGAGAAGTATTCTGAAAGGAGTTGAGTTATTAAAGGAGGGGATTATTTGGCGGATAGGCAATGGTGAGTCAGTGAATATTTGGTCGGATCCATGGATTCCACATAGGAGTATCCGGTGTCCAGTGACTCAAAGAGGAACAACATTGTTTGACACAGGTAGCACATTTGTTGGACCCAAGTACGGGAGATTGGGATGAACAATTAGTGAAGGACATTTTCTCTGAATTTGATGCCGAGGCAATTCTCAAACTAAAAGTTAATCAGGACATAGAAGATAGACTTGCATGGCATTATGACAGAAAAGGCTTATTTTCAGTCAAATCAGCATATAAACTGGCTATCCAAAGAAGAGAAAATGAGAGAGGCAGGGATGCAACGACTTCTGAGACAGCTATGAACGCACACCAATATTTCAGATGGGGCAAAATTTGGAGTATGGATGTTCCAAACAAGGTCAAAATGTTCATGTGGCGCCTAGTCCATAACGACTGCCTTTTTACGTCAAAATTTAGCAAGGAGGGGATTGAAAGGGGATACTCTTTGTCCCATGTGTCACAGGATGGATGAAGATTGTGGACATCTTTTCTTCAAGTGTAAAGGTGTTAAAGAATGTTGGAGAATCTTAAATTTGGAGGAGTTCCGCCAAAAGCTAGCAAATGCCATTACGTAAGGATATGATTATGATGATTTGGTCTTTTCCATGGGCAATCCAACTCAAAATCATTGTCCTTTTATGGAGATGGTGGTCGTGAGGAATAAGACAAATGCAGGACAAAAAAAAAAAAGCTACGACTTGAGAAGTTTGTTCTCTAGTGTCATATTATGTTGCGAGCTTGGAAAAATGGAAAAAACAAAAAAATCCTGTACACCAAATGACAACAAATAATGGAGTAAAATGGGAGCCTCCCCCAGAAAATATGTATAAGATCAATATTGATGGCTCTTTTAAAGAATCTTCGAGCAAGGGTGGCTGGGGTTTTATAATTCGGGACAGCAGTGGCCAATTTCTAGAAGGAGGATATGGTAATCTAAAGAGGGTGTCCAGTCCACTTCAAGCTGAATCTTTGGCTGCGTTGTATAGTTTACTGAGCATCTCAGTTGGGGATAGCAAGAATTATATTGGAGACGGATGCAACTCAGCTAGTGAAGGGTCTTACAACAGTTGAACTGGACCAAAGTGTGGATGGGAGCCTTTTCAAGAAGATCAGGGACTTTATTGATGCTTACTTTGATCAATATAGCATACGACATTGTCCAAGAAGTTGCAACAAGGTAGCTGATTGCCTTGCAACACATGAGGCGAGCATGGTTAGCTCTGGCTCGGTGGTCTTCATGAGCCATGTCCCCGAATTTGTTACCAGCCTTGTGTCCGGATCTGCCCAGAGTTTGTGTGTGATGGAAACAAGCTTTCCAATTTCAAAAAAAAAAAAAAAAAAAAAAAAAAAAAAACTCTCCACCAGATCCAGCTCGTCCTCCACCATTCCTCCACCACTCCGGTTGCTCCTCCACCACTCTCCACCGCTCAAGAAGCCTTCTCACCACCAGATCCACTCCCACCGCGCTCTCGGGCCTCGGCCGTACCTCCATTCTTTGCTTTCTTCCCCATCGCCCCATTAATCAATCGAGGCGCCTCCTACCGATCCGGCTCTAGTGGTTCCCCCTGTTTCTTCCATCTCGCCGCTGGTGCTCGGGTCGTCTGTTGCCTTGCCCGGTGGCGGCAGCCATGCCTCTCCGTCGGGCGCCCGGTGGCGGGGACTACCTGAACCCGGCGCGAGCTCCGAGGATCTGCTAAGCAAAAGCTCAGCAGCAGCGCCACGAGAGGATTCCACGGCGACGGTAAGAATTCAAACACACACACACACACACTTGTATTTGCAATCACAGCGGGCGCAGACGCCGACACATTATTTCTAAATGTACACACTCTTGCAGCTGCATCCACAAGCAAGAGAGGGACGGAAGGTCGTGAGTGAGAGACAGAGGCAACAAGCGGCAATATATATTGGCCGGTACTATAGTGAGTGCTTCAATGGGTGCGATAGGCACCCCGCTTCCCAAGCTATACGCCCTTGATACAAGGGGAGTACAAGCTTCAGAGAGGAGGAGAAGACCAAGATCGCCTTTCTAAGGGATGAGCCGAGCACCATGCGGACTTCTGCTTGTGAAGGCGGCCAACAACGAGGAGAGGCTGGATGTGCAGCGAGAAGGATTGGAGGAGCAAGGTGCATGAGCTCGGCTATGATATTGAAGACCGCATCGACCTCTTCATGCACAAGATGAGCAAACAAGATGCTTTGGAGCCAACCTTCAAGAAGACAATAAGTATGATTGAAAAGATATGGGAACGCCACAAGATTGCTAACCTAATTGATGAACTCAAGGCTCGTGTTGAGGAAGAAGGTCATCGCCACAAAAGGTACAAGTTTGATGATACAAATTTTAGCCATGTCGCTCAAATTGATCCTCGGTTGCCAGCACTCTTCGTGGAAGCGGAGAGGCTTGTTGGGATTGATGGTCCAAGGGAGAAGATCATCGAGCTGCTGAAGAAGGATGACTGTGGACAGCGACTCAAAGTTGTAGCTATTGTGGGTTTTGGTGGTCTTGGCAAGACAACTCTTGCAAACCAAATTTATCGAAAAATCAAAGGTCAATTTGATTGCTCATGTTTGGTGCCAGTTTCACGGAATCCTAACATAGCTAAGGTACTAACTGATATGCTCAAAGAACTAGGGGGTCGTGTTGACCCATCGGATGACGAAAGCGGCAACTCATATATAAGCTTAGAGCATTCTTACAAGATAAGAGGTTTGTGTAAAAATGACCTTTTGTATTTTCTTTTGTCATTTGCCCCTAGCTATTTGTATAAATTTATGTATATGCTTGTTTAGTTGATCAGAAATTCTTTATGATATACTAGTATTTCTCAGTTTTAAGATAGTAGAAATAAATATTGAGCTTATGAATCTTGCTATGTGCATGTAAATTTTGTCAGCTTATAAAAGATAATAACATCCATTATTATATATACCTTCTCCAAAATCTAGCTTGCATGCTACAATTTATTGTAGTACGCATCTTTTGAAAGGGCAATTCTAATACATCCTCTGGTCTAAAGATATATGACGCCTTTATTACTTGTTGTCTTTCTCCAGATCTGATTTTTACCATAGTTTTTCTATTATAATATAAGTATAATGCTATCATGTGACCTGGCATAGTGTTAGAATCTCTCTACTTATAGCCTAGAGGTACTAGATTTGAACCAGCATCCTTATAGAAATATTCTTTGGAAAATTGTTTTTCTAGAGGTACCTTATATTGGACCCTTTAGCATTATGAGTACGCACTCGATCTAGGAGCCAATTAGAATGTTGTATTCCTTTTCAAGGTACTAAAGATATATTTACTCCTTTCGCTTTGAAATGTCAAGCGTAGTTTGTTCAGAATACAATAGAGGTTTATGTCATTATTTCTCTTGTACATAAATATCATCTCAGAGACACTTTGATTACAAATATGTTGTTGCAAATTCTATTTCCTAAAATATATGTAATATTGAAAAATTATTGTTGGTACAATTTGTAAAAATTGATTTTTCCTTATACCTGGGATGCAGAAAGTATTTGCAAATAGTGAAATGCTTATATGGTTGACTTTATTTTTTTTAGTTTATGTTTACCGAACATTAGTTAGTTGTCACCATTACATGACTGCATCAAACTTGGCACTCTTTATTTGGCTGCCGCCAATGTTTATAACAGAATGTCCCCACATCAATATCCAATGTTTAGGAAAGCATGTTTGGTGCAATGTTGAAGTCGTGTTTCCATGACTCGGCCCTCCATGGTTCAAATCCTGGTATCTTAATTACATAAACCTGAGTGTGCTTTTAGGAGGTATTTTGCAAAGTTCACAAATATATGCATAGCCGTGTCTTTTGGGTGTGGTTTAGGTATAGCATTCATCAAAGTTCATGTGGTGAGCATCACACTGTCAGTGGTGTGCGTGCACACATGTGTCTAATTACAATTTCATAAATAATGTAGTGAACCGCCTTGTAACCACAATATGAATGTAATATATATTATGCCTCGTATCACATAATCATAACATACCATTGTGGAATTGAGTTCACTTTTCCTCTTTGATGAATTGAGATCATAGTTCATCTTGTAAAGGCAAACATGAACTAATTAATGACGCTTGATGTTATCAATATATATACATACATAAAAAATATTACTACTAATTTCTTTTTTTAAAAAATGTCACCTCTGGTAGTTGTAAGGTTTACGGAGATGCTTTGTAGCTAATAGTGAGGTTCTTTTGATTTAGTTTGAGTAATTTTAGTCTCAGTTTACTATGTACAAAATAATCATAGACTAATGAAATGCATTGACTCAAATTGCATGTGGGGAAAACTTGTAGAAACTAGATAGTGGTCAAGCTCACTAGTTGCTCCCTTGTTTGTGTGATGTCACACAATCAGGAATGTCGTTCCACTGTTTACATTTTCTTAACTCAAGTTGTTAGGTTACATGCAGTGGGCATTATTGAGGTCGTGAGAATGCAAGAGTACAAGATCTCAGTGCTAACATCTTTTACAAATTAATATGTGCAGGTACTTGAGGTTGTGTAAGTGCAAGAGTACAAGATCTCAGTGCTAACATCTTTTAAAATATGTGTAGGTACATTGTCGTCATTGATGATATTTGGAGCACGCAAGCATGGGAACTTGTCAAGTCTGCTCTACCTGAGAACAATCTAAATAGCAGAATAATTACAACCACAAGAATTACCGATGTCGCCACATCATGTTGCTCCAGTTTAGCAGGATATGTCCACAACATTCAACCTCTAAGCAACCAGCAATCCAAAACAGCTATTTTCCAAGAGAGTTTTTTTACGATACATCTGCATGCCCTTTTCGTTTGGAAGAAATTTCTCATAGAATCCTTGAAAAGTGCCATGGTTTGCCACTAGCTATTATCACTATTGCAAGCCTACTAGCTGGGAAATCCAACAAGGATCAGTGGGAGCAAGTGTACAATTCTATCAATTCTGCTTTTAGTCACCAAGGAATGAGAGATATACTTCTTCTTAGCTATTATGATCTACCATGTAATCTGAAGACTTGCCTGCTATATCTTAGTATGTATCCAGAGGATTATAGGATTGATAGAGAAGAGCTAACATGGAGATGGATAGCTGAAGGGTTCATCACAGAAGTCAGGGGTCAATCATTGGAGCAAACTGCTGAGAGTTACTTCAATGAGCTTGTAAACAGAAGTTTGATCCAACCAATGGACATCCAGTATGATGGTAAGGCAAAAACTTGTCGAGTCCATGATATGGTGCTTGAGCTTATCGTATCCCTGTCAGCCGAGGAAAATTTTGCCTGCATAGTGGAAGGGCAGAGCTACAGTGGTAGTGGTCAGAAGATTCGTAGGCTCTCAGTACAAGCTGAAGACGAAGCGATGCAGAAGATTATGGATAATTGGTCTCAGGTTCGTTCGATTAGTTTTTATCATGTGAAAGAGCAGGGGGGATTTCTCATCTGAAAAAGCTTCATCATCTGAGAGTACTCACTCTTGAATGTGCTAACCATCTTGGTAATCAACACATCAAATATGTAGGCAGCCTTTTCCAGCTAAAATTTTTGGCCATCCGTTCTGATGATGTTACTGAGCTTCCGGAGGACATTGGGAACCTGCGGTATTTACAAACATTAGATATACGTGGCACTCAAGTTAAAAAATTGCCACCATCCATTTGCTATTTGCAAAAGTTGGTGCGTCTACTTGCAGTCTCTGTTGAAGAAGTCCCCGATGAGATTGGAGATCTACAGGCCTTGCAGGAGTTGTCAGGTAGATGGAATTTGTCCATAAAATTGGTCGAAGCGCTTAGACGTTTGAGTAATCTGAAGAGGCTTAGCATGCGTATGGCTAGCAGAGAACAACTCGGTCAAGATATGGGAAGATATGAGGAATCTTTGAAGTCATGTCTTGCTGTGATGGGTAATCATGGGCTCCAATCACTGGATATTTTTGACAGTAATGATTTGCTGACAGAAGAAATGGTTGATTTATTGTGCTCCATTTTTCGATGTCTCCAAAAGCTTGAAGTATACAGAACTGACAGCATCGCTCGCTTTCCAAAGCAGGTGGCGTCTCTTGTTAATCTTACCTATCTTAGACTTGGGTTTCTCAGGATTCAGCAGGAAGATCTCTGCATCATTGGGGGCATACCTGCTCTGCTTTATTGCGAGTTATTCGTACACCATGCTCCTGATGAACGGCTTACCATCAGCAGCCAATTATTCCCGTGCCTTAAAGAGTTCCGGTACATCAATGCTTTTTTTACGGAGGTGGACTGGAGATGCTGTTCTTACAGGAAGCGATGCCTGAGCTCCGAAGGTTAGATCTTGGATTTAGAGCTCAGGAAGCAGAGTCCAAGATGGGGTTTGAGTTCAGCTTTGAGCACCTTGCAAGCCTAGAGCACATGGAAGTAGTAATCGATACGTATCAGGCCACCAGGAACAGGGTGGAGGCAGCGGAAGCTGCCATCAGGGCCGCGGTCAGCATGCACCCGGGAAGTCCAAAGCTTTATCTGTGGCGTGAGGGACCAATATTCGACAGGTCAGAAATACAGTCTGGATGAGTTGAATTTTCTCTCAGAATATTATGTACAGGAGTTGCGCTTCTTTGCCATCTCTCTCATGTGTTGCTACTTTTGATGAACACTAAATACAATAGTACCTCGATGATGACTAGACATGTGTCTTTGGGTCGGGGTCTGCGCTGGTCTTTGGTCAGGTGTGAATGCCATATTTCACCCGTGGGTGACCCACAGAGCCCCAAATGTATGTTTTTCTTCTTTGGTTTTTCCCTCACCAAATAGAGGTCTAGAATTAATGTTGGGTGTATTTCTATGTAACTTTTGCGATGATTTGTATGGACTATGTTGTCTGCATAATATGTACTAGACTAAATTAAGTTGTTGAGAACTTCCTATTCATTTGTGATGATAAATTGATAATTATGTGTTACTGTTCCTCAAATTTTACAATATGTGCTACTTTTTCATTAACACACCTGCAGGTGACCTGAGACCTGCTGGTTAGTCGTGGGTGGTGCAGGTGTGACATTGCACCTATGGATCTCATTAAGGGTCGGTGTAGTTAAATATCACAGGCGCCACTGAGGACAAATTTTTACTGCACCCTGTATGTCACTCGTGAAACTCGTCCAAAACAAGACTTGTCTCGGCCACGATAGGAAAGCGCATGCCACCGCCGGACGATTGGGAAATGGGTTTTCTAAATAGCTTTCTGAATTCAGATGTACATGTGTTGTATGTGTTGCCACTTCTTCTTTTTGTCATTCCAGATTTTGATTTCCAAGTGGAAGATAATAAGCATAAAGGTCTTCTAGAATCTACTAGTGATTTGCTGAAAAAGTGAAAGACAACAAATACACAAATTGTTTAGGAGATCAGAAAAGTACACAGTACTGGGCTGACTGGCAGGAAACACAGGCCAAAAGGCCCATTTCATTTGAAAGCCTTTGTTGTTGGCAGAGAAGAAGTATTCGGCTCGTAGGTAATGGATGGCACAACCATTTTTGGCAGGAACATTTTTATGCACAATCATAGTAACTGGAGATGAGAAAAGTACACAGTACTGAGCCCGAAAGTCTTTTTTGGCAGAGGAGGAGGATGTGACCATGTGAAAACGAAGGCCTTTTTATGCACAATCAGTACTATGGTTGCTTCATATTCCGAAGTATTTTCTTACTATCACCATTTTGTGATCAGCAAACAATAGAGTCTATTTGTCACGCTCTACCTAGTTAACCTGCACCTTACACTTCCAATTTATGACCCTTTTTTGTAATCATTTTCCATAAAAAAAAACTTTATGGGCTTACCAACTTAAATTAACCAGACTTGGGCTTGTTTGTTTTCCTCCCAACTTATACAAGCTTGGCTTAGGGTCAGAATCGTCAGATCAGGGACGGGGGCTCTGAATAGCCCCTGCTGCTCATGTTTTGCGATTTGTGAGTAGTTTGGCGAATCTGAACTAGGATCGCTGCAGGCCACCAGCTCAGTGCCATGTGTGAGAAGATATATATTCTCACAATCCTGTCCAACGTCCTGTGTTTCCAAGGACTGTCTGTGTTCAGATACTCTCTGTTTTCGTTTCTATTACATTACATGAGACTGCAGGTATGATAAGCGTGTTACCCTGCATTAAAGAAAGAGAGAAAACAACTGACCAATTTGACGAATTCAATGTATGCCGGTTACTTGGAAGATATACACGTCTGCTCCCACAAACTTGCCTGTCTAACCAATTCAGGGTGTGCATTGTAATTCTGCCATGGATCCTCATCAAATCAGCAAAAAATCAACTGTATAACAAACCTGACACCGGACTGCAAAGATCCATCTGCACCACAACTCATGTGCCTATCCGGGTGCTAGGATTTGCAGTGTGATTGTATGACCGATAAATGGAATGGGACGATCATCGCAAATCTCCTAAATAAATTTGAGAAACTAGCTTCTGCAGTTATGTTCCAGGACAGTCAACATTGAGACATCTGCAAGTGTACACTCCCACGATCTCAACCACAGAAAATGGCAGACTTCAGTTTTGCTGAACTCGCAACAGGTGAAAAGAATTGGGGTACATGATCAGTCCTAAACAGACAGAAGCAGACATGAATCATGTATGATACTTATATAGCACATGCCCATCAGGGATGACCTGAAGAGCTCCCATGTATACAACAACAAAGACTAGACGCTTTTTCACTTTATCATACACGGTGTACTTCATTGGCTCACCAACTTGTGAATTAGTCCAAGCTAGCTCTGTCAAGTAGTGTCAACTTCTCGAATGCACAACTCTTGCATTCTTGCACATCAAGCCAAGCCATCTCAATATCCTCACCAGGTCAGGGTCAGCCCATCAGATCTCCCCGGGCTAGTTAGAATAACTCTGACTGTTATCATATTCGTTTTGATCTCCAATTGGCCAAAATCACACAGGATGTCAGGATCACTACCCCATCTGCGTGGAGCAGTCTTGCATGAAAGATTCCATGCATCGATATGGATTAACAACATGTTGGACCCTAAACTAGTGGTGAAACCACTAGTTTTGTCCTACTTGCCATTCTGGATCAGTGACAGGTGCTCTGAATGTCTCCTGCTGCTCATCTTGTGCAGCCAACATTTGATCTGAACTGAATTTGGGCCGTTTCAGACCTCACCAGTTCGGTGCCATGTGTGAGGAGATATTCCCATAATATTGTCCTCCATTTTCTAGTATTTGTGTTCATTTACTCTCGCTTGTATAGTTTTCTATCTCTTCCGAATTTTATACTGTATTAGCTAGTATAACAAACCTGACACCCAGCCTGCATTAAAAAAAAAGGAAAAAACAAGAACTGATGGATTCCATTTTTCTGATGTGTGTATGGCCTCTCTGAAGGTTCCATCAATGCAGACTACTGATGGGTCGCACTTGTCTTTGTACTGACAGATATGTGCTCCTGAATGTGAATGTCCCATCCTGCTCATGTTGCTTTCCATTACAATACTATCCCATGGTCTCCTTTGACTTTGAGCAGGTTTAGGTCTCACTAGCTCAGTGCCATACTGCCATGTGCAAGGATATTCAATAAACTTGAACCCTGACTACTTTGACGGATTCTAACTTGTGGAATCTGCATGGGCGTTATCACCTGCAGCTGCACCTAATAATAAACTGCTAAAACGAAGCTGGGATGATATAGGAGCCCTGACGTCACAAGATGAATCCATCACAAATCTCCTGATCATTAGAGCTGGAATGGAAACTGCATCGAGATCTCTTGGGTGCAGGAGTAACCCGCATCGTTTCGGTATAAGGAAGACAATTCTTTTAAAAAGCATGTGCTTGTGCACAACCATGGTTCATATTCCGAAGTATATTCTCTTACAATCACATTTTTTATTATCAGCAAAGAAGCTTCAGAACATAGTGTGGTTTGTCACTCTTACTGAGTTAACCTGCACCTTAATCATTGTGTGACAGTGTGAGGGGATTATTACCACAATCCTGCCCACTGTCGTGCGTTTCCAAGGACTGTCTATGTTCAGATACTCTCTGCTTTCGGTTCTATACTACCTCACACATTGACACTGCAGGTATGACCAATTCAATCTTTCATTAAAGAAAGAGAGAATGGTCTCGAAAAAAAAAATTAAAGAAAGAGAGAAAACAGCTGACCAATTCAACGAATCCAACGATTCAGGATGTGCATTGTACTTCTGTCACAGATTGAACAAATCATCACAAAATCTTCTGATTAAGGGTGGAATCTAAACTGCTAGCTGCTGTTCAGGTCTCACTAGTTCAGTATCCACCTACTCTTGTTATGGCCACATCTAAGATTCAAGAAATGTATAATACTGCTATGGTATAACAAACCTGACACCGGACTGCTTTGACGAATTCCTACAAGTTAGGTCTGTCAAGTGTCAACTTCTTGCATTCTTGCACAACAAGCCTGGCTGTAATCATATTCGTTTTGATCTCCAATTGTCAAATCGCCAAAATCACACAGGATCACTACCCCAGCTGCCATTCTGGGCTTCGACGATGTCAGCTTTGGACCTCAATGTGTCCGGGCTCGATGGGGAGTTGGCCTGACCCGCGTTGCCAATGACGGTGGTGCTTCAGGAGTTCCGGCGCAATCACATTTTTATTATCAGCAAAGAAGCTTCGTCCCTCTGCTTGCTGTGCTTTTTTAACTTCTCCTTGTTTTAGTTTTTAGTTTTAGCTTTATTCCTTCTTTGTTTCGTGGGTAATCATGGTATTACCACAGGACTGCTCTTTGTATTTGTTTTGGTGTTGTCAACACCCCTGCAAGAAATGTATAATACTGAATAAAAACGCGCCATACAGGTGGGCGTGGTCTCAAAAAAAAAAAAGGATTCTGGATCAGTGACAGGTGGTCTGAACATCTCCTGCTGCTCTTCTTGTGCAGATATAACTTTTGATCTGAACTTGTGTTGTTAAGGCCTCACCAGCTCAGTGCCATGTGTGAGGAGATATTCCCATAATCTTGTCCTCCATTTTCAAGAATTTGGTGCTCAGTTAATCATGCTTGTATAGTTGTTTTTAAGCATATCTTGCTTGTATAGCTCTGTCTCTTCCTAAGACTATATTAGTATAACAAACCTGAAGAGAGGGAAAAAACAAGTACTGACGGATTCCATTTTCTGATGTGTGTCTGAAGGTTCTATCGATGCAGACTAACTGATGGGTCGCACTTGCCTTCCAGGATCAGTAACAGACATGTGCTCTGAATCTGAATGTCCAGTCCTACTCAGGTTGCTTTGCAGTACAATACTATCTCATGGTCTTCTTTGAGCAGGTTTAGGTCTCACTAGCTTAGTGCCATTTGCCATGTGCAAGGATCTTCGACAATATTCTTGCAACCCGATCCTTTCCTGTATTCTCAACTGCTCTTGTTGAGCAGTTCCAAGTGCACTGCTTCAGCAGTTCCAAGTGCACTCCTTCTCTGTCCGTATCCAACACTAGTATTATTGTATTTTGTTCTGAACATACATATCTAATACTAATATACTTTTGTGTTACAACAAACCTGAACACTGACTACTTTGACGGATTCTAACTTTTGGGCGTGATGGGAGCGCTGACGTCGCAAGATGAAGCAATCTGATCACTGAAACAAATGATGGCCTTCGTTAACGATCGTTGGTAAAGTCTGAAACTGTGCAGTAAGCACCGGTAACAGAGGAGCAAGTGTCCATCACAACCTGATCAGATGACTGGATTGATCACACAGGGCACACGCACAGCAGATGCTGCGAAAGAACATTATCCAGACAAGGACCTAGAGCAAGATCATATTCAGCACTACTACGCGACAACATGGCTGAGTGATATGCATCTGACTCACATTACACAACATGGCTCCATCGATTGATGCTCACGCTGCAGGTGCCGACCAGGGATGAAGCACCAGTACACGAGACGAGCAGACAGAGCATGGTGCATCCTTCTAATAGGTGTCACCTGATTTGCCAACTAATGGCCTTCGTTAACGATCATTGTTAAAGTCTGAAACTGTGCAGTTAGATTTTGCAGGCTCATTCAATCATAACGGACCGGACCGGAATAGGAATGGAATGCGCGTGCGTTGACGCAAAAAGACCTGCAGTCTTGGTCTTCCCTCCCTTGAGTCGTCGTCCCTCCCAACCAACGCGTCGCCTTTCCCTTGGCCTCTCCTCCTTCCCAGCAAAGCAGAGGCAGCCGCCGTCGCCTTGCTCCTCCCCCTCTCCCACCAACTCAAGCCTGCTCGCCGGCCAGATCCACTCCCACAAGCAGCTCTCTGGCATCGGCAGAACCCCCGCTCTTTCCTTTCTTCCCCATAGCCGCCATAATCAATCAAGCGCCTCCTATCAGATCGAGCTCCGGTGGTTCCCCGTGCCCCTGCCTGGCGCTCAGGTCGCCTGTTGCCAGTGGCGACCGCCATGCCTCTCAGTCGGCCGCCCCTGGTGTGGGGGACTGCCGCCTGAACCTGGTCTAGCTCCGGATCTGCCTAACAAAAGCTCTGCACAGGCAGAGCCGCACAGGGTTCCACGGCGCCGGTAAGCATTCAGATTTCGAAGTTCAAACAAACACTCTTGCATTGCATATACCATCCACTGCCGCCAACGCATTATTTCTACATATACACAATCTTGCAGTTGGAGACACAGCAGGGGAATCATATTCTGCATCCACAAGCAAGCGGTTGTGAGAGACGGAGGCAGCAATATCTATGGCTGCTGCTGTTGTGAGTGCTTCAATGGGTGTGATAGGCACCCTGCTTCCCAAGCTCTATGCGTTGATACAAGGGGAGTACAAGCTTCAGAAAGGAGTGAAGACCAAGATCGCCTTTCTGACGAATGAGCTGAGCAGTATGCAGACTCTGCTTGAGAAGCTGGCCAACAATGAGGAAAGGCTGTATGGGCAGCTCAAGGATTGGAGAAACAAGGTGCGGGAGCTCAGCTACGATATTGAAGACTGCATCGACCTTTTCATGCACAAGATGAGCAAAGGTGGTGCTAAATCCAGCCTCTTAAAGAAGACGGCAAGTAAGATTGAAAAGATATGGTCACGCCACAGGATTGCTAGCCTAATTGACGAGCTCAAGACTCGTGTTGCGGAAGAAAGTGAACGTCGCCGAGGTACAAGATTGATGACCAGGCTATTGATTTTACCAAGATGGTCCATATCGATCCTCGGTTGCCTGCATTGTACAAGGAAGCGAGAGAAACTTGTTGGTATTGATGGTCCAACGGAGGAGATCATTGAGTTTCTGGAGAATGATGACAATGGACATCAACTCAAAGTTGTGTCTATTGTGGGTTTTGGAGGTCTTGGCAAGACAACTCTTGCAAACCAAGTTTACAAGAAAATCAAAGGTCAATTTAGTTGTTCATGTTTTGTACCAGTTTCAAGGAATCCTAATGTTGCCAAGATACTAGCTAATATGCTCAAAGAACTAGGGAGTTATGTCGACCAATCGATGATGAGCGCCAACTGATAGACAAGCTTAGAGCATTCTTACAAGATAAGAGGTACGTACTTCCTTCATCATGTAAATTTAGTGTACTATGAAGATCTTCTGGACAGATTAGGAGATAATATATAGGACATTTTGTCCTCACTTTGTTTCCTAATCAAGCAATCTAAAGCTTATATTATTTGTTTGTACCGAAAGTGAATTGTCATTCAGGTTTATTTGATTTCTTGTTTTTTGGATTATCCATTTGGTGTTTCTGATTTTTATTTCTTCTTATTAAATGTCATAGAAAATATTTATCTAGTAAGAAAGAATGGCCCCACCTGATAATGCACTTAATTAATTTACTATCATGTTACTATAGATTAATTTTGTACTTACACTATAGTTCAACTATACTTACATTGGCTAATCAGGTGTAGTTCCTATGTATTATTGATGTAACTAGTATTAAGTGAAAAAGTTAATTATATTAGGCACATGTTTGACTAATAGTTTGAATGGACTATGTTTGGTTTGGTGTATTCTTATCGAGGCAATGCCCTCGTAACCTCTTTGGTCGTGAATTCCATATAAAAATTTTGTTTTTGGTATTTTCTTTGAAAATATTTTTTATTTACACTAGAGTTCAATCGCTCTATGCCCATCGCACGCGCCGCTGGCTCGCTCCGCCGTGCACACCTCTCGACCCCTCCCCTTGGCGCCCCTCGTGCTCCTTTCTCATCGCCGATGTTGTGATGCTCGCTCTCGCCCGTTGCATGTGTGGCCTGCCCCGACCGATCAAGCTCGATCTTTGGTGGCGCCGCCCGGTGGTGGTGCTCACGCGCTGCTGTTGCTGGATGCTAGAGGTGTTCGCCGACGCCGCCACTTGCCCACTTGTAGCCGTTCGCACCCCAATGGCTGAAATGGACCGGCGCAGCGCTCTTGTTCCTACATGTTGCACATATATGTTTTAAGTGTTACACAATGTTCGAGGTATGTTGCGCTTACTTCATATAGATGTTGCACATGTTTTCAAGTGTTTCGCATGTTGCGGGTGCTTGATCAAAATGTTTCATCTATTTGAATCATATGTTGCAAACGTTTTGATCTGTGCAGTTTCTTTCACACGTGTTGTAACAGTATGATTCAAATGTCTCATGTGTTCTAGTCTTTTGTTGCAACAAGCGTTTGGTGTTGCAAGATAATAACTTCAAATTTTGTTTTCGAATGTCTTTGTGTGTATTCTGAAGTTATTATCTTATGACACAATGACGAATGCTTTTTGCTGTTTGATATCCGATGTACTGTTTTTTAATGACAATATGTTTATTTCAAACTATGCACTGTTCGGTGGCAAGTTAAGGGTAGCAATATTATTATCTTAGTACTAACATTTTCTTTCAACTTTTTGTAGGTATTTCATTGTTGTTGATGATATTTGGAGCAAAGAAGCATGGAAACTTGTGAAGTCCGCTCTACCCGAGAACAATCTAAATAGCGTAATAATTACAACCACGAGGAATAGCAATGTGGCTACATCATGTTGCACGTGTTTTGCGGGATATGTCCACAACATGCAACCTCTAAGCGACCAACAATCCCAAAGACTTATTTTTTAAGAGGGTTTTTGGGGACAACTCTTCATGTCCTCCTCACTTGGAACAAGTGTCTTTTGGAATCCTTGAAAAATGCCATGGTTTACCATTAGCTATTATCACTATTGGGAGCACCGCTTGGCGGGAAATCCAACAAGCTTCAATGGGAGCATGTGCACAATTCTATTGGTTCTCACTGTTAGACACGAAGGAATGAGAGACATACTTCTTCTTAGTTACTATGATCTTCCATACCATCTAAAGACCTGCTTGTCAGTATCTTAGTATGTATCAAGAGGATTCGACGATTTGGACAGAGGAGCTAATACCAATGTGGATAGCGTAAGGGTTCATCACGGAAGAGAGGGGTCAAACAGTATATCAAGTTGCCGAGTTACTTCAATGAGCTTGTAAACGAAACTTGATCCAACCAATGCGGATTCTCAGTATGATGGTAGTGTAGAAAGTTTTAAAGTGCATGACATGGTGCTTGAGCTTATTGTATCCCTGTCAAATGAAGAGAATTTTGCCAGCATAGTGGAAGGACAAAGCTATAATGGTAGTGGTCACAAGATTCGTAGGCTCTCAGTACAAACTGAAAATGTGGGGATGAAGTCATGCAGAAGATTATGGATAAGTGGTTGCAGGTTCGTTCCATTAGTTTTTATCGTATGCAAGAGCAGGGGATTTCTCATCTGAAAAGGCTTCATCATCTGAGAGTACTCAATCTTGACTATGCTAGCCATCTTGGTAACCAACACATCAAATATATAGGCAACCTTTTCCAGCTAAAATTTTTGGTCATCCGTTCTAATGATGTTACGGAGCTTCCGGAGGACATTGGGAACTTGCAGTATTTACAAACATTAGATATACGTGGCACTTTCGAAAGTTAGAAAATTGCCACCATCCATATGCTATTTGCAAAAGTTGGTGCGTCTACTTGCATTCTCTGTTGAAGAAGTCCCCGATGAGATTGGAGATCTAGAGGCCTTGCAGGAGTTGTCAGGTAGATGGAATTTCTCCATAAAATTGGTTGAAGCGCTTAGACGGTTGAGTAATCTGAAGAGGCTTGGCATGTGTATGGCTAGCAGAAAACAACCCGGTCAAGATATGGGAAGATATGAGGAATCTTTGAAGTCATGTCTTGCTGTGATGGGTAATCATGGGCTCCAATCACTAGAGATTTCTGACTATGATTATTTGCTGACAGAAGAAATGGTTGATTTATTGTGCTCCATTTTTCCATGTCTCCAGAAGCTTGAAGCATACGAAGCTAGCATCGCTCGCTTTCCAAAGCAGGTGGCGTCTCTTGTTAATCTCACCTGTCTTAAACTTGGGTTTCTCAGGATTCAGCAGGAAGATCTCTGCATCATTGGGGGCATACCTGCTCTGCTCCATTGCTCATTATACGTAAGGCATGCTCCTGATGAACGGCTTACCATCAGTGGCCAATTATTCCCGTGCCTTAAAGAGTTCGGGTACATCAATGATGGATGCGGTGGTGGACTGGAGATGTTGTTCTTACAGGAAGCGATGCCCGAGCTCCGAAGGTTAGAGCTTCTATTCAGAGCTCAGGAAGCAGAGTCCAAGATGGGGTTTGAGTTTAGCTTCAAGCATCTTGCAAGCCTAGAGCACATGGAAGTAGTAATCCAAACATATCAGGCCACCAGGAGCAGGGTGGAGGCAGCGGAAGCTGCCGTCAGGGCCGCGGTCAGCATGCACCCGGGAAGTCCAAAGCTTCTTCTAGAGTGCGAGGGACCAATATTCGACGGGTCAGAAATACAGTCTGGATGAGTTGAATTTTCTCTCAGAATATTATGTGCAAGAATTGCAGTTCTTTGCCATCTTATCTCTCTCCCATGTGTCGCTACTTTTGATGAACACTAAATACAACAGTACCTCGATGATGACATGTCTCTTTGGGTCGGGGTCTGCGCTGGTGTTTGGTCAGGTGTGAATGCCATATTTCACCCGTGGGTGACCCACAGAGCCCCAAATGTATGTTTTTCTTCTTTGGTTTTTCCCTCACCAAATAGAGGTCTAGAATTAATGTTGGCTGTATTTCTATGTAACTTTTGCGATTATTTGTATGGACTATGCTGTCTGCATAATATGTACTAGACTAAATTTAAGTAGTTGAGAACTTCCTATTCATTTGTGATGATAAATTGATAATTATGTGTTATTGTTCCTCAAATTTTATAATATATGTTGTTTTTTTATTTACACGCCTGCAAGTGACATGAGACCCGCAGGTTATTCGTGAGTGCAGGTGCAGGTGTGACATTGCACCTACAGATCTCATTAAGTGTCGGTGTAGTCAAATATCACAGCCGCTAGGCCCGCTACTGAGGACTAATTTACTCCGCCCTATATGTCGCTGGTGAAACTCGTCCAAAATAAGACCTGTCTCGGCCCACGATAGGAAAACGCATGCCACCGCCTGACGATTGGGAAATGGGATTTCTTAATATCTTTCTGAAGATTTTTGTTTCTATTTTCTTCCACTTTTTGTATGTTCAGATGTATATGCGTATGTGTTGCCACTTTTTTTTTTTTTTTGTCATTCCAGGTTTTGATTTCCAGAAAGTGGAAATTAATAAGCATAAAGGTCTTCTAGAATCTACTATGGTAAACTTTATGCATACGGCGTGGCAACTAGTGATTTGCTGAAAAAGTGAAAGAAAACAATTAAAGAATTTTTTTAGGAGATGAGAAAAGCACATAATACTGGGCTGACTGGCAGGAACCACAGGCCAAAAGGCCCATTTCATTTGAAAGCCTGTGTTGTTTGCATATTCGGCTCGTAGGTAATGTGCACGAAAGCCCGTCCACTGCTAGGCAACCATTTTTGGCAGGAACTGTGCCCCGAGAGTCGTATTCATTTGAAAGCATGTGCTTGCAGAGCAGGAGGATGTGACCATGCGAAAACGAAGGTCTTTTTTCTCAAAAAAAAAAAAAAAAAAACGAAGGTCTTTTTATGCACAATCAGTACTATGGTTGGTTCATATTCCGAAGTATTTTCATACTATCACCATTTTATGATCAGGAAACAATAGAGTGTGATTTGTCACGCTCTACCTAGTTAACCTGCACCGTACACTTTCAATTTACGACCCTTTTTTTTTCTAATCATTTTCCATTGAAAAAAACTCTATCGGCTTACCAACTTAAATTAACCATAGACTTGGGCCTGTTTGTTTTCCTCCCAACTTATATAAAGCTTACCTTAGGGTCAGAATCGTCAGATCAGGGACGGGGGCTCTGAATAGCCCCTGCCGCTCATGTTTTGCGATTTGCGAGTACTTTGGCAAATCTGAACTAGGACCACTGCAGGCCACCAGCTCAGTGCCATGTGTCAGAAGATATATTCTCACAATCCTGTCCAACGTCCTGTGTTTCCAAGGACTGTCTGTCAGATACTCTGTTTTCGTTTCTACTACATCAGACTGCAGGTATCGTAAGCGTGTTACCCTGCATTAAAGAAAACAACTGACCAATTTGACGAATTCAATGTATGCCGGTTACTTGGAAGATATACACATCTGCTCCCACAAACTTGCCTGTCTAACCAATTCAGGGTGTGCATTGTAATTCTGCTATGGATCCATCAAATCAGCAAAAAATCAAAACTGTAAAAGAAACCTGACACCAGACTGCAAAGATCCATCTGCACCACAACTTATGTGCCTAACCGGGTGCCAGGATTTGCAGTGTGATTGTATGACCGATAAATGGGATGGGACAATCATCGCAAATCTCCTAAACAAATTGGAGGAACTAGCTTCTGCAGTTATGTTCCAGGACAGTCAACATTGAGACATCTGCAAGTGTACTCTCCCAGGATCTCAACCACAGAAAATGGCAGACTTCAGTTTTGCTGAACTCGCAACAGGTGAACAGACAGAAGCAGACATGAATCGTGTATGAATACTTATATAGCACATGCCCATCAGGGAAGAGCTGAAGAGCTCCCATGTATACAACAACAAAGACTAGACGTTTTTTCACTTTATCATACACGGTGTACTTCATTGGCTCACCAACTTGTGGATTAGTCCAAGCTAGCTCTGTAAGTGTCAACTTCTTGAACGCACAACTCTTGCATTCTTGCACACTATACAAATAAGCCATCTCAATATCCTCACCAGGTCAGATCAGCCCATCAGGTGACTCCAATTGGCCAATAACTCTGACTGTTATCATATTCGTTTTGGTCTCCAATTGGCCAAAATCACAGAGGATCACTACCCCATCTGCGTGAAGTTGTCTTGCATGAAAGATTCCATGCATCGATATGGATTAACAACATGTTGGACCCTAAACTAGTAGTGAAACCACTAGTTTTGTCCTACCTGCCATTCTGGATCAGTGACAGGTGCTCTGAATGTCTCCAGCTGCTCATCTTGTGCAGTTAACGTTTGGTCTGAACTGAATTTGGGTCGTTTCAGACCTCACCAGTTCGGTGCCATGTGTGAGATATTCCCATCATCTTGTCCTCCATTTTCTAGGATTTGTGTTCATTTACTCTCGATTGTATAGTTTTCTAGTATAACAAACCTGACACCCAGCCTGCATTTTTTTTTTAAAAAAAAAAAAAAAAAAAAAAACTGAACTGTGTGTATGGCCTCTCTGAAGGTTCCATCAATGCAGACTAACTGATGGGTCACTTGTCTTCCAGGTTCAGTAACAGTAACAGATATGTGCTCCTGAATGTGAATGTCCCATCCTTCTCATGTCGGTTTCCATTACAATACTATCCCATGGTCTCCTTTGACTTTGAGCAGGTTTAGGTCTCACTAGCTCAGTGCCATACTGCCATGTTCAAGGATCTTCAACGATACTCTCGCAACCCTATCCTGAATTTTCAACGGCTCTTGTTCAGTAGTTCAAGTCCACTCTTGCTGTGTCCGTATCCAACACTATTCTTAATTTATTTTGTTCTGGACATATATCTAATACTGACATACTATTATGTTATGAATACAATAAACCTGAACCCAGACTACTTTGACGGATTCTAACTTGTGGGCATCTGCATGGGCACCTGCACCTAATAATAAACTGCTAAAAACGAAGCTGGGATGATGGGAGCCCTGACGTCACAAGATGAATCCATCACAAATCCCCTGATCATTAGAGCTGGAATGGAACCTGCATCGTTTCAGTGTGAGGAAGACAATTCATTTAAAAGCATGTGCTTGTGCACAACCATGGTTCATATTCCGAAGTATTCGCTTACAATCACATTTTTATTATCAACAAAGAAGCTTAAGAACATAGTGTGGTTTGTCACTCTTACTGAGTTAACCTGCACCTTAATCATGAGCCAATTTTTTTAATCATTTTACATCAATTTATTGGTCATTTGTTTTCCTCCCAAATTATAAATAAGCTAGCTTATTTATATAAGTTAGAGAGCAAATAAACAGGTTAATTTTCAAGAACTTCTGTTACAAAGAAAACCTCTCGCTTTCTTAGTGGTTTTTTATTGCCACAATCCTGCCCAATGTCGTGCGTTTCCAAGAACTGTCTATGTTCAGATACTCTGTGTTTCGGTTCTATATACTACATGACACATTGACACTGCAGGTATGACCAATTCAATCTTTCATTAAAGAAAGAGAGAAAACAGCTGACCAATTCAATGAATCCAATGATTCAGGGTGTGCACTGTACTTCTGTCATGGATTGATCAAATCGTCACAAAATCTTCTGATTAAGGGTGGAATCTAAACTGCTAGCTGCTTCAGGTCTCACCAGTTCTGCAGTTCAGTATCCACCTACTCTTGCTATGGCTACATCTAAGATTCCAGAAATGTATAGTACTGCTGTGGTATAACAAACCTGACACCGGACTGCTTTGACGAATTCTTACAAGTGAGGTCTGTCAAGTGTCAACTTCTTGCATTCTTGCACAACAAGCCTGGCTGTAATCATATTCGTTTTGATCTCCAATTGTCAAATCACCAAAATCACACGGGATCACTACCCCAGCTGCCATTCTGGATCTGTGACAGGTGCTCTGAACGTCTCCTGCTGCTCTTCTTGTGCAGATAGAACTTTTGATCTGAACTTGGGTTGTTAAGGCCTCACCAGCTCGGTGACATGTATGAGGAGATATTCCCATAATCTTGTCATCCATTTTCAAGGATTTTGTGCTCAGTTAATCATGCTTGTATAGTTTTTCTAAGTACTGCCCTCCAGGATCAGTAACAGACATGTGATCCTGAATCTGAATGTCCCGGATACTCACGTTGCTTTCCATTAGTACAATACTATCCCATGGTCTTCTTTGAGCAAGTTTAGGTCTCACTAGCTCGGTGCCACACTGCCATGTGCAAGGATCTTCAACGATATCTATCCTGTATTTTCAACGGCTCTTGTTGAGCAGTTCCAAGTGCACTCCTTCTCTGTCCGTATCCAACACTAGTATTATTTTATTTTGTTCTGAACATACATATCCCCAAAACTAATATACTTTTATGACCGTGAGAACATACTTGTTTATGTAACAACAGAGGATGGCATCCTGATAATAGGTGTCACCTGATCACTGAAACAGCTAATGGCCTTCGTTTTAAGTCGCCGGCACAGGAAGAGGAATGGAATGCGCGTGCGTTGACGCAAAAAAGACCTGCGGTCTTGGTCTTCCCTGAGTCGTCGTCCCTCCCAACCAACGCGTCGCCTTTCCCCTTGGCCTCTCCTCCTTCCCAGCAAAACAGGCAGCCGCCGTCGCCTTGCTCCTCCCCTCTCTCCACCAGCTCAAGCCTGCTCGCCGGCCACATCCACTCCCACCACCAGCTCTCAGGCCTTGGCAGAACCCCCGCTCTTTCCTTTCTTCCCCATAGCCGCCTTAATCAATCAAGGCGCCTCCAATCAGATCGAGCTCCGGTGGTTCCCCGTGGCCCTGCCTGGTGCTCAGGTCGCCTTTTGCCAGTGGCGACCGCCATGCCTCTCCGTCGCCCGCCCCTGGTGGTGAGGACTGCCTGAACCTGGGCTAGCTCCGGATCTGCCTAACAAAAGCTCTGCACAGGCAGAGCCGCAGAGGGTTCCACGGTGCCGGTAAGCATTCAGATTTCGAAGTACAAACAAACGCTCTTGCATTGCATATAGCATCCACTGCCGCCAATGCATCATTTCTACATATACACACTCTTGCAGTTGGAGACACATAAGGGGAATTATATTCTGCATCCACAAGCAGGCGGTTGTGAGAGACACAGCAGGGGAATCATATTCTGCATCCACAAGCATGCGGTTGTGAGAGACGAAGGCATTAATATCTATGGCTGCTGCTGTTGTGAGTGCTTCAATGGGTGCGATAGGCACCTTGCTCCCCAAGCTCTATGCGTTGATACACGGGGAGTACAAGCTTCAGAAAGGAGTGAAGACCAAAATCGCCTTTCTAAGCAATGAGCTGAGCAGTATGCAGGCTCTGCTTGTGAAGCTAGCCAACAATGAGGAGAGGTTGGATGAGCAGCTCAAGGATTGGAGGAACAAGGTGCGGGAGCTCAGCTACGATATTGAAGACTGCATCGACCTCTTCATCCAAAAGATGAGCAAAGGTGGTGCTAAATCCAACCTGGTCAAGAAGACGGCAAGTAAGATTGAAAAGATATGGTCACGCCGCAAGATTGACAAATTAATTGATGAGCTCAAGGCTCGTGTTGAGCAAGAAAGTGAGCGTCGTTTGAGGTACAAGTGTGATGACCAGGCTATGAATCTTAGCCAGGTTGTTCATGTCGATCCTCGGTTGCCAAAGACTGTATGTGGAAGTGGAGAAACTTGTTGGTATTGATGGTCCAAGGGAGGAGATCATCGAGTTTCTGGAGAATGATGACAATGGACATAAACTCAAAGTTGTATCTATTGTGGGTTTTGGAGGTCTTGGCAAGACAACTCTTGCAAACCAAGTTTACCAAAAATCAAAGGTCAATTTGATTGTTCATGTTTCGTACCTGTTTCAAGGAATCCTTCTGTTGCCAAGTTACTAGCTAATATGCACAAAGACTTAGGGAGTTCTTTCGAACCATCAGATGATGAGCGCCAACTCACAGACAAGCTTAGAGCATTCTTACAAGATAAGAGGTATGTACTTCCTTTTGACACCATATTAGGGGCAAATTAAGAGATAATAAAAAGACATCTATGAAGTATCTATATAAATTACATACTAAATTTGTGAGATTATTTAATGCAAACTGCTCGTCCCTCGAAAAATCTTTTATATTTGAGTATAGTTTTTGCATGCTATAGAATACAGTACAGACGAAGTATAAAAGTTGATATTTAGCTTCTTTTCACCGTTTGACACCATTGTATTTATGTGTACACATACGTTTAAGTTACTGAAAAATATATTTCTTTCTTAAATGTAATAGAAATAAATTACCTCTGCTAAACATAAAAAATACTCAACCCTCGGGGCTAAGATATAGCCTCTGGGCATTTTGTTTAAGATATAGAAGGTACCTTTCTTATGCAGAGGATTCTTTTAGACTCTTATTAATCATAGGTTTCATTCCCACGGTGAGTCGAATCCAAGACTTAAGAAGTGCTGCTAGATACTAGAGCCAAGCATCTCTAAGAGTATCTCTTTTTTTTTTTTCTTTCTAAAAATATTGGAAGGAAAACTTAGACCATCTCCAAGTGTTTCTAATAGTTTTTTCGCATTAAAATTTTGGTCCCACAAAAAAGTTTAGTTGCTGGCAGTGTTTTTTTCTGACAAGATCGTAATTTACTTCTCCCCTCGCCACGCCGCTACATCCGCCGATCGATCGGCAACCTTCCCCTTTGGGGCAGCCATAGTGCCTTCGTCCGAGCCGGGCGAAAGCAGGCTTCGTGAAGTCGCTGCTGCCATGCAACACAGTAGCATGTGGCCAGTCACATGTAGAAGATAACGACGGCTAAGGCTAGGCACGGAGAGGCAGGAGCAGGCCAAAATATCGCCGTCGAGGGCCGTGCAAGTACAAGCAAACAAGATGAGATCTTTGTGAACCATTTCCTCGCCGCCGAAAGTGCGGTGCGGACGTTGGACACGGAAGAGTGTACAAAGAACCCTAAAGCCCCGAGGAGGATCGGCCGGGAAGCTGCCACGTCTACAACAAGTCAAGGTGCAGCTCCAGCCCATGGGCCGAGGAAGAGCTCGTGAGCCAGGAAGCCCAACACGCGCAAACCAAGGCCCGTGTGGGAGTGATCATCTCCACCTCGCCAGAGTATAAGAATTGGAACCCGAGATGGGGAAAAGTTGATCAAATTTGAAATCAGCTATTGTAAACAACTCTCTGTTCTAAGATTCATCTGCTACTCGCCTCAATTCCGTGCTATCTACCTCTATATTCCCCTCTCTGCTTACATCTGGTATCAACTACTGCCGATTCCATCATCAGTTCCGATTCAATTCGATGCTGGCGAGTTCCAATCCGCCACCGCTGCCGCCACCGCATCCCCACTTCACCTGCTTTGCTCAGAGCAGAGGCGCCATGAGTGCCGAGGCCAAGCAACTCATGGAGGAGATGCGGCGCCTCTTCACCGAGCGTAAGAACCAGATCGACGAAGTTTCACCGAGGCCGACCGCCGCCTAGAGGAGCGCTTTCTCCAAGAAATGTCGCCGCGTGGAGGATCGCTTCGCCGAGTTCGATTCCACCATTAACAAGCGCCTGACGACTTCGACGCCGCCATCATCGCCAAGACGGATCAATGCCGTGGATTCGCGCCTCGAGCTCCACATCGACGATCGCTTTGCAAGCATGGATGCATCCTTCGCCAAGCGCTTCGACTACTTCGGCGATTTCTTCTCCAAGCGCATCGACGACGTCGACCTCAACCTCGAGCCGGATTACGACTCCGAGCTGCGCCAGGCCAAGCTCATATACGACTCTGACCTCCGCCACGACGCCTCTACGGAGAAGCTCTCCAAGGCCACCGGCGAACTGGAAGGATGGTGTCAGAAGTCCGAGGGCGCTATCAGTGACCTCAAGCCGAAAGTGGACAAGCTCACCAAATATTGGGATTGATCACTCCTTGAAAGCGCTTCTGGCGTCGGGCAGGCATGATCCGCCATCACTTTCGGTCGTCGGAGCGCAGCGCCGCACTCATCTTTTTGCGGGAAACACGGCTCCTTGGCCCAGCGGGCACCGCGTCGAGATGATTACACGGGAGGATGGATTTGGGGAACCACTTCCCCAGATCCATTCCCCGGCAGATGGTACGTGTCCTGATCTGATTGCAGATCCATCCATCTATTATAGTGATGCATATTCTTGTCATGCTCGTAATCCATCTCTAGACACCGCCAATTTGGGCAAGCTACCTAAGCAGAATTTTTCCCATCTATGAGGGTGAAACAACTAGATTGTGGGCGGGGTTTTTTTTACCGACCGGTTGAACCAAACCGCCGGTCCGGCTTCGATTTCCGGACCGATTCACGGTAAACCGCCTAAGCACGGTCGGTTTGGTTTTTGAATTCAAATGAATTCAAATTTTCCATTCATCGGTAAAAATCTGGTTTACCGAGCGGTATTTAATTTATACCGCCCTGGTTTGAGCGGTTTATCGAAAGCGGTTTGAGCAAATTTGAACGGTTTTTCAAAATTCAAAATGTAATTTTTTTTATAAAATGCTAAAAAAATTCCTAAAATACTTCATGATTTGTAGAATCCAATGATGTCAAAATTACTTAAATTTGAGTGTGTTTAGTATGTTTTTCGACCTTCATGATTTAATGGGCCTTAATGGGCCGGCCGTGTATATTTTTCTTTTTTTTTTTTTTTCAAACTTAGATTTGAAATTTTTTATACCAAACCAACTCCAATTTGACAAATTTTACACCCTTGGCTTCTATAAATCGCAAACTATTTTACGAAGATTTTTTCCACGATTTTTTTCAATTTTTAGATTTTGAATTTCAAATCTTTTTACCGGCGGTCCGGATACCGGGCCGGACCGTAAGACCAGAACCATGGTTTCCCGGGAAACCGACCGGTATAAAAACCCCGATTGTGGGTGTCTCAAGCGGGGGGATTATTTTGCTATGTATCGAGTTCCAGTTCACCATTGGGTTCAGATAGCTTGCATGAACTTTAGGGGCCCTGCTGCTTGTTGGATTGAGTCAGTTCCGCATCCTGACCGCATACCATGGCCGGATTTCTGTACCCAACTACATGCTCGTTTCAGTCGCGATCAGCGTGATAAGCTGGTCCGTGAGTTGTTTCACATACACCAATCATCCACAGTCGTAGACTATGCTGATAGGTTCTCTGCTCTGTTTGACCAACTTAGGGCATATAATCCTGATCCTGAAATGCACTTCTTCATCACATGCTTCTTAGATGGATTGCGAGCTGATATTCGTATGATTGTTGCTATGCATTCTCCCTCTACATTCGATATTGTGTATACCTTGGCACTGATGCAAGAAGAGATGGCCCTGACGATGCCAAAGCCTGAAGGAAACAAGCCTGTGTACAAGCAATTTCCCAAGCCTGGAATTCTTCCACACCAAGCACCTGTCCAGGATAAGAATCCGGTGGCTCATATAGCTGGGAAGAGTGCTGATGAGAAATACCTGACTCTTCGTTAGTTTCGCCGTGCTCGTGGATTGTGTGAAGTTTGTGCTAAAAAGTGGGTTCGTGGTCACAAGTGTGCCACTAACATTCAATTACATGCTATGCAAGAAGTTTTGGACATGTTTCAGCTGCCTGATAGTTTTGAAGAAGCTGAGGATGATACTGACCAAGTCATCATGGCTCTATCTCATGATGCTCAAGTGGGTGCTAGTGGGCACAAGACTATCAAATTTCATGGATTAGTGCATGATATTCCAGTGGCTGTGTTATTGGACTCAGGCAGTTCTTCCTCTTTCATCTCTGCTGAAGTGGCTGCCAAGGTATCTCATCCGCCTAGGCTACCTGTTCAAGCTTCAGTCAAGGTAGCCAATGGTCAACTCATGCATTGCACTGCTGCAATCCAGGACTGTGCTTTCTCTCTTTCAGGACACCAGTTTCAGCATAACCTGAAGATCCTATCCATGGACTCCTATGACATTATACTAGGCATGGATTGGTTGGAATTATACAATCCCATGGTTGTCCATTGGGGTGCTAAGTGGTTATTTCTGCCTATGGAAGGTAATCACATTATGTTGCAAGGTATTACTCCATCCTCCCCATCTGATATGGTTTTCCAGTTGTTGCCTGTGGAACTAAAACCTATATCAGAGTTGTCTAAACAGTTGACACCAGACATTCAGCATATTGTCCAGTCTTTTCCTACAGTATTTTCTGTTCCTAGTTCTTTGCCACTAGAAAGAGCATGTGACCATAGCATTCCCTTGGTTCCTAGAACCACACCTGTCAATATCAAAGCCTATAGGTATCCACCTAAGCTGAAAGATGAGATTGAAGCATAGGTTCAACTGATGCTCCAACAGGGTTTTATTCAGCACAGCAATTCTGCTTTTGCATCTCCTATCCTGTTGGTACGCAAGAAGGATGGTTCTTGGCTTTTTTGTGTTGATTATATACACCTTAATGCATTGACTGTGAAATCCACTTATCCAATCCCTGTTTTTGACCAGCTAGTGGATGAGTTGGGTCAAGCTTCTTGGTTCACAATTCTGGATTTGTATGCTGGGTATCACCAGATCAGACTCAACGTTGGGGAGGAATTCAAAACAGCATTCTCTACACATGTTTGTCATTATGAGTTTACAGTGGTTCCTTTTGGCCTCTCAGGAGCTCCAGGCACTTTCCAAGGCGCCATGAACACCACCTTGGCTCCTGCCCTCAGGAAATTTGCAATTGTATTCTTTGATGACATACTAATTTACAGTTCATCTTATGAGGACCATCTATCTCACTTGCAGCAAGTGTTGTCTCTCTTGGCCAAGGATCAATGGGTAGTCAAACTCAAGAAGCGTAAATTTGCTAACTAGGAGATCCATTATTTGGGTCATATCTTGAGTGGCCGGGGTGTGCATACTGATCCTGCCAAGGTGGAATCCGTGTTGCAGTGGCCAGTACCTGCTAACTCCAAAGAATTGAGAGGATTCCTAGGTTTGGCAGGATATTACAGGAAATTTGTGAGGAATTTTGCAATCATTGCTAAGCCACTGACCACATTACTCAAGAAGCTTATGTTGTTTGTCTGGATAGATGATCACCAGGTAGCCTTTGATACTCTAAAGCAAGCTCTATGTCAAGCTCCTGTGTTGGGTATTCAACATTTCACCAAGGTCTTTGCCATTGAGACTGATGCCTGTGAGACTGGTGTAGGAGCTGTCCTTACTCAGAATGGCCATCCTTTAACCTATGTCAGTAAACCTCTGGGCATCAAGAACCAAGTCTTATCCACATATGAAAAAGAGTATCTAGCAATTCTAGTGGTTGTTGATCAATGAAAATCATATGTACAGTTGGCTGAGTTTATCATTTATACTGACCAACAGGCACTTGTTCATTTAAATGACCAGCGTCTGCATACTGTTTGGCAATAGAAAGTTTTCACTAAGCTCCTAGGCCTCCATTACATAATAGTCTACAAGAAAGGATCTGACAATAGTGCAGCAGACTCACTATCTCACAGATCACATGTGGAAACTGTCTGTATGGCTATTTCAACTACTACTCTAGAATGGTGTCAAGATATCTTAAGTGGCTATCAACAAGACCATCATGATGTTAAGCTCATCACTCAGTTATCTGCTGCTCCCCAGTCCCACCATACATTTTCTCTAGATCAAGGTCTCCTGACATACAAAGGGCGTCTGTGGATTGGCTCCAATCCCTCTCTACAACTTAAGTTGATTCAAGCTCTGCATAGTTCACCAGTGGGGGCCATTCTGGCATTCCTGCCACTCTCAAGCGTATTCGGTCAATGTTTGCCTGTCCAGGCCTTAAGAAACAAGTTATAGAATATGTCAAAAGTTGTGCCATCTGTCAACAATCCAAGCCAGAGCGTGTCAAGTACCCTGGACTATTGCAACCCTTGGAGGTACCTTCTTCTGCTTGGCAAATCATTTCCCTTGACTTTGTGGAAGGTCTGCCACTGTCTGCTGGTTACAACTGCATTTTGGTGGTTGTTGACATGTTTTCAAAGTACAACCACTTTGTTGCACTTAAGCACCCATTCACTGCTCTGTCAGTGGCTACCACATTTATGAAGAACATCTTTAAACTCCATGGACTACCAGTTGTGATGGTTTCAGATTGAGACCGAATATTCACCAGCAATCTCTGGGAGGAGTTGTTCAGGCTGTCAGGAGTGGATCTACGGCTGAGCTCTTCTTGTCACCTGCAATCTGATGGGCGGACAGAGCATGTGAATCAGTGTATGGAATAGTTTCTGCGGTGTTTTGCTAATGTTGCTCCTAGTAAATGGTTTGACTACCTACACTTGGCTGAATTCTGGTATAATACCAGCTGGCACAGGTTGCAAACAAAGCTGTGATGCAGACGTTAATTCAACAGCAGCTTGACAGGGCTAAGGCAAGGATGAAGAACCAAGCCGACAAGCGTCGTACTAAAAGATCCTTTGATCTAGGTACTTGGGTTTATCTCAAACTGCAACCTTATGTGCAGAGTTCAGTCGCCAACCATGCTAATCAAAAACTGGCATACCGTTTCTTCGGTCCATACAAAGTGATTGAGCAGATTGGCAAGGTCACTTACAAGCTCCAGCTACCGGAATCTTCATTGTTACACCCAGTGTTTCATGTGTCGCAACTCAAGCTGGCCATTCCGGTGACTCATGAGGTTTAGCCACTTCCTGACTCTCTGGATGGACTGCAAGTTCCTATGCAGGTGCTCCAACGACGTGTGGCAAAAGGTGGCACTGATATTCGTCTTCAAGGATTGATCAAGTGGTCCAGCTTGCCTGTTTCCTTAGCAACATGGGAAGACCTGGAAGCTCTTCGTCAGCGCTTTCCTCATGCACCTGTTTGGGGGCAAGCAAGACCTTATCGGGGGGGATGTCAGCAACCTTGAAGCCCCAGGAGGACTGGCTGAAGCTGCCACGTCTACAACAAGTCAAGGTGCAGCTCCAGCCCATGGGAGGAGGAAGAGCTCGCGAGCCAGGAAGCCCAACCATGCAACCAAGGTCCAGTGTGGGAGTGATCGTCTCCACCGGCACGTCGGGTATAAGAATAGGAACCCGAGATGGGGAAAAGTTGATCAAATTTGAAATCAGCTATTGTAAACAACTCCCTGTTCTAAGATTCATCTGCTACTCGCCTCAATTTTGTGTTATCTATCTCTATATTCCCCTCTCTGCTTACAAAAAGGCCAACTAGTTATACACGCCCGTGTACAGAGCCCCCGCAACCTGACTCCGTAGGGTTTCCCATGGCCGTTCGAGGCGCCGCCAACGCACATGTCCTCCAGCTTCGCCCTGGGTGGTGCCAGTATTCGAAGAGCGCGATGTCGCCGTGGATCGGGCGTCCATGTTGTAGAAGAGCGCGATGTCATTATGGTCGGCATCCATGTAGAAGAGTGTGATGTCGTCGTGGTCGGCGTACAGGTTGTATGCGAAGAAGGTCGCCCAGAACGCCAAGCACGTTTGATAGCGCCATCGCCACCTCCATCCTCCCTTTGCTTGTTGTGGACTGATGTCATGGCTTTGCACTTGCCATCATCAATCCAAAATATATTTGCTATATCTTCACCTATTGTGATTGCCCTTCTGGGGGGCTTGCGTCATCGGGCTGGTCGACTTGACCTGTCATCGGGGCAGAAATATGTACAAGAGTGAAAGAAAGGAAACGAATTAAGGGATGAGAGCGGAACCAAGCCTTCGTAGCCTGACACACTGATGACGGCCCCGACAGGAGATAACAAACGTGACACTGGACCTGTCATTGGGACCATTAGCACAGGAAGATATCGTCGGGGGCTATCGCACCCGACGTGACACTGATGAGAGCAATGTAGCCGGTAGTGCGATAGTGAGGGCCGTCCTGGCAGCAGTCGTCAATTGTTGGTGAGGATCTCCCCGCTTCACGTGGGCCGGCATGGCGGTCTCGTCTAGCAAAAGTGATCCTTGTCATATCGTTCCTTGAAAGAGGGAAGATTCTGATGAGCTTGCAGTTCATATTACAACGATTAATTTTGAGGAAACATTTAATAAAAACAAAAGGAAGGTTCGGGAGGCCATGGCCGGTGGCGTCGGACGTTCTTCTTGAGGTTGGCCGTGCCGACTGCTGGGACTCATGTCCGGTGCCATGACTTTAGGCCATCCATGTGCGCAGCTAGGGCGGCGGCGCAGGAGGTGGCGGCTAGGGCAAGTCACCTTAGGCCTTTGGTTAACCAAAACCGAGCAGTTTAGTTCTTGTTCCGACCGAACTTACAGACGTGCCAGGAGAGAGGAAAAAAGCACACAGTATCGCACATGCATCACGCGTCGATGTGCCTTGCGATGCAACATTGCTCACCACCACACCACGGCCGGCATTCCCTTCGGCCACATCATCACACTACTCATCCCCGCAAGGGGGTGAAGCGGGCCTTGTGCCGCCGCCGGGCCGAGGTGCTGGGAAAGAGGCGATGGCGGTCACAACGCCGGCCAGTGTCATGGGGAAGAAGGGAGGTCCAAGAGGGGACTCGGAGGGCCGGAGCTGGAGGACGAGCCGGGCTGTGGTCGTTGGAGTGATAGGCAAGTGGAGCGTCGGGGAGCCCGGAGAGACGCACGAATGGGCCGGGATCAGGGAGCGATGCAGCTGCCATGCAGGGGCAGAGTCAAGGAGACGGGGAGGAGTAGGGGATGAAGAGAGTGACTGAGTGTAGGGTTTTTTAAGGTTGGGTCGTATCTGTACGAGTGAATTACATGGGCCTTTATGAAGTTCGGTTATCAAAAGGCTAGAACCGAATTCGATTGCACTTATTTTCGTTCTCGGGAACCTAGAACCGAGAATGGAATTTCTCTCGGTTTCGGTTCTAGTTAATTCGGTTTGGTTTTTGGTTTTCAATTTTTTGTGTTGTTGAGGTGCGGTGAGGTGTGGGTTGAGATAGAATAGGAGCATTTTCTCTTTCAACTACTTAATTCAATTCAATCTGGTACATCCTCCCACATATTTATAGTCCTCTCATGGGACTTGAGACTTTACCCCTAAGCAAACTAGGAGATCCTTATAGAATTGGGATTCTCCTTCCTATCTTAACAATATTAACTTCCTATCTTAACCAACTCTTCCCTAACCTACAAGGACTTATTATGGTAACTGAAGATGACGATGATGGGCCAGGGGCAACCGCGGTCGCAACAGCCTCCTCCCCTCTTCATGTGTGGCCTAGGGCGCATCCCGCCTATGGTATGGCGTGTGGCAGCAGTGGTTGTGGCGCTTCTTCCTTGGCCTTGGTTGGCCTGTTCTCTCCACCGAGGACCCGTGTTGGATGTGTGACACATACATTTTCTAATTCCTAGTGATTAACATCCTAATCCATTTATATTCCTTCTTCGTACTGCAAGACAAAAGCGTCGCGGAATCTTCCTTGTTTTCATAAAACAAAAGACGACTTTAAGAAACCAGCATGGGGACTAAATTTGTCCGCTTTTTTTTTTTTGTAGTTGGGTGTATTCACTATCTGGTTTCATAGCTCAAGGTTGAGAATCAGTCTAACGTGCAACATGGAGCAGGTCGAGAAATGAACTTTATCCCCCTGTTAGGTTTAGTCTCACATCTGTAATTGATGGTGGGGGCACAACATATAAGGCCCGAGGTGTTGTTGGCTCTTGGTTTAGCGAGTTGGGTCGATTCCGCTTGCTCACTCTAACAACAACACCCCCCACACACACACACACACACACACAGAGATTGAGAATCAGTCGGACCTGTAACATGGAGGTCGAGAAATGGACTTTAACCCACCCCCCCCCCTCCCACACACACACTTTTTTTAATAATAATACGTTGTTTATTTCCATCATTCTATGCACCGTTTGGTGGCAAAACAAAGGTAGCAGGATTATAACATTTCATTTATTAATATTTTGTAGGTACTTGATTGTTGTTGATGATATTTGGAGCACAAAAGCATGGAAAGATGTCAAGTCCGCTCTACCAGAGAATAGTCTAAACTGCAGAATAATTACAACCACAAGAATTGGCAATGTGGCCACAACATGTTGCACCGGTTTTAGCGGGATATGTCCACAACATGCAACCTCTAAGTGACCAACACTCCCAGCAATTATTTTATAAGAGGGTTTTCGGCGACAACTCTTCATGTCCTCCACACCTAAAACAAGTGTCTTTTGGAATCGTTGAGAAATGCCATGGTTTGCCATTAGCTATTATCACTATTGGGAGCTTGGTTGCTGGGAAATCCAACAAGGATCAATGGGAGCAAGTGTACAATTCTATTGCTTCTGCTTATAGTCATGATGGAATGAGCGACATACTTCTTCTTAGCTACTATGATCTCCCATACCATCTAAAGACTTGCTTGCTATATCTTAGTTTGTATCCGAGAGGATTACACGATTAGGACAGAGGAGCTAATGTGGAGGTGGATAGCTGAAGGGTTCATCACAGAGAAGAGAAACCAAACAGTAGATGAAGTTGCTGAGAATTACTTCAATGAGCTTGTAAACAGAAACTTGATCCAACCAACCCGTATTCAGTATGATGGCAAGGTAGACTATTTTAAAGTGCATGATATGGTGCTTGAGCTTATTGTTTCGCTGTCAAATGAAGTGAATTTTGCCAACATAGTGGAAGGACAAAGCTATAATTGTAGTGGTCACCAGATTCGCAGGCTCTCAGTACAAACCGAACAGGTGGGAGATGAAGTCATGCAGAAGATCACAGATAAGTGGTCGCAGGCTCGTTCCATTAGTTTTTATCAAATGCCAGAGCAGGGAATTTCTGATCTGAAAGTGCTGCATCATCTCAGAGTACTAGTTTTTTATTATGCTTCCCATCTTAGTAACCAACACATTAAATATATAGGAAACCTTTTCCAGCTGAAGTTTTTGACCATCAATTCTTTTGATGTTACTGAGCTTCCGGGGAACATTGGGAACCTACGGTATCTGCAAACACTAGATATACGTGGCAGTCCAGTTAGAAGATTGCCACCGTCCATAGGCTATTTGCATCAGTTGGTGCGTCTACTTGCAGACTCTGTTGAATTATTCCCGATGAGATTGAGATCTACAAGCCTTGCAGGAGTTGTCCGGTAAATGGATTTTCTCCATAAACTGGGTGGAAGCGCTTAGACATTTGACTAAGCTAAAGAGGCTTCGCATGGATATGCCTAGCAGAGGACGACTTGGTCACGATATTGGAAGGTATGAGGAAGCTTTGAAGTCATGTTTCGATGTCATGGGTAATCATGGGCTCCAATCACTACAAATTATTGACTTCAATGGTTTCCTGACAGAAGAACTCGTTGATCTATTATGCTCCAGTGTTCCATGTCTCCGGAAGCTTCACATATATGATATTGCTCGCATTCCAAAGCAGGCGGCTTCTCTTGTTCATCTCACCCATCTTAATCTAGGGTTTCTCAGGATTAAACAGGAAGATCTCTGCATCATCGGGAGCATACCTGCTCTTCTCTTTTGCGAGTTGTACGTACTGCATGCCCCTGATGAACGGCTTACCATCAGCAGACAACTATTCGAGTGCCTTAAAGAGTTCGAGTACAATAATTGCAATTACGGAGGTGGCCTGGAGATGCTGTTCTTAGAGGAAGCGATGCCCGAGCTGCGAAGGTTACATCTTCAATTTAGAGTGCAGGAAACAGAATCCAAGATGGGGTTTCAGTTCAGCTTTGAGCACCTTGCATGCCTGGAGCACATCAGCGTAACAATCCGAGATGAAGGTGCCACCAGATGCAGGGTGGAGGCTGCGGAAGCTGCTGTCAGGAACGCTCTCAGCATCCACCCAGGATATCCTACATTTCAATTATTTGGAGGCCTGGAACTATATGATAAGAGACAGGGGCAGGTATTGTTTTCTTGTCGGCTAGCATTCTTCACCCTGTAACTATTGCATGCATAATGATATTTTGTGTGGCTTCACTATTAGCTTAGCACTAATTGCCTAATTGTGATAAAACTTGCTCACACATCATTCACAATTACGTACTATGTAATGGTCACAAAATAGATAATGATACCTGTCACACTTCTGAATAAATTAACTTGCATCATCATTGTCTACTAATGTAAATATTCTATATTGACTTATTCATACGGCCTTTAGGAGATGGCACGTAACTGATCTATTGTTTTTAATACAGGAGGAGGAGGAGGAGGAGGAGGAGGAGGAGGAGGAGGAAGAAGAAGAAGGAGGAGGAGGAGAAGAAGAAGAAGAAGATGATGATGAAACGAGATCACCGTGACCTCTGAAACGGAAGTGCACCGTCTCGATTGCGCTTCACTCATTTACTGGATATCTACAGCTTCAACAATGACTCGGGCCTCTTCCATAACATTTTAGCTTCTGCGAGACATATAATTTTGATTGACGTTGGGTCCTGATGCTATTTGATAAGGAAAACCAGTGAAGTGTTCTAGCTCTCATGTGTATCGAAGTATTCAGGTGGTGGTGCCCGTTACTTTTTGTTTTTTATTCCTTCAATTCAGGCAGGCTTGCACAAGAACAATAATTTTCTTCCAATTTCTCTTTTCCTTTTCGGTTCAGAAACTATAATTACGCTCCTGGATTTATTACATAGTGAAATTCGTTTGGTGCACATTCATGTTCATGCCAGTGCAGATGATTGGTGAAGCACCAGTACACAAGCAGGCAGAGCATGCTGCACATTCTGCGGGGTGTCTGATTTTCCATTTATCTGTGTCGACATTGTGGTCGCTAATTTATTTTGTGGCTCATTAGGAGACGGTGCCTGTCAATGTCCTGATGATCGACGCTCCCTGTGCTAGCATACACCAAGAACCAATACACATAGCAGAGGAACCTGCATTGCATTTGCCGGCATCAGTGCTCTCCCGGCTGTTTCCGGGAAGCTTCTTGGGTCTTGGAGAGTGAAAGATACACGAAAAAGAGAAGCAATAATGTCAATCCTTTCCTTGGTCGTGAACCTGCTGTTTCCATGAAGCTTCTTGAACCTGCTGTTTTTTTTTCTCTTTTTTTGAAGGAGTCGGCAGGGAAGTCCCCTACCTATTGTTTTTGCTTTTTGTTGATATATATGAACAAGAATACAAAGAATGGTACAAATACAAGGTCTGCAAGACCCAAATAGAAAAGGAGCTCCTTAACATGAAAGCCTATTCCCGTTGAATTTCCATGGATCTTCTTGGGTCACGAAGACTGAAAGAGGGAACAGTAACTGTGAATACTTTCCTTGGGCGTGGAAAGGAAAGGATTGCTATGTATAATATTGCTATTTTATAACAAACCTGACACGGGACTGCTTTCACGAATTCTTACATGTGACCTGTGCATGGCCGGCCCGTTATTACAGTGCTGCCAACATCCATCTGCACCACAACTCATGCATGTGCTTAACCTGGTGCCGGGATTTGCAGTCCAATTATTACATGACGGATACATGGTATGGGATCATCTCAAATCCCCTAAATAAATCTGAAAAATATAGCTTCATTGTCTCACCCACTTGAATTAGCCCGAGCTACTAGCTCTGTCAAGTGTCAACTTCTAGAACGCACAACTCTTGCGTACATACACAACAAAGCCTCTGTCTGAACCTACTGGTAGTATAGTGTGTGTGTGTGTGTATACACCTCACAACCTCTCCAATTGTTCTCCAATTGTCAAGTCGCCAAAATCACAAACGATCATACTATGCTGTATTGGTATAACAAATCTGACACCTTGCCTGCAACTTCTTTTTGAAAAAAAAAAAAGAGGGGAAAAAAAAACTAGAACCGACGGATTCCATTTTCTGATGTGTGTAGTATTGCCTGTCTGAAGATTCTATCGATGCTGACTAACTCATGGGTCGCACTTGTCTTCCAGGATCAATAACAGTAACAGACATGTGCAACAACAGATGATGGCATCCTGATAATGCTGGCCCAAAAACAATGGATTTATTTAACACGAACCATCTATTAATCATGCATACCCGTCTGGAAGGAGCTCCCATACAAGACAGCATGGATGGGCCATATAAATAGCCTGAAAATGCAAAGACAGTTTAGCAAGAGATAATGCCATACTGGTAATAATAGCCTAGTAAGTGTAGCCTGATTACTGAACAACTCCAATAATTCAACAACATACACAGTTCAGAAAAATATCATAATGATTTCCTTGCTGTAACAAAACCAATATGTAGGGCTGATAAAAAGACTCAATTCACTGAACATGAATCATGTATATATAAATAAATAAATAAATAAACATTGTGGACGTCGCTAAAACGTGAAACGGTGCAGCAAGCACCGGGAAACAGAGGAGCAAGTGTCAATTACAACTGGATTGATCACAGGGCACACGCACAGGGCTGAAGCGTGTCTGATTTGTCATTTGTCTGTGTCGTCAGTGTGGCCTTGCTCTCCACCAGCAGGGGTACAAAGACCGGTGGGGTCACGCGTTGACGCGTAAAGACCTGACTTGGATGCGGTCTTGGTCTTCCCTTGAGTCGTCCCTCCACTCCTCTCCTTCGCAGCAAAACAGGCAGCTGCCATCGCTTTGCTCCTCCACCAGCTCAAGTCTTCTCAGTTCTCATCGGCCCGATCCACTCCCACCGCTCGCTCTCAGGCCTCGGTACCTCCATTCTTTCCTTTCTTCCCCATAGCCGCCTTAATCAATCTAGGCGCCTCATACCAGATCCACCTCCGGTGGTTCCCCTGTCTCTTCCATCTGCTTCGCGTGGTGCTCAGGTCGTCCGTTGCCTTGCCGCTGGCGGCAGCCATGCCTCTCCGTCGGCTGCCCCGGTGGCGGGGACTACCCGACCGGCGCGCGAGCTCCGGGATCTGCCAAGCAAAAGCTCGCAGGGCAGAGCCACGAGGATTCCACGGGGGCGGTAAGAATTCACACTTGTATTTGCAATCACAGCCGGCAGAGACGCCGACACATTATTTCTAAATGTACACACTCTTGCAGCTGCATCCACAAGCAAGAGAGGGACGGAGGGTTGTGAGAGTGAGAGACAGAGGCAACAAGCAGCGATATATATGGCTGGTGCTATAGTGAGTGCTTCAATGGGCGCGATAGGCACCCCTGCTTCCCAAGCTCTCTGCCTTGATACAAGGGGAATACAAGCTTCAGAGAGGAGTGAAGACCAAGATCGCCTTTCTAAGGGATGAGCTGAGCACCATGCAGAATCTGCTTGTGAAGCTGGCCAACAACGAGGAGAGGCTGGATGTGCAGCAGAAGGATTGGAGGAGCAAGGTGCGTGAGCTCAGCTATGATATTGAAGACTGCATCGACCTCTTCATGCACAAGATGAGCAAACAAGATGCTTGGAGTCAACCTTCTGAAGAAGACAGTAATTATGATTGAAAAGATATGGGAACGCCACAAGATTGCTAACCTAATTGATGAACTCAAGGCTCGTGTTGAGGAAGAAGGTCATCGCCGCAAAAGGTACAAGTTTGATGATACAAATTTTAGCCATGTCATTCAAATTGATCCTCGGTTGCCAACACTGTTTGTGGAAGCGGAGAGGCTTGTTGGGATTGATGGTCCAAGGGAGAAGATCATCGAGCTGCTGAAAGATGATGACTGTGGACGTCGACTCAAAGTTGTATCTATTGTGGGATTTGGTGGTCTTGGCAAGACAACGCTTGCAAACCAAATTTATCGAGAAAATCAAAGCTCAATTTGATTGCTCATGTTTGGTTCCAGTTTCACGGAATCCTAACATAGCAAAGGTACTAGCCGATATGCTCAAAGAACTAGGGGGTTCTCATTGACCCATCGAGATGACGGCGGCAACTCATATATAGGCTTAGAGCACTCTTACAATATAAGAGGTATGTGTAAAAATGACCTTTATATATATTTTTTATTTGCCCCTATTTGTGCATATTTATGTATCTGGTTGTTTAGTTGATAAAAAAATCTTTATGATATACTAGTATTTCTGATTTTTAAGATAGCAGAAATAAATATTGAGCTGATGAATCTTGCTATGCACACTTAAATATAGTCAGCTTATAAAAGATAATAACATCCATTATTATATATACCTTCTTCAAAACCTGGCTTGCATGCTAGAATTTATTGCAGTACGCATCTTTTGAACGGGTAATTCTAATACATCCTCTGGTCAAAAAGATATATGACGCCTTTATTACTTGTTGTCTTTCTCCAGATCTGATTTTTACCATAGTTTTTCAATTATAATATAAGTATAATGCTATCATGTGACCTGGCATAGTGTTAGAATCTCTCTACTTATAGCCTAGAGGTACTAGATTTGAACAAGCATCCTTATAGAAATATTCTTTGGAAAATTGTTTTTCTAGAGGTACCTTATATTGGACCCTTTAGCATTATGAGTACGCACTCGATCTAGGAGCCAATTAGAATGTTGTATTCCTTTTCAAGGTACTAAAGATATATTTACTCCTTTCGCTTTGAAATGTCAAGTGTAGTTTGTTCAGAATACAATAGAGGTTTATGTCATTATTTCTCTTGTACATTAATATCATCTCAGAGGCACTTTGATTACAAATATGTTGTTGCAAATTCTATTTCCTAAAATATATGTAATATTGAAAAATTATTGTTGGTACAATTTGTAAAAATTTGATTTTTCCTTATACCTGGGATGCAGAAAGTATTTGCAAATAGTGAAATGCTTATATGGTTGACTTTATTTTTTTAGTTTATGTTTACCAAACATTAGTTAGTTGTCACCATTACATGACTGCATCAAACTTGGCACTCTTTATTTGGCTGCAGCCAATGTTTATAACAGAATGTCCCCACATCAATATCCAATGTTTAGGAAAGCATGTTTGGTGCAATGTTGAAGTCGTGTTTCCATGACTCGGCCCTCCATGGTTCAAATCCTGGTATCTTAATTACATAAACCTGAGTGTGCTTTTATGAGGTATTTTGCAAAGTTCACAAATATATGCATAGCCGTGTCTTTTGGGTGTGGTTTAGGTATAGCATTCATCAAAGTTCATGTGGTGAGCATCACACTGTCAGTGGTGTGCGTGCACACATGTGTCTAATTACAATTTCATAAATAATGTAGTGAACCGCATTGTAACCACAATATGAATGTAATATATATTATGCCTCGTGTCACATAATCATAACATACCATTGTGGAATTGAGTTCACTTTTCCTCTTCGATGAATTGAGATCATAGTTCATCTTGTAAAGGCAAACATGAACTAAATAATGACGCTTGATGTTATCAATATATATACATAAAAATATTACTACTAACTTCTTTTTAAAAATGTCACCTCTTGTAGTTGTAAGGTTTACAGAGATGCTTTGTAGCTAATAGTGAGGTTGTTTTTTGATTTAGTTTGAGTAATTTTAGTCTCAGTTTACTATGTACAAAATAATCATAGACTAATGAAATACATTGACTCAAATTGCATGTGGGGAAAACTTGTAGAAACTAGATAGTGGTCAAGCTCACTAGTTGCTCCCTTGTTTGTGTGATGTCACACAATCAGGAATGTCGTTCCACTGTTTACATTTTTTAACTCAAGTTGTTAGGTTACATGCAGTGGGCATTATTGAGGTCGTGGGAGTGCAAGAGTACAAGATCTCAGTGCTAACATCTTTTACAAATTATTATGTGTAGGTACTTGAGGTTGTGTAAGTGCAAGAGTACAAGATCTCAGTGCTAACAACTTTTAAAAATATGTGTAGGTACATTGTCGTCATTGATGATATTTGGAGCACGCAAGCATGGGAACTTGTCAAGTCTGCTCTACCTGAGAACAATCTAAATAGCAGAATAATTGCAACCACAAGAATTACCGATGTCGCCACATCATGTTGCTCCAGTTTAGCAGGATATGTCCACAACATTCAACCTCTAAGCAACCAGCAATCCAAACAGCTATTTTCCAAGAGAGTTTTTGGCGATACATCTGCATGCCCTTTTCGCTTGGAAGAAATTTCTCATAGAATCCTTGGAAAGTGCCATGGTTTGCCACTAGCTATTATCACTATTGCAAGCCTACTAGCTGGGAAATCCAACAAGGATCAGTGGGAGCAAGTGTACAATTCTATCAATTCTGCTTTTAGTCACCAAGGAATGAGAGATATACTTCTTCTTAGCTATTATGATCTACCATGTAATCTGAAGACTTGCCTGCTATATCTTAGTGTGTATCCAGAGGATTATAGGATTGATAGAGAAGAGCTAACATGGAGATGGATAGCTGAAGGGTTCATCACAGAAGTCAGGGGTCAATCATTGGAGCAAACTGCTGAGAGTTACTTCAATGAGCTTGTAAACAGAAGTTTGATCCAACCAATGGACATCCAGTATGATGGTAAGGCAAAAACTTGTCGAGTCCATGATATGGTGCTTGAGCTTATCGTATCCCTGTCAGCCGAGGAAAATTTTGCCTGCATAGTGGAAGGGCAGAGCTACAGTGGTAGTGGTCAGAAGATTCGTAGGCTCTCAGTACAAGCTGAAGACAAAGCGATGCAGAAGATTATGGATAAGTGGTCTCAGGTTCGTTCGATTAGTTTTTATCATGTGAAAGAGCAGGGGATTTCTCGTCTGAAAAAGCTTCATCATCTGAGAGTACTCACTCTTGAATGTGCTAACCATGTTGGTAATCAACACATCAAATATGTAGGCAGCCTTTTCCAGCTAAAATTTTTGGTCATCCGTTCTGATGATGTTACTGAGCTTCCGGAGGACATTGGGAGCCTGCGGTATTTACAAACATTAGATATATGTGGCACTCAAGTTAAAAAATTGCCACCATCCATATGCTATTTGCAAAAGTTGGTGCGTCTACTTGCATTCTCTGTTGAAGAAGTCCCCGATGAGATTGGAGATCTACAGGCCTTGCAGGAGTTGTCAGGTAAATGGAATTTCTCCATAAAATTGGTCGAAGCGCTTAGACGTTTGAGTAATCTGAAGAGGCTTAGCATGGGTATGGCTAGCAGAGAACAACTCGGTCAAGATATGGGAACATATGAGGAATCTTTGAAGTCATGTCTTGCTGTGATGGGTAATCATGGGCTCCAATCACTGCAGATTTCTGACCATAATGATTTGCTGACAGAAGAAATGGTTGATTTATTGTGCTCCATTTTTCCATGTCTCCAGAAGCTTGACGTATTCGGAACTGGCATCGCTCGCTTTCCAAAGCAGGTGGCGTCTCTTGTTAATCTCGCCTATCTTGAACTTGGGTTTCTCAGGATTCAGCAGGAAGATCTCTGCATCATCGGGGGCATACCTGCACTGCTCCATTGCACGTTACAGGTACTGCATGCTCCGGATGAACGGCTTACCATCAGCAGCCAATTATTCCCGTGCCTTAAAGAGTTCCAGTACATCAATACTGGATACGGAGGTGGACTGGAGATGTTGTTCTTACAGGAAGCGATGCCCGAGCTCCGAAGGTTACAGCTTCGATTTAGAGCTCAGGAAGCAGAGTCCAAGATGGGGTTTGAGTTCAGCTTCGAGCACCTTGCAAGCCTAGAGCACATGGAAGTAGTAATCTATACATTTGAGGCCACCAGGAGCTGGAGCAGGGTGGAGGCAGCGGAAGCTGCCATCAGGGCCGCGGTCAGCATGCACCCGGGAAGTCCAAAGCTTGATTTGCAGCGCCAGGGAATAATAGTCGACGAGGTAGAAATACAGTGTGGATGAGTTGAATTTTCTCTCAGAATATTATGTGCGCCATCTATCTATCTCTCATGTGTCGCTACTTTGGATGAACACTAAAAACAACAGTACCTCGATGATGTCTAGCAATGTGTCTCTGGGTCGGGGTCTGCGCTGGTGTTTGGTCAGGTGTGAATGCCATATTTCACCCGTGGGTGACCCACAGAACCCGAAATGTATGTTTTTCTTCTTCTTTTTTCCCTCACCAAATAGAGGTCTAGAATTATTGTTTGGTGCATTCTATGTAACTTTTGCGATGATTTGTATGGACTATGTTGTCTGCATAATATGTACTAGACTAAATTTAAGTTGTTGAGAGCTTCCTATTCATTTGTTATGATAAATTGGTAATTATTATGTGTTATTGTTCCACAATTTTACAATATATTACTTTTTATTAACACACTTGCAGGTGACCTGAGACCTGTGGGTTACTCGTGGGTGCAGGTGTGACACTGCACCTGCGGATCTCATTAAGGGTCGGTGTAGTCAAATATCATACCGCCACTGAGGGCAAATGTTTACTCCACCCTATATGTCACTCGTGAAACTCGTCCAAAACAAGACTTTTTGTGGAAAACGTATGCCACCGCCGGACAGGAGATTTTTGTTTTTATTTCCACTTTTTGTATATGTGTTGCATGTGTTGCCACTTTTTATTTTTATTTTTTGTCATTCCAGATTTTGATTTCCTGAAAGTGGAAGAAAATAAGCATAAAGGCCTTCTAGAATCTACTATGGTAATGTTTATGCATATGGAGTGGCAATTAGTGATTTGCTGAAAAAGTAAAAGACAATAAATAAAGAAATATTTTAGGAGATGAGAAAAGTACACGGTACTGGGCTGACTGGCCCATTTCATTTGAAAGCCTGTGTTGTTGGTAGAGAAGAAGGTATTAGGCTCGTAGCCAATGTGCACAAAAGCCGGGTCGTGTTAGCTGCCGCCCAACTTTGAGTTGGGCGGCCCAGCAGCCCGCTAAACGGCCCGCCAGAGGCTTCGTCAACCTCTCGCCAGCTCGCCCCCCGCTCCGCCGCCTCCGCCCCCGCCGCCGGCAGCCCTAGCTCGCCGGAGTCCGGCGAGCCCTAGGGCGCCGGGCGGCGGCAGTCCCTCCCCCCTCCCCCTCCTTCCTTCTCCCGCGAAACCGTGACCCTAACCAGCTCCGGCGAGCTCCATCTTCTCCAGCTCGGCGGCTCCTTCTTCTCCGGCTCCGGCGACGACCAGCTCCCCCGCCGCCTACCCATACCCGGCCAATGTGACTTTCCCTCGCCGGGCTGGCGGCGCCCCGCCGCCGAGCTCACCGCCCGCCGAGCCGCCGCCGCCGCCGTGTCGACGGCCGCGGCAGGCCGGCCGGGCGCTTCTATGGCCGGGGAGGAAAGGATGGGGAGGGGAGGTCGCCGAGGCGGGGGCGTGCTCCACCCTAAAGCGACGGCGAGGTGGCGGCGCCCTAAAGCGACGGCGAGGTGGCGGCGACGACAACGGACGCGGGAAGACGAACGACGGCGACGAACGAGGAGATGTTGTGAGAGACAGAGGCACCAATATCTATGGCTGCTGCTGTAGTGAGTGCTTCAATGGGTGCGATAGGCACCCTGCTTCCCAAGCTCTATGCGTTGATACAAGGGGAGTACAAGCTTCAGAAAGGAGTGAAGACCAAGATCGCCTTTCTGACGAATGAGCTGAGCAGCATGGAGAGCCTGCTTGTGAAGCTGGCCAACAATGAGGAGATGTTGGATGAGCAGCTCAAGGATTGGAGGAACAAGGTGCGGGAGCTCAGCTACGATATTGAAGACTGCATCGACCTCTTCATAAACAAGATGAGCGAAGGTGGTGATAAAGCTAACCTTGTCAAGAAGACGGCAAGTAAGATTAAAAAGATATGGTCACGCCGCAAGATTGATAAACTAATCGATGAGCTCAAGGCTCGTGTAGAGGAAGAAAGTGAGCGCCGCTTCAGGGTACAAGGTTGATGACCAGGCTATTAATTTCAGCAAGGTGGTTCATATCGATCCTCGGTTACCAAGATGTTTGTATGTGGAAGCGAAGAAACTTGTTGGCATTGATGGTCCAAGGGAGGAGATCATCGAGTTTCTGAAAAATGATGACAATGGACATCAACTCAAAGTTGTATCTATTGTGGGTTTTGGAGGTCTTGGCAAGACAACTCTCAAACCAAATTTATCGAGAAAAAATCAATGGTCAATTTGATTGCTCATGTTTTGTGCCGCCACACGGAATCCTAACATAGCAAAGATACTTGCTGATATGCTCAAAGAACTAGGGGTTGTGTTGACCCATCGGATGACGAGCGACAGCTCATATATAGGCTTGGAGCACTCTTACAAGATAAGAGGTATGTGTAAAAAATGACATTTCATATTTTCTTTGTCGTTTGCCCCTATTTCTATATATTTATGTATATACTTATGTTTAGTTGATCAGAAATTCTTTATGATAGTAGAATAAATATTGAGCTTATTAATCTTCCTATGCACACGTAAATTTAGTCAGATTATAAAAGATGATAACATCTATTACAACCTTCTTCAAAACCTGGCTTGCATGGTAGAATTTATTGTAGTACGCATCTTTAGAAGGGGTAATTCTTATACACCCTCTGGTCAAAAGATATATGATGTCTTTACTTCTTGTGATTTTCCATATCTGATTTTTACCATATTTATTCTATTATAATATAATTATAATGTTGTCACGTGACCTGGATAGTGTTAGAATTTCTCTACTTTGTAGCCTAGAGGTACTAGTTTGAACCAGCATCCTATAGAAATATTCTATGGAGAATTGTCTAGAAATCCCCTTCCTTAGACCACCTTATGTGGGACCCTTTAGCATTATGAGTACGCACTCTAGGAACCAATTACAATGTTGTATTCGTTTTCAAGGTACTAAAGATATAACTACTCCTTTCGCTTTGAAATGTCAAGCGTATTTTTTGATTAGCATACAAAATAATAGATTTTTGTAATTGATTTCTCTTATACAATGTTATCTGCTTAAGAGTCGATATCATCTCAGTGGTACTTTGAATACAAATCTATTGTTGCAAATTCTATTTCCTATAAAATTATATGTAAATTTGAATAATTGTTGGTAAAATTTGACTTTTCCTTATACAAAATAGGATGGAGAGAGTATTTGCAAACAGTGAAATGCTTAATTGGTTGACTTTAGTTTTTTTAGCTTATGTATACTGAGCATTAGTTAATTGTCGCTATTACATGACTGCATCAAACTTGGCACTCTTTATTTGACTGCAGCCAATGCTTATAACAGAATGTCCCCACATCAATATGCAATGTTTAGGAAAGCATGTTTGGTGCAATGTTGATGTCGTGTATGCATGACTCTGCCGTACATGGTTCAAATCCTTGTATCTTAATTACGCCTTGAGTGTTCTTTTAGGAAGTATTTTGCTAGGTTCACAAGTGTATGCATAGCCATGTCTTTTGGGTGTGGGGTATATGTAAAGCACTCATCAATGTTCATGTGGTGAGTGTCAGACTGTCAGTGTTGCGTGTGCACGCATGTGTCTAATTACAATTTCATAAATGTAGCCATCCTACCACCTTGTAACCACAATATAAGTGTAATATATATTATGCCTTCTTTTGATGTATCACATAATCATAAGATACCATCGTGGAATTAAGTTCAGTTTTGCTTGTGGATGAATTGAGATCGTGGTTCATCTTGTAAAGGCAAACATGAACTAATTAATGACGCTTGATGGTATCGAGATATATACATAAAAAATATTACTCCCCGTTCTAAATTATAAGACATTTCAGTTTTTTTCTAGATTCATAGCTTTTGCTATGCGCCTCGATATATGTCATATCTAGATACAAGACAAAAGCTATGAATCTATAAATGTCAAAACATCTTATAATTTGGGGCGGTGGAAGTAGTAATTTCTTTTTCAAAAATGCATGACCATCACCTCCAGAAATTGTAAAGTTTACGGAGCTGCTTTGTAGCAAATAGTGAGGTTCTTTTAATTTAGTTTGAGTAATATTAGTCTCAATTTACTATGTCCAAAATAATCAGACTAATGAAATACATCGACTCAAATTGCATTTGGGGAAAACTTGTAGAAACTAGAAAGATAGTGGTCAAGCTCACTAGTTGCCTCCTTGTTTGTGTGATGTCACACAATAAGGAATGCCGTTCCACTGTTTATTATTATTTTTTTAACTCAAGTTTTTAGGTTAGATGCAGTGGGCGTTGTTGAGGTTGTGGGAATGCAAGAGTACAAGATCTCAGTGCTAACATCTTTTACAAATGAATATGTGTAGGTACTTGAGGTTGTGGGAGTGCAAGGGTACAAGATCTCAGTGCTAACATCTTTTAAAATATGTGTAGGTACTTTGTCATCGTTGATGATATTTGGAGCACGCAAGCATGGGAACTTGTCAAGTCTGCCCTACCTGAGAACAATCTAAGTAGCAGAATAATTACAACCACAAGAATTACCAATGTCGCCACATCATGTTGCTCCACTTTAGCAGATATGTCCACAACATTCAACCTCTAAGCGACCTGCAATCCCAGCAACTATTTTCCAAGAGGGTTTTTGGCGATAAATCTACATGCCCTCCTCACTTCGAAGAAGTTTCTCATAGAATCCTTAAAAAGTGCCATGGTTTGCCACTAGCTATTATAACTATTGCAAGCCTACTGGCTGGTAAATCCAACAAGGATCAGTGGGAGCAAGTGTGCAATTCTATCAATTCTGCTTTTAGTCACCAAGGAATGAGAGATATACTTCTTCTTAGCTATTATGATCTCCCATATAGCCTGAAGACTTGCTTGCTATATCTTAGTATGTATCCAGAGGATTACAGAATTGAGATGAAACAGCTAACATGGAGGTGGATAGCTGAAGGTTTCATCACAGAAGGGAGGGGTCAAACAATGGAACAAGTTGCTGAGAGTTACTTCAATGATCTTGTAAGCAGAAGCTTGATCCAACCAATAGACATCCAGTATGACGGAAAGGCTGAAGTTTGTTGGGTGCATGATATGGTGCTTGAGCTTATCGTGTCACTGTCAGCTGAGGAGAATTTTGCCTGCATAATCGAAGGGCAAAGCTATAGTGGTGGTGGTCACAAGATTCGTAGGCTCTCGGTACAAACCGAACATGTGGGAGATGAAGGAATGCAGAAGATTATGGATAAGTGGTCTCAGGTTCGTTCGATTAGCTTTTATGGAGGATTTCAAGAGCAGCAAATTTCTCATCTGCAAGATCTGCATCATGTGAGAGTACTCTCTTTTGATTATGGAAACCTTTTCCAGTTTGGTATTGGAAACCTACACATTAAATACATAGGAAGCCTTTTCCAGCTAAAATTTTTGGCCTTCCATACTTCTCATGTTGCTGAGCTTCCGGAGGACATTGGGAACCTGCGCTACTTGCAGACACTAGATATATGTGGCAGTCTAGTTAAAAGTTGCCACCGTCCATAGGCCAGTTGCAAAAATTGGTGCGTCTATATGTAAATTCTCTTGTAGAATTGCCCAATGAGATTGGAGATCTAAAAGCCTTGCAGGAGTTGTCGTGTGCAGGGATTTACTCCACAAAATTGGTGGAAGCGCTTAGATGTTTGTCTAAGCTGAAGACGCTTGGCATGTGTGTGCCTGGCAGAGAACAACTCGGTAGTGATATTGGAAGGTATGAGGAAGCTTTGAAGTCATCTCTCACTGTGATGGGTAATCATGGGCTCCAATCACTGAGGATTATCAGCGATAATGATTTGCTGAGAGAAGACGATAATGATTTGCTGAGAGAAGACGATAATGATTTGCTGAGAGAAGACGATAATGATTTGCTGAGAGAAGAACTGGTTGATTTATTGTGCTCCACAAGTCCATGTCTCTATAAGCTTGACGTATACGGAAAAGGGATTGCTCGTGTTCCGAAGCAGATGGTATCACTTGTTAATCTCACCTATCTTAGTCTAGGGGTTCTCAGGATTAAACAGGAAGATCTCTGCATCATCGGGGACATACCTTCTCTGCTCTTTTGCGTGTTACATGTACTGCATGCCCCTGATGAACGGCTTACCATCAGCAGCCAACAATTTCAGTGCCTTAAAGACTTCAGGTACTACAATAGTGGTTACGAAGAGATGCTGTTCTTTCAGGAAGCGATGCCCGAGCTCCGAAGATTACATCTTCATTTTAGAGTGCAGGAAACAGAGTCCAAGATGGGGTTTGAGTTCAGCTTCGAGCACCTTGCAAGCCTAGAGCACATCGAAGTAGTAATCTGGATTGGACTTGCCATCAGTAGGAGCAGGGTGGAGGCTGCGGAAGCTGCCGTCAGGAGCGCGGTCAGCATGCACCCCGGACGTCCCACACTTGACATGAAATGCTGGGGCTCACCCCCAAGGATGAGGGGGACGATAGTTGCCAGGTCTGAAGTACAGAGTGGATGAATTGGATTTTCTCTCACCAGAATATTATGTGCAGGTCTTGCAAGGTTCTTTGCCATCTATCTCTCATGTGTCGCTAGTTTTGATGCACACTAAATACAACAGAACTGTCTGTACCTCGATGATAACTATCAAGTTTATCCGGCGGGCTGCGTCTTTTTTGGTTTGGCTATTTCGCCCGTGTTCTCCATGCCAGAGTTTTTGCTGAACCTATCATATAAATGTAATGTTTTTGGGACTGTGTTTTCCTTATGGACTGGTTTTTGCTGGTTTCCCTTTAATTAACTATATATACAAGTTTAAGATTTTTGGCCTGTGTTTTCTTATAAACTGGATGGACTTCCTAACTAAAAGGCAAAGCTCCGCCACTTGCAGAACTCACCCAAAATGGCCTGTCTCAGCCCACGATAGGAAAACGTGTGCCAGTGCCGAGCGATTCGAAAAATCAAGCAAAGTAGGAAAAGAGCCACCGTTGGGCTGCTGACAGGAACCATATTTCAAAAGGCTTTTTCATTTGAAAGCCCGTGCTGGCAGAGAATAAGGTGCTGGGCTTGTAGCCAATGTGCGTGAAATCCCGCCCACCGCCAAGCAACCCGTTTTGGCAGGAATTGAGGCCCGAAAGTTCAGTTCATTTAAAAGCATGAGGAGGAGACCATGCGGAAATGACGGCCTTTTATGTGCAACCAATACTATATAGTTGGGTTCATATTCTGAAGTATTTTTTTAGGATCACGATTTTATTATCAGCAAAGACGTCTAAGAACAGAGTGTGGTTTGTCACGCTCTATTGAGTTGGCGAGTCATTAACCTGCACCTAACACTTCCAATTTACGTATGACCCAATTGTTTTGTAACCATTTTCCATCCAAAAACTATATGGGCTTACCAACTTAAATTAACCATAGACATGGGCCTATTTGTTGTTTTCCTCCCAACTTATATCAGCAAAGAATATATGGGCTTAATGTTTTTGGAGGGCAAAAATAATAATAAACAGGTTCATTTGTCACCTTTTGTTACAGCAAAAAGCTCTTGCTTTGTTAGTCTTTTTGCACAGGTAGATTGTCTGAACCTGCGCTATATACAAACTCACAAAGCCTCATACCGTGTCAGAGAATTTTCAATCAGCTCCATCGGCTCGGAGTCAGATCATCTGGTCTCCCTCACTATAACCTGGATTCAGCTATATATGATATTCGGTCACTTTCTCCCTGTCGAAATCGAAATGTTAACCCTGTGCCCCGGTGTGAAGATTCCGTCGACGTGGATGGACTCGTCGATCCTTAGGCGCCTGTGGCCAGATCATCTTTTGTCTTCTGTCACTCAAATCAGAATATCAGATCAGGGACGGGGGCTCTGAATGCCCCCTGCTGCTCATGTTTTGCAAGTATTTTCACAAATCTGAACTAGGATCGTTGCAGGCCACTAGCTCAGTGTGTCCGTGTGTGTGTGGCTTTGTGTAACTGCGTTTCTATTCCCCTATACTCAGCTACTCTCAGCTATGGCTACATCTAAGAGTAATTATTTTTATCCTCAAGAAATATATAATCGGTATACTAACAAGTTTGAACTCACGCACTAACTCACAATACCACACAGGCACGTCACCCTGACCATTGTGGCGCATCCACGTGTGAGGCGCTGAGGCACGTCACCCTGACCAGTGACCATTGTGGCGCATCCACGTGTGAGGCGCTGCAGATAACAGGACCTGCAAATTTATTACTGGGGAAAAACCCCATGAGGCACGCGAGTGTCACTCCTGGGGGTCGAACTCACGCCCGGCCGCTCGCACACCTGGCGAGCTAGCCAACCGAGCTATGCTCGGTCCTCGCTTTAAGAATTCTTATTTGTGACCTGTGTGCGCATGGCCAGCCCATTATTACATCACAATATGAAGCCCAAGCTAGCTCTGTCAAGTGTCAACTTCTCGAACGCACAACTCTTGCGTTCTTCAAAAAAAAAAAAAAAAAAAAAAAAAAAACTTGCGTTCTTGCACAACAAGCTTGTCTGAACCTGTACCTGTACAAGTAAGCCATCTCAATATCCACACCAGGTCTGGGTCAGCCCATCAAGTCTCCCGGGCTCTCCTATTGTCAAATTGCCAAAATCACACAGGATCACTATCCCAGATATGTGCCCCTGACCCTGAATGCCCCATCCTGGACCTTGCACTACATTACTATCCCTTTGGTCTCCTTTGGGCAGGTCACTAGCTCAGTGCCATACTGCCATGTGCAAGTGCAAGAATCTTCAATGATATTCTCGCAACCCTATAACCTGTATTTTCAACGGCCCTTGTCCAGGAGTTCCAAGAGCACTCTTTGCTCTGCCCGTATCCAACACCATTATTATTGTATTTTGTTCTGAACATATATATCTAATCTAACTGATACGCTTTTATATTACAACAAACCTGAACCCTGTGGCTACGGATTCTCACTCGTGGGCATCTGCTTGGGCGTTGCATGTGCACCTGCACCTCATAATAAACTGCTAAAACGGAGCTGGGATGATGGGAGCGCTGACGTCACAAGATGAATTAAGCCATCACAAATCTCCTGATTAGAGCTGGAACGGAAACCGCATGTGGGTGCAGGAGGAACGCTAAGGCGTATCGTTTCAGTGTGACGAAGACAAACCATACACTGCCTCTCAGGATTGCAAACATGCAGAAAGGTGTGGCCTGTTTTCCTGAGCTCAAAACAGGTGGACGAACTAGTGACTGAAAACAATGGATGGTGGATGGTCAGTCCCGAGCATAATGACCATGAGAACACACTTGTTTGTGTAACAACAGAACAGATGGTGACATCCTGATAATAGGTGTGGCCTGATCACTGAAACAACTAATGGCTTTACTGTATCAACATTTTCGCCCAAAAACATTGGATCTATTGAACATGAACCATTCATTAACCATGCGTACCATGTGGAAAGAGCTCCCATGCAAGATATTATGGGCCAGACCAAACACCATAGTAGCCTGAAAATGCAAAGACAACCTAATAAGTAGATAATGCCATCCTGATAATAACAACCTAATAAGTGTAACCTGATTACTGAACAATTCCAACGATTCAACAGCAGACACAGTTCAGAAAATATCGTAATAATTTCCTTGCTGTAACAAAACCAATATGCAGGCTGAAAAAAGAGACTCAATTCACTGAACATGAATGATGTATATGAATCGATAAAAAAACATTGGGGACATGCTAGACAAAGTAGACAGACGACAAAACCCAGGCTTCATCATTACATTAACAACCATTGCTAAAGTGGCCTGATTTGCCATTAATCTGTGTCGTCAGTGTGGCCTGATGATGATCGGCGTTCCCGGCAGAGCATCATGGTAGGACCAGTACAGCACGAAGTAAAGAACAAAGACCCAAAGGCAGCAGAGGAATCCTATTCTTTCCTTGGGCGTTGGTTGCACCCATGATCGCCGGACCAGATTCGTTCTAATCCTTCGGCGTGGAATGCGCGTTGTTGACGCAAAAAGACCTGACCTTGAGTCGTCCCTCCCAACCACCACACTCTTGCTCCTCTGCCTCTCTCCACCTCAAACCACCTCAAACCATCTCACCGTCCCGCTGTCGTCTTGCAGTCCGTCGTCTTGCCCTCTTGCTCCTCGCCTCTCTCCACCTCAAGGCATCTCACCGTGCCTCAGTACCTCGGTACCTCCACTCCCACAACCAGATCACAGGCCTCAGTACCTCCACTCTTTCCTAGTTTGCTTTCTTCCCCACAGCCGCCTTAACCAATCAAGGCACCTCCAACCTGATCGAGCTGCGGGGGTCCCCGTGCCTCCCATGTGCCCAGCCTGTGTGCTCGGTCGTGCATTTGCCGGGGGCGACAGCCATGCCTGGGTCGGGACTGTCTGAACGTGGGCTAGCTCGGATCCGCCAAACAAAAGCTCTTCGCAGGCAGTGCCGCAGAGTTCCACGGTGGCGGTAAGCATCAAACACCGCAGTCTTGCATTTGCATCTACAGCAGTCAGAACCGTCGGCGCATTATTTCTAAATATACGCACTCTTTCGGTTTCAGCCACAGCGAGAAGAATCATTTCGCATCTACAAGCAAGACGAGGGGCGAAGGTTGTGACGAGACAGAGGCACCAATATCTATGGCTGCTGCTATAGTAAGTGCTTCAATGGGTGCGATAGGCACCCTGCTTCCCAAGCTCTATGCGTTGGTACAAGGGGAGTACAAGCTTCAGAAAGGAGTGAAGACCAAGATCGCCTTTCGACGAATGAGCTGAGCGAGTATGCAAACTCGCTTGAGAAGCGGGCCAACAACGAGGAGAGGCTGGATGGGCAGCTCAAGGATTGGAGGAACAAGGTGCGGGAACTCAGCTATGATATTGAAGACTGCATCGACCTTTTCATGCACAAAATGAGCAAAGGTGGTGCTAAATCCAGCCTCATAAAGAAGACGACAAGTAAGATTGAAAAGATATGGTCACGCCCGCGGGATTGCTAGCCTAATTGACGAGCTCAAGACTCGTGTTGCGGAAGAAAGTGAACGTCGCTCGAGGTACAAGATTGATGACCAGGCTATTGATTTTACCAAGGTGGTCCATATCGATCCTCGGTTGCCGGCATTGTATGAGGAAGCGGAGAAACTTGTTGGTATTGATGGTCCAAGGGAGGAGATCATTGAGTTTCGGAGAATGATGAAAATGGACATCAACTCAAAGTTGTGTCTATTGTGGGTTTTGGAGGTCTTGGCAAGACAACTCTTGCAAACCAAGTTTACAAGAAAATCAAAGGTCAATTTAGTTGTTCATGTTTTGTACCAGTTTCACGGAATCCTAATGTTGCCAAGATACTAGCTAATATGCTCAAAGAACTAGGGAGTTATGCTGACCAATCAGATGATGTGCGCCAACTGATAGACAAGCTTAGAGCATTCTTACAAGATAAGAGGTACGTACTTCCTTCATCATGTAAATTTAGTGTACTATGAAGATCTTGACAGATTAGGAGATAATATATAGGACATTTTGTCCTCACTTTGTTTCCTAATCAAGCAATCTAAACCTTATATTATTTGATTGTACCGAGTGAATTGTCAGTCAGGTTTGTTTGATTTCTTTTTTTTGGATTATCCATTTGGTGTTTCTGATTTTTATTTCTTCTTATTAAATGTCATAGAAAAATATTTATCTAGTAAGAAAGAATGGCCCCACCTGATAATGAACTTAATTAATTTACTATCATGTTACTCTAGATTAATTTTGTACTTACACTATAGTTCCACTATACTTACATTGGCTAATCAGGTGTAGTTCCTATGTATTATTGATGTAACTAGTATTAAGTGAAAAAGTTAATTATATTAGGCACATGTTTGACTAATAGTTTGAATGGACTATGTTTGGTTTGGTGTATTCTTATCGAGGCAATGCCCTCAGAACCTCTTTTGGTCGTGAATTCCATATAAAAATTTTGTTTTTGGTATTTTCTTTGAAAATATTTTTTATTTACACTAGAGTTCAACTGCTCTATGTCTATCGCACGCGCCGCTGGCTCGCTCCGCCGTGCACACCTCTCAACCCCTCCCTTGGGCGCCCTCGTGCTCCTTTTTCATTGCCGATGTTGTGATGCTCGCTCTACGCCCGTTGCATGTGTGGCCTGCCCTTGACCGATCCAAGCTCAGCTGGTGGCGCCGCCCACTTGTAGCCGGTTCGCACCCCAATGGCTGAAATGGACCGGCGCAGGCGCTCTTGTTCCTACATGTTGCACATATATGTTTTAAGTGTTACACAATGTTCAGAGGTATGTTGCAGTTACTTCATATAGATGTTGCACATGTTTTCAAGTGTTTCAGGCATGTTGCGGGTGCTTGATAAAAATGTTTCATCTATTTGAATCATATGTTGCAAACGTTTTGATCTGTGCAGTTTCTTTCACACATTGTAACAGTATGATTCAAATGTCTCATGTGTCCTAGTCTTTTGTTGCAACAAGCATTTGGTGTTGCAAGATAATAACTTCAAAAATTTTTTTCGAATGTCTTTGTGTGTATTCTGAAGTTATTATCTTATGACACAATGACGAATGTTTTTGCTGTTTGATATCCGATGCACTGTTTTTTAATGACAATATGTTTATTTCAAACTATGCACTGTTCGGTGGCAAGTTAAGGGTAGCAATATTATTATCTTAGTACTAACATTTTCTTTCAACTTTTTGTAGGTATTTCATTGTTGTTGATGATATTTGGAGCAAAGAAGCATGGAAACTTGTGAAGTCCGCTCTACCTGAGAACAATCTAAACAGCAGAATAATTACAACCACGAGGAATAGCAATGTGGCTACATCATGTTGCACAGGGTTTTGCGGGATATGTCCACAACATGCAACCTCTAAGCGACCAACAATCCCAGCACTTATTTTTTAAGAGGGTTTTTTGGGGACAACTCTCCGTGTCCTCCTCACTTGGAACAAGTGTCTTTTGGAATCCTTGAAAAGTGTCATGGTTTACCATTAGCTATTATCACTATCGCGAGCACCTTCTTTGGGGAAATCCAGCAGGGTTCAATGGGAGCATGTGTACAATTCTATTGGTTCTGTTGTTAGTCACGAAGGAATGAGAGACATACTTCTTCTTAGTTACTATGATCTTCCATACCATCTAAAGACCTGTTTGCTGTATCTTAGTATGTATCCAGAGGATTCGACGATATGGACAGAGAATCTAATACCAAGGTGGATAGCAGAAGGGTTCGTCACAGAAGAGAGGGGTCAAACAGTATATCAAGTTGCCGAGAGTTACTTCAATGAGCTTGTAAACAGAAACTTGATCCAACCAATGCGGATTCTGTATGATGGTAGTGTAGAAAGTTTTAAAGTGCATGACATGGTGCTTGAGCTTATTGTATCCCTGTCAAATGAAGAGAATTTTGCCAGCATAGTGGAAGGACAAAGCTATAATGGTAGTGGTCACAAGATTCGTAGGCTCTCAGTACAAACTGAAAATGGGGGATGAAGTCATGCAGAAGATTATGGATAAGTGGTGGCAGGTTCGTTCCATTAGTTTTAATCGCATGCAAGAGCAGGGGATTTCTCATCTGAAAAGGCTTCATCATCTGAGAGTACTCAATCTTGACTATGCTAGCCATCTTGGTAACCAACACATCAAATATATAGGCAACCTTTTCCAGCTAAAATTTTTGGTCATCCATTCTAATGATGTTACGGAGCTTCCGGAGGACATTGGGAACTTGCAGTATTTACAAACATTAGATATACGTGGCACTCGAGTTAGAAAATTGCCACCATCCATATGCTATTTGCAAAAGTTGGTGCGTCTACTTGCATTCTCTGTTGAAGAAGTCCCCGATGAGATTGGAGATCTAGAGGCCTTGCAGGAGTTGTCAGGTACATGGAATTTCTCCATAAAATTGGTCGAAGCGCTTAGACGTTTGAGTAATATGAAGAGGCTTAGCATGGGTATGGCTAACAAAGAAGAACTCGGTCAAGATATGGGAAGATATGTGGAATCTTTTAAGTCATGTCTTGCTGTGATGGGTAATCATGGGCTCCAATCACTGAAGATTTCTGACTATTATGGTTTGCTGACAGAAGAAATGGTTGATTTTTTGTGCTCCATTTTTCCATGTCTCCAGAAGCTTGAAGTATTCAGAAGTAGAATCGCTCGCTTTCCAAAGCAGGTGGCGACTCTTGTTAATCTCACCTATCTTAAACTTGAGTTTCTCAGGATTAAGCAGGAAGATCTCTGCATCATCGGGGGCATACCTGCTCTGCTCTATTTCGAGTTACACGTAAGGCATGCTCCTGATGAACAGCTTACCATCGGCAGCCAATTATTCCCGTGCCTTAAAGAGTTCCAGTACATCAATATTTATTCCGGAGGTGGACTGGAGATGTTGTTCTTACAGGAAGCGATGCCCGAGCTCCGAAGGTTAGAGCTTGTATTTAGACCTCAGGAAGCAGAGTCTAAGATGGGGTTTGAGTTCAGTTTCGAGCACCTTGCAAGCCTAGAGCACATAGAAGTAGTAATCGATACATATCAGGCCACCAGGAGCAGGGTGGAGGCAGCAGAAGCTGCCATCAGGGCCGCGGTCAGCATGCACCCCGGAAGTCCAAAGCTTTATCTGCATCGCGAGGGACCAATAGTCGATGGGTCAGAAATACAGTCTGCATGAGTTGAATTTTCTCTCAGAATATTATGTGCAGGAGTTGCGGTTCTTTGCCATCTATCTCTCTCTCTCAGGTGTCGCTACTTTTGATGAACACTAATACAACAGTACCTCGATGATGACTGGACATGTGTCTTTGGGTTGGGGTCTACGCTGGTCTTTGGTCAGGTGTGAATGTCATATTTCACCCGTGGTTGACCCACCAGAGCCCGAAATGTTTGTTTTTTCTTTTTTTTTCTTTTCCCTCAACAAACAGAGGTCTAGAATTAATGTTTGCTGCATATCTATGTAACTTTTGCGATGATTTGTATGGACTATGTTGTCTGCATAATATGTACTAGACTAAATTTAAGTTGTTGAGAACTTTCTATTCATTTGTGATGATAAATTGATAATTATGTGTTATTGTTCCTCAAATTTTACAATTTATTTGTTATACACTAATTTTTTATTAACACACCTGCTGGTGGCCTGACACCCGTAGGTTACTCGTGGGTGTAGGTGTACGTGTGACATTGCACACGCGGATCTCATTAAGTGTCGGTGTAGGCAAATATCGTAGCCGCTTCTGAGGACAAATTTACTCCGCCCTATATGTCGCTGGTGAAACTCGTCCAAAATAAGACCTGTCTCGGCCCACGATAGGAAAACACATGCCACCACCGGACGATTGGGAAACAGGATTTCTAGATATCTTTCTGAAGATTTTTGTTTCTATTTTCTTCCACTTTTTGTCTGTTCAGATGTATATGTGTTGTATGTGTTGCCACTTTTTTTTTGTCATTCCAAATTTTGATTTCCTGAAAGTGGAAGATAATAAGCATAAAGGTCTTCTAGAATGGATTTTTCAAAAAAGGTCTTCTAGAATGTACTATAGTAATGTTTATGCATATGGTGTGGCAACTAGTGATTTGCTAAAAATGTGAAAGACAACAAATAAAGAATTTTTTTAGGAGATGAGAAAAGCACATAGTACTGGGCTGACTGGCAGGAACCAGAGGCCAAAAGGCCCATTTCATTTGAAAGCCTGTGTTGGTGGCAGAGAAGAAGGTATTCCGCTCGTACCTAATGCGCACGAAAGCCCGCCCACTGCAAGGCAACCATTTTGGCAGGAACTGTGCCCTGAAATTCGTATTCATTTGAAAGCATGTGCTTGCAGAGGAGGAGGATGTGACCATGCGAAATCGAAGGCCTTTTTATGCACAATCAGTACTATGGTTGGTTCATATTCCGAAGTATTTTCTTACTATCACCATTTTATGATCAGCAAACAATAGAGTGTGATTTGTCACGCTCTGCCTAGTTAACCTATGGGCTTACCAACTTAAATTAACCACTTGGGCCTGTTTGTTTTCCTCCCAACTTATATAAGCTTTAGGGTAACAATCGTCAGATCAGGGATGGGGGCTCTGAATAGCACCTGCTGCTCATGTTTTCCGATTTGCCAGTAGTATGACAAATTTGAACTAGGATCGCTGCTGGCCACCAGTAGAGTGCCATTGTGATCCTGTCCATTGTCCACCGTCCTGCGTTTTCAAGGACAGTGTTCAGATACTCTGTTTTCGTTTCACATGAGACTGCAGGTATGACAAGCGTGTCACCCTGCATTAAAGAAAGAGAGAAAAACAACTGACGAATTTGGCGAATTCAATGTATGTCAGTCACTTGGAAGATATACACGTCTGCTCCCACAAACTGGCCTGTCTAACCAATTCAGGGTGTGCATTGTAATTCTGTCTATCAGGGATTCATCAAATCCGCACAAAACCTTCTGATTAAGTGTGTGGAATCAAAACTGCTAGTTGCTTCTTCAGTTGAGTGCCATGCCGGCCCATGCGACAGGACATATCCCCATAATCCGGTCCTGCATTTTTTCTTCTATTGTTGTGTGTGACTCTCTAAGCTACTCTTGCTATGGCTAAAACTAAGAGAATTATTTTTGGCCCTCCAGAATTATGTATAACAAACCTGACAGCTTTGACAAATTCTTACTTGTGACCTGTGCATGGCTAGCCCGTTATTACAGTACACGGCTGCACCACAACTCATGCATGTGCCTAACCTGGTGCCGGGATTTGCAGTCCAATTGTTACATACGGATACTTGATATGGGATCATCACAAACCCCTAAATAAATCTGAAAAAAAAAAATACCTTCATTGGCAGGCTCACCAACTTGAATTAGCCCGAGCTAGTAGCTCTGTCGAGTGTCAACTTCTAGAACGCACAACTCTTGCATTCTTACACAACAAAGCCTGTCTGAACCTACATAGACCTCACAACCTCTGCCAGACACCCAGGTAGATTAATCTCTGAACGTTATCATATTCCTTTTGGTCTCCAATTGTCAAGTCGCCAAAATCACAAAGGATCATATACTGTATTAGTATACAAATCTGACACCCTGCCTGTAACTTATTTTTTCTAAAAAAAAAAAGAAGAGAGGAAGAAAACAAGAACTGACGGATTCCACTTTCTGGTGTGTGTAGTGTTTGCCTCTCTGAAGGTTCCATCGTTGCGGACTAACTGATGGGTCGCACTTGTCTTCCAGGATCAATAACACTAACAGACATGTGCAACAACAGATAATGGCGTCCTGATAACAGGTGTCGCCTGATCATTGAACAACTATTGATGTTGGCCCAAAAACATTGGATTTATTTAACACGAACCAACTATTAATCGTGCATATCCTGATATCCACCTGTCTGTAAAGAGCTCCCATACAAGCTAGACAGCATGGGCCATATAAATAGCCTGAAAATGCAAAGACGGTGCAGCAAGAGATAATGTCATCCTGGTAATAATAGCCTAATAAGTGTTGACTGAATACTGAACAATCCTAACAATTCAACAACAGACACAGTTCAGTAAAATATCATAATAATTTCCTTGCTGTAACAAAACCAATTTGCAGGGCTGAAAAAAAAGACTCAGTTCACTCAACACGAATCATGTATATAAAAATAAATAAATAAATAAATAAATAAATAAATAAATATTGTGGACCTCGCTAAAACCTGAAACGGTGCAGCAAGCACCGGGAAACAGAGGAGCAAGTGTCAATTACAACCTGATCAACTGACTGGATTGATCACAGGGCGACAGCGTGGTGCAGATTTTTTTGCGGTGTCTGATTTGTCATTTGTCCGGCCTGATGATGATAGGCGTTCCACCAGGGTTCAGGTCAAGTTCAGGTCATCGCCGTCGTTGGGTTGACCCAGGTCGTCGTCGTCACGCGTAGACCTGACTTGGATGGGGGTCTCGGTCTTCCCTGTCTTCCCTCCACCACTCTCCACCAGATCCAGTTCGTCCTCCACCACTCCGGTTGCTCCTCCACCACTCTCCACCAGCTCAAGCCTTCTCACCAGCCAGATCCACTCCCACCGCCCGCTCTCGGGGCCTCGGCTGTACCTCCACTCTTTCCTTTCTTCCCCAAAGCCGCCTTAATCAATCAAAGGCGTCTCGTGCCAGATCCAGCTCCGGTGGTTCCCCTGTCTCTTCCATCTGCGCCGCCTGGTGCTCAGGTCGTCTATTGCCTTGCCACTTGCCAGTGGCGGTGTAACAACCTGGAAATTTCGAAACCTGAAAATCGCAACCAACAAAAATTTTTCTTAAATAACCCATGATTGATGACTTGTCATGTAGGAAAACATTCTCTAGTTGCACAAGTAGCACCTATTAAATTTTTGTTGGGCATTTTGCATTTTAATCAACCATGTATTGAGTTGGGTTTTATTTGATTTTATGTGATGCTAATAAAATCAAACCCTATGTTTTTAAATAATCTTCCTTTGTTGCCAAACATTGGATTGGACTCCCTAAACCCTAATGACCATTAGTGGAGCTCCCAAGGTGTTTTCATGTTGGCAACACATGTAAACACACATAAGGTGCCCATGGTTTAGTTTTAGTTGTAAGAAGAAATAGAAAAGACTTAAGCATATAGGGATAAATGGCAAAACCAATCTGGCCCAAGGCAAGGTAACCAGCCCGACCCCGGCCTGCTTACATCACTGCGCTCCACAGCCGGCCTAGCCCACAGCGGCCGCACGCGCGCCCAGTCAGCCCGGCAAGGCCAGGCCGGCCTAGTGCGCACCCGCACCCGCCGACCCCCGGCCTTGGGTGTAGCCCGGCCCGAGCGGCGAGCCGGCCAGCTCGCCAACGTGGCAAGAATGAGGGCCCCGCCTGTCATCCCTTCCGGTCCCCTCGCTCCTCTTTTTAGCCAAAAAAGCGAGCAACGTCGCGCGAAGGGAGGAGAGGATCGAGGCCGTGCCTCGCATCCCCGTTCGACCGCCCGACCCCGACCGCCTCGCGCCCGCGGACCCACAAGCGTGCCACGCCCGGCCCGACAAACCGGCGGGGTCACGCGAAACAAACATGACCCTGGAGCGCGGGAGCTTCATCGCCATGGCGCCGCTCCCCTGTCCCCCTCCTTTTGACCAGTACCCGCCGATTGGAAGCACCGCTGCGCGTCGCGATCGTGTCGCGGCGCGAAGACCCGACCTCGAGCCCGCGATCACCGTTTGATCGCCCGAACCCTATCCTCACCGCCCGTCAAGCCATGGCTGCCGCCGCCCTATAAAGAGGTGCCTTGGGCACCCTAGGGTTTCGGTGCAACGCCGCCGCCACCTGTGTGGCCTTGCCTACGCCCGTCAACCGAGAGCGAAGGGGGAGAAGTGGAGTGGGAGAAGGAAGGAGGAGGGAAGAAGGGAGACCACCGCCGGCGAGCCGCACCGCGACGCCGGGGGTGCAATAGTCCGTCGAGCGCTGCCACGTCGGAGCGCTGCCGCCGGGACCAATAGCCGCTGCCGTTGCCGTGGAACCGCGAGAAGGGAGGAACGTGGGGAGAAGGAAGAAGCCGGAGCCCCGCCGCTGACGCCGTTCCGTCGTACGCGGCTGGAGTTCTTGGAGCGGAGCCCGTCGCCCCGATCGGCTACACCGGCGTAGCTTCTCGCCGCACGCACCGCACCGCCCGTCCACGGCCTCGACTCGCCACCGCATCGCCCGTACCGCCCGGGAACACCGAGGTGAGCACCCGTTCCGTGCTCGCCGTCGTCTCGGTCGTGATGCTCGCCGCCGCGTTCTACGGCCTAGAGTAGCCAAGGTGCCACCTTCCGCCGTTAGCCAAACACCCCACGCCCGTGCACGCACGCGCAAAGCCAAAGGCTTGCCTTTGGCTCTCTTTACTTCGGGAACACCTATGTCCCGCCGCCCGCCCGTGGCGCGCGCGTTGCGCCATGGACGCCCCGAGGCCGGAGCCGTCCATGGACACCATCGCCCGTTCCGGCCAAGATAAGCCCGCACGGACCCGAACCTCCACCATCGTGATCGGCTTGCCCGTTAGCCTAGAAAAGTCCTGCCTTGTTTGCTTGGTTAGGGACCTAGATGCCCGGATGCACCACCATGCCGGTAGCGCCGCCGTCGCGTCGGCGCGCGGCGCAGCAGCCGTTCCACGCGGCACACCGCCGCCGCGCAACGCGAGCAAGCCGATGAGGTACGCCACACATAGCCGCACCCACCGGGCACGCTACCTGGAAGGAAAGAGGTCATCTTGACCTCGACCCGCGCAACCGCCGCGTCCGCCGGAAGCGCGCCGAGCGGCGTTCACCGCGGCGGTTCGCTCACGCGATTTGGTCGTCGCCCGGGAAGCCCTTTGGCTTCGTCGTGACTTCAATCGTGGGAAAGCGGACCCTTTTACCTTGGTCTCACTCGGAATCGCCTTGCCCCGTCCGCCCCGCCGGCGCCGTGTTATGCTCGCCGCCCGCCGTGCCGGCCATCCCCTGCCACCCGGACCGCCTCTGCTAGCACTAGAGACCCTAGTAGGAGCCTAAGCCACGCCGGAGCCGCGCTGTTGTCCACAAAGCAAGTCGCTACTGGCGACTTCGCTGTTTAAGCGTTGCCGCCGCGTCGTGCGTGCGGGCGCGCCCGAGCGCGACAACGCCGCCCAGCCCACCCGTGTAGCAAAGACCCCCGATGAAGCCTAGAGGTCTTACTCTTTCCCCGAGCCGCCTTGAGGCGCGGCCGCTGCGACCTCATCGCCCGGCGCCGCGCCACCGTGGAAGAGCGAGGAGGATTGGGGAAAGAAGGGAGCAGCGATGCGTGCATGAGGCCGTTCCACCGTGAGCCGGAGACGGAGGGAGGTGGACTTAGTCCACGATAGACCAGGTTGCGGTCTATGGACCACTTTGGACACCGGTCCACCGTGCACCGCACACACGCGCCCCGCTTGTGGACTCGGCCCGATAGAAGCCCAAGTCCGACACGTGGCGCGGTCCACCGAAAGACACGCGGTGTCCGGGCCGGGCGGCCCAACCCAGCCCATACCTGGCCCACTCGGCCCGTTGACCGTTGACTGGGGCCCACCTACCGTTGACTGGGTCCCACATGTCATTGACTGCCGCTGGACCCCACCTGTCATTCTCTGCGAACCCTGGATGCCTGCGTCATCGTGACGTCACTGGTGACATCATCGCGGGCCCACTTGTCACCCGTTGTTTCCCTTGGACCAGCATGACGTCATGCTGATGTCATCCCAACCCGGCCGCAAGCTGCCACTTGTCGCACCTGGTTAACTCGGCCTTTTTCCATTTTCAAAGATTTAAACTGATCTTAGGAAATTCATAGAATATTCATACGGTGTCAGAAAATTATGAAACAAGAGTCCAAATTTTTCTAAAATCGAGCTCTACGTCATAGGGTTATCTATGAGTGCATTTGGATCTTTTTGGATATTGTTGCTTCTTTGTGGACCTCTATAGGAGTCGCTTATCGCGACTTTACGTTACGTTTCAGTCCCGGAGTGGAGTCGACCCAGGAGGAGGAGACCCCGGTGTACGACTACGCCAAGTGACGGAGACTAGTACCACTACTTCCTCGACATCGCAGGTGTCATGGCAGCACTTTGTTTTAGAGAATCCTATTTAGACATTGCAAATAGATATGCTAGCGCTTTTACTTTACTCATTTGCTAGTATATATGGATGCATGCTTTGCTGAGCCTGATATGCCTTGATTGAAACCCATCCACCAAATTACCCAGCTTTGCGCTCGCACTTATATACTCCTGCCTGCTTGCTTGCACTTGCCACTATGTGGCTTTACCTTCACTTACGTGTATATATATGAGAGCCGGAGTATATGAGCCGGACGGTTGAGTTGTGTCGTCTGGGGAGTGTGTTTCTGCGTGTGTCTTGGGTGTTTTCTCTTCTTACCTCGGATATAGTTGAGTGTGGGGATTTACGGCTGAGAGCACGGAGGCCGAGGGCGGTTAGGCAAAGGCGAGAAGAAGATGAAGGGCTATCTTGTCGCCTTGAGTCGGTTTGTGAGTTGTGAGTTGTGAGATGTGTGTTGTGCTTGGGATAGATTTTGGGGAGATGTTGGGGATGAGTTAAAAATGTGAATAATTATTTATTATTATTACTTGCTGCTTCGCATGCGCTAAGGATGCAAACCACAGCCAAATATTAGGATCGCCGGATCCCTTATTTTCTATTTTCCACTAAAGCTCATTCGAGTCTTTTACCATGGCACGCACATATCCGGGCGGTGTGCAGATTTACGTCTCGTGGTAACTAGAAGGATTAGATGGTCTCGTGCCTACGCTCAAGCCGGAGAAGATGATGATGATGACGCTTCCGCAACTAGCTTCCGTCTTCGACGCCGGATCGATCTTTGTGTGACTCTGATTGTTTCCGCCAAGTGGCGATGTACTATTAAAAACCCTTCTATTTGTATTCTTTTTATTCAAAGTTTGACTCATGTCGGTATGTAATTCGGATAATGTGATGGAATGATCCTCGGGGACCATCGTGTTATACTGCGTTCGTGGATTTCCCTTCGCGAAATCGGGGATGTTACTGGCGGCGACCATGCCTCTCCGTCGGCCGCCCACGGTGGCGGGACTACTGAACCGGGCGCAAGCTCGGGGATCTGCCAAGAAAAAGCTCCGCGCAGAGAGCCACAGAGGGATAATGTACACACTCTTGCAGCTGCATCCACAAGCAAGAGAGGGGCGGAGGGTTGTGAGAGTGAGAGACAGAGGCAACAAGCAGCAATATATATGGTGGTGCTATAGTGAGTGCTTCAATGGGTGCGATAGGCACCACAGCTTCCCAAGCTATCTGTCTTGATACAAGGGGAGTACAAGCTTCATAGAGGAGTGAAGACCAAGATCGCCTTTCTAAGGGATGAGCTAAGCACCATCACGGAGACTCGCCGAAGGCGGCCAACAACGAGTGGTGGATGTGCGGCAGAAGGATTGGAGGAGCAAGGTGCGTGAGCTCGGCTATGATATTGAAGACTGCATCGATCTCTTCATGCACAAGATGAGCAAACAAGATCTTTGGAGCCAATCTTACGAAGAAGACAATAAGTATGATTGAAAAGATATGGGAACGCCACAAGATTGCTAACCTAATTGATGAACTCAAGGCTCGTGTTGAGGAAGAAGGTCATCGCCACAAGAGGTACAAGTTTGATGATACAAATTTTAGCCATGTCGTTCAAATTGATCCTCGGTTGCCAGCACTCTTCGTGGAAGCGGAGATGCTTGTTGGGATTGATGGTCCAAGGGAGAAGATCATCCAGCTGCTGAAGAAGGATGACTGTGTACAGCGACTCAAAGTTGTAGCTATTGTGGGTTTTGGTGGTCTTGGCAAGACAACTCTTGCTAACCAAATTTATCGAGAAAATCAAAGGTCAATTTGATTGCTCATGTTTGGTTCCAGTTTCACGGAATCCTAACATAGCAAAGGTACTAGCTGATATGCTCAAAGAACTAGGAGGTTTTGTTGACCCATCAGATGACGGCGGCAACTCATATATAGGCTTAGAGCACTCTTACAATATAAGAGGTATGTGTAAAAAAAAATGACCTTTATATATATTTTTTATTTGCCCCTATTTGTGCATATTTATGTATATGGTTGTTTAGTTGATAAAAAAAATCTTTTATGATATACCAGTATTTCTGATTTTTAAGATAGCAGAAATAAATATTGAGCTGATGAATCTTGCTATGCACACTTAAATTTAGTCAGCTTATAAAAAGATAATAACATCCATTATTATATATACCTTCTCCAAAATCTAGCTTGCATGTTACAATTTATTGTAGTACGCATCTTTTGAAAGGGCAATTCTAATACATCCTCTGGTCTAAAGATATATGACGCCTTTATTACTTGTTGTCTTTCTCCAGATCTGATTTTTACCATAGTTTTTCTATTATAATATAAGTATAATGCTATCATGTGACCTGGCATAGTGTTAGAATCTCTCTACTTATAGCCTAGAGGTACTCGGTTTGAACCAGCATCCTTATAGAAATATTCTTTGGAAAATTGTTTTTCTAGAGGTACCTGATATTGGACCCTTTAGCATTATGAGTACGCACTCGATCTAGGAGCCAATTAAAATGTTGTATTCCTTTTCAAGGTGCTAAAGATATATTTACTCCTTTCGGCTTTTGAAATGTCAAGCGTAGTTTGTTCAGAATACAATAGAGGTTTATGTCATTATTTCTCTTGTACATTAATATCATCTCAGAGACACTTTGATTACAAATATGTTGTTGCAAATTCTATTTCCTAAAATATATGTAATATTGAAAAATTATTGTTGGTACAATTTCTAAAAAATTATTTTTCCTTATACCTGGGATGCAGAAAGTATTTGCAAATAGTGAAATGCTTATATGGTTGACTTTATTTTTGTTTTAGTTTATGTTTACCGAACATTAGTTAGTTGTCACCATTACATGACTGCATCAAACTTGGCACTCTTTATTTGGCTGCAGCCAATGTTTATAACAGAATGTCCCCACATCAATATCCAATGTTTAGGAAAGCATGTTTGGTGCAATGTTGAAGTCATGTTTCCATGACTCGGCCCTCCATGGTTCAAATCCTGGTATCTTAATTACATAAACCTGAGTGTGCTTTTAGGAGGTATTTTGCAAAGTTCACAAATATATGCATAGCCGTGTCTTTTTGGTTGTGGTTTAGGTATAGCATTCATCAAAGTTCATGTGGTGAGCATCACACTGTCAGTGGTGTGCGTGCATACATGTGTCTAATTACAATTTCATAAATAATGTAGTGAACCGCCTTGTAACCACAATATGAATGTAATATATATTATGCCTCGTATCACATAATCATAACATACCATTGTGGAATCGAGTTCACTTTTCCTCTTTGATGAATTGAGATCATAATTCATCTTGTAAAGGCAAACATGAACTAATTAATGATGCTTGATGTTATCAATATATATACATACATAAAAAATATTACTACTAATTTCTTTTTTTAAAAATGTCACCTCTGGTAGTTGTAAGGTTTACGGAGATGCTTTTAGCTAATAGTGAGGTTCTTTTGATTTAGTTTGAGTAATTTTAGTCTCAGTTTACTATGTACAAAATAATCATAGACTAATGAAATACATTGACTCAAATTGCATGTGGGGAAAACTTGTAGAAACTAGATAGTGGTCAAGCTCACTAGTTGCTCCCTTGTTTGTGTGATGTCACACAATCAGGAATGTCGTTCCACTGTTTACATTTTTTAACTCAAGTTGTTAGGTTACATGCAGTGGGCATTATTGAGGTCGTGAAAATGCAAGAGTACAAAATCTCAGTGCTGACATCTTTTACAAATTAATATGTGCAGGTACTTGAGGTTGTGTAAGTGCAAGAGTACAAGATCTCAGTGCTAACATCTTTTAAAATATGTGTAGGTACATTGTCGTCATTGATGATATTTGGAGGGGCAAACATGGGAACTTGTCAAGTCTGCTCTACCGAGAACAATCTAAATAGCAGAATAATTACAACCAAAAGAATTACCGATGTCGCCACATCATGTTGTTGCTCCAGTTTAGCGGGATATGTCCACAACATTCAACCTCTAAGCAACCAGCAATCCAAACAGCTATTTTCCAAGAGAGTTTTTGGCGACACATCTGCATGCCCTTTTCATTTGGAAGAAATCTCTCATAGAATCCTTGAAAAGTGCCATGGTTTGCCACTAGCTATTATCACTATTCCAGCCTACTAGCTGGGAAATCCAACAAGGATCAAGTGGGAGCAAGTGTACAATTCTATCAATTCTGCTTTTAGTCACCAAGGAATGAGAGATATACTTCTTCTTAGCTATTATGATCTACCATGTAATCTGAAAGACTTGCCTGCTATATCTTAGTATGTATCCGGAGGGATTATAGGATTGATAGAGAAGAGCTAACATGGAGATGGATAGCTGAAGGGTTCATCACAGAAGTCGTGGGTCAATCATTGGAGCAAACTGCTGAGAGTTACTTCAATGAGCTTGTAAACAGAAGTTTGATCCAACCAATGGACATCCAAAGATGATGGTAAGGCAAAAAACTTGTCGAGTCCATGATATGGTGCTTGAGCTTATCGTATCCCTGTCAGCCGAGGAAAATTTTGCCTGCATAGTGGAAGGGCAGAGCTACAGTGGTAGTGGTCAGAAGATTCGTAGGCTCTCAGTACAAGCCGAAGACGAAGCGATGCAGAAGATTATGGATAATTGGTCTCAGGTTCGTTCGATTAGTTTTTATCATATGAAAGAGCAGGGGATTTCTCATCTGAAAAGCTTCAGCATCTGAGAGTACTCAGTCTTGACTGTGCTAGTAGCCGTCTTGGTAATCTACACATCAAATATGTAGGCAGCCTTTTCCAGCTAAAATTTTTGGCTATCAATTCTGTTCATGTTACTGAGCTTCCGGAGGACATTGGGAACTTGCAGTATTTACAAACATTAGATATATGTGGCACTCAAGTTAGAAAATTGCCACCATCCATATGCTATTTGCAAAAGTTGGTGCGTCTACTTGCACTCTCTGTTGAAGAAGTCCCCGATGAGATTGGAGATCTACAGGCCTTGCAGGAGTTGTCAGGTAGATGGAATTTCTCCATAAAATTGGTTGAAGCGCTTAGACGGTTGAGTAATCTGAAGAGGCTTAGCATGCGTATGGCTAGCAGAGAACAACTCGGTCAAGATATGGGAAGATATGAGGAATCTTTGAAGTCATGTCTTGCTGCGATGGGTAATCATGGGCTCCAATCACTGGAGATTTTTGACAATAATGATTTGCTGACAGAAGAAATGGTTGATTTTTGTGCTCCATTTTTCCATGTCTCCAGAAGCTTGAAGTATTTGGAACTAGCAGCATCGCTCGCTTCCCAAAGCAGGTGGCGTCTCTTGTTAATCTCACCTATCTTAAACTTTGGCTTCCCAGGATTCAGCAGGAAGATCTCTGCATCATTGGGGGCATACCTGCTCTGCTCTATTGCGAGTTATTCATACAGCATGCTCCTGAAGAACGGCTTACCATCAGCGGCCAATTATTCCCGTGCCTTAAAGAGTTCCAGTACATCACTATTCGTTACGGAGGTGGACTGGAGATGTTGTTCTTACAGGAAGCCATGCCCGAGCTCCGAAGGTTAGAGCTTCGATTTAGAGCTCAGGAAGCAGAGTCCAAGATGGGGTTTGACTTCAGCTTCGAGCACCTTTCAAGCCTAGAGCACATGCAAGTAGTAATCTATACATATGAGGCCACCACGAGCAGGGTGGAGGCAGCGGAAGCTGCCATCAGGGCTGCGGTCAGCATGCACCCGGGAAGTCCAAAGCTTTATCTGTGCCACAGGGGACCAAAAGTTGACGGGTCAGAAATACAGTCTGGATGAGTTGAATTTTCTCTCAGAATATTATGTGCAGGAGTTGCGGTTCTTTTGCCATCTATCTCTCTCTCTCATGTGTCGCTACTTTTGATGAACACTAAATACAACAGTACCTCGATGATGACATGTCTCTTTGGGTCGGGGTCTGCGCTGGTGTTTGGTTAGGTGTGAATGCCATATTTCACCCGTGGGTGACCCACAGAGCCCCAAATGTATGTTTTTCTTCTTTGGTTTTTCCCTCACCAAATAGAGGTCTAGAATTAATGTTGGTTGTATTTCTATGTTGCGATGATTTGTATGGACTATGTTGTCTGCATAATATGTACTAGACTAAATTTAAGTTGTTGAGAACTTCCTATTCATTGTGGTGATAAATTGATAGTTACGTGTTATTGTTCCTCAAATTTTATAATATATGTTGTTTTTATTTACACGCCTGCAAGTGACATGAGACCCACAGGTTATTCGTGAGTGCAGGTGCAGGTGTGACATTGCACCTACAGACTTATTAAGTGTCGGTGTAGTCAAATATCACAGCCGCTAGGCCCGCTACTGAGAACTAATTTACTCCGCCCTATATGTGTCGCTGCTGAAACTCGTCCAAAATAAGACCTTCCTCGGCCCATGATAAGAAAACGCATGCCACCGACCGACGATTGGGAAAAGGGATTTCGAAATATCTTTCTGAAGATTTTTGTTTCTATTTCCTTCCAATTTCTGTATGTTCAGATGTATATGTGTTGTATGTGTTGCCACTTTTTACTTCTTTTTTGGCATTCCAGATTTTGATTTCCTGAAAGGTATTCTAGAATTTACTATGGTAATGTTTATGCATATGGCGTGGCAACCAGTGATTTCCTGAAAAAGTGAAAGACAACACAAAAATTGTTTAGGAGATGAGAAAAGTACACAGTACTAGGTTGACTAGCAGGAACCATAGGCCAAAAGGCCCATTTCATTTGAAAGCCTGTGTTGTTGGTAGAGAAGAAGCTGCTCGTAGCTAATGTGCACGAAAGCCCGCCCACTGCTAGGCAAGCATTTTTGGCAGGAACTGTGCCCTGAAAGTCGTATTCATTTGAAAGCATGTGCTTGCAGAGAAGGAGGATGTGACCATGCGAAAACGAAGGCCTTTTATGCACAATCATTTGTCACGCTCTACCTAGTTAACCTGCACCCTACACTTCCAATTTATGACCCTTTTATCAGTTTCCATAAAAAAACTCTATAGGCCTACCAACTTAAATTAACCATAGACTTGGGCCTGTTTCTTTTCCTCCCAACTTATATAAGCTTTGCTTAGGGCCAGAATCGTCAGATCAGGGACCCCTGCTGCTCATGTTTTGCGATTTGCGAGTACTTTGGCAAATCTGAACTAGGACCACTGCAGGCCACCAGCTCAGTGCCATGTGTGAGAAGATATATTCTCACAATCTTGTCCACCGTCTTGTGTTTCCAAGGACTGTCAATGTTTTCTGGACCATGAGAGGAGGATCCTTTACAGCAGCAAAGGCGTATAAGCACATCATAGGCCACAGGCAAGTCGCTCGAGCATTCAAAAGGGTATGGAAAAACTGTTATCAACCAAAGCACAAAGTGTTTTTCTAGTTATTGATGAAAAGACAGACTAAGTACTAGAAACTTGCTGAGAAGGAAGCTAATGCAGTTGCTATCCTATAGTTATGTGTTGTGTCAAGGCAACTCTGAAGAAACAATGGAACACTTATTGTTACACTGTCCGTTTGTGGCTCATTGTTCGGATCAGATTGGGATTCACATCTCGGTACAAGCTGACATCTTTCAAGTCATTGATCAAATCAGAGGGCAATCAAATTCAGAATTTTTCATGATTTTGGCAATCTTAATGTGCTAGAGCATTTGGACAGTTAGAAATGATTTGATCTTCAAAGGAATTCCAGTGAGAGTGAAGGAAATCCTAAATAAGGAAAGAAGGATCCTAACCCTGAGGGTTAAGACTAGATTTGTAGCCACTTTTGATTTATGGTTCCAAAATTTGTTACAATTTGCCTTTCCTACTTTATCTTTTTTCTTCACTTTTCTTTTTCTCTTGATTTTTCTATTGGCCTGCTTCAGAGGTCTGTTTTATCCTGTTCAAACTTTTTAATTAATAAATGTCTGTAGGATAATCAAGCAAACAAACTCTGCGCCCTTGCACCCCCAAGAACTGTCGACTGACTACTCGCTGCATTAAAGAAAGAGAGGAAATAACTGACCAAATCGAGGAATTCAATGTATGCCGGACTTGGAAGATATACACGTCTGCTCCCACAAACTTACCTGTCTAACCAATTCAGGGTGTGCATTGTAATTCTGCAATGGATCCATCAAATCACCAAAAAATCAAAACTGTATAACAAACCTGACACCAGACTGCAAAGATCCATCTGCACAACAACTCATGTGCCTAACCGGTGCCAGGATTTGCAGTGTGATTGTATGACCGATAAATGGGATGGGACGATCATCGCAAATTTCCGCAAATCATGTGTCGCTGTGAGGACTAGTCGAGCCCCCTTGTTGGGGATGTAATTCTCTTCCGTCAGTTCTTGTTTTTCCTGTTGTATTAATTTGGCTTGATGCATTCTCATGAGAGGATGGCTGAAGCCGAAATATAATTTCCTTTATTAAAAAAAAGGATCTCAACCACAGGAAATGGCAGACTTCAGTTTTTCTGAACTCGCAACAGGTGAACAGAATTGGGGTACATGAACAGTCCTACACAGACAAGCAGACATGAATCGTGTATGAATTACTTATATTGCACATGCCCATCAGGGAAGAGCTGAAGACCTCCCATGTATACAATAACAAAGACTAGACGTAAACACAGGCTTTTTCACTTTATCATAAACGGTGTACTTCATTGGCTCACCAACTTGTGGATTAGTTCATTCGCACAACTTGTGGTGTACTTCATTCGCACAACTCTTGCATTCTTGCACATCAAGCCTGTCTGAACCTGTACCTGTACTGTACAAGTAAGCCATCTCAATATCCTCACCAGGTCAGGGTCAGCCCATCAGGTCTCCCCGGACCCTAGTTAGAATAACTCTGACTGTTATCATATTCGTTTTGGTCTCCAATTGGCCAAAATCACACAGGATCACTACCCCATCTGCGTGAAGTTGTCTTGCATGAAGATTCCATGCATCGGTGTGGATTAACTACATGTTGGACCCTAAACTAGTAGTGAAACCACTAGTTTTGTCCTACCTGCCATTCTGGATCAGTGACAGGTGCTCTGAATGTCTCCTGCTGCTCATCTTGTGCAGCTGTTTGATCTGAACTGAATTTAGTTTTGTCCTACCTGCCATTCTAGATCAGTGACAGGTGCTCTGAATGCCTCCTGCTGCTCATCTTGTGCAGCTGTTTGATCTGAACTGAATTTGGGTCGTTTCAGACCTCACCAGTTCGGTGTGCCATGTGTGAGGAGATATTCCCATAATCTTGTCCTTCATTTTGTAGGATTTGTGTTCATTTACTCTCGCTTGTATAGTTTTCTATCTCTTCCTAATACTGCATTAGTAGTATAACAAACCTGACACCCAGCCTGCATTTTTTTTTTTTTAAAAAAGAGAACTGATGGATTCCATCTTCTGACCTGTGTATGGCGTCTCTGAAGGTTTCATCAATGCAGACTAACTGATGGGTCACACTTGTTGTCTTCCTGGTTCAGTAACAGTAACAGTAGTAGCAGATATGTGCTCCAGAATGTGAATGTCCCATCCTGTTCATATTGCTTTGCATTACAATATTATCTCATGGTCTCCTTTGACTTTGAGCAGGTTTAGGTCTCACTAGCTCAATGCCATACTGCCATGTTCAGCAGTTCAAGTGCACTCTTGCTCTGTCCGTATCCGACACTCTTCTTATTTTATTTTGTTCTGAACTTATATCTAATACTGACATGTGTGTTTAGTTGGTGAAATATTTTAGGTTGGGCTACTGTAGCACTTTTCGTTTGTATTTTATAATTAATGTCTAATCGTAGGCTCAAAAGATTCGTCTTGTACTTTTCAGCCAAACTGTGCAATTTGTTTTTTGTTTACCTAGATTTAATGCCTCATGCATGCGACAAAAGATTCGATGTGACAGATACCGTAGCACTTTTCAGGGTTACTTTTCACAAACTGAACATGTCCAATACCACTCTTTGACGAATTCTAACTAGTGAGCATCTGCATGTGCACCTGGAAACGGGTTGGGATGATCAACATGAAGCCATCACAAATCTCCTGATTAGAGCTGGAATGGAAACCGCATGTCGTTCGCAGCAATTCATCAAAGAGATCTCTGTAGGTGCAGCAATTCTTTAAGTCACCGGCACAGGAAGAGGAATGGAATGCGCGCGCGTTGACGCAAAAAGACCTGCGGTCTTCGCCTTCCCTCCCTCCCAACCAACGCGTCTGCCTTTCCCGCTGGCCTCTCCTCCTTCCCAGCAAAGCGAGAGGCAGCCGCCGTCGCCTTTGCTCCTCCCCCCTCTCCACCAGCTCAAGCCTGCTCGCCGCCGATCCACTCCCACCAGCAGCTCTCAGCCTTGGCGTAACCCCCGCCGCTTCCTTTCTTCCCCATAGCCGCCATAATCAATCAAGGCGCTCCTAGTCCTATCGGTCGAAGTTCTCGGGTGGTTCCCGTGCCCCACCTGGTGCTCAGGTCTCCTTGCCGCTGGCGACCGCCATGCCTCTCCATCGGCCGCCCTGGTGGGGACTGCTCTGAACCTCGGGCTAGCTCCCAATCTGCCAAACAAAAAGCTCTCAGATGTGCAGAGCCGCAGAGGGTTCCACGGCGCCGTAAGCATTCAGATTTCGGGTTCAGACAAACACTCTTGCATTGCCTATAGCATTCACTTTGCCGCCAACGCATCATTTCTACATATACACACTCTTGCGCTGGAGACACAGCAGGGGAATCATATTCTGCATCCACGAGCAAGCGGTTGTGAGAGACAAAGGCAGCAATATCTATGGCTGCTCCTATAGTGAGTGCTTCAATGGGTGTGATAGGCACCCCGCTTCCCAAGCTCTATGCATTGATACAAAGGGCAAAGAAGCTTCGAAAAGGAGTGAAGACCAAGATCGCCTTTCTAAGCAATGAGTCGAGCAAAGATGCGTGCTCGCTTGTGAAGCTGGCCAACAATGAGGAGAGGTTGGATGAGCAGCTCAAGGATTGGAGGAACAAGGTGCGGGAGCTCAGCTATGATATTGAAGATCGCGCCGACCTCTTCATGCACAAGATGAGCAAAGGTGGTGCCAAAGCCAACCTTGTCAAGAAGACGGCAAGTAAGATTGAAAAGATATGGTCACGCCACAAGATTTCTAACCTAATTGACGAGCTCAAGACTCGTGTTGAGGAAGAAAGTGAACGCCGCCGAGGTACAAGATTGATGACCAGGCTATTGATTTTACCAAGGTTGTTCATGTCGATCCTCGGTTGCCAAAGACTGTATGTGGAAGTGGAGAAACTTGTTGGTATTGATGGTCCAAGAGAGGAGATCATTGAGTTTATGGAGAATGATGACAATGGACATAAACTCAAAGTTGTATCTATTGTGGGTTTTGGAGGTCTTGGCAAGACAACTCTTGCAAACCAAGTTTACCGTAAAATCAAAGGTCAATTTGATTGTTCATGTTTCGTACCTGTTTCACGGAATCCTTCTATTGCCAAGTTACTAGCTAATATGCACAAAAAGACTTAGGGAGTTCTTTTTCAACCATCGGATGACGAGCGCAACTCATAGACAAGCTTAGAGCATTCTTACAAGATAAGAGGTATGTACTTTCTTTCGTCATGTAATATAGTGTACTGTGAAGATCGTATTAGGACAAATTAAGAGATAATAAAAAAGAAGTCTATGAAGTACTGTATCTATATAAATTTACATACTGAATTTGTGAGATTATTTAATACACCTGTCTCGTCCCTCTAAAATCTTTTATATTTTCGGTATAATTTTGTAATGCTATAGAATACAGTACATTACTTGACGAGGAAGTATAAAAGTTGATTTTTAGCTTCTTTTCACCGTTTGCCACCATTGTACTTATGTGGAAAATACATACGTTTAGTTAGTAGTTACTGAAAAATATATTTGTTTCTTAAATGTAAAATAGAAATAAATTGCCTCTGCTAAACATAAAAAAACTCAACCCTCGGGGTTAAGATAGTCATCGGGCTGCAGGTCGACTTGACCTATCATCAGCAGAAATCTGTACGAGAGTCGACGAGAGTGAAAGAAAGGAAACAAGTTAAGGGATGAGAGCCGAACCAAGCCTTCGTAGCCTGACATACGGCTGATGGCCCCCACAGGAGACAACGTGACACTGGACCTGTCATCGGGGCCATCAGCACAAGAAGATATCGTCGGGGCCATCAGCACCTGACGTGACACTGATGAGAGCAACGTATACTCCCTCGGTCCCAATACGTAGTGTCCCGAAATGACCGTTGTTCGCTACTCAGCGTCGTAGGCAGTAGCTGTACTGCACCAGTGCACCCCACCACGAGTTGTCGACCAAGGCAGCAGGCAGCCTTATCCAAGTCCCTCTCTCTCCCCCTCGCAGCCTCACCAAGTCACCAATTGTGTTTGTCCTTTGATTTGTTTAAGGCAAAAATTGATGCGGTGGATGGCAGTCCGTCCAAATATGTACGTAAGAGACATTGCGGGACATAGGGAGTAGTTGGTAGTGCGACGGTCGGGAATTAGATCCGGCAGCAGTCGTTAATTGTTGGTGGGAATCTCCCCGCTTCACATGGGCTGGCCTGGTGGCATCGTCTAGCAAAGTGATCCTTGTCATATCGTTTCTTGGAAGAGGGAAGATTATGATGAGTTTGCAGTTCATATTACAACAATAATTTTGAACAACAAAAGGAAGGTTCGGCAGGCCAGACCGGTGGCGCCCGACCTTCTTCTTGAGTTTGGCCGCACCCGGCCCGGTAGGACTCATGTCCGTGGCATGACCTTAGGGCAGCTGGGTGCACGGCCATGGGTGGCGGCGCAGGAGGTGGCGGCTAGGGCAGGTCACTCTAGCATTCTCATTAACCAAAATCGATCGGTTTGGTTCCTCGGTTTCTTGACAAATTCGGTTTCTCAAGAAATGGTAACCGATTGGTTCCTTCAAAATCTAGGAAATGACCAAATTCGCCTCGATAATTCGGTTCGGTTCGATTCCGACCGAACTAACTGAGGTGCTAGGAAAGAGGAAAAAAGCACACAGAATCACACATACCTCACGCGTCGTCGTGCCTTGTGCTGCCCATTGCCCGCCTCGCTTCATCCTCGCCACGCCGCGCCACGCCATCCCCTCCTTTGCCACTCACGCCCCTAGTCAGCGCTGGGCTGAATAAGGCCTTGCGCCACTACCCTCGCGTGGGGGAAAGAGGTAGCGGTGGCCAATGCACCGTTAGTGCGATGGGGAAGGAGGGGGCGGTGAGGGAAGGAGGGGACCGAGGGCTAGAACTAGCGGACGAACCGGGCCGGGTCGGGAGCGACGGGCGATGAGTGTCGGGAGCCACGAGAGACGCGCGGACGGGCCAAGGTCGTGGATCCACGCGACCGCCAGCGGAGGCGTAGAGTCGGGGAGATGGAAAAAAAGGAGTAGAGGACGGAGGAGAGTGACTGAGTGTAGGGTTTGTTTTGGCCTGGGCCAGACTGCGTATGAGTGAATTACATGGGCCTTTATGAAGTTCAATTATTTCAGGTCAATTCGGCTAACCGTAAGCTGAATTTACCAGACTTATTTCGTTCTCACGAACACGGAACCCGAACCGGAATCAAATCTCTCTCGGTTTTGGTTCCTCGTTAATCCGGATTAGTTTTCTGTTTTTTCAGTTTTTTGTGCCTAGGTTAAGGTGTGGGTTTTGTGTGCGAGAGATAGAATAGGAGCTTTTCCTCTTTCAGTTACTTAGTTCAATTAAATCCGTGACATCCTCCCACATATTTATAGTCCTCATGGGACTTGACTTTACCCCTAAGGAAACTAGGAGATCCTTATAGGATTTGGATTCTCCTTCCTATCTTAACAATCTCAACTTCTCCTATCTTAACCCACTCTTCCCTAACTAACAAGGACTTATTATGGTAACTGAAGATGACGACGATGGGCAAGGGGCAGCGCCGCAGCAGCCTCCTCCCCTTCCTCATTTTTTTTTTTTTTGACATAAATAGGAGGGGTTACCCCCCTACTGGGCTTTTATTGATATGAATAAAAGGTTCCAATCATAAAAATTAAGATACATAGAAGGTCCCTTCCTTCCTCATACTTGCGGCAAAGCGCAGTGAATCCTCCTAGTTTTCATAAAATAGAAAACCACTTAAGAAACCAGCATGGGGACTAAATTTGTCCGGTTTTTTATTATTATTATTTTGTAGTTGGGGCTATTCGCTATCTGGTTTCATAGCTCAAGGTTTAAAATCAGTTGACCTGCAACTTGGAGGTCGAGAAATGAACGCACACACAAACTGCTTCTTTAATAATAATACGTTGTTTATGTCGATCAATCTAGCTATGCACTGTTTGGTGGCAAAACAAAGGTAGCAAGATGACTTGATCCTAGTACTATCTATAACTCTTCTTTTATAAATATTTTGTAGGTACTTTATTGTTGTTGATGATATTTGGAGCACAGAAGCATGGGAACATGTCAAGTCTGCTCTACCTGAGAACAATCTAAACAGCAGAATAATTACAACCACAAGAATTGGCAATGTGGCCACAACATGCTGCACCAGTTTAGCAGGATATGTCCACAACATGCAACGCCTAAGTGACCAACACTCCCAGCAATTATTTTTATGAGGGTTTTTGGCAACAACTCTTCATGTCCTCCTCACCTGAAACAAGTATCTTTTGGAATCCTTGAGAAGTGCCATGGTTTGCCATTAGCTATTATCACTATCGGGAGCTTGGTTGCTGGGAAACCCAACAAGGTTCAATGGGAGCAACTGTACAGTTCTATTGGTTCTGCTTTTAGTCATGATGGAATGAGAGACATACTTCTTCTTAGCTACTATGATCTCCCATACCATCTAAAGACTTGCTTGCTATATCTTAGTTTGTATCCGGAGGATTGGGCGATTTGGACAGATGAGGTAATATGGAGGTGGATAGCTGAAGGGTTTATCACGTAAGTGAGGGTCAAACAGTTGATCAAGTTGCCGAGAGCTATTTCAATGAGCTTGTAAACAGAAACTTGATCCAACCAATTGACATCATGTATGATGGCAGGGTAGAATGTTTTAAAGTGCATGACATGGTGCTTGAGCTTATTGTATTGCTATCAAATGAAGAGAATTTTGCTAGCATAGTGGAAGGACAAAGCTATAATGGTAGTGGTCACCAGATTCGTAGGCTCTCAGTACAAACTGAAAATGTGGGAGATGAAGTCATGCAGACGATTATGGATAAGTGGTCGCAGGTTCGTTCCATTGATTTTTATCATATGCAAGAGCAGGGGATTTCTCATCTGAAAGAACTTCATCATCTGAGAGTACTCAGTCTTGACGGTGCTAGTGGCCTTGGTAATCAACACATCAAATATGTAGGCAGCCTTTTCCAGCTAAAATTTTTGTCCATCGATTCTGATGATGTTACTGAGCTTCCGGAGGACATTGGGAACTTGCAATATTTACAAACATTAGATATACGTGGCACTCGAGTTAGAAAATTGCCACCGTCCATATGCTATTTGCAAAAGTTGGTGCGTCTACTTGCATTCTCTGTTGAAGAAGTCCCCGATGAGATTGGAGATCTACAGGCCTTGCAGGAGTTGTCAGGTAGATGGAATTTATCCATAAAATTGGTTGAAGCGCTTAGACATTTGAGTAATCTGAAGGGGCTTAGCATGCGTACGGCTAACAGAGAAGAACTCAGTCAAGATATGGGAAGATATGAGGAATCTTTGAAGTCATGTCTTGCTGCGATGGGTAATCATGGGCTCCAATCACTGGAGATTTTTGACGATAATGATTTGCTGACAGAAGAAATGGTTGATTTCTTGTGCTCCATTTTTCCATGTCTCCAGAAGCTTGACGTATACGGAACTGGCATCGCTCGTTTGCCAAAGCAGGTGGTGTCTCTTGTTAATCTCACCTATCTTAAACTTGGGTTTCTCAGGATTCAACAGGAAGATCTCTGTATCATCGGGGGCATACCTGCTCTGCTCCACTGCGCGCTATACGTGCTGCATGCTCCTGATGAACTGGTTACCATCGGCAGCAAATTATTCCTGTGCCTTAAAGAGTTCAAGTACATCAATGTTTTTTACGGAGGTGGACTGGAGATGTTGTTCTTACAGGAAGCGATGCCCAAGCTCCAAAGGTTAGAGCTTCGATTTAGAGCTCAGGAAGCAGAGTCCAAGATGGGGTTTGAGTTCAGCTTCGAGCACCTTGCAAGCCTAGAGCACATGGAAGTAGTAATCCTTACATATGAGGCCACCAGGAGCAGGGTGGAGGCAGCGGAAGCTGCCATCAGGGCCGCGGTCAGCATGCACCCGGGAAGTCCAAAGCTTTATTTGCAGCGCGGGGGACCAATAGTCGACGGGTCAGAAATACAGTCTGGATGAGTTGAATTTTCTCTCAGAATATTATGTGCAGGAGTTGCGGTTGTTTGCCATCTCTCTCTCATGTGTCGCTACTTTTTGATGAACACTAAATACAACAGTATCTCGATGATGACTAGACATGTGTCTTTGGTCAGGTGTGAACGTTATATTTCACCTGTGGGTTCACAGAGCCCGAAATGTATGTTTTTCTTATTTTCTTTTGTGATGATTTGTATGGACGTATGTTGTCTACATAATATGTACTAGACTAAATTTAAGTTGTTGAGAACTTCCTATTCTTTTGTGATGATAAATTGATAATTATGTGCTATTGTTCCTCAAATTTTACAATATATGTTACTTTTTTTATTAACACACTGCAGGTGACCTGAGACCCGCTGGTTACTCGTGGGTGCAGGTGTGACATTACACCTGTGGATCTCATTAAGGGTCCGTGCAGTCAAATATCACAGGCGCCACTTAGAACAAATTTTTACTCCACCCTATATGTCACTCGTGAAACTCGTCCAAAACAAGACTTGTCTCGGCCCATGATAGGAAAACACATGCCACTGCCAGACGATTGGGAAACGGGATTTCTAAATATCTTTCTGAAGATTTTTGTGTCTATTTCTTCCACTTTTTGTATGTTCACACATGTATATGTGTTGCATGTGTTGCCACTTATTATTTTTATTTTGTTTTTTTGTCATTCCAGATTTTGATTTCTTGAAAGTGGAAGATAACAAGTATAAAGGTCTTATAGAATCTACTATGGTAACGTTTATGCTTATGGCGTGGCAACTAGTGATTTGCTGAAAAAGTGAAAGACAACAAATACAGAAATTTTTAAGGAGATGAGAAATGGGAGGAACCACAGACCAAAAGGCTCATTTCATTTGAAAGCCTGTGTTGTTGGCAGAGAAGAAGGTATTCGGCTCGTAGCTAATGTGCACGAAAGCCCGCCCACTGCTAGGCAACCATTTTTGGCAGAACTGTGCCCTGAAAGTCGTATTCATTTGAAAGCATGTGCTTGCAGAGCAGGAGAATGTGACCATGCGAAAACGAAGGCCTTTTTATGCACAATCAGTACTATGGTTGGTTCATAGTCCGAAGTATTTTCTTACTATCACCATTTTATGATCAGGAAACAATAGAGTGTGATTTGTCACACTCTACCTAGTTAACCTGCACCGTACACTTCCAATTTATGATCCTTTTTTTTTTCTAATCATTTTCCAAAAAAAAAACTCTATAGGCTTACCAACTTAAATTAACCATAGACTTGGGCCTGTTTGTTTTCCTCCCAACTTATACAAGCTTAGCTTAGGGTCAGAATCGTCAGATCAGGGACGGGGGCTCTGAATAGCCCCTGCTGCTCATGTTTTGCAATTTGCGAGTACTTTGGCAAATCTGAACTAGGATCGTTGCAGGTCACCAGCTCAGTGCCATGTGTGAGAAGATATATTCTCACAATCACCGTCCTGTGTTGCCAAGGGATTAAGGACTGTCAATTTGACGAATTCAATGTATGCCGGTTACTTGGAAGATATGCATGTCTGCTCCCACAAACTTGCATGTCTAACCAATGCAGGGTGTGCATTGTAATTCTGCCATGGATCCATCAAATCAGCAAAAAATCAAAACTGTATAAGAAACCTGACACCAGACTGCAAAGATCCATCTGCACCACAACTCATGTGCCTAACAGGGTGCCAGGATTTGCATTGTAATTGTATGACGGATAAATGGGATGGGACTATTGAGTTCGGGAATTTGGGGAAGGTTCTGGCAGGCTGTAGAGTCCAGCCCCCACACTCTATTCTTATCTTCTTGTTTTTTTTTTTACATATGAGCCCTTTTACATTTTACATTTTACGATTTACACCAACACTCCCCCTCAAGATGGGCTAAAGATGTCTATCATGCCCATCTTGTTACAACTTAACTCATTTTCACTTGGTCCTAAACCCTTTGTGAAACAATCCGCTAATTGACTACGTGATTTTACATAACCTAGCTTTAGGATCCCACTATCTAGCTTCTCCTTGATGAAGAATCTATCAATCTCAACATGCTTAGTGCGATCAAACTGGACCGGATTATTCGCAATATTGATCGCAGCAACATTGTCACAATGAAGCATCATGGTCTCATTTCTCAACACCCGCAGCTCCTTTAGCAAGCCTTTCAGCCATAACATTTCACACAAGCCCAAAGCCATTGCCCTATACTCTCTGCTCTGCAGCGAGACAAGCCACAACCGCTTGCTTCTTGCTACGCCATGAAACAAGATTGCCTCCCACAAACACACAATAACCAGATGTAGATCTCCTATCATCCCTACAACTTGCCCAATCTGCATCACAATACCCTTCCAAATTTAGGTGTCCATTCTTCCTAAACCATATCCCTCTCCCAGGAGTTCCCTTTAGGTACCTCAAAATTCTATAGACTATCTCCATATGTTCTATCCTTGGGTCATGCATATACCTGCTTACTACACTCACAGCATAGGAAATATCAGGTCTCGTATGACATAAATATATCAACCTCCCGACCAATCTTTGATATCTTTCTTTGTTGACAGGATCTCCAGACTGGGCACAAATTTGATGATTTTTGTCAATAGGAGTACTACATGGTCGACATCCAAGCATTCCGGTTTCTGCCAATAAATCCAAGACATATTTCCTCTGAGAGATGACAATTCCCTTGGGTGATCTAGCAAACTCAATCCCAAGAAAATACCGAAGTGGTCCTAGATCTTTCACCTCAAAGGCTCTTCCCAAATTTTCCTTCAAACATTTGATTTCCTCCTCATCATCTCCAGTAATGACTATGTCATCCACATATACTGCCATAATGGTGATAAATGTCCCTCTATGCTTATAGAAGACTGTATGATCACCATTGCATTGAATGTATCCCATGTAACAAACTGCCCTCCTAAACCTGTCAAACCACGCCCGGGGTGACTGCTTTAATCCATATAGTGACTTCTTAAGTCTGCACACCTTCCCAACAGTTTGACTATTTGCAAACCCCGGTGGGATTTCCATGTAAACCTCCTCCAATAGATCTCCATGAAGAAATGCATTCTTCACATCCATTTGATGAAGAGGCCAACCAAAGTTAACTGCACAAGAGATTAGGGTCCTAACAGTACCCATCTTTGCCACAGGAGCAAAGGTCTCATCATAATCAATGCCATACGTTTGACTATACCCTTTTGCAACCAACCTTGCCTTATATCTATCCACCTCTCCTTTTGGGTTTTGCTTCACAGTGAAGACCCACTTACAGCCCACAGCTCTTTTTCCTTTTGGAAGTGGAACCAGTTCCCATGTCTTGTTCTTTTGAAGAGCATGCATCTCTTCTTCCATTGCCGCCTTCCACTTAGGGTCCTGTTTTGCACACTTCCAGTCCCTTGGAATAGGCACTGTTTGTAAAGATGCAACAAATGCTCTATATGCAGATGAAAGGCGAGAGTATGAGAGGAAATTAGCAATGTCATGATCTGTACTAGGACTAGGACACTCAAAACCATAACGAACAGGAGGTTTTCCAAAGTTAGATCTAGTATCTCTGCGTTGTGCAAGAGATAACTCTACATGCTCAAGAGTAGGAGAGACATTACCAGGTGACCTAGATTGGGTCGAGGAGCTCACTGGAGAGAGGTCCGAGGAGAGACTTGGGACTGGAGAGACAGACTCATGTGGCTGTGATGCACTCACTTGCTCCCCCTGGCTCCTAACTTGCTCCCCCTGACTCCTGAACCTCTTCCTTCGATACACTTGCTCCTTGGCAAATCTTTTATCAATCTCTGTCCCAGCAATCACCTTTTCACTACCCTTAGCAATCGGCTCTTCATTTTCACCATCAATCATTTCTACATTCTCAACCACCTCTTCATTCTCATGGCCATCACTTCTCATATCCGCAGCATTATCTTGATTCACCACCTCTTTGGTCTTAGACACAACCACTGGACACGGGATAGTGCCAACAATTACTTCCCTTTGAGCATCTCCTTCTCCCTCATTCTCATTCTGCACACTACCACTCTCCCCCTCTCTACTGTCACCCTCGGTGACTGAAGAGAATTCCTCCAACAACGGATCAAGATCCCATGGTCTTGTGTAATATGGTTCAAACTCACGAAATGTCACATCCATACTCACGAAGAGTTTCTTTCCAATGGGGTCCCAACACTTGTAGCCCTTTTGTGTAGAGGAATATCCAACGAAAACACACTTTACTGCTCGAGGGTCTAACTTGCCAACTGAAGGTCTATGGTCCCTGACAAAGCAAACACAACCAAACACCTTTGGGGGTACCTTGAATTCTTGTTGTCCTAATAATAGTTCAGCCGGGGACTTCATTCCAAGAACCCTAGATGGCATACGATTAATTAAGTATGCTGCTGTCAACACTGCCTCACTCCAGAGATACTTAGGCACATTCATTTGAAACATCAATGATCTTGCCACCTCTAACAAATGTCTATTTTTTCTTTCAGCTACACCATTTTGTGCTGGAGTATTAGGACATGTGGTTTGATGGAGAATGCCATGACTAGACAGATATGCTACAAAGTCATTATTCACATATTCCTTTCCATTATCAGTGCGGATAATTTTAATCCTGGCATTAAACTGATTGACAACCAGATTATGGAAGTCTTGGAAACATCGGAGAACCTCATGCTTACCCCTAAGCAAGTAGACCCATGTCATACGAGTATGACAGTCAATAAAAGTGACAAACCACTTAAACCCACTTAATGATGTAACTGAGCAGGGACCCCAAACATCAGAATGTATCATCATAAAAGGTTCACAACTACGGAGGCCGATACTAGAATAGGTTGACCTTGTATGTTTCCCAAGTTCACAGGCATCACACACAAGTTGGTTTCTATCCACACCCTTAAATACATCAGGATACAATTTATTTAAGCTTTCAAAAGGTACATGTCCTAACCGGCAATGAAGCAAGATGATCTCCCTCTTCTGTGCTTCAACAGCTGCTGCCAATGCTGACTCCCCCTGGTTAATATACCACAGCCCATTACGCCGACTCCGGTCCCCAATCACTCTCCCCCCGTCCTCTTCTCCCGAAAAATGCAAGAATTTTCATCAAATGTAATAAAGGCATTTGAATTGATCAACAAGAGAGCTAACGAAAAGGAGATTGATCGAAGGATGGGACATGCAAAACAGATGATATGCAAAGAGATGGAGTGCAATCTACAGACCCTACACCATGAATGGGTTGGGAGGTGCCATCAGCGGTTTGAATAGTCTCAGAATGGGCATGTGGAGTGAATGCTTTAAATAAACTAGATATGCCTGTGACATGCTTGGAAGCACCTGAATCGATGACCCATTCTATGTTATGCCTATATGTGGATGCAAGTGCCTGTGCCTGAGTACCTTTGCCCAAATGGGCATAGTTGGCAAAGTTACCAAAGTGACTGGTAGTGGCAATCATAGGACCATCTGAAGTGGTTTTGGAACTTTCAGATCCTTTCGTCTTCTGCCATTGTTCCCATTGCTGGACTTGCTCTCCGGTCAATGTGATAGATGGAAGATCCCCTGGGGTAGCACTCTCCCAAGTAGCAACATTGGCATGAGGACCACCACGACCTCTGCCACGTCCTCCTAGACGTCCTCCACCACGACCACCACGACCTCCTTGATCACCACGAGCACCACCACGACCTCCACGACTTCCACTTCTACCACCATAGCTCTTGGGAAGGGGACAATTATAGCTCAAGTGTCCCTCCCCTCCACAATTATAGCACTTTTTCTCCGCCACTGTGGTGTAGGCTGACTTTACAGGATTGTTACCACTCATCATCCTTAGTCTGCTCTCCTCAATAACCATGGCCGATCTGCCTCCTCTATGGTAGGCAAACTCTCCTGTGACAAAAGGCAGCCCTCCTCGCTCTCAAACTCGGGATCAAGTTCCTAAGAAAATGAGTCACCCTCCGATCTTCTATCCACTTCGAACATCTAGAGCATCTTGTGGATCTCTCATTCGAAGTGGAGCATAGTGGTCCAGCTCTCCCCCCACAAGTACTTGCAATTCACTAGCATATTGTTCCACCGGTCGCCCGCTTGTTTCACTTTGCATCGATCTTATTCTGAATTTCCATCATCACCATCACATTCCTCTTTGCTTGGAATACACATTACTCAAGGTCTTCCAAATTTGTCTTGCATTTTGCATAGTGTCCACTATTTTATAAACAGATGGTGACATGGACCCCAATAGCCACGCCACTATGGTAGAGTTTGTTGTATGCCAAACTTTCCACTCAGGGCTAAGCTTGTTAGCCGGCTCAATACAATCCTCTGAAAGGTAGTGCTCTACTCCCTTTCCTCCTAGGATCACTTGCACTCTTCTAGCCCAACTCAAATAATTTTTACTCCCCTCAAGCTTCACATCATTTGGCATGAGTTCTAATTTGAGTTCACGCGTCTCCCTAGGGCCGATCAAACCCATCTCCAAAAGTCCCCTGAATCATGGACATCATCTCATCTTTCAACTCACTCTTGGTAATTGGTGAATCACCTGCACCACCACTACCACTGGAATGCTCACCTGCTGCCTTCTTTGCATCCTCTTCCTCTTTCTTCCTTGCTTCCTCCTCTGAACTCATCTTCTCTGTTTCACCAGATAAGCAACACTTTTCTTCCCCAACACCAACGCAGTCAGAAACGAACACTACAGCAGCTTCTAATCCTCCGGCAACAGCTCCTCTGCAACCTCAATCAGAGAGCACCACACTTGAATCGGCAGGAACCAATACCCACAGCAGCAATTCCCGTCCACTAGCCTGGCCTCCACGTACAGCACGCAGCCTTGAGCTCCACACCTACAGCACCTTGGCCTCCACACGTACACGTACCAGGGACACGTACAGCACCTTGGCCTCCACACGTACGTACACGTACAGCACCTTGGCCTCGTACGGAGCCGCTCCTCCTGGACTCCGCTCACGCCCGCTCGTACGAGCTGCTCCTCCCCGCGCAGAAGCAGACCGCCGCTCGCACTGCTCCAGCTCACGGAGCCGCTCCTCCTCTCTCGCACAGGTACACAGCCACGCTCCGCCACCGGCTGGTGCCCGCGCTCACGGATTCGGGCGCAGTCTGGCCACCTCGCGTCCGCACGACCGCGTGCTCCGGCCTCACGCACTCGCCGAAGCTCGCCACCACCTCCACACGCCAGCAGGACGCCGTGCCACCGCCACCACGCGCTCACGCTCGCGCGTCGCCGCCACCGACGCCACCGGAGGCCCTAACCCTAACACCGGCTCTGAATACCATATTGAGTTCGGGAATTTGGGGAAGGTTCTGGCAGGCTGTAGAGTCCAGCCCCCACACTCTATTCTTATCTTCTTGTTTTTTTTTTTTACATATGAGCCCTTTTACATTTTACATTTTACGATTTACACCAACAGGGACGATCATCGCAAATCTCCTAAATAAATTTGAGAAACTAGCTTCTGCAGTTATGTTCCAGGACAGTCAACATTGAGACATCTGCAAGTGTACACTCCCAGGATCTCAACCACAGAAAATGGCAGACTTCAGTTTTGCTGAACTCGCAACAGGTGAACAGACAGAAGCAGACATGAATCGTGTATGAATACTTATATAGCACATGCCCATCAGGGAAGAGCTGAAGAGCTCTCATGTATACAACAACAAAGACTAGACGTAAACACAGGCTTTTTCACTTTATCATACACGGTGTACTTCATTGGCTCACCCACTTGTGGATTAGTCCAACCTAGCTCTGTCGAGAGTCAACTTCTTGAACGCACAACTCTTGCATTCTTGCACATCTCAAGCCTGTGTGAACCTGTACCTGTACTATACAAGTAAGCCATCTCAATATCCTCACCAGGTCAGGATCAGCCCATCAGGTCTCCCCGACCCCTAGTTAGAATAACTCTGACTGTTATCATATTCGTTTTGGTCTCCAATTGGCCAAAATCACACAGGATCACTACCCCATCTGCGTGGAGTTGTCTTGCATGAAGATTCCATGCATCGATATGAATTAACAACATGTTGGACTCTAAACTAGTAGTGAAGGGCAACCACTAGTTTTGTCCTACCTGCCATTCTGGATCAGTGACAGGTGCTCTGAATGTCTCCTGCTGCTCATCTTGTGCAGCTAACGTTTGATCTGAACTGAATTTGGGTCGTTTCAGACCTCACCAGTTCGGTGCCGTGTGTGAGGAGATATTCCCATAATCTTGTCCTCCATTTTGTAGGATTTGTGTTCATTTACTCTCGCTTGTATAGTTTTCTATCTCTTCCTAATACTGCATTAGCTAGTATAACAAACCTGACACCCAGCCTGCATATTTTTTTTAAAAAAAAAAGGAAAAAAAACAGAACTGATGGATTCCATTTTCTGATGTGTGTATGGCCTCTCTGAAGGTTCCATCAATGGTCGCACTTGTTGTCTTCCTGGTTCAGAGATACGTGCTCCTGAATGTGAATGTCACATCCTGTTTATGTTGCTTTGCATTACATTACTAGCTCAGTGCCATACTACCATGTGCAAGGATCTTCAACAATACTCTCTCAACCCTATCCTGAATTTTCAACGGCTCTTGTTCATCAGTTCAAGTGCAATCTTGCTCTGTCCGTATTCAACACTCTTCTTATTTTATTTTGTTCTGAACATATATCTAATACTGACATACTACGCTCTTATATTATACACTATAAACCTGAACCCTGACTGCTTTGACGAATTCTAACCACTAAGCATCTGCATGTGCACCTGGGCACTTAATAAACTGATAGAAACGGGTTGGGATGATGGGAGCGCTGACGTCACAACATGAAGCCATCACAAATCTCCTGATTAGAGCTGGAATAAAAACCACATGTCCTTCGCAACAATTCAGCAAAGAGATCATTGTAGGTGCAGGAATAACTCGTATTGTTTCAGTGTGAGGAAGACAAACCGTACACTGCCTCTCAGGATTGCAAACATACAGGCCTGTTTTCCTGAGCTCAAAACAGGTGAACGGACTAGTGACAAGTGAAAGCAAAGGATGGTGGATGGTCAGTCCAGAGCATAATGACCATGAGAACACACTTGTTTGGGACAACTAATGGCCTTCGTTAACGATCATTGCTGAAGTCTGAAACTGTGCCGTAAGCACCGGAAACAGAGGAGCAAGTGTCAATCTCTTTCGTTGTAATTGTAATCCTGGCGTGGAATGCGCGTGCGTTGACGCAGAAAGACCTGCGGTCTTGGTCTTCCCTTGAGTCGTCGTCCCTCCCAACCAACGCGTCGCCTTTCCCTCTCCTTCCCAGCAAAACAGGCAGCCGCCGTCGCCTTGCTCCTCCCCATCTCTCCACCAGCACAAGCCTGCTCGCCGGCCAGACCCACTCCCACCACCAGCTCTCAGGCCTCGGCAGAGCCCCCGCCCTTTCCTTTCTTCCCCATAGCCGCCTTAATCAATCAAGGCGCCTCCAATCAGATCGAGCTCCGGTGGTTCCCGTGCCCCGCCTGGTGCTCGAGGTCGCCTTGTTGCCGATGGCGACCGCCATGCCTCTCCGTCGGCCGCCACCGGTGGGGGGGCTGCTGAACCTGGGCTAGCTCCCAATCTGCCAAACAAAAGCTCAGATAGGCAGAGCCGCACAGGGTTCCACGGCGCCGGTAAGCATTCAGATTTCGAAGTTCAGACAAACACTCTTGCATTGCCTATAGCATCCACTGTCGCCAACGCATCATTTCTACATATACACACTATTGCAGTTGGAGACACAGCAGGGGAATCATATTCTGGGACAAGCAAGCGGTTGTGACAGACAAAGGCAGCAGTATCTATGGCTGCTCCTATAGTGAGTGCTTCAATGGGTGCGATAGGCACCCCGCTTCCCAAGCTCTATGCGTTGGTACAAGGGGAGTACAAGCTTCGAGAAAGGAGTGAAGGGCAAGATCACCTTTCGACGAATGAGCTGAGCAAAGATGCGGACTCGCTTGAGAAGCTGGCCAACAATGAGGAGAGGTTGGATGGGCAGCTCAAGGACTGGAGGGACAAGGTGCGGGAGCTCAGCTACGATATTGAAGACTGCATCGACCTCTTCATGCACAAGATGAGCAAAGGTGGTGCTAAATCCAGCCCGGTCAAGAAGACGACAAGTAAGATTGAAAAGATATGGTCACGCCATAGGATTGCTAGCCTAATTGACGAGCTCAAGACTCGTGTGGAGGAAGAAAGTGAACGTCGCTCGAGGTACAAGATTGATGACCAGGCTATTGATTTTACCAAGGTAGTCCATATCGATCCTCGGTTGCCAGCATTGTACGAGGAAGCGGAGAAACTTGTTGGTATTGATGGTCCAAGGGAGGAGATCATTGAGTTTCTGGAGAACGATGACAATGGACACCAACTCAAAGTTGTGTCTATTGTGGGTTTTGGAGGTCTTGGCAAGACAACTCTTGCAAACCAAGTTTACAAGAAAATCAAAGGTCAATTTAGTTGTTCATGTTTTTGTACCAGTTTCAAGAAATCCTAATGTTGCCAAGATACTAGCTGATATGCTCAAAGAACTAGGGAGTTATGTCGACCAATCAGATGATGAACGCCAACTGATAGACAGGCTTAGAGCATTCTTACAAGACAAGAGGTATGTACTTCCTTTGTCCTGTACGTAATACAGTACTATGAAGATCTTTTTCTTTTTTTTTTTGAGAATGACACAGTACAACGCAGACACTCACGGGATGGATTAAGAGATAATATATAGGACATTGTGTCCTCACTTTATTTCCTAAACAAGCGGGTTGATAAATGGATAGTAACTATATAATACATACTAAATTTCTGTGATAATTTAATGGAAGCCAGCTTTTGTCATTCTAAAATTTCTATTTTTATGCTCGGTATTCTCGTGTTTGAATTTCAAACATTAACTATTAACCTTGTTCTAGTTAGTGGTTGCTTTACGGCTCCCGATCTACCACCCGATTGGGGCTTGTGAGGCCCTGGGACTTGGGGGAATGGGGGCGGCGGGCAATGTCTGGTTTCCCATTAAATTAGGTAACGGTTGACTAAACGAGATTGATGTTACAAAATATGGACAATTTTTAAGGGTTTCTCCATGGTTGCCTCTGGCAGTTATAATGTTTATATAAAAAATACAATTTCATCCATGAGCAATTACAGACCGGATTGGAACTTAGACCACTGTGTTTTGGCGTGGGATGGGAGAGAGGACTTTTTTTTATAGTGCGCAAACATGCATTGCGGAGGTGGGGAGTTGAACTCCCGACCTAGAGCTTCCCACAACAGCATAAAACCATTACAGCTTCCCACAACAGAGGCCACAACAGGATAAACCAAAAGACCTGCATACCTGTACATTTCTCTTTCCTCTCTCTTCTTCCTCCGTTCTCATCACGCCACATCGAGAACCATGCCCACCGTGCCAAGCACCACACCACGTTGTACTCGCCGCACTAAGCCCCACACTCACCTCACCGGTGAATGATCTAGCAAAAGGGAGCTGGCGGAGATGAAGATGATAGTGGGTGGAGAAGAGGGGTTCGCTGCCGCCGCGGCCTCCACGCCGGTGCAGGAGAAGAGGAGGGAGGGTGTGACCTCCGTGCGGCGGTCGTATGCCTCTTGAGCTTGCCGACGGCTATGAATGGATCTCGCTGGGCTGGTGGGCAGATACCGCTCGAGATCCATCACCGCATTCACGCGGTGGCGGCCGTCGGAGGCATCGCTAGCGCGGCCTCTGCACCGGTGGGCCTTCTCCGCCTTCACGCCAGGGAGGACGGGCGCTGGCGGGGTTGCTAGGTGCTTGGGTCAGCACCGACATCTCCATCCGTCCTCATCTCCGGCATATGCTCGGGTGGCGTGGCGGACCTCCTGGGGCGGCGCCTCTGCCGACACCAGCCTCCGGTTTGCCTCTACCTAGGGACGGAACGGAGGAGGCGAGGTGGAGCTGGTGTCGAGGATGAGGTGGGAAGGAATGAGCGGATCGAGGAGGGAGCAAAGGCTACACGATATGCTGCAGAGCCTAAAACGACTTCCTTTGCGGGACAAATTTTGAATCGTAGAATGACTTGTATTTTGAGACAGAGGGAGTACTTTCTAGTTAGCTGGGATCGAGGGAGGTCGAGCCAACAGCGTATCGTGCGATGGAAGGAAAGAGAGGTCGAGGCGCCATGTGGTCCGGCTTAGTTCAAACTAAGGTGGGCTTATTGGTCCCAGGCCGCAGCCTGCTAAGCTGTCTAGGCTTCTCTTTATGCCGGGCCTTGAGATTCTCAGCGTATTTGACACTGACAACATGCAATTTACATATTTCCCATGAGATCAGATGAATTTCCAAGATAAAGTCACGGCTTGGCCTCGACTAACAAACTAGTTTTGGCCTTGAGCAGTTTTTGCTGGGCTCGCCGCAGCCTCCACTGATACCAGGCTGGGCTAGTTTTCCAAGATGTTTTCAATGTTGGCCAGTTTAACCTAAATTCAATCCTCTTTGTTTGCACATGATTTTTCAGTCCACCTTTAGTTCTCCTGATGATATTTTGGCTATCAACACTCACCGTTTGAAGTGAAATCATTATTGAACTCGTATTTACAGTTACTATGTTATGACACGATGACGAATGCCTTTTGCTGTTTGATATCCAATGCACTGTTTTAAAATGAGAATACGTTTATTTCAAACTATGCACTATTCGGTGGCAAAACAAAGGTAGCAAGATTATTATGTTAGTAGTACTAACATTTTTTCAACTTTTGTAGGTATTTCATTGTTGTTGATGATATTTGGAGCAAAGAAGCATGGAAATTTGTAAAGTCCGCTCTACCTGAGAACATTCTAAACAGCAGAATAATTACAACCACAAGAAAAAGCAATGTGGCCACATCATGCTGCACCGGTTTAGCAGGATATGTCCACAACATTCAACCTCTAAGCGACCTACAATCCCAACACTTATTTTTTAGGAGGGTTTTTGAGAACACCTCTTCGTGCCCTCCTCACTTAGAACAAGTGTCTTTTGGAATCCTAAAAAAAGTGCCATGGTTTGCCATTAGCTATTATCACTATCGGGAGCCTCGCTTGTTTGAAATCCAACAAGCTTCAATGGGAGCATGTGTACAATGCTATTGGTTACTGCTATTAGACAAGAAGGAATGAGAGACATACTTCTTCTTAGTTACTATGATCTTCCATACCATCTAAAGACCTGCTTGCTGTATCTTAGTATGTATCCGGAGGATTTGACGATTTGGACAGAGGAGCTAATATCAAGGTGGATAGCAGAAGGGTTCATCACAGAACAGAGGGGTCAAACAGTATATCAAGTTGCCGAGAGTTACTTCAATGAGCTTGTAAACAGAAACTTGATCCAACCAATGCGTATTCTGTATGATGGTAGTGTAGAAAGTTTTAAAGTGCATGACATGGTGCTTGAGCTTATTGTATCCCTGTCAAATGAAGAGAATTTTGGCAGCATAGTAGAAGGACAAAGCTATAATGGTAGTGGTCACAAGATTCGTAGGCTCTCAGTACAAACTGAAAATGTGGGAGATGAAGTATGGCAGAAGATTATGGATAAGTGGTTGCAGGTTCGTTCCATTAGTTTTTATCGTATGCAAGAGCAGGGGATTTCTCATCTGAAAAGGCTTCATCATCTGAGAGTACTCAATCTTGACTATGCTAGCCATCTTGGTAACCAACACATCAAATATATAGGCAGCCTTTTCCAGCTAAAATTTTTGGTCATCCGTTCTAATGATGTTACGGAGCTTCCGGAGGACATTGGGAACTTGCAGTATTTACAAACATTAGATATACGTGGCACTGTAGTTAGAAAACTGCCAGCATCCATATGCTATTTGCAAAAGTTGGTACGTCTACGTGCACTCTCTGTTGAAGAAGTCCCCGATGAGATTGGAGATCTACAGGCCTTGCAGGAGTTGTCAGGTAATTGGAATTTCTCCATAAAATTGGTCGAAGCGCTTAGACATTTGAGTAATTTAAAGAGGCTTGGCATGCATATGGCTAGCAGAGAACAACTCCGTCAAGATATGGGAACATATGAGGAATCTTTGAAGTCATGTCTTGCTGTCATGGGTAATCATGGGCTCCAATCACTGGTGATTTTTGACTTTAATGATTCGCTGACAGAAGAAATGGTTGATTTTTTGTGCTCCATTTTTCCATGTCTCCAGAAGCTTGAAGCATACGGAACTTACAGCATTGCTCGCTTCCCAAAGCAGGTGGCGACTCTTGTTAATCTCACCTATCTTAAATTTCAGTTTCTCAGGATTCAGCAGGAAGATCTCTGCATCATCGGGGGCATATCTGCTCTGCTCTATTGCGTGTTATATGTACTGCATGCTCCTGATGAACGGCTTACCATCAGCAGCCAATTATTCCCGTGCCTTAAAGAGTTCCAGTACATCAATGTTGGAGACGGAGGTGGACTAGAGATGTTGTTCTTACAGGAAGCGATGCCCGAGCTCCGAAGGTTAAAGCTTGGATTTAGAGCTCAGGAAGCAGAGTCCAAGATGGGGTTTGAGTTCAGCTTCGAACACCTTGCAAGCCTAGAGCACATAGAAGTAGTGATCGATACATATGAGGCCACGAGGAGCAGGGTGGAGGCAGCGGAAGCTGCCATCAGGGCCGCGGTCAGCATGCACCCGGGAAGTCCAAAGCTTTATCTGCATCGCGAGGGACCAATAGTCGACGGATCAGAAATACAGTCTGGATGAGTTGAATTTTCTCTCAGAATATTATGTGCAGGAGTTGCGGTTCTTTACCATCTATCTATATCTCTCTCGGGTGTCGCTACTTTTGATGAACACTAATACAACAGTACCTCGATCATGACTATGCATGTGTCTTTGGGTCGGTGTCTGCGCTGGTCTTTGGTCAGGTGTGAATGTCATATTTCACCCGTGGGTGACCCACCAGAGCCCGAAATGTATGTTTTTCTTCTTTTTTTTCCCTCAACAAATAGAGGTCTAGAACTAATGTCTGGTGCATTTCTATGTAACTTTTGCGATGATTTGTATGGACTATGTTGTCTGCATAATATGTACTAGACTAAATTTAAGTTGTTGAGAACTTTCTATTCATTTGTGATCATAAATTGATAATTATGTGTTACTGTTCCTCAAATTTTACAATATATGTTACTTTTTTTATTAACACGCCTGCAGGTGACCTGAGACCCACAGGTTACTCGTGGGTGCAGCTGCAGGTGTGACATTGCACCTGCAGATCTCATTAAGGGTTAGTGTAGTCAAATATCACAAGTGCCACTGAGGACAAATTTTTACCCACCCTATATGTAACTGGTGAGTACCGAACTGGAGGAACTGGACCGTTAGCCCTCTCGTCCCCCTCCTTCCCCACGGCGACCCCATGGCGACCGGCCATAGATCCGCCGCCGCCGGCCACCAAACCGCCTCCCCCAGCCAGCTGAGCTCCCCAAGACACAGATCCAGACCCGGTGCCGCCGGACTGCCCCGAGCGCGCGTTTCCACAGTTCCCCAGCATCAAATCCATAGTGGTGGGCTCACTCAACTTCCCCCAATCCTCCACACGAAAGGTTGAAAGGTCCCTTGTGGTTTTTGGTAATTGAGTGACAACATTAGGTGGACTAATAATGTGTGTTTGAGATAATACACGGGAGATTAGTTCACATGTGATGACGCAATGAAGGAGCTTTATTGCATATGAGACATGACATTGAGTCATGTGACCCGAGGTGGTGAAGATCAAGACAAGGCTTGGCTTGATGGACCGGGTTGCAAGTGTGAAGGGCAAGTCGAGGCGGTGAAGCGATGGACCGCGGGCGGTGAAGCTTGGGCAAGACTTGGCGCCCGACGGACCGGCGAAACGGTGAAGAGCAAGTGAGGTCAAGATCGATGTACCAATAGGGTCATATGATGATATGAAATGGATCATATCATTATTGATCGTGTTGTTGCATATGTTGCGTCGACACTTGGAGAATTGGAGCGGAATGGAAATGCGCAAGGCAAAGGTATATCCTATAGGGCATTTCATTTCGCCGGTCATAGGTGAGTAGAAAGATTATGACCGGATTTAGGTTTGATAACCGTACTATAAAGAGGGAAACTTCAATCGCTTTACTCACCTAGTGCCACTAACTTGAATTTTAAATTGCATATGCATATGGGTTAGTGACGTGACGACTCGATGAGATACTCCTTGAAAAATGCTATCAAATATGGTCTTGAAGTTTGACATATTTTTGGATGAGATAGCATATTATTTGAATCAAGAGATATTAAATATTTGGAGAAGAATTTAAATGCAATTGCAAATACATGCTAGCGTGTATATATATATATATACATATATACATGTACTTGTGATTTGCACTTGCGTGCTGCCTAGTTGGCCGACGGCAACTTTATTGGCAGCAACTTGATTCGGCAAATGGATTAATATAAAAATGAAAAAAAGGAATTAAGAAGGGAGGCCACCGGTGCTTTGACTTGTGCTTGCTGCAGGCCGGCCCGTCGACATATTTTAGCTGGGTTCCTGCTGCCGCGCGCTGGGCGACGTGGGCCACGAGCGCTGAGCTGGCCCAGGCGGCCGTTGCTGCTGCTGCTGGCCCAAGGTGGCACACCGATTCCTGCCTACGGCTTCGCTCCTGGAGACAGAGACATCGAAGGTTCAGAGGCAGTGCGTGGGAGGCGGCGCTCCCGTCCGTTGCCGCAGAAGCCGCGCTCATGCCAACGGGAGCTGGCGCGTGGGGCTCGGTGGCCGACCGTTGGTGGCCGAGGGAGATACAAGATGTCGTGCTTCCCTTCTCTGCTTCTCAACCCAACAGAGCCAAGCATAGTGAGTCTCTCCCCATTCTTTCTCTTGGAGAGAAAAGTTAGGGTTCTTCCTCTCCCTCTTTCTCTCCAATGATTTGAGGCAAAATTGATATGAGAGATTGAGAGCCCTTTGTGGGTGATGTTGAGAGGTTAAAGATCCACCTATTCCCCATTTAATTTCACTCAAGATTATAGCTAATTTGAGAGGGGATTGGAAAACCTAGTGTGCATGCATTTGTGATTCAATTTTGTGGCACTAGGTGGTGATTGCAATTATGGATTTCTTATTGCTCTTGGTGATTGCCATCACCTGGACGGTTTGGAGATTGTGACTCCGTCGAAGCACGCAATTGGAGATTGTGCGGTGCTCGGAGGAGTATTTGTGAGAGGTTCGTGCTCACCTCACGGGGATCGTGAAGAGCAACATTAGTAGAGCGTGTCATTGAGTTATCTCACTTGTGAGTGTGAGTTCGATCGTGGTGCTTTGAGAGGCTCACTTGAGAGTGGTGTCTTGTGGTGCCTTGCGGGGCGTGCCTTGAGGGGCAAGTGATCGGAGAATCACACCGAAGAACCATCTAGGTGAAACACCGACGGAACCATCCAAAGTGTTGGTCGACACAACGAGGAGTAGGTGGAAGTTGGCAAGCTTCCCGATACCTCGGTAAAAAATCACCGGTGTCAACTTGTCTACTCTTCTCGGTGGTTTGCATTCTCCAAATCACAAGATTCATATTTACATTCATATATACATTGTGCTTGTGGAGTAGCTCTTGCAATTACTAGCTTGTGTAGCTTGTTAGTTGTTTTGCTTAGTTTGTGTAGCTAAGTAATTTGAGCCTTTAGGTTAGGCGTGTGTCGCCTTGTCCTTAGTGCATCTAGTGAGCTTAGAATTGGCTTTGTGATTTTGCTCATTAGAATTGTGTAGGAGCTCAAGCTAGGCTTATCACCTCATTTGCTTTGTGTAGGATCTTTCGTAAGGTGATTTAGAGTCATAGCTAGAGGGGTGAAGTCTTGGCTAAACGAATAGTTTCAATTCCGCATCATATTTGTTTAGCCGGCGAAATTAGTTTTAGAAAAGACTATTCACCCCCCCTCTAGTCCCCATCTCGACCCTACAAGTGGTATCGGAGCCGTGGTCTCTCATTTAGTGGTTTTTACCGACCGAGAGGATGGAAACTAGAGGGTATTGTGATGATTGTTTGAGTGACACACATATTTTTGATGGCACACACTTTGCACGGTGGAAACACCATATGCTTGAATATTTTCGTGCCATGGGACCTAAAGCGTGGTGGGTTGTCACAAGTGGTCTCACCTTCATGATGGACCATAAGAATCTCACCAAAGCTCAAAGGCCTCTTTTTGAACTTGATGCAACTGTTTTTTATTGTATCTAATCAAATCCTTGAGCTTTGATGTGTTTGAGAAGGTGAACACGAGGGTGTCCGCACATATGTTGTGGGAGGACCTCAAGCACACACCTATGGCGATGCCACAACATGGGATGATGGCAAGTTTGAGGATGAGGCGCCAAAGGAGGTGGTTCATGAGGATGTTGAGCAAGGTTGCTCCTTCTCATGGTCAAGTGAAGATAATGAAAGACCTACCTCAAGTTCACTTGACAAGGATGATGATGATGCCTCAAGTGTTGCAAGTGATGATTCTACCTCAAGCACACTTGATAGCAATGATGATGGTTCATGCTCGGTTGATAACGCTACCACAAGCCCATCTACTACTTGACACATTGTCTCATGTCACTAGGTGACACAAAGGTATCAAATGACAATGTGATTGATCATGTTGATTCTTATGATGAGCTTGTTACTAGACTTGCTAGCGTGACCATGTCTTTAGAAAATGAGAAAGCAAAAACATTGAACTTGGAAAATAAAATCTCTTTTCTAAAGAAAACATGTGAACAACAAGAGCATCTACTTTATGTTACTACTTGTTCACATGATATGCTAAAATTGGCTCATGAGGAACTTAGTGTTACTCATGATAACTTGGTACAAGACCATGCTTTGCTCACTAAGAAGTTTTCAAATGAAAAATCTAAAACTAGTGAGAGCTCATCACTTGGGTTAATTGATCAATCACATATTTGTGCTAACCCTTGTGATGTAGGCAAGAAGCATGTATCCACCTCTTGTGATGATTTACTTGTTATGCCATGTTCTTCATATTTAGATGCTTGTTCTTTTTCTATGTCTTGTGAGACTAACCTTTTGAAGGAAAACAATAAGCTCAAAAGAGAATTGAAGAATTTGCTTGCCAAGCTACAAAGGTGCTACAATTCACAAGTCATCTTTGAGCACATATTGAAGACTCAAAAAAGCTATGGCAAGAGGCATGGACTTGGATTCAAGGGTGGATTGACCAAGGATGAAAGAAAGAAGAAAAGTAAAGAAGCCAAGAAGATGGAAAAGCTATCTCATGTCATGTGCTATCGATGCCATGAAATGGAACACCTCACAAAGGCTTGTCAAAATGATGAAAAGCTCAAGTTGAAGCAACAAGAAAAGCCTCAACCGAAGCCCCAAGATCAAGTCAAGATCAACCATGAAGCTAAAGTTGATAACTTAAAGATGAAGAAGAAAACAAGAAAGGGTGGAAGAGCTTATGTAAGGCATCCAACTCATATCCAAGATGCCAAGATGATGAGAAAGAATCAAGTTGAGAAGAAAGATTTGGCTCACATCAAGTGCCGTGAGTGTAATATATTGGGCCACCTAGCTTTGGGTTGTCCAAACAAGCTTGAGAAGAAGGCTCAAGCAAACAAGTTGAAGCAAGGCAATGAGAAGCATCAATTGAGCAAGGTAGACAAAGCTCAACAAAAGAGAAGATGCTATTTATGCCGGGAAAGGGGACACATGGCTCATTCATGTCCTCTAGGTGAAAATTCTAAGCCCATTTCAATTGATAATGATACTATGCTTAGAAAGGATAACAATGGCACCTCTTCGGTTACTATTGCAAAACATTCCGCTATTCATACTAAGGTTTTGCCTAAGTATGTTGCACCTAACTTGAGAGGACCCAAACAAGTTTGGGTACCATCAAAAAGTGGATGATTGTTTGTAGGTACCATGGCATTGAAGGCTTGATTCAATTGAGTTCATATTGTTCATCATTTCATTGAGTCAAGTATTGAAGCTTATTACTATCTCATCTCAATGCCAAGTCATGACAAGTGAAGTCCAAATGAGCTACAACATACAAGTGCAATGATCCTAGTTGTGATGTTTCATTGGAATTATTTGATGGCTTGCAAATAATTTGAGATGAAGCTTGCTATTGGATGATCATGAGCTATAAAGGTATACTCCTTGTTGATCACATATATTTGGGTGCATATGAGTTGATTGAATTGGATATATATGCATATGTTGCTTGATATGAGATGTTTGAATGGATTAAATGCTTAGTAGTCAAATTTGAGTTGGTTTGAATGGATATGATCATGAGATGACATTTAGTAAGTGATTTGAATGGATATATGTCTTGTGAGAGTATTCAAACAAGTTAGCATCAATTTTGATTCAAATTGGTGAAGCATAGCTCAATTGCTCAAATCTGTCCACTATTGTAAAATCTGAGTGAGCTGTGATCTTAGTCATGTTTGGATGATCAAATCTTATTGGAATGGCTTGAAATTTAATATGCATGCTCTATACTTATGGTGCAAGATGCTGTAAAAATTTCATGATGATTGAACAATGGATACTTCGGTTTTGGAGTAGAACTTGTCAGCTATGTTGCAGCAGTTTTCAGCATGAGTAGTGTGGGAAGATTTGAAAACTGGTAGCAATCTAAAAGGAGTATGAAGCTCAAATTTTTATGGCTGCTAGATGACTTAGTGTTGCACATCTCCACCAAATTTCGTGGCATTTCAACATATACATTGAGAGTTATGGATTATTCTTTGAGATGTACAAAATCTGTCAGAAAAGTGACAAACATTGGTTTGAACAAGAGTCACTTTGATTGAAAGGTGATTGAAAGGTCCTCATGTTGGAATCATAATTATAAGTGTTTGAGGCACCTAAGTTTGGTTTTGAATTGAGTTAGAAGCATGACAAGCAATGAGTACAAAAGCCATTGATTTGGGGGAGTGTACTTTGTACACATCTAGTACTCAAGTTGGAGATCAAGACCAAGCTCAAGATGGAGAGACAAGTTTGAGTTCAAATGATCATTGTATCTCTTCAAGAAGAAAGAAAAGGACTTAAAGAAGATCTCAAGATTACTCATCATATCAAGTCCATCACTTGGATCAATCAATCAAATTCATTTCGAGTGAGTGTCAAGGATAATTCTTGGTGAGATCACTTCTCCCTAGAGAGGGGCGTGCCGCCCATGAGTGGGATTGACAAGTTGGGATGCTTGGAGGGGCCAACATGGAAGTGATGATCTAGGGATATTCAAGATGCTTAGTTAAAAAAAAAAAAAAAGGGTTGATCAAAAAGAAGCAAGCAACATCCAAATAGAGAGATATTTCATGCAAGATTCAAGTGGTATTCTCTCATGCAAGCAAAGATCAAAAAGAAAGCAAGCCAAACACAACAAAAAGTGCACTTGATCATAAGTGGTTCTCATTTCATATGGGTGGAGCATGGAAATCATATTGGTTTATTTGGTCTTCACCAAGCTATATAAATGGACTTCACATTGCTATTGCGAGCGATATTGAAATCATATTGACTATCCTCTACTCCAAGATAGCAAAGGTATCATTGTATTGTGCATGATCATTTCATTCCTTATTAGTATGCGGTTAGTGCATATAGTACATGCTTATTTGGATCATGCATGACAAAGGAAAAGGTTTAAATTCATTGCTACCACTATTGCTTGAATGATTATATGATCTAGTGGTTTGTATATGAGTTTGTTCATGAGCTAGTGATCCCAAGTACTTGATCTATTTTGGAATGCTATCAAGTGACAAGTACAACATTGGCAAGATAACCCTTCATGAGGTGTGAAGAAGCTTGTCATTGGATCAAACCGGACTTGGAAGCTAAGACAATTCATTTTAGTTCAAGTCATCAAGAAAGAAGCTCATGAAAATAATCTAGTTCAAGAATGAGTTGCAATTGACAAATCTCTTCAAGTGGCATCCACATTGAAAGTTTTCAAGATATGACTAGAATATTGCCTCATCTTTACACATGATATTTCTTCACGTGATATTCAAGTCAAGCAATATCTAGTACATCAATGGTGGTTCCACAAGTGATCCTCAACTTTAAGTGATCAATGCAAATCAAGAAAGCTATCCTCACCAACAAAAGTTGAAGTGGATTGATATATGCTTTGACATAGGGGAGGTGCCCCACCTCAAGTTAACAAGGTCAAAGATCCTACAATTGACCTACATATGGCATTTCTAGGTGGTTTTCATGCTTCAGATGTGAAAGTTACAAGTTGTGTCACTCTAACATATGGTGATGTCCATAAAAAATGAAGATTCAAGACTTAACCATCCATCCCTAGTCGCACCCTTTATATCAAAAGAGGCATACCTTTTATGAAAATTGATGACAAAGGGGGAGAGATTGGAACAAAGATATAAACATGGGGAGAATGAAATATGGACATGGACCATGAGGGAGCAAGATTGAAGATTAGAGGAGAACATGGGGAGAATGGAACATGGACATGGACCATGAGGGAGCAAGATTGAAGATTAGAGGAGGATCAAAATTCTTGGACAAAAGAGAAGCACACAAGTTGGGGGAGCAAGCTCATGAACTTGATTGATTGCATTTGATATGTGCATATTCATGTGCTTGCTTGCAATTGCATAAGTTTTTAATTTTTATATGCAATGCTTGTGTGGTGTATGCTAGTTATAGAACTTGATTGATGATATAGTAGTAGCATGCATAGGTTGCAGCTAGACATATATATGTTTCATATGAATCAAGAGCCATTGCTTCTAATGTTGATTTCACATGGTATCTTGAGTTTTGATATATGTCTAGTTACATGGATGATGCTAAGGATGAACTTCAATTTGCAACTCCGATTGGTATCACGCTTCAAAGGTTTATCCTATACACCTTAGCATCACTTTGTAGTGTTAACCCTCCCAAAAGTTTCATATCTATGTATGTGTGCAAACCTTAAATTCAAATCAATTGGGTGCACATATAGGGGAGTTACCACTACCAAGTAAGAATTAAAATCTTCAATTTCATATCTTTGTAGTGTTGCCATCAATTACCAAAAAGAGGGAGATTGAAAGGTCCCTTGTGGTTTTTGGTAATTGAATGACAACATTAGGTGGACTAATAATGTGTGTTTGAGATAATACACGGGAGATTAGTTCACATGTGATGACGCAATGAAGGAGCTTTATTGCATATGAGACATGACATGGAGTCATGTGACCGAGGTGGTGAAGATCAAAACAAGGCTTGGCTTGATGGACCGGGTTGCAAGTGTGAAGGGCAAGTCGAGGCGGTGAAAGCGATGGACCGCGAGGCGGTGAAGCTTGGGCAAGACTTGGCGCCCGGACGGACCGACGCAACGGTGAAGAGCAAGTGAGGTCAAGATCGATGTACCAATAGGGTCATGTGATGATATGAAATGGATCATATCATTCTTGATCGTGTTGTTGCATATGTTGCATCGACACTTGGAGAATTGGAGCGGAATGGAAATGCGCAAGGCAAAGATATATCCTATAGGGCATTTCATTTCGCCGGTCATAGGTGAGTAGAGAAGGTTATGACCGGATTTAGGTTTGATAACCGTACTATAAAGAGGGAAAACTTCAATCGCTTTACTCACCTAGTGCCACTAACTTGAATTTTAAATTGCATATGCATATGGGTTAGTGACGTGACGACTCGATGAGACACTCCTTGAAAAATGCTATCAAATATGGTCTTGAAGTTTGACATATTTTTTGGATGAGATAGCATATTATTTGGATCAAGAGATATTAAATATTTGGAGAAGAATTTAAATGCAATTGCAAATACATGCTAGCGTGTATATATATATATATACATATATACATGTACTTGTGATTTGCACTTGCGTGCTGCCTAGTTGGCCGACGGCAACTTTATTGGCAGCAACTTGATTCGGCAAATGGATTAATAAAAAAAATGAAAAAAGGAATTAAGAAGGGAGGCCACCGGTGCTTTGACTTGTGCTTGCTGCAGGCCGGCCCGTCGACATATTTTAGCTGGGTTCCTGCTGCCGCGCGCTGGGCGACGTGGCCCACGAGCGCTGAGCTGGCCCAGGCGGCCGTTGCTGCTGCTGCTGCTGGCCCAAGGTGGCACACCGATTCCTGCCTACGGCTTCGCTCCTGGAGACAGAGACATCGAAGGTTCAGAGGCAGTGCGTGGGAGGCGGCGCTCCCGTCCGTTGCCGCAGAAGCCGCGCTCATGCCCGTTGGGAGCTGGCGCGTGGGGCTCGGTGGCCGACCGTTGGTGGCCGAGGGAGATACAAGATGTCGTGCTTCCCTTCTCTGCTTCTCAACCCAACAGAGCCAAGCATAGTGAGTCTCTCCCCCATTCTTTCTCTTGGAGAGAAAAGTTAGGGTTCTTCCTCTCCCTCTTTCTCTCCAATGATTTGAGGCAAAATTGATATGAGAGATTGAGAGCCCTTTGTGGGTGATGTTGAGAGGTTAAAGATCCACCTATTCCCCATTTAATTTCACTCAAGATTATAGCTAATTTGAGAGGGGATTGAAAAACCTAGTGTGCATGCATTTGTGATTCAATTTGGTGGCACTAGGTGGTGATTGCAATTGTGGATTTCTTATTGCTCTTGGTGATTGCCATCACCTAGACGGTTTGGAGATTGTGACTCCGTCGAAGCACGCAATTGGAGATTGTGCGGTGCTCCGGAGGAGTATTTGTGAGAGGTTCGTGCTCACCTCACGTGGATCGTGAAGAGCAACATTAGTGGAGCGTGTCATTGAGTTACCTCACTTGTGAGTGTGAGTTCGATCGCGGTGCTTTGAGAGGCTCACTTGAGAGTGGTGTCTTGCGGTGCCTTGCGGGGCGTGCCTTGAGGGGCAAGTGATCGGAGAATCACACCGAAGAACCATCTAGGTGAAACACCGACGGAACCACCCAAAGTGTTGGTCGACACAACGAGGAGTAGGAAAAAGTTGGCAAGCTTCCCGATACCTCGGTAAAAAATCACCGGTGTCAACTTGTCTACTCTTCTCGGTGGTTTGCATTCTCCAAATCACAAGCTTCATATTTACATTCATATATGCATTGTGCTTGTGCTTGTGGAGTAGCTCTTGCAATTACTAGCTTGTGTAGCTTGTTAGTTGCTTTGCTTAGTTTGTGTAGCTAAGTAATTTGAGCCTTTGGGTTAGGTGTGTGTCGCCTTGTCCTTAGTGCATCTAGTGAGCTTAGAATTGGCTTTGTGCTTTTGCTTATTAGAATTGTGTAGGAGCTCAAGCTAGGCTTATCACCTCATTTGCTTTGTGTAGGATCTTTCGTGAGGTGATTTAGAGTCATAGCTAGAGGGGTGAAGTCTTGGCTAAACGAATAGTTTCAATTCCGCATCATATTTGTTTAGCCGGCGAAATTAGTTTTAGAAAGGACTATTCACCCCCCTCTAGTCCCCATCTCGACCCTACAAAGGTTCGTTTTCGCAGCTTACTCCGCCCAAATCCCCCAACCACCAAGGTCGCATCCGCCATCAATCCCCTCCCCGTCCTTTCTTTGCCGCCGCCGCCCCAAAGAAATCGGTCGCGGATTTGGCACGGGGGTGCACGCTGCCGCGTCCTCTCCGCGCACCATGAAGACACCTCGCGATAATGGCGAGGTTTCCTTCCTGCGAATCGACAAGACTACTCCAAGGGGGCCCAAGGTGGATGAGGATGGTTGGACAAAAGTCATCCGAAGACGCTGCAGCACCAGCGGAGGTCAGGCTTCTTCAAGGCGGCAACCAGCTGTCTCCCCTGCTCCACGCGCTCCCATCCCTAAGCGCCTTAAGGGAAGGTGCATCCGGTGCCTCTCCCGGGGCACGCCGCCACGGTTTGCGGGGGACCCGGTGCGCTGCATCAATTGCGGCCGCAACGGCCATAAATCTTGGCAATGCAGACTCGGTCGAAGACACGACAAGTTCAAGCCCCAGCTGCACACAAACGCCCACCAAGGCTTGACGACGCCACTGCCTTCCCCAAGCTGCCGCACTCCGCCATGGCGCCGCCTGGGGCACCTGAGCTCCGACCGATGGAGACTACAACCATGGCGGGCACCAACTCCGCCATGGAGGAGGAGTTACAGCACCTCACTTCCTGCGCGGTGGTGGCCTCTGCGTGCGAGGGGACGACGACGACATGGAGCCCGTGGGTCAAAGCGCATGCTGCAGCGAACACATGGTTGATTATAACCATTTATGTTTAGCTTTTGTGATGAGTCATTGTCAACTCTCAACATTTTTATTCTATTTTCACTTTCTTTCTACCTAGGTTATCTTCACCCGGCACATGCACGATGTGTCGGAAGACGTTGTTTCTTGGCTTGTGTTGTGCGGTTGTTGAGCTCGAGATGGTGGTCAACGGTGAGGTGAAGATCAAGGAGGACGTGCCGTGTCGATGGACCCGGAGCGGTGAAGGGCGGACGTGAGGCTTGGATCGAGGGACCAGAGCGTCGGGTGGCCAGCCGTGGTGGCTGACACTTAGGACATCGACATGTGCAAGGACGCGTGGAGTGACCGTGTCGATCGGGTCAAGACAACATGGCGTGCAGCGGCGAGCGGGGGAGCTCGGATGACTTGGCGACTTTCGGGCGGTCAAGACGGCGATGACACGTGTCAATGAGCTTTGGTGGTTTGCCCTCAAAACCATCGGCGCGGGTTTTGTGGTTTGGGCCTCAAAACCACGGGCGCGGGTTTGGTGGTTTGGGCCTCAAAAGCATCGGCGACAGGTTTCGCGGGTTTGGGCCTCAAAACCCGGGTTGAGGTTCCGATGGCGGAAGGACGACACGTGGCGGCATCGGGGAGTTCGCGTTGAAGCGAAGCTACCGGTGAGAAGGCGCGGTGGCCGTCGAATCAAGTTTATCCCGAGTCGGACCATATAAGCCCATGGCTATTTTTGGTTTGGCTCTAATTAGGCTTAAGGATAAAATGGGGAGTGAAATAAACCCTGTTAAATAGGTAGAGGGAGTCCCCAACCTCCGTTACTTCTCGATTCGCGTTTTTTTCTTTTTACCGTGGTTTTTCTTCATCCTTTAGGGTTGTTAGAGAGAGGTCCACATGTGGAAAAATTCGTATGTGTAATTTGAGATTGGAACCTGTGATTTTTGAGTGGGAAGAGGAGACCCAATCTCTCCTCGTGCCCTCTGAAATGTGTTTCAAGATGCGTTGATTTAGCTGTGATTTTTTCGTGTTTAAGGCTTCATGTGTTCTTCATTTTCGTTCTTAGCTGTGATATAAAATTCCCGGATCTTAAGTTGTGTTGGAACCATTATTATTTCGGGATTGCCCATGAATTCCATTGAGATTACGTGTGTGAAATCTGAGGGCGAGTTGTTTTTATTTGACTGAGTTCCGATTGATTTTGTGGCTGTTTGTCTGCTCGACGGGTTTCTGGTCTTTAGTTAGGGTTCACGTTCAGGCATGGGAGAACAAGCAGCAGTGCTGCAGCGCAGAGCGCCTCCCAGCCCAAATCGGTGCTAATCCTGCAAGTATCATGTACGTGATTTGTTGGAGAGATCAGGGCGGATTTGTTCTTCAATTTGATCTTTATTGAAATCGATCTGAGGATCCAGCACGCCTCTTGGTTTTGACCGGTGTGGTGTTTCTAAGCGCCGATGAACGGGCGGCACATCTATTCTTGATTCGTGTGTAGCAGATCAGCGCCGACCTCACCATCTGATCTCTGGAATCGAGCCCGTCAGGTCGCCTACAGCAGCTTCCCGTCAGCAGGTAACCACTTCGATGATGGCAAGGTAATGCAAGTCAGGTAGCTCCATTCTCTAGTATCCAAATTGGTATTTTTAGCAATAGATTTTGAGCAGCAGCAGTTTGTCCTCGATGCCTGAGCCTTGATCCAATTTATTTTGCCTGAAGTACTACTCGTTTGCAAAGCTGCAGCTTTGTTGGTCGGCAAGTGAATAAATTCAAGTCACCCATTTTCATTATCGTGTTGCATCCATGAATTAGTACTTCTAGCAATCATGAGTCTATGATTAGAGCATTAACTCATATATATTACTTTGTCTAGAGTAGAATGCACGAGGTGCAAATTCTCCGACTTGTTGTATTTTGATTAACTTTTGCAGATTCAGGTTGTGATCTCACGGCTGGTATACATGCTGTCCAGCAAGGATTTTTAACTTGCGGTCATCTCCTTTCAGCAACAACTGCTTGCTCTTTTGTCACGCAAGATTTTTCCGGCTTGATCTTTTGTCCGCTGTTTGTGCGTTTGAACTCCGAATTGTTCTCTGTTTGTTCCGCTGAATTTCTTGAGCCTAACACTTCGCGTTTGATATCTTGCTACCAGTTAGCACGTGTATCATTCGTATCTTTGTGAGTTTGCTTTTGAGGTTGGGGGTTGAGCCGATGAACCAAAATTGAAAAGGAAAATCGAGGCTCCCATTCACCCCCCCCCCTCTGGTCGCCGTTTTGGTCCTTCACTCTGCTCCAAGATCGGCGTCCTCGACAACGACATCAAAGTGACTCGGCATCGCCGGGAGGACTTCCTCATCGTCTTCGTGCATCGCACCATCGAGATGCCGCCCGAGCATCGAGCGGCCCAAGGTCGGCGACATCCGCATCCGTCTCCTACCAAGGCGCATCCTCCCCTACGGCGACTACATCGAGCTGCGCCACCACGTTCGTCTCTGCCTGGAGGGGATCCCCATCCATGCTTGGAATGAGAGCATTGCGAAGAGGATGATCGCGAGGGCCTGCGACATCGACTACGTCGAGCCAAGCTCCATCAGGAGGGACGACACCGAGGCACTCTGCCTTTGGGCGTGGACACACGATCCATCTGATATCCCCAAGATTACTTGGCTAACCTTGACAGGAAAGTCGGCGGTCGGCGGCACGCAGGGTGTCAACCCCCCCCGGGGGCCGCTAGCCGCCTCACCTTCGTGGTGCTTGGTACATCCGGACATCGTCGAGCCTCCCTAGATGAATACGGCAACTCCGTCGCACGCAAAGGTTGACGGCACTTCGGGGGTCGTCGATGGCGGCGCCTCCGCTGGAACGCCGTGCGCCCGCGCCCCGCCAGGGGCGCCACCGCGACGTCGGGATGACGACGACGACGACGACGGGCCGCCGCCGCAGCGACAAGAAGAGTGGATGGGGGGGCAAGGATGTTTAGGAGCCTCTCCAGCGCCCGGACAAGGGCAGGGGAGCGAGCGCTCCCAATCGAGCCACGGCCGTCGATACGACGCCTCCTCCACGACGGGTGGCCGCCGGCGCCCGACCCCGCGGCGGCCCCGACACACGCCGGCAGCGAGGGTCGACCATGGGCGCGGCGGCAACGACGTCACCCGGGAGCGCAGCGGTCATCACCTCTCGCGACGGGCCTCTTTGCCGGACCGGGAGGGGGGAACGCAGCAGCCCTTCCCTTTGGCGGCAACAAGATCGGCAAGCGGCGCAGCGGCCCCATCCAAGGTGTGCACGACGGGCGGACTCATCACGCGCAGGGACGCGGCGCCCCTCATCACCACGGCGCGCCGAGCGGGGAAGAAGCCTGGAACGCAGCGGCAGACGTCGAGGTGGACACGCACGCCATTCAACAAAGAAGGGAGGTGGATCATGAGCCATCCATGGACACTCCCCAAAGCAGCGCAAACACAAGGTGCTCCCCCGACATTCTCGACAGCACCGACCGACCGCCGAGCCCACCGCAGCGCCTCGCATCCAGGCAGCGCAATCCGCCTCTCCGCCTGACTCGTCCACACCTTGCAGGGACAGCCGCCGTGGTGACGAGGATGGAGCGCCACCAACCGACGCTGCTTGGGGTGGACTCGACGCAGCGTCAAACAACAACACCCCCAAATAAGACTTTGGAGCCCACTTGTTGGTAAAAAGTTAAGCCCACGTAAATATTTATGATTTGTATAATCCGCAAGCGCACGGATACCGGTGAGCACTTCACCCGGGAAATGGGTTTTAAATATCGAATCCACAAGGAGAAAGGTTTACAAATAGTGAAGATATAACTAAGGCCAGAGAATCTCAACAAGGAAGGAAGTTGATAAATGTTTAAGAAGACGGCTATGGTTGTCTAATTGATATCCTTGTAAGGCTTGTGAATATTTCTTATGGGAACTTTATTCAAGGAGAAAGACACTAGCAAAGAGTGCAAACTCCTAGCAAAAAGGTTCTACCGAGGCCTATCCAACGGGATGCGGAATACAAAGAGTTAACGTAGCTATAAGTCATCTACGTTAGTTACCACAATCCGGAAGGTAGGGTGCATCTACGGGCTATCTAGTCTAAGCACCACGCTCACACTAGGGGAAGCAACCTCAATCCAAGAGCGACAAGAATTGAAGTACTCTAAAAAAGAGTCGCAAACCACAAGAATAATATAAACAAGTAAACTTACTCAAATAAGAAGTTGATCCACCGTAGTTGTCTTAGGATCAAGCTCCAAAAGGAGGCTTGATCCCGGAGGTACAAGCGAAGAGGAGACACCGACAGGTTCGAGCTTCCCCTTAAATTCTCCTTCCACTCAATCTCTATCTTTCGAAGAAGACTAGATTTAGCTACTCGCAGGAGGGGAGCTATGAACTAGTCTCTCAACTTGATAATCTTCTCTCTCAACTAGATCTAGAGCTCTTCTAATTAGAAGCTAGGGCATAGGTCATTGATCGGTGAGCCGATGGAGTAATGAACTAATGAACCATCATTGCCACTGGCGGGGCCGGGGGCATGCTTATATAGCCGGGGTCGATGAACCGTAGCCCTTGGATGAAACCCGACCTTGATGGATGGATGAGATTGATCCTCAATGGCGGTTGTGAACCGACATAGAACAGGAGGCGACGGGGGGCCGGGCGCCGCCAGGGGGGCCAAGGCGGCGCCCGCTGTCAGCGGCAGTGGGCCCACCCCCGTCCTGGCGGCTTCGAGTCTTCTAGGGTCTTCTTACGTGGGTTTCAAGTTGGGTTGCTTCACGGTCACGTCCTTCATCGTATGGGGTGCAAACTCTGGGCTTTTTCCTGTTAATCCCTGAAAAATATATAATTCACCAAAACTCGTGGAAATTGTTAGTAAAGCCCCTAGTTCTACATAAATATGCATTTATACCCTTATTTTAGTTTTAATTGAGCTATAAAAAATATACTATAAGATGTGTCAACAAGCTCCCCACACTTAGGCTTTTACTCGTCTCGAGAAAAGGATGGATATAACAAAGTCGTAAGTCAAGACATCAAACATAAAACAATCTCATGGTCTTATTTATTTTCAAGATTCATTGTGTCTACCAAGAATTTTGAGGAGTTGGAGAACGAGAATAGTTGATATAGAGTACCTTTTTCTCTAAATCAAGCCAACTGGAGATTTTGCAATGATTTTTGAAAAAGAAACATAACTTACCCTCCTCCTTTGTGGTACTCTCAAGTCACTTTCGGTATATTTATATGTGGTATTTTTGGATCCTCACAAGGCACAAATATGATTGTTGCCCTTAAAAACATCCTTCTTCTAATAAAGCTTTATCTGGAGTTTCAGGTATGTCAAGGATGTAGCATACTTACCTTGCATATATTTGCAATGTCAAGGTTGGATCCGAGGAGAGACATTCTTTTTAAATCAAGATGTGCAAATGTGTTTTAATTTTCTAATTCTACTATGCTTTTTGCAGATTTCTCTCTTTTTGAAAGATGGATACTATGCAAGTAAGGTCATGGGCTATCTTTCTCTTCTCTTTTTTTGGAGAGGTGGGCTCTACTACTTGAGACTTTTTGTCTTTTATTTCCTCTCTTAAGAGATGTGGGTTCTACTCACCCTCGGACATTTGTCCATTCTTCATCTCTTATTATTATTTTATTATATATATATATATATGTATTTTTTTTCCAATACTTTTGCATAGCCCATGCCTTGTCTCACATTTGTATCAACACTTTTAATATGGAGAGATCAAAACTTGAAGCATATAAAAAGCAACATAAATATTTGAGTGTACGTGTTCTTGATAGCTAGTCTCTCAACTTGGATCACGAGGACTTGACAAAGCTCAATGCAAAGCAAGTAGCTTATGGCTAGTTTTTTTTTTTTTTCAAGCATGGCTTTGGTAGGATAATTACCACAAAGAAGAGGTATAGCTATCATTTTTAATATTTTCGAAATAAATTCTCCAAGAGACACGATATCAAGAATCGGGCTCTCACCAAACCTCTATCTCATGTTCTACAACAACTCTAAGTTTCTTGGGATATTATTTACTTTTAGTTTTCAACAATTTAGTTAGACCATGAAAAGGAATTATGTGAGTCCAACTTGAACCAAGCATATCAGTCTTTTTCTTTTTATATTTATTTATTAGATATTATAGAGCTTTCGGTACTTTGCGAAACGGGGAAACAAAAGTTACGTAATTAAAAAAGATCGGGAGAACAAACCGACACGTGGGCGAAGGGGAGGCCGAGGAGGTGGCGTGGCACGGCGGCGCCGCGGCCCGATCCAGCGGCGCGTGGGTCCCACGAGGGGGCCACCGCGATCTTAAATCGTCGTGATCTACGCTCTCTGTATCTTTTCGGTTTCTCGGTATTTTCAGGTTCCGTTACGTTCGTTTCGACGTTCGTCTTTGTCTCCCCACACTTTCTCCTTGTTACCTTTTATTCACAACATGGTGGAGACAAAGAAACTTTGCACGAAAAATAAATGATAAATAAGAAAGATCAACTTGAGAAAAATAGAGTGCTTCTTTATTTATTCTACCAAGATATTACATAATATTTAATCTAAGCAAGCAAACCGATCTAGCAAACTTCTAATCGAACTACTAAGCAAACTAATCAAACTAGCTAATTGAAACACTCTAATTATTACTAGGGCTCCTTCCCTAGTTGCGCCGGGCGTTCTCAAGAGATTCAACTCTCTTGACTAACGCTATGCGATCTCGTCTCTAGCGTCTTCCACGCGCCTATCTAGAGCGCCCAATGTTCTTGTCGTGGCACTCCGATTCACGATGCTCGTCAAGGTGAAGCTCCTCCAATCCCGACTTCTTCGCGGAGGTCAGCTCTGTGCACTTGCTAAAAAGACGCTTTGAAGCGCGTTCGGCCTCCTTCGGTGGGATGAACTTCACTTGTGACGGTGTAGCGCGCACTCCATCAATGGAGACGCGAGGATGTGTGTAGTTCAGCCGACGGATGTTGTTGAACCTGTCCGTTTGACGCCCGTAAAGCGTCTCGTTAGGGACGGCGGCGGCGATTTGGTGCCCTCCCAAGCACCGGGAACTTCTTCATAGCATCATCACGGCGAGCACTCAAGATTGTTCTCGCCATGAGAATAGTAGGGGACGGCTGTGGTGATGGTGGTTGAGGTGGTGGAATAACGGCAAGGGGTGTAGGTGTTGGAGGTACGGCGGCGAGGGCGCATGGCGATGGCGTCGGAGGTGGCGGCGTGGTGATCTTGGTGGGATCGTACACCACCATTCTCATCTCGGGTTGGCCATGGCAGCGATGATGGTCTTGGGTCGTCGGTCTTGATAGAGGTAGATGGGAATAGGCTCAAGGTAGAATGGGTCGGTTTATATATAGGGAATGCCTTGGAAGGGGAGTTAGGATGACGGTTATCGGGGCGTCGGCGCGGAGAATCGCACCAAAAGGTTCGGGTATTCGGTAGGATATCCTAGGGTAGATCCGTGGGAAGATGCGGGGCGTGGCGGCCACGTGGCGCGGCGGCGGCGCGCCGGCCGGCGGCGGCGGCGGCGTGGGCCCCACGGGTCCATGGCCCGGCTTTAATGCGGTCTTCTAAGGTCTATTCTAGTGCATTACTCGTACTTTTGGGCGAAAAACCTACACTACGCGATCAAGGCCTAATGATTAGGTAAAATAAAGAACTCTAAAACATCTAATTCCTCGGGTTCTTTATTGGGCTCATAAAAGATCTTAAGTCGTTGGCCATTTACCTTGAATAACTTACCTTCGGTATCTTGAAGAGTGACGGCTCCATGTGATGACGAATTCACCACCTTGAAGGGTCCTTCCCATTTACTCCGAAGTTTTCCATGCCCGAATAATTTAACCCTAGAATTAAAAAGTAATACCTGATCGCCTGGTGTGAAGTTCTTCTTTTTAATTCTTTTATCATGCCATCTTTTTGTTCTTTCTTTGTAGATCTTGGCATTGTGATAAGCCTTCTCTCGCCATTCGTCGAGTTCTGATAATTGCATCTTTCTTTTTACTCCCGCGGTTTCTAAATCCATGTTCCATCTCTTGATTGCCCAGTGAGCTTTAAACTCTAGCTCAACAGGCAAGTGACAGGTTTTGCCATAAACAAGTTGGTATGGTGACATTCCAATCGGTGTTTTGTAGGCTGTCTGTACGCCCATAATGCTTCGAAGTCTATCTTCCACTTTGTCCCCATCTCTTCTACTGTTTTTACGCAAGATATTCTTGATCCGCTTGTTTGATGTTTTACGCTTGCCCACTTGTTTGAGGGTGATAAGGCGTAGCAATGTTGTGACGAACTCCGTGCTTCGCTAAGTATCTCTTGAATCTGCTATCAATGAAGTGGGATCCTCCGTCACTGATTACCATCCTTGGTACTCCAAACCTTAGAAATATTATTTCTTCAAACATCTTCACCGAAATTACATTGCTCGCAGATCTGCATGGCATAGCTTCTACCCATTTTGACACATAGTCAATCGCCACTAGTATGATTTCCGATTTTTGGAAATGGTCCCATATAATCAATTCCCCATACATCGAAGAGCTCTATCCGGAGGTTGGTTGTAAGAGGCATGGCATCTCTTGCATTGATATTCCCATGCCTTTGACAGGTTCCACATCTTCGAATAAAATCTTTGGTATCTTGATACATGGTTGGCCGAAAAAAATCACGCTTGCCAAATCTTCGCGTGTGTTCTGAATGCCCCATAATGTCCTCTATATGGTGATGAGTGACATCTTTCAATGATCTGGATTCCTTCTTCTGTAGGCACACATCTTCTGAGTAACCCATCTGAGCAAACCCTGAAGAGGTATGGTTCATCCCAAAGGTGATAACGACTGTCGTAAATAAGTTTCCTCTTATCAACCCCCTCGGTGGTACATAACCCGCAACCATAAAATTAACAATATCTGCGTGCCGGGGGATCGGTGCGGGTTATCCGATAAAGAGTATCATCTCTGAGTGAGTCATTAATGGGCAATTCATTGGGTTTCTCAAAATGCATTCTAGATAAATGATCGGCAACAGAATTCTCTACTCCCTTTTTATCTTTTATTTCTAAATCAAATTCTTGGAGTAACAAAATCCATCTTATTAAACGAGGTTTAGCATCTTTCTTGGTGAGCAAGTATTTTAAAGCAAAGATGATCGGTGTAAACAATGACTTTAGCTCCTACCAAGTAAGATCTAAATTTATCAATGGCATAAACAACGACTAGCAATTCTTTTTTCAGTAGTAGCATAATTAAGCCGTGGCCCGATCAAAGTTTTTCTTTGGCATATGCAATGGCATGATGCTTCCTATCTTTAGTTTGCCCTAACACCGCCCCCACAAAGATAGTCACTAGCATCACACATGATTTCAAAAGGTAAAGACCAATCGAGGGGTTGAATGATAGGTGCGAGAAATGAGGGCCTTTTTTCAAAGTTTCAAAAGCTTTTAAGCAAGCATCATCAAATTCAAAAAGGGACATCCTTGGCTAACAAGGCGGGTGAGTGTTCTAGCAATATGTGAAAAATCTTTTATAAATCTAGGATAAAAACCAAAGCATGACCAAGAAAACTTCTAATCCCTTTGACATTTATAGGGGGAGGTAATTGTTCTATCACTTCTAGTTTAGCTTTATCTACCTCTATTCCCCTTTCGACACTAGGTGTCTAAGCACTATTCCTTCTCTAACCATAAAGTGACATTTTTCCCAATTTAAAACTAAGTGCTTCTCTTCACATCTTTGCAAAACCCTATCCAAGTTTCTAAGACAATCATCAAAAAAGTTTTCCCATATACGAAAAAAATCATCCATAAAAACTTCCACAATTTCTTCAATCATATCGGAGAATATAGACATCATGCATCTCTCTAAAAAGAAGCCGGAGCATTACATAACCCAAAAGACATTCTTCTATAAGCATAAGTTCCATATGGGCATGTAAAAGTGGTTTTGCTTTGATCACCGGGATGGATTGGAATTTGGTGATATCCTGAATATCCATCAAGAAAGCAAAAGAAAGAGTGGTTTGCCAATCGCTCTAGCATCTCATCAATGAAGGGAAATGGAAAATGATCTTTTCTTGTGGCTTTGTTTAATTTTCTATAATCTATACACATCCGCCATCCTAAGTGATCGTTCTTTGAGGGATTAATTCATTTTTATCATTTTTAACAACTGTCATGCCTCCCTTTTTAGGCACAACTTGCACGGGGGCTTACCCACTCGCTATGTGGCACGGGATAAATAATCCCAAATGTGTAATAACTTTAGCACCTCTTTAACTACCTCTTTCATCGCATTGTTAAGTCTACGTTGGGGTTCTCTAGAAGGTGGAATGTCCGGATCTGTTGGAATATGATGAGTGCAGAGAGCGGGGTTAATTCCTTTGAGGTCTTCGAGTGAATAGCCAAAAACCGATCGATGATGTTCTAAGACGCTTATCAATCTAAAAAGTCTCGCTCTGGAGTGAGTTTATCGCTTATAATCACAGGGGACTCGGATCATTATGGAGGAAAGCATAAGTAAGACCAGGTGGTAGAGGTTTAAGCTCTATTGGAGGTCTAGGAGGGTTTTCAAATTCATTCAAAGGTTACATTGTGGTGGGATTTTCATCTTCTTCTTCTACGAAGAATTCAATATAATCCTCGTAAACCGGATTCTACAAAATGTTCTACTGATGCCTCCTTAACTTCTTCCATAGGATCTGGTTCGGACAAGATTCTGTTTTTCGAATTGATGGCTTGGGCAATAGGCAATGAGAATTTTAATCCCTTACCTAAGCGTATGCCTAATTCTCCTGTTTGTCCCCTCTTTTGAAATAAGCCTTTCAATAGGTTGTCCTATCAACACGTCAAACTCCATGATGTCAAAGATATGAAAGCTTAAGTGTACCATGGTACCCTTTAACATGGATTGGTAGGACATAAAGAATTCTGAACTTTGGACAATTTGTCCCGATGGGCTTTGTAGCAATTTGGTTGTGGGACTTAATGGTATGCTTATGAGAAGATCATTAGCAAAAGATAATGACATGATGTTTATCCCAACAACCGGATTATAATGGGCGTCGAAAAGAGTCTCTATGAATTTGGCAATGAATAGGTATAGAAGGTGAATCCAAACGGACTGCATCAGAGGAAAGCTCTGATTCTTCTAACCATTCGCTGCTTACAATTGAAACAAGCTCTTTAGTGGTCCTTCGTAAAAGTGTTTTGTTAGAAGGGTCTATAAGTGAATGTTTAGCCTTCCTCAAATATCTTTTACTTTTGTATTTCGAGGTATCCCCATAATTGGAAAATAAATCATCCTCGATATCAAGTAGGAAATCGATATTGGAGTGTCCTCTCTGCTTTCGATGATTCCGATGGCTCGGATTAGTCGGTGGATTGGCTAAAGGTTGCAATGAGTTTGGTATGAAATCGTCCTCAACTAATCCTATCTCTTCTTCTTCTTCATCTAAGGAGTTCTCTGCAATAGGATCTTTATTATTCTCCGCTATTATGGTCAAGAGTTTTCTAGCTTGTACATGGGAGATGGATAAAAGATCCATTTGCTTTGAGGTATTCAATTCTTTTCTAGATTTTCTGCTTCGCACCAACATAAAAATGTTGAAGTAAAACTGGTCTGCGGCATGGCTAAGTCCGGTCCGATTTGGAAAGAAGTTCAAGACGCTCCCGTAAGGCACTCAAAGATTCATTATCCTGTTGTGTAGAGGATAGGATCGAGAGCCTAAAGTTGACAACTTTAGACATGGGGTAAAAAATCTAGGCAAAATTCAACTAGTAACTTTCCCAGTCACCTTCCATCTTCTCCTTGTTCGTGTCGCACCACCGGGCGAGCCTTCCCTTTCAAAGAGAATGGAAAGAGCTTCCAAATGATAGTTTCATTGGACATGCCTTTTATGTGAAGGCAAATCACATGTTTCTTCGAAGGTCCGGAGATGGTGATAAGGGTTTTCGCCTATTGTACCCGAGAACATATGATTTTGGACCATCTCTATTAACCTAGGACGCAACTTCGTAGTCATCGGTAGTGATTGGTTTAGATGATGGCAAAGGGCTACGAGAGTGTTCCGTGGGTGCCATATATTTGTAAAGAGGGATGGTATCCATTTGGACAAGAGAAAAAGATAAAATATAAAAGAAAGGAAAAAGATAAATTCTATGCTACGATAGTTTACAAGACTTAGTTATACTCACATTTTCTTAAACAACCGTTCTCCCCGACAACGGCGCCAGAAATGCTTGTTGGTCAAAGTTAAGCCCACAGAAATATTTATGATTTGTATAATCCGCAAGCGCCGGATACCGGTGAGCACTTCACCCGAAATGGGTTTTAAATATCGAATCCACAAGGAGAAAGGTTTACGAATAGTGAAGATATAACTAAGGCCGAGAATCTCAACAAGGAAGGAAGTTGATAAATCTTTAAGAAGACGGCTATGGTTGTCTAATTGATATCCTTGTAAGGCTTGTGAATATTTCTTATGGGAACTTTATTCAAGGAGAAAGACACTAGCAAAGAGTGCAAACTCCTAGCAAAAAGGTTCTACCGAGGCCTATCCAACGGGATGCGGAATACAAAGAGTTAACGTAGCTATAAGTCACCTACGTTAGTTACCACAATCCGAAGGTAGGGTGCATCTACGGGCTATCTAGTCTAAGCACCACGCTCACACTAGGGGTAGCAACCTCAATCCAAGAGCGACAAGAATTGAAGTACTCTAAAAGAGTCGCAAACCACAAGAATAATATAAACAAGTAAACTTACTCAAATAAGAAGTTGATCCACCGTAGTTGTCTTAGGATCAAGCTCCAAAGGAGGCTTGATCCCTGAGGTACAAGCAAAGAGGAGACACCGACAGGTTTGAGCTTCCCCTTAACTTCTCCTTCCACTCAATCTCTATCTTTCGAACAAGACTAGATTTAGCTACTCTCGCAGGGAGCTATGAACTAGTCTCTCAACTTGATAATCTTCTCTCTCAACTAGATCTAGAGCTCTTCTAATTAGAAGCTAGGGCATAGGCATTTGATCGCCGAAATGATGGGAGTAATGAACTAATGAACCATCATTGCCTTACTGCAGGGGGGGCATGCTTATATAGCCGGGGTCGATGAACCGTAGCCCTTGGATAAAACCGACCTTGATGGATGTTGACGGTAACCAACGACATATTTTTCCCCGTCAACTTACTACCATAAAGGGAGTAAAATTAAACCTTTTATACTCATATACTTTTATCACTAATAAATTCCACTTGTAGTGTCTTGTATTTTATTTTGCAGATTTATAATAAAAGCAAGTGGAAAATCGACCAAAAATACGCGCCTTCCGAGAAAGCGCATTATTGCAAAACCCAAGCCCAAGAGCAAATCGACCCAAAACATCAAATGGGGCGAGCACAGCCCGGCCCACAACTTTTCGAGGGCGAAAGACGACACCCCACCGAGACCGGGCCAGGGAGCCCGGGGGTGCGCGGCAAGACCACCTGGTGCGGCCGCACCCTCCCCGAGGCGGTTTCGGCCCGGCCCGGGGAGGCGGTTCGTGCACTTTCCAAACGGGGTTTCCGCCCTGCGTTGGTCGGTTTGCGATACAAGGAAGGTTTACCGGGTCGGTTTTGATGTAAATTAGCACTTAGGCCCCTCCTCCAAGTGTATAAGTAGGCCCCCTCTCCCTCTCTCAACACACACCACTTGGAGTCCAAAGAAACCAAAGAATCTCTCTCTCTCTACCACCTCTACCTCTCTCTCTTCTACTTCTTGTTTCTTCTTCTTCTTTCTTCTTTTATTCTTTCTTAGTTAACACTTGGAGTAGAAGAGCTACAAGGAGGGCTTGTCTCCTAGAAGAAAGTGCTTTGGTAATACATCCACTCTATGGAGCATTCTTCTATTTGCAAGTCTTATATTTATGTTCTTGGCCTAACTTATGAACTAGAGTATAGTTTTGTTCATGTTCTTGTGTTGGTATATGAACTAGCATATAGTTTACATATCATAATCTTGACATGTTCATTACGATTCATCATCGATCATCATATGCCTAACTTGATTAGAGGTGGGATATCGGTTCGTTGTTCCTTCGGGTTTGCTCTTGTTCTAGTCCGTCCATTCGACGAGTGGGGATCCCGGGGGACAAGAGTAGTGTTCTAATATGCGGGCATGGTGCCCGGGTATTACGACACCTCGCGGATATGAGGGCATGCCACGGTTGAGGGGGTAGGCGGCTTGGTCGTGACAAGCCTTGACCGTCCCTTGAAATCCCCCACGCTTGTATGTTACTCAGGGAGTTCGTAAATGCTTCCTATCGGGCCGTATGGTATCCGAGGAGTCTCCCCGCTATCCTAGACCTAACCATGATTAAATCAGTTTGCATATGATCCTAACTATTCATTTGTATGGCCATGACTAGATACATTAGAACTACTCCATTAGGTTATTCATTTATTCATTTATTCTTTATCTATTTTCTTTATCCTTTTGTTGGTGGATTCTTAAGTGTGTGTCACACTATCCATGAACCGTTATTGCTTACCCCCTCGTTATGAACATTTTGGTCTAAGCAAACACATGTTCCTCTATTCGCATGCCATGCTAATTTATTAATCACATGCCTTCCTTTGGGAAAATATAAATAACGATACCCCTCGAATACTTCCGGGTGAAATGCTACAATGATAGATCCGCGGCGCTTGCGATGAATATCTAAGATGGCAAGATCTATCCCGCTGACGCTCCATTTCGGATCACCGACATGGTGGTTTACTTGGGAATGTCGGGCGCATTTCGACGCTCTTATTGGGGATGGGTTTTATACCATTTCCTTTGATTGCGTTAAGAAATGCCAACAAGCATTTCGGCGCCGTTGTCGGGAAGGCATTGTGAAAAAAAATAATAAATAGCTGGCTATGAATATGAACTGTGTGCGGATACCATTTGCTCATACAAGCTAATCTTTTTATGTTTTCTCCCTTCGTTGTGGATGAAAACAGATAGTGTATGTCGGTTTCCTCTTGCCGAAAAACTTCATCTCCGATCCGTAGGCACTCCTAAGGAAGAACCGGTCTCGTGCCGCTTCTTCTTCACCGGAACCCCGACAATCGAGACCGACATCCCCGCACCAACCGCATCTCAAGCCATGGCCGGTAAGTCGCCGCGCCGATTTCTCAACTCCCGCCGCCACCAACGTGCCCACCGGGCCGACGGTGAATGTGGCGACAAAAACTTCGAAGCCAGACCTTTGGGGCGATCACCATGGTGCAGGCCGCCCATTCTGGTGGATCGCCGGCGAGGACGCAAATGCTCATCTCCAACACTTCCGGAGCTATGCGATACTATCGCCATCAAAGATGTCGCAGCTAGACGTCATCGGGGCTCCGTCTGTTTCCCCTTCTCCCTCCTGGGGGAAGGCGAAACAAAGGGTTCTACAAGGACAAGGAAGTCGCCGCGACGTGGCCAAGTGTTCGCGGCGTTCCTCGCCAAGTTCTTCCCCATGGGCAAAACCAATGCCCCGAGGGGAAGAATCGCCAATTTCCAAAGCAGACATCAATGGAACCTATCCCGAGGCGTGGGAGAGGCTGCAGAATACATTCGGCATGCCCGCACCACGGGATGGAAAAACGGTCGGGTGCTCCGTAACTTCTACAATGGTCTCACGGCCATATCGGCGGGGCACCTCAACGCCGCCGCCGGTGGCGCATTTCTATCGCCACCATCGATCGTGCAACAGCCCCGATTGATAAAATGGTGGCAAATGAGAGCCGGGCGAAGACAGAGCCCCGGCCAAAACACAAAAAGGCATGCATACCGTGAAGGGAGGCGGATATGCTTGCCGCAAAAATGGACCCCGCCGCTAAAGAGGTCGGAGGAGCGCAGACGGATGCTACCGCCCGCCAGCCGCCCGGGTCACGCCACGCACGCTCACATGACCTCGTGAGACGTGTGGTGAGGTTGGCCACTCGGGGGATAACCGTCCCCGAGACCCGCGGAAGAAGCCGCCTTCATCAACAATAGCAACGGGTATCGCCAACCGCAGCCAGGCCGGAACAACCAGATCAAAGCCACCATTCTAAGGCAACCAGGGGATACAACTCCAACTATAACCCCGGGCAGCCATCATTGAAGGACCTGGTAATCGGGCCGGCGAAAAATTAACGAAAAACCTCACCAAAAAAGATGAGCCGCACCGATAACATCTTGAAGGAGTCAGCAGCAAAAGCCGGACGGATTTAACTCGCTATGACAAATCGTTGACCTTCAACAAGAAGATTGAAGCACAAATAGCCCAGCTAGCCGCTCGTCTCCAAGTAACAAGTGGGAGAAAAGCCTCAAGGCAACCAAGCCCCCCCGAGAGCATAAATGCAAAAACTACCGAGGGGGGAGATCTACTCGTGACCCACCAAATCCCAATGCTATGGTGAGGAAACGTAAAGAGAAGTCGCCTCAAGAGGTAACTCCACGGGTAGCGTAAGAACCGTAAGTGGAGGAGGTACCATTAGAATATACAGATACGACGTACCTACCCTTCGCCACAAGAACAAGGAAGCAGACACCGGATGAACAGTTTACTCGGTTCATGGAGATGATCCAAAAAGTACATGTAAGTGTACCACTCCTAGATATGCTCTATGTGCCATCATATGCCAAGTACATAAAAGACATCATCCGTAACAAGCGGCCACCGCCAACAAATGTGGTTGTGAAGTTGATCAAGAATGCAAAGGCCGCTATCCTAAATCGTCTGCGCGAAAAAGAAGAAAGATCCGGGTGCCCTACAATTCCCTCGCTCAATTGGAACACAAACATTCAACCACGCCTTATGTGATCCGGGGCACCGGTGTTAGTGTCATGCCAAAATCCGTGTTTGACAAGCTCAAACATACAAATCTTGAGCCAACGACTATGACACTACAAATTGGCGATTCATCCATAAGGTACCCAAAGGGATTGCGTAAGACATACCCGTGAAAATCCGAGGGTATTTTGTCCCGCCTTGATTTTGTGGTGTTGGACATGGAGTTCACCAAAGATACACCACTTATCCTTGGGCGACCATTCTTGAGCACCGCCGGGGCACGCATTGATGTTGGGGCCGGAGAAATCTGCTTCAATATCAATGGCAATGAAGAGAAATTTGTGTTCGGCCCCCGAGTCTTAGAAGAGTGCAAGATGATCCTGATAAAATATGGGGAACAAGGCATTAAAGAAATAGAAATCCAGCCCCCAAAGACTGGCAAAGACCTCCAAGACATTCAAAGAAAAATAAAAGGTGGGAACAAAAGAAAAAAGAGACAGCTCCTAAACCAAAGAAGAAGGAGAAGGTCACCATCTTTACAAAAGGACAAAAGACCCCTAAGAAAGCTCCACACCAAAAGAATCAAAACCAAAGAAACAATCAAAATACACCCCTCCACAAAAGGTGTGGAAGCTAAAAGAAGTGCAGCCCTCCGTATCTCCGTGAGTAGGTGCACCATCAAACAACAAAAAACGGAGAAAGTCCCAAATCAGTAGACTCCAAAGAAGTGGACCCTCCGTCAAAGGTAAAATGACAGTTATCTCAAAATGACAAAAAAAAAAAAAGAGATACCCACAAAGCTTCCAGATAGCTTGGGGAGGACCCCCTCAGTATCATTGCATTGCATATTTAATTCCATCAAATTTTATTTTATTTTAGCATGTTTACATTTCAGCAATATTGCATTGAAAAAAAAATCCAAAAAATAGAATAAGTAGCTCTTCTTTGTGCCTTAATGCTTATATATATGAGCTATAAAAATGTTTAGTCTTAGTCCCTTGTTGAAATGATGAATAGTTGCTCTGTCTTATGCTTTGCCTGTGCCTAGTTTATAATTCGAAGTTCTCTAAAGTCTGGGTTTAGTGGCTAATTCTAAAACTCATCCCGAAAAAAAAAAAAAACTGATTCATGTGGGTTGCATATGCTCTATCTAGTCTAAGTTGTTGCCAAATATGATATGGTACAAATGGATTTGCTATGACTTCGTCCAAAAGAGAAACTTGACATCCGAATCTATGCTTTAAAAAAAAAAAGAGAAATGTTTTTGGGCTATGCTAAAAAAAAAAAAAATGAGATGAAAAATGGACAAATGTCCGAGGGCGAGTAGAGCCCACATCTGTAAAAAAAAAAAAAAAAAAAAAAGAAAAGAGAGGAAATAAAAGACAAAGTCTAGGGCGAAGCAGAGCCCACCTCTCCAAAAATATATATATATATATATATATATATATATAGCAATAAAGCCCATGCTTTCGAAAAGAAATAAATATTATCTAAATAAAATCCGGATAAACAGTTGATCAAAAGGATGAATGATAAGCACCTCTCGTTATAACCGTTCTATCTCGGCAACCGCCAAGGCTTTGAGAAAAGCCGAAAGCCCCGCTTCGATGAAAGGTAATAAAAGGGTGGGAAAAAGATGTGCCATTTTATTCAAACTCTAGTAGACACTCTTATTATAACCCCGGCACTTGTAAAACGTAATCGGCATAGTAGCAACTCCCGATCAACAACCAAGTACTTATCTCTTTTTTTGCTCGAGGACGCGCAAAGGGTAAGCTTGGGGGAGTTTGTTGACGGACGAACCAACGACATATTTTTTTCCCGTCAACTTACTACCATAAAGGGAGTAAAATTAAACCTTTTATACTCATATACTTTTATCACTAATAAATTCCACTTGTAGTGTCTTGTATTTTATTTTGCAGATTTATAATAAAAGCAAGTGGAAAATCGACCAAAAGTACGCCTTCCGAGAAAGCGCATTATTGCAAAACCCAAGCCCAAGAGCAAATCGACCCAAAACATCAAATGGGGCGAGCACAGCCCGCCCACAACTTTTCGGCGAAAGACGACACCCCACCGAGACCCGGCCAGGCCGAGCCTAGGGGTGCGCGCGCACCACCTCGGTGCGCGCCGCACCCTCCCCCGAGGCGGTTTCGCCCAACCTCGGGGAGGCGGTTCGTGCACTTTCCAAACGGGGTTTCCGCCCGCCGTTGGTCGGTTTGCGCATACAAGGAAGGTTTACTGTGGTCGGTTTTGATGTAAATTAGCACTTAGGCCCCTCCTCCAAGTGTATAAGTAGGCCCCCTCTCTCCCTCTCTCAACACACACCACTTGGAGTCCAAAGAAACCAAAGAATCTCTCTCTCTCTACCACCTCTACCTCTCTCTCTTCTACTTCTTGTTTCTTCTTCTTCTTTCTTCTTTATTCTTTCTTAGTTAACACTTGGAGTAGAAGAGCTACAAGGAGGGCTTGTCTCCTAGAAGAAAGTGCTTTGGTAATATATCCACTCTATGGAGCATTCTTCTATTTGCAAGTCTTATATTTATGTTCTTGGCCTAACTTATGAACTAGAGTATAGTTTTGTTCATGTTCTTGTGTTGGTATATGAACTAGCATATAGTTTACATATCATAATCTTGACATGTTCATTACAGTTCATCATCGATCATCATATGCCTAACTTGATTAGAGGTGGGATATCGGTTCGTTGTTCCTTCGGGTTTGCTCTTGTTCTAGTCCGTCCATTCGACGAGTGGGGATCCTGGGGGGACAAGAGTAGTGCTCTAATATGCGGGCATGGTGCCCGGGTATTACGACACCTCGCGGATATGAGGGCATGCCACGGTTGAGGGGGGTAGGCGGCTTGGTCGTGACAAGCCTTGACCGTCCCTTGAAATCCCCCACGTTTGTATGTTACGTAGGAGTTCGTAAATGCTTCCTATCGGGCCGTATGGTATCCAGGGAGTCTCCCCGCTATCCTAGACCTAACCATGATTAAATCAGTTTGCATATGATCCTAACTATTCATTTGTATGGCCATGACTAGATACATTAGAACTACTCCATTAGGTTATTCATTTATTCATTTATTCTTTATCTATTTTCTTTATCCTTTTGCTGGTGGATTCTTAAGTGTGTGTCACACTATCCATGAACCGTTATTGCTTACCCCCTCGTTATGAACATTTTGGTCTAAGCAAACACATGTTCCTCTATTCGGATGCCATGCTAATTTATTAATCACATGCCTTCCTTTGGGAAAATATAAATAACGATACCCTGAATACTTCCGGGTGAAATGCTACAATGATAGATCCGTGCGCTTGCGGATGAATATCTAAGATGGCAAGATCTATCCTCGTTGACGCTTCCATTTGGATCACCGACATGGTGGTTTACTTGGGAATGTCGGGCCGGCGCATTTCCCGACGCTCTTATTGGGGATGGGTTTTATACCCATTTCCTTTGATTGCGTTAAGAAATGCCAACAATGGATGGATGAGATTGATCCTCAATGGCGGTTGTGAACCGACATAGAACAGAGGAGGAGGCGCGGGGGGCCCCACGGGGGGCGCCGCTGCCATCGACAGTGGGCCCACCACGGTCCCGCTGGCTTCGGAGTCTTCTAGGTCTTCTTACGTGGGTTTCAAGTTGGGTTGCTTCACGGTCACGCCTTCATCGTATGGGGTGCAAACTCGGGCTTTTTCCCCGTTAATCCCCGAAAAATATATAATTCACCAAAACTCGTGGAAATTGTTAGTAAAGCCCCTAGTTCTACATAAATATGCATTTATACCCTTATTTTAGTTTTAATTGAGCTATAAAAATATACTATAAGATGTGTCAACACCCACCGCGACAACGACACACGCCCGATGGTCGCGGCCACCCGCACCGTGTGTTTGCCCGCTACAAGCCGGTGGCTATTTCACCCGTAAGGTACGGGGGCCCGGCTGCGCCGATCACGAAGGGGCTGCACCGCGCAAACCACCACCACGCCGGTAGACTCCCCACAACACAAGGAGGGAAACAAAGCACAGGACTTCCTCTCCACCATCGTGAAGCCGGTGTCGCCGGCTCTGCTGCAGCCTCCAGCCGGCCGGGCACGCCCTCGCCGTCGTCGTGGCGACTCACACCGCCACCTACGGCGTCGTAGCGTCCGGATCGCCACCGGTCGTGGGCCAAGAGGTAGTACCGAGGACCGTGCCCGCCAAGTTATCATGAAGCGCCTCGGCGTCCCGGAGGAGGAAGACGACGGCGCCATCGATGATAACTTCCTGCAATACGCCAAGCTGTTCCGGGGGCCCCTCGGCGACTCCACCATCACGGCCTTGACGGCTCGAGTGGCCTCGAGGACATCCGGACTGGACCTTGCTCGCATAGATGGTCGCCGTCGCTTAGGGAATCGCCACTCAAAATGTTACAAGTCATGTACTATCGCCTTTTCGTCGCCGCCGCCTTGGTGTTGGTGTGCGCCCTTGTGTGAATGTCGCCTACAAAGGCCGAAGTCGCCCCGGCACCGCTGTGATTTCCACCATGTAAGGTGATAGCCGGGGGCCTCAAATCATCCTTAACATGGCCGGGTCGCCTCTTGCATTGCAATCGAAGGCGTCACCGCTATGTGTCTCGCTGTTCCTCCTACAATTATCAAGTGTCTTGTGTTTGTATTTTGCTACAATCAATCGAGTGGCATCGTTCTACAATTGATCCTTCTTTGTGTTTGGATTTCTTTTGGTTGGAATCTTGATTGGCACTTGTTTCATGATGCTCGTGCACCGCCGACTCGAGATGCTCCACTCATGTCCATGGCCGCCCGGGGATGTGCTTGAATTGTTTTAATGGCCCAAAAAAACGCAAATTGCTTAATTGGAATGTCGGGGGCCTTAACGACGTTGCAAGACGAGATGCCGCCAATGAACTTGTTAGGGACACCGGGCGCCACCATTGTCTGCCTACAAGAGACGACGGCTACAACATGTGGACGCAAATGTTGTCACCGGGGATCTGTTGGCCCTTGTTTTAACTCTTTATTTGCGCTCCCTGCCGATCGATGAGAGGGGCATTATTCGCGAAGAATGAAAACTTCTTCAAACCGTCCGAGCTAACCTCGACAAAGACACGCCATCACCGCAATGGTGACCATGAGGGTTCGACAACACCGCGCTGGCGCATCACCGTGGTCTATGGGCCGCAAGGGGGGCGATGAAAAGATCGCCTTTCTCCGGGAGTTAAAGAGCATCAACGCACCGCCCATAAGCGATGGCTTATCTTGGGAGATTTCAACCTTATATATCAAGCGGAAGATAAGAACAATGCAAATCTCAACCGTCGCCTCATGGGCTCCTTCAAGGCAACGATTGATGAGCCGACTTAAGGAGATCAAACTCAACGGTCCGCCGCTTCACCGGACAAATGACCAAGAGAACCCTACAATGACTAGGATCGATAGGCCGCTATGCACACCGGAATGGGAACTTCTCTTCCCCGCATGTTTCCTTCACTCCCCGCCGCCCCTCATGTCGGACCACACCGCCGCTTCGTTGCATGGCACGCCGGACCACTTCAACAACAAATCCTTCCGTTTCGAAAATTTTTTGGCTCAAGATGGACGGCTTCCGTGAAGTGGTGCAGATCTAATGGGGCAAGCCGGTCAATGCAATGCCGCCCATCAAAAGGCTCCACATCAAAATGGCCGACCGGCCAAGAGGCTCAAGAAATGGCGAAGGGAAAAATAGGCAACACTAGGGCTGCGATTAGCCATCACGAAGGAGATCCTCCCGCAACTTGAAATGGCACAAGAAGCGAGACCTCTCTCCCGAGAATTGGAACTAAAAAGCGACTCAAAGCACGCAGCCACAAAGCCCGGCGGTCATAGAAAAATCTCGGATGAGGCAAAGATCAAGGCTCATCTACATTCGTAGTGGTGATGCCAACACAAAACTTTTTTCACATGAAGGCAAACGCCACGGGAGAAAAATTACATCCACCGTCTACGTAAAAGATGGAGGTATAGTCTTCTCCCGTGAAGAGAAGGAAAAGGTGGTGGAAGAGTACTTCCGGAACACTTGAGCATAGCTACGGCAAAGGGACCTCATCCTTCAATTGGCAAGCTCTAGGATACACACCTACAAATCTTCGCTTCCGAAGTGCCGCTCACACAAGATGAAATCCGGGACTTGTGTTTGGGATGGCTTCAAAGAAGGCCCCGGTCCGGATGGCTTCACGGGGCCTTCTTTAAAGCGTCTTTGGACACAATCAAGGAAGACCTATCAGCCAGCCAGCCAACGCCCCTATTCCAACCGAACTCACAAGGTCCGAACTCATGAATTCAAAGAAATATTGTGCTTCGCCAAAGAAAAGCGACGCCAAAAAAATCACGCACTACGACCGATCGGCCTCATCCACAAATACGCTTAAAATCATTGCAAAGCTCATGGCTAACGCACTAGCTCCCCACCTAAACACCTTGGTCTCCAAATGACAAAGTGCTTTCATAAAGAAGAGAAGCATACACGACAATTTCCTATGTGTACAGGCCACGGTGAGAAAGATGCAAAAGGACAAGACACCGATGCTATTCATGAAACTTGACATTCACAAGGCTTTCGACACGGTTAACTGGAGCTATCTCGCTTGAGGTGCTGCTGCGTGTCCTAGGCTTCGGTGCACGATGGCGTGAATGGATCTCCATCCTATTTCGCATGTACCACCTCGAGGGTATTACTTAATGGCAAGCCAACCCGAGTTTCCGCCACGCCCGGGGGTCCGCCAAGGTGACCCCTTTCGCCCATGCTCTTCATCCTCGCCATGGATCCACCGCAACGAATGCTAGAGTTGGCAACCCAAAATGGAGCGCCTCTCCCGCTCCCCCCAAATGCACCTAGATGGAGGACCTCCCTATATGCGGATGTGACTCGGCCATCTTCATAAATCCAGTCAAGGATGACATTGATGCGGCCAAAGTAATTCTAGAGTTCAGGAACATCTCTGGCCTTCATATTAATTTCGAGAAGACCTCCGTCCACCCGATCGGATGTGACGGCATTGACTGGATCAGTCCTCACATCCTTTGGTGATTAGAGGAAATTTCCCATGCCGCTACCTAGGCCTACAAAATTTTCACACACACCGCCCTACGCAAAGTGCACATACAACCCCTCATTGAACGCATCGCCAACGCTTTACCAAAGATGGAAAGGAAAGTGGCTAAACAGTATGGGTTGCCTCACCTTGGTCTCGTCCGTCCCTATCGGCCCGATGCCCACATACCACCCGACGGTATTTCCCCTATCGGGTCTGGGCCCGAAAGTGCATTGACAAGTTCGAAGATCCTTCCTATGGAGAGGGGAGGAGAACGCGAATGGGGGCCATTGTCTTGTCAATCGGCCCTCATCGTGGGTCCCGACCGGAAGGACCTTGGGGCCTTGGTGTACCGACCTAGACAAATTTAGCAGAGCTCTGCGCTTGAGATGGCTTTGGCAGGAGTGGGTGGACACCTCCAAACCTTGGGTTGGAATGGACCTTCCCTGCAACGATTTAGACCGAGCACTCTTCACTGCATCCACCAAGGTCATCATTGGGGACGGCCACAAGGCACGCCTTCCGGGCCGGACACCGGCTTGACGGTGAGGCTCCAAGATTCCTAGCACCCGGTTTGTTCGAGCTAGTTAGATTCAAGAAAAGGACAATTCAATATGAGCTTCACAACAACGCTTGGGTGGCTGCCCTAATCGGGAAGGTCACCACGCCGGTGCAAATCGAGGAGTTCGCCTCTCACCGTGGGCTTAGGATACAACAGGTCCAATTAACTCCAGGCACTCCGGATAGCATAGTCTGGAGATGGACAACTAGTGGAGTCTACACCACCCGGTCGGCATATAGAGCCCAATTTTATGGCTCACACAGAGCTTTCAAAGGGGACCTCATTTGGAAGGCGACGCCTGAGAAAACAAATGCAAGGTATTTGCTTGGATCTTGGCAAGAGAGAAAATTCTCACAGCCAGATAACCTACAAAAGAGAGGTGGCCACATCAAGATCATCGTGCAACATGCAATGGGCCCATCGAAACATCCCTACATTTGGTCCTCCTATGCCCGTTCGCCAAAAGCGGTTTGGAGCCACATCCTACAATGGGAGCATTTCGACGCATCCCAAATACTGCCGACCACCGACCCGCCACTTTTCATTTCCTGGTGGGAGGATGCTCATTCAAGGATTGCAAAAGATGAAAGGAAGCGTTTCAACAGGATGGTACTCTACACCGTGCGGAATATATGGAAAGAGAGAAATAGAAGGATATTTTCAAACGAGTTCCGCACGCCGCTACAAGTCGCCCAAAGAATAAAAGAGGACATAGAGCAAAGAAAAAGGGCTCATGTTTGGGGCATGTAATTTCCATTTGGTGCTTTCGCTTTTTGCTCATGGGCTTCCTTTCTTGCCGCTGTTAGGCTACCAGATCTCTAATTAAAACCTATACATATAAACTTCTTCCCTATCTTAATGGAAAGGCAGAGCTCCTCGTCATTTACTTTCAAAAAAAATATGTAACTGGTGAAACTCGTCCAAAACAAGACTTGTCTCGACGCAAGCCACTGCCAGACGATTGGGAAACGGGATTTCTTAATATCTTTGTGAAGATTTTTGTTTCTATTTCTTCCACTTTTTGTATGTTCAGATGTATATGTGTTGCCAACTTTTTTTTGTCATTCCATATTTTGATTTCTTGAAAGTGGAAGATAATAAGCATAAAGGTCTTATGGAATCTACTATAGTAACGTTTATGCATATGGCGTGGCAATTAGTGATTTGCTGAAAAAGTGAAAGACAACAAATACAGAATTTTTTTTTTTTTAGAGATGAGAAAAGTACACAGTACTAGGCTGACTGGGAGGAACCACAGGCCAAAAGGCCCATTTCATTTGAAAGCCTGTGTTGTTGGCAGAGAAGAAGCTATGCGCTAATGTGCACGAAAGCCCGCCCGCAACCATTTTTGGCAGGAACTGTGCCTCGAAAGTCGTGTTCACTTGAAAGCATGTGCTTGCAGAGCCAGAGGATGTGACCATGCGAAAACGAAGGCCTTTTTATGCACAATCAGCACTATGGTTGGTTCATATTCCGAAGTATTTTCTTACTGTCACCATGTTATGATCAGCAAACAATAGAGTGTGATTTGTCACGCTCTACCTAGTTAACCTGCACTTTACACTTTCTATTTATGAACCTTTTTTCTAATCATTTTCCATAAAAAAAAACTCCATGGGCTTACCAACTTAAATTAACCGTAGACTTGTCCTGTTTGTTTTCCTCCCAACTTATCTAAGATCAGGGACCGGGCTCTGAATAGCCCCTGCTTCTCATGTTTTGTGATTTGCAAGTACTTTGACATATCTGAACTAGGGATCGCTGCAGGCCACCAGCTCAGTGCCATGTGTGAGGAGATATTGTCAATCCTGCCCACTGTCTTCCGTGTATTGTCTGTGTTCAGATTATATATACTAGTGCATCAACCCGTGCTCTCGCACGGGCTACAATTTTATATGGCGATCGACATTAGTTACTGTTTAATGTCTATGGTAACAAAATTACTCATATTAAATTATATTGTTCTCTCTTTCTTCGTGTTGTAGCAGTTGTCACAACGGATATTAGATAGTCTTTGGAATAAACATATCTATTATTGATCTATTTGTTTTCCCTGTATATCTTATGATGTCATGAAACTAATTTTTTATTTAATTATGATACTCCACATTTTTTTATTATATATTTTACTGACATCCTTTGGTACTTTCAAGAATAAAGACTTTATCCTGTAGACTGCACCCTTAAGTACAATGATGACCTAAATTGTCATTTCAAACCTATACTACATTGTTTAAGATTACTTTAAAAGCTTGTCTGGAGATTTTTCATTGGTAGTAATGCTATCCTCAAGAGAATATTAATATTTAGGCCTTATAATTTATATTTACACGAAAGCAATCTCAAATACCACAAAGATATTTCATTTGTAGTCTGCACTATCCTACCTACATACTTCTGAAAATGTTTGAATTTTATTATGGAAGAGTGATTTATGTTGTAATGATTATACTATCAATATATTGTGCCAAATGTTTTAGTTAAGGTGTATAAATATCTTGAAAGTAACCCTTATACAATGTCATGGTTATCAATAATTTAAATAATTATTTAGTATCATTGATGTATAAAATATTTTTCAGGGTTGCTGAACCTAACATATTTATTTCTCTCATACATGCACGTGGATGTTATACATGATGTCACAATATGTGTTGTTATTTTAATTAAATTTAAAATATTAACATTAAAAGGAGTGGATAATATAGGAAGATATAGATGCTTTATGGCCATTTAAATTTAAGGATTTGAGGGTGTAATAGCAGGAGGATAATTGGATGAAAATCTATACTTACTTTAGAACATGTGTCTTAAGAGCACAAGTGAGTAACTTAAAATAAAGATTCATAGGTTACCTTAGATTGATTTACACATTCACATAAGTAGGTATTAATTATAAAATAGCATAACACCTATAGTTATTGTTATCAATGATTATTAGCCTATATGACTGATTGTTGGATGCTTTTTATTTTTAGTGAAAATTTATAGAATTTATCGTTTTTCTTGTGAGGCTGTTAGGATTGATATCGGCTTCATTCACAACCTTTATTTATAATTTATGGGGTTTATATCTCTTCTTAGTGCAATACTTATTTAGTGGAAATCTAGATTGTTAGCATTTTTTTTTGCCAAGATTAATCCATACTTTAAACTTAACTTTTTTATCTAGATATTGTGATTCTTTTTATTCACATGTAAGATGAAATACCAATACTCATTGTATATTTTATTACGCAATGTCATCATTTATTTTATTAAAAATATAATTGGTCCTAAGTTCTGTTTTAGTTCCTATAAAAGTATAAATAGTCATTTCATCTTGCACCACAACACTATCATATGATTTATTTATAGTAGCATTGTTTTATAAAATATAGAGTGATTAAGGTTAACTTACTAATAGAATTATTTAGAATAACAATTTGTGAAATTTGTTATATCATGATGTATTAATAATTTAATATTAATACAACTTAAAGTTAACTATGAGTGTGTTTGTTATATGATTTGTTAAGGGAAAATTTTTACACTCTTAATAATGAGTAGTTTAGAATATATATTGCATACTTTATTGATATATTTTTATATAAAAAATTATGAAATATGTTTTCATGATAGCTTATTTTAGTATTTATATATGAAAACTTAAGACATATGTTTACCTTTTTCTTTATTTGTAGGATGGCTGAAGTGTATAATTTAGGTACATAAGTGTGTTATATATTTTACTTCATAATGTAGATATGGGTAATCTAAATGCCAATGTCTTACTTTGTATTATCTTCCCTAGTCCTAGATGTGGGTTTTTTTATAAATAGTATTATATGATTATTTATTTTTTTTTTATTGTATTGGCATAGGTGTGTAGTTTTGATGCAACATTAGGAATTATTTTGATGCATTTTTATAATGGAAGAGGTGGATGCAAATTTGGCAATTATTTTGAATAACTTTCATAATGGTGGAGGTGGTTTAGATGCAAAATTAGTAGGTTACTTTATGCATTGTTTTAATGGCACAATTAGGTAATTTCATTTGTTAACAAATACATTCTATGGCTATTATTAACGGCTGACAGATGATTGGAGTCTACACTAAATAAAAAGAACATATGTGTCTCACTTTTGAAAAATATGAGAATTTCTAAAATTATTTATTTTTTATAATGCGTTGATGAGAATTAACATGGAGGATAGCAACTACATTGTAGTCAATGTAAATATTTTATATGGTTATATACTTTTTGCAAGTAGTTGATTTGCTTGATATGTTATTTTATATATTTTTTTGCAAATTTCCTCTACTAATTAAATAGCTTAGAAACATGTTTACATAATATACATGTATCGCTAAATATTATATGTCATATAGTTTAAATATGATTTTATCATCCATTGAATGTATCAAAATGTGTTTTAAGTAATAAACTCTAGGTGCTAATGCTAACAAAAATATAGGAATATATGGAGATTAGTAATCTTTTGCTCTTCAAACGTTTTTCCGATCTACTTCTATATATGGAGATTTGTATTCTTTTCTCTTCAATCTGATGCACCTTTTCGAGATAGGTCACGCCTTGTCTTACATTATTATCAATTTCCTTCTTCAATCCTATCAATATATTAAAATTATGGATATACATGTGACATATTTGTTCTTTACTTTAATTTGCATAGACATCGGCGTCGGTATAGTAGTATGAGCAGGCAAGAGTAGCGTACCTGTAGCTTAGTGGTACGTGACAGGGCGCTCATCTATGCCACCAATGTAGACAGGGACCTCGGGTTTCTCAGTGTCGACCAAAGCTTGCGGCATTCCGCCTGTTGCAAGAGACACTGCAGAGTATGAGTCAGCTAGAGCGGCATGCATGCAACAAAAGTAGTGTACGTGCATTCATACTGATCCGCTGGACACCGGGTTTATCTATGGTTATGAGATGTCCAGCGCCAGCTCGTCCAAATCGATAACCTGGCTTTTCCATGTTTTCTGGCCTGGTGCGCAAGTGGTTTCTGAAACATGTATGCCCAAGCTCAAATTGGAGATTGATTTAATAATCAAAAGAACAACTAATATACTCCAAAGAAGCTCACCAAGCCTATCCGTCATCTAGGGTGCAACATGCAAGGAACTGGCAAGGCGTTATCGGAAGGAAAGCCCGGGCAAGAAGTGACCGTGTGAGGGAAGCCTGACATAACAACATGCTCTGCTCTCGGCGCTATAATAAAATAGCTGCATGCTTTCTCTTCTCTGCGCGACTCTTCCTTGAGTCAACAAAGAGAGAAGCTTGGTGCACGTATATAAGACTTTGTCCAGACCAGCAATTGTTCGGTACTGTACTGAGTTGAGGCCGCCGTCACGGCAGCGAGGAGCTAGGCCCAGGGGATCATGGCGGCGGCGGGGAACGATCCTAGCTTGATCGATAGATTGAATCTCCGTGACTTTGGCCGGGGGCAACGGGGTTTGCTGATACACGTAAGATTGGATGGCACGTCAAAGCAAAATTATAATATATATTTGTTTATCAATTAGAAGATAATGTTATTACGTGTGAGAGACATGTTATAATGGCAATGGTGGGTAATTAATATATAAGTTGAGAGGGTTACTTTAACGTATTTTTATAATGGTAAAAGTGGGTAATTATTTAGAAAATAGCATAGATCTAATGGCTATTAAAATTAGAGGACCTCAATTGATGGCGGATCTTTCTCGATTATTGTGAGAATTTCTTTTGATTTATCTTTTTTCCTAGCGTCTGGTGAGGATTAACGTGGAGCCTCCGTTGGAGCCTCCAATTAGTAATATATATATATATACTAGTTCACCAACCCGTGCTCCCGCACGGGTTAAACTGTTTGGAGACACTAACTAATAATTTTTTCTCTTCACTAATGTTCTAAAATTATATCTATAATAGGTATTCTCCATTATTTGTTTTTATGTACTTTTCGTCAGTATCCATCAGTTTTTTTTTCTTTATACATAGCTCCTTTGTTTATCTCCAATTTACATTTAGTTCATTCAAACATTTGTCTAAACTATGACCATGGCTTTAGCTGCAATCTATATTTTGGCAACACGAACCCAAATGTTGACGTTATTAGTTCCTCGATATGATGACTATTATTTACAAAGGTGACTATACATTACCAGTTTGGTGCGAAAATGTTTAAGGTTTTTGTAAGAACTTTAGGATCTATTTTTTATTTCTAGTGGTTTCATAAGTAATTTGTAGGAATTATTTTTCAAGCATGATTTATGTTTAGCTGAACCACAAACTTGAAGTTTTGAACTCTTATCACTTTATGTGACACCTAAAGATCTATTGTTTAACTTTCAGTTTTTGAACATGTGTTAATTTTAAATTCAATCCCCATTGATTTGTTTATTCTGGATTTTCATTTTTTTTATTTTTGAAAAAGAATATTGTAGGCCTAGGATATCTAGTGGCATAAATAGTTCTTTCAGCACGGTTCGTGGCATTCAAGATTTTGAATTTGTTATATTGTATTAGTATTGTTTCATTATGTAAATAAATCTTATATATAAATTACTAATGTTCATATTAATATTGTGTTGCGATCAAATTGTTTAAAACTTTTTTTGAGATAATAACTTGCATAATTTGTTATGATGAGTATTAATATAACCTAAACTCAACTATAAGTGTCATTACTATATATGATTTTCTAAGTATATTTTGTACTTTTGATAAGCTTGTAAAATAAATATTTATCCTCATGTGTCCTTGTTTGCTTGGTCTAAACAGTGGAACATAGCTTTGTACAGTTTTAATATAATATTGATAAAAGGATATATTTTAGATAGTATTGTGCACATATTGTACTTATGGACGTTGAATTATTTTTTATAAAAGAATATATTAGGATTTACATGTAGATTTGAGAGATTTTTTTTCTTAAACTTTTTTATGAGTTAAGATGGATAATTTAGGTACAAATTATATAGGGATACATTACATTACACTATCTGTGATAATTGTCGGGCATGGTTAATTTGAATGCAAAGTTTTTAAGTCAAAGCATTATCTTTCATAATGACAATTTATAAAATTTAGTATTATGGAATCAGTTAGTTAACTTTGAGAATTATAAACTGAGCTAATCTAATGAAGTCATGGTCATGAATAAAGGAATATATCAAAACTTATTTGTTCAAAGTAATTCATGACTCTTTGCCTTCAATTGTCTCCCTCTTTGCCTTCATTTTTCTCAGTACTTTCTATGCTCCTCTGACCTAAAGTTTTATTCATGATATATACAGAAACAATATAAATTAAGTATTCAGAAGAAGAAAATTAAATAATTATGGCCAATTTTAGTATATCGATACAAATAAATTAAATTGTAATTATGGATGTAGCAAGATGGCCACACCTTTTAAATCTGCAGCTGTGGCAGGTGCATCCTCATCCTCGCATCTATCCCGCACGATAGGCTTGCTCATTGCTCGCTTAGATGTATGTACACGCAGATGCATTCATGTCAGGCACATTCATGTCATGCAGTGACGCAGATGCATGCATCAACATGGATCCATACAGGTAATATGCATGGTAAATCTACTTGTGCCGGCATGCTGCCACACAATGCTCAGCTGGCTTTCGGTAGCTTTGAGCGCGACCGATGACCTCATCGTCATCGTACTACCTCCCATCACATCACGGCCATGTCCGGCACTGGAAGGCACTACAGGGGCGGATATGTTCAATCGTCCATATCACGATCTCTCGATTGTCTGGCTATTGCGCCCAACAAATCTCGGCCAAAACTGTGATACCGGTCAATATACATGTTGATGAGGATGACTGGAGAAGATAATTATTAGATTAGTTTTCTCACACATCATGACGTAAAGCCATGGTCCTTTGTTGATATCATGGTTCCGATCATCCTGCGCCTGGTCTCTTGATGCAGATGAGCTGCGAGGCCGCTGTTCCTCTCCATGGAACAATGTTGATGGTTGCCTTCATCCTTGGTGGAGAAGAATCCCAAGTGCTTCCATAGACAGATTAGGGGAGGTACAGTGGGTGCCATGGCTTAGGTCCCGAAGCCAATGGCAACTCTAGGATTATATATGAGGATATGCCATAAAAATCCTTGATTCGGTAAAACTATTTTAGCAATTCCATAAATTAGAAATTAGTTTCATGTTTGCTGAAACACAATTTTTCAAGATTGCGGAAACACAACATAAATATTTATCGCTCAATATATACGTTTGTGGAATCAAATATTTATATATTAGTACTAATATTATTCTGTCACGTGCTAACATATATGTGCTTTGTGGTTACTGAAATAGTTTTTGTAATCGAAGATGTTGAAAACTTAGTTTTCCGAGATGCAGATTTAATTAAATTTGATAGATTATCTCTCATCATAATAGTCGGTAGGAAATTAGATGTAAATTTAGGTTCATTTTAGATCATGTTTTCAAGGGTAGTTTTATGTTATTCTACACAATCGTAGTTGTAGAAATTATAATGAATGCAATGACTATTATCGTCAATGGTATAATGGTCTACTAAACTGATGGCCATATTTTTTTTATTTTTTGGGTGAGAACTTGTAGGATCGATACTTGTTTAGAACCACATATATTTAACCCTAACCTAATCATAAGCTATAAAAGTTTTTGTTGCACCCCTTCCTATAACATCGTGAATCAATATTTTATCCTTAACATTTAATATGGCTCTTGCTATTTTTTTATCCCACGTGAAGTTAAATCTGTAGTACTTAATATATCTTGGATTCAATATTTTTACCTAAGGAGTCTTTAGGCCCTAGGCTACCTTTATAGTTCTTACAGTGACAAAAATAGCTAGGCAACACTTAAAATTTTGAATTAGTTACATCAAAGGCTCTGTACATATAGTATTGTTTTATAAATATAGAGTGCTCAAAGAATTATGAATATTGTTGTGATACAACTTTTGTATAAATTTATTTGAAGTGATAATCTATGGATTTGAACATCATGTACATATCATTGATATAAATTTCAGTGAGTTGTCCATATTGTTGCTAAGTGGTTTTGCTATGGGACCATTTTCCATGTTTGATAATATATTAAAATAAATAGTTATTCAAATGCATTCGTGGTTACTTGGTCTACATAATAGAACATAGCATCCTTAACTATTTTTATTAAGAGTGCAGATGTTCGTAATTCAGAAAAAAAAAATACTTAAGAAACATATATAGCATACTTTGGACAAATATATTAGTATTTGCGGGCATATTTGAGAGATTTTTGTTTTGTTTTTGTAGAACGACAAAGATTGATAACATTGATTAAAAGATGATATTTTTATATTACTAGCAAAAATGCCCGTGCGTTGCAACGGGACACCCGATCTATTGTATGGTCACTTTTACGACTTGTCACTCGATATTTTGTTTAACTAACATAATCTGTTGTATGGTCACTTTTAAGACTTGTGACTCGATATTTGATTTAACTAACACATGTGTTTCAATTTGCTTTTTATTACTGGTATAAATCTGGTTTTATGCCCGTGCGTTGTAACGGGATGTGAGATTATTTTTGTGTTTCAGTTTAATTTGGAATATATGTATGCACACTTTTATAACTTGTTTGGGTGGTTTCATGGACATTTATCCAATGATCACGCCATATATTCTGATTTCTCTTGGACTCGGATCACCGAGTCCGAATTTTTCTACTATATGTCTAGACGCGAGCTACACTAACTCTTATGTGCATGTGAAACTTGAAGATATTAGTAATCACATTATATAGTCTAATTTATTTATGATAGATTTTAAAGATTTTAATCAATGAACACATTATATGCTATATTTTTTTAAATTAGATTGCATGTACACTGTTTATTGACACAATACTCTAATTCATATACACATAGATAAAGTACCTTTGTTTTAATATTAGGTATGAATATGTTGACTATCGTTTTTCACTCTGAGCCATTGACCATCTATTTTATTTATTTTTTACACAAATATTATATATTTTATTATATAATTTATTTTACATAAATACATGGAGATTCATTTGCCTGGCCAGCGTATAGCTACGGTTCGTAGAAAAGAAAAAATCAAACCGCACACTCCTATTCCAGTTGTACCCAATGGGCCACCGCCAAGTACTTTTTTACGGCCTTATCTTCTAGCTTCCGCTTCTCTCCGTTCCATCCGCACCGCATCTGCGCTTCTGGAATCCGCTCCTCTGCTTCTCCTCTGCTAGTCTCTTATCCACTGTTGGGGGCCAGGCCACGCCTAGGCAGCGGCGTACACGCATTTGGTCGGCCAGCGGCGGGGGCTCCTCGCTGCATGCGGGAGGGGAGGCAGCGGTCGCGGGCGCCCTGGCCGGTAAGCCCAACGGTGGCGGCACAGTCTTGAGGTGGCGGCGCGGATTCCCCGTGCAGCCTAGAGGGCAACCCCGTCCTCTTCGATACTTTCTCTGATTTTGATTCTTTCTGTTATTTTCTCTCACGATGATTAGGTGTGTAGAACTATATATGGAGAAAGTCATCGAAGAGAATTTATGGGGTTGTGCGAAGGTGATTTCTGGTTGGAAAAAGTGTGAATCACTTTATTGATTCGATTTGCGTTCTTGCTTGATTCGATTTGCGACTCTTTCACGATTTGGCTTGTTGTACTGATTGTAATCGATTTGGACTCCGTTCCTATACCTCGGCGGACAGGAAGGGACGGTAGGGCGGAACCAGAATTTTTCCCTCTTATTAGGAGGCAGACAGAAATTTTTGCGGATTGACGACGTAAGCCGACCTCGAATCCAATTTGGCTGGCGGATAAATTTTTCAGGGCAGATTGGCAGAAATTTCTTTGTTTTATTATTAGGTATAGATTTTCATAATGGCATATATGGACATTCTAAATGCACAGGGGCTATACTAAGAGGTGGTGAATAGCTTAGTTACCTCTCACGTGTTAATATTTTTGAAGAATACTTGAATTAATATTTTTCTTATCACTATTTGCTTGTTATAGAGTTCAGTTTCCAATTAGTATTTGTGTGCATATTTGAGAGATTTTTGTTTTGTTTTTGTAGAACGACAAAGAAAACCTTGATTAAAAGATGATATTTTTATATTATTCTCATAATGGCATATATGGACATTCTAAATGCACAGGGGCAATACTAAGAGGTGGTGAATTGCTTAGTTACCTCTCACGTGTTAATATTTTTGAAGAATACATGAATTAATATTTTTCTTATCACTATTTGCTTGTTATAGAGTTGAGTTTCCAACGACTTTGTATACTTTTCCATCCCTATTCATAATTTTCACCTGTGAATATTACCTTCACATGTGCTCAACAAATGTTTCATGAAAACATTAAAAATCGTATGCTTGACCTTCACACACATATCTAAGTTAACTTTTCATATGCTAATGATAACATGAGTGAATAATTTAGACCATTATGAAAGTGTTTTTTTTGAAATCTTCTTCATAGTTATCATCGAAGCTAATCTAGATTTGAGGATAATTTATATTATGGATAATTTAGATAAATTTTTATGGGTTACTTTATATTATTTTTCATAATAGCATATTTCAAATGAATATTAGAGGTCTAATTTAATTATTCTACTTGTACATAATATTGTAGTGGTGATATTCAAAATAGATTATAATGCAATGATTGTTAATGCCAATATAATAAGATGTTGATTATAGATGACAGCATAATAACTAATTAGAAAAAGAACTTGACTTATGTGTATTATTTTAATTAGCAGTGATTGTTAATTGTAATCGGTAGTCCTCCCAATATATAGAAACAAATATATAATAATCTTCTTTTGTATCATCTCTAGTTCGATCTTGAATATATTATAATCAATCTAGTTTTGATTATGATAGGTGAATTGTATACTTTAGGTATATAAACTATGTCGCTATATATAGAAAGATTAAAATGATGCTAGAAAAAGGACTTTGCATTTAGAATTAATCTCTGACCTGTATGAAGTCATGACATGGCATCACCCACTTGCACCTTCATCAGGCTTTAGCACACCAAAAGTGGGCTTCTTTGTAGCTCAATGATCATCATGTAGTAGGTGGTGTGTAAGGGAGCGATCGAAATTGTATGTGCAGTTCCATGAATGCGTGCATGCTAACACACGGCGTACGGGCAGCCGGCAGGTTCTCAGTTGCGTTACTGCATCATCTTGTCGATGATATGTTGTGGCAGTTGTACATATATCCGTCGTCTGTTTGAGATCCACAATAGAAGATGAAGTAAAGATCAGACTGCAACTACTCCATGGGAGCCTGTGCTTTGTATATACCTTCGATTGTAAGGAAGAGCAACAGAACGCTGTGACTTTCTTTTCCGTGGCTGCAGAAACTCCATGTGATTCCACGATGAGGAGGCGGTGGCACAGCAGGTTTCCACATGTGCGAGCGAATGGGCTAAGAGGAGGTACCGGCGGCATTAGGGCTTCCTCCGTAGGTTATTTTCTACGTGATCTACCTTTATTTTTTTTTTTTTGACGTACCTTTATAATAATGATAATAATGAATTTTCGTAGTGGCAATGGTGGGTAAATAATATTTACATGTAGGGGGTTATTTTATTGTATCTTTATAATGGCTAACGTGAGTAATTTTTGCAAAAACAGAATAGATCAATGGCTGTCATTGCTAGACGCAACTGGATTGATGGCCGGATCTTTCTAATTTTTGTGAGAATTTTAAGGATTTATCTTTTTTTTCTCGGGCGCTCTGTGAGAATTAACGTTGTGCCTCCGTTGGAGCCTCCAATTAGTAATAGTAAGATAGTTTTTATAATGGTAAAAGTGGGTAATTATTTAGAAAATAGCATAGATCTAATGGCTATTAAAATTAGAGGACGGGTGAGAATCTTATTATAAGAGATTTGAGTTATAGGAATTAGATATTGTTTAATGTATCGAGATGATAAATAACGCTTTTCTTAATTTTTTTTTTGTTCCTTTTCTAACCCAATAGGCACACCCGTTACTTTATGGTGTCCATTTAATGGTGATAAAGTTATCAATTATTGATCGATATGTTTTACATTTTTATGTTTTGATATCATGAATTTAAGTTTTGATTTTTTAATTATTAACCTTATTAATTTCCACATAAGGATTTTAGGCGGTAGACTACATAATTAAGTACAATGACCTAAATAGTCACTTAAAACCAACACCAACATTCCTTTAAGATCAGTTTACAGTTTAACAAGAGATCTACAATGATACTTATCTCTCTATAATGTATAAGTATTTGACGTGCATGTACTTCAATCAAATTTTGTTATACTTGCCATCTAGAAATTTATGCGTAACTAATGCAGAACATATATGCATTATGTTTTTTAGATTTTTTTGCAATACGATATATTGATAATTTTGGCGTGGATTTAATAATGTTAGAATTGGTAATTTACATGTAAATTTAAGGGGTTGCGTATGTTATATATGTATCTAATGGCATAAGTGGGTAATTTAAATAAAAATTCCTTGGTTACCATACTTTGATTTACACGTTCATAGAGGTGGACAATTATTTTGAAAAATAGTGTAGATCCTCTTGTTGTTAATACACAATTGGTGGATTGTTTTATACTTTATTATCAATTTTTGTATTTTATTTTATTGAAAAGAATATAGGTCCGAGGTTACTCTCTCGGTTCTTATTGTATAAATAGTTGTTTGACCTTCCACCATGGCACTATCACATAATTTTATTTGTAGTAGCATTGTTTTATAGAGAATGCTTAAAACTAAATTTACAAAGCTAATAACAACTTGTGGAATTTAGTATATATCAAAAGAGTGTTAATACTAATATAATTTAAAGTTAATTATTAGTGGCTTTGCTATGTGGTTTGTTAATGGGGAATTTCTACACACCTTTTATAAACAATTTTACACACATGATAAATAGTTGAAATAAATATTTATCTCTAATGTGTATATGGTTGTGTGGTCGACACGGTGAACATATAATTATGCTTACTTTTAATCAAACAATTTTATAAGTGTGTAATTAAGAGTATGTACCACATACTTTATGGATATTAAATAACTTTTAATTTAAGGTAGCATACCTGCAGCTCTGTGACATGCCAACATTGTAGACAAAGATCTCGTCATTTCGCCAAAAAGCTTGCGTGTGCAAAGAACAACAGGATGCCTGCAGCTCCACCCATGCTTTGACAAAGGACATGGGGTTTGGCTGCAAGGATGTCTATCACCAATTAAATGCACAACATAATAATCTTATCAGGCTTTGCTATGTGGTTTGTTAAGGTGGAATTTTTACACACCTTTTATAAGCATTTTTACGAACATGATAAATAGTTGAAATAAATATTTATCTCCTAATGTGTATATGTTTATGTAGTCGACATGGTGGAACATATAATCATGCTTATTTTTAATCTAACAATTGTATAATCATGTAATTAAGAGTATGTACCGCATACTTCATGGATATTAAATTACTTTCAATTTAAAGTAGCATACCTGCAGCTTAGTGACATGCCAACATTGTAGACAAAGTTCTCCTCATTCGCCAAAGCTTGTGCGTGCAGCAACAACAGCACGCCTATAGCTCCACCCATGCTTTGGCAAAGGACATGGGGTTTGGCAATGGGGATGTCTATCAACAATTCGCCTAGAACATAATAATCTGGCTTGCCGCATATGAAACCTGTATGTTCAAGCTCAAATAGGAGATTGATTATGAAATCGAAAAGTGATAATAGTTAATTTCATACTTTAATATATTTACATAATCCAACTACAATGTGAGGGTATGACATATTGACACAGCAAGCCTATCTAGAGTTTCTAGACCAAGGTGTGTATGTTGCTTGTAAACATTAATTTACAAATTTACATGAAACAGACATGGGAAGCCTGAGTTCCATTGTAGTGTACCTACAACATACAAACGTAGCACCATTGGATCAGACCTAGTTGTTGGAATCGATGTTTTGCCATTACGATATTTATAGCTTAAACAACGATCTCTAACAGTTTTGGCCATACATGAGATGTGAATTTCATAGATTTGTACTCTCTAGGTGATTACATTTACAGAGTCTGGAGCTACCCTTATTTTCTTGACATTTTCATGCTCTCAAACAAAAAATCAATGCGATGGCAACAATTTCAGTTTGTAGTCTAGAGTCTGGATCTAATAATTTCTTACCGTTAGTTCCTGCAATGCTTTGGGGTTATTTGTCAGAAACATGAGAATTGCCATCAGTCCAATCGTTGTGGTCTCATGGTAGCAAAGAGCATTAGAAATTGCAAATCCATCGCAATGTTCTCATTCAGTCGAGAGCCTGGCTTTTCCAATTCGTGGATCACGAGGATTAAACAAATCTGTTACCTTGCGCTTTGACCCTTCAGGTGCACACCAAACTGCTCCTTCAGCATCTTCATGACCCTCTTGTGTCCCTCAAGAGATTGATGAAACAACTCAAAATTGACACTGATCAAAGGCCATGCAGAGAGTCATCTACCTACCTAATAGGGTAGCAAATAATAGATGATTATTAGTTTACCTGCATGCATCTGTGTGAGGCTGTGCTGCGAATGCACAGCAGAAACGCCAACAACCCCTGGCCTATTGCCTGGTTAAAAACACTTAGGTTGATCCCTTGAGAGGCCAATCATAGCGGCGTCCAAAGAAATAGCGAGGCATGACTGGGAGGAAAGAATAGGTAGGATTAACTAATCGATGGAAGCCTGACACACAGCATAGTGCTAGTTTGGTAGACGATCTCACGTTGATTGAAGTAGCATGACTATCGCTGCCACGTGAGATTGGATGGGATGACAATACAATTTATGTTTTCCTTTTTAATTAAAACTACAATTATTATGCATGATTTTCATAATTATAGGTGGGTTAATTTTTTAGAAAAAAACTAAATGGATCTAATGGCTATTAGAATTAACGGTGTCAAATTAATGGCTAGATCTTTCTAATTATTTTGGGAATTTCTAGCATTTTTTTCTAGTGCATCTGGTGATAGTTAACGCGGAGGCTTCATTTGAGCCTCAAATTAGTATACTAAGATTTTAGAAAAACAAACTGAATGGATTTAATGGCTATTTGAATTAACGGCGGTCAAATTAATGGCTAGATCTTCCTAATTATTTTGGGAATTTCTAGCATTTTTTTCTAGAGCTTCGGTGAGAATTAACGTGGAGGCTTCATTAGAGCCTTCAGTTCGTAATAGTATGATGATACGTAGCTTTCTTGTGTGTTTGAAAAAAAAATATAGTATACTTTTTGGATATTGAGTTGGTTATCATAATATCTTATATTAAAATTCAAATTTAGCTCAATGATATTTTATTTTTTATTTTATAACAATTGAGCTGGCTCATTTGGATGCTTAATTAAGAGTTGTTACTTTATATTGAATCTATAGTGACATATATAGATAATTTGAATGCGAACTTAGATTCTATTTTCAATGCTGATGTGGTTAAAATTGGTGCCAATTTAGAGGGTTATTCTAAAATTATCTTTCGTTATGACATAGTGGGCAATTTTATATGTATACTATTAACCAAGTTTGAAATAAAAAAATATTGAGGTTAATCTTGACAACATGCTATTTGTAGCCCCTGTGCTACTACGACCATTGTCCATGAAAACCAAAATTTTAAATAGAAAGTATACCTAGGATCAATCGGCGCCGGGATCACTTCAATACAGAAAAAGAGAGAATATATTAATATCTCAGCCTATGCATCAATCAATACATATAGATTTCCTTATTACAAAATTGGCGCACCATCAACCATGCAATCTCAAACATCCAACAAATTGATATTGACCAGATATTTATAGGATAATAGGACCAAAATTGGATTGCATTGTTAGAAGGAAAACATCACCTCTAATCTATATTTACATCAGGTCACCTAAACATACGGAGACTGAAAGCCTGAGGAAGATTCATTAATTCATACCTAAAACGTACCTGATCAACGATGAGCTGGAACATCGTAAGCTGGAGACTCGAGGTGATCTCTTTTTTGTTGAACCATGAGCCTAGCGCTGGGCTATGTGATTGGTGCAGAACCATCAATCGGTACATGGTGGCGTCGATGGCTGTGCTTGACACGTCTGGAACGCAAGGGTATTGACCTACATGGTGACGTCAATATATGGATGTGCTCTGTTTGTTTGTTTCCAAACTTCCGATGACTACCAGACTAATCGTATATATAGTAGTATATACATTGGGGAAAAGATATTTAGTTAGGGTTTACATATGTGAATTATGTCGTATAATGGCAAAGGTGGGTAAATTTAATGCAAAATTAAGGGGTTACTTTATCTATTTTTTTATAATGGCAATGGTGGCAAAGGTGGGTAAATTTAATGCAAAATTAAGGGGTTACTTTATCTATTTTTTTATAATGGCAATGGTGGGTAATTTTTTAATAAATCTCAATAGATCTAATGGCTAATATCCATGATGACGATTAGAGTCTACCAAATCAATGGTCGGATATTTCGATTAATGTGAGAATTTCTAGGATTTATCTTTTTTTTAAGACGTCCGGTGAGAATTAACGTGGAGCCTCCGTTGGAGCCTCAATTAGTAATAGTAAGATAAGATTTGGCACCGTTGTAGTGAACTGAAAAAGACTATCACGTTTCGTTTGTTTGTGGTAAATATTATCTTATCGGGTAACTAGGTCTGCTCTCCACCAGGGTTCAGGTCAAGTTCAAGTCGCCGCTGCCGTTGGGTTGACCCGGTCGTCGCCGCCACGCGTTGACGCGAAAAAGACCTGACTTGGATGGGGTCTCGGTCTTCCCTCCACCACTCTCCACCGTATCCGGCTCGTCCTCCACCACTCGGTTGCTCCTCCACCACTCTCACTCTCGGGCCTCGGCTGTACCTCCACTCTTTGCTTTCTTCCCCATCGCCGTCTTAATCAATCGAGCGCCTCCTACCGGATCCAAACCGGTGGTTCCCTTTTTCTTCCATCTGCCGCTGGTGCTCGTGTCGTCTGTAGCCTTGCCCGGTGGCGGCAGCCATGCCTCTCCGCCGGCCGCCCGGTGGCGGGGACTACCTGAATCGGGCGCGAGCTCCGAGGATCTCGCTAAGCAAAAGCTCACAGCGGGAGCCACAGAGGATTCCACGGGGGCGTAAAGAATTCACACTTGTATTTGCAATCACAAAAGAGCGGAGACGCCGACACATTATTTCTAAATGTACACACTCTTGCAAAATGCATCCACAAGCAAGAGAGGGACGGAAGGCTGTGAGAGCGAGACAGAGGCAACAAGCAGCAATATATATGGCTGGTGCTATAGTGAGTGCTTCAATGGGTGCGATAGGCACCCCTCGCTTCCAAGCTATCTCGCCTTGATACAAGGGGGAGTACAAGCTTCGAGAGGAGTGAAGACCAAGATCGCCTTTCTAAGGGATGAGCTGAGCACCATGCAGACCTACGCTTGTGAAGCGGCCAACAACGAGGAAAGGCTGGATGTGCGGCGAAAGGATTGGAGGAGCAAGGTGCGTGAGCTCGGCTATGATATTGAAGACTGCATCGACCTCTTCATGCACAAGATGAGCAAACAAGATGCTTTGGAGCCAACCTTCAAGAAGACAATAAGTATGATTGAAAAGATATGGGAACGCCACAAGATTGCTAACCTAATTGATGAACTCAAGGCTCGTCTAGAGGAAGAAGGTCATCGCCGCCAAGAGGTACAAGATCGATGATACAAATTTTAGCCATGTCGTTCAAATTGATCCTCGGTTGCCAAAGACCTTTTTGTGGAAGCGGAGAGGCTTGTTGGGATTGATGGTCCAATGGAGAAGATCATGAATTTTCTGAACAAGGATGACTGTGGGCAGCGACTCAAAGTTGTATCTATTGTGGGTTTTGGTGGTCTTGGCAAGACAACTCTTGCAAACCAAATTTATCAGAAAATCAATGGTCAATTTGATTGCTCATGTTTTGTGCCAGTTTCACGGAATCCTAACATAGCAAAGATACTAGCTGATATGCTCAAAGAACTAGGGGGTTGTGTTGACCCATCGGATGACGAGCGGCAACTCATATATAGGCTTAGAGCACTCTTACAAGATAAGAGGTATGTGTAAAAAAAAAAAGTGACATTTTATATTTTCTTTTGTCATTTGCCCCTATCTGTGTACATTTATGTATATGCTTGTTTAGTTGATCAGAAATTCTTTATGATATACTAGTATTTCTCATTTTTAAGATAATAACATCCATTTCTACCTTCTTCAAAACCTGGCCTGATGCGACAATTTATTGTAGTACGCATCTTTTGAAAGGGTAATTCTAATACATCCTCTGGTCAAAAGATATATTTTTTCGAGACCACGCCCACCTAAGTTGGCGCGTTTTTCATTAAGCAGAAAGGCCAAACGAACGGCCGATGTAACCGGATACAAGGGGAGACACGAGTAACCCTCGGGTTACCCATGAAAACCCCGACACAAACAAAACAAAGAAGAAACGAAAGGGGAGGGGTGGGGCGGACCCTCCAACTAACAACCCCGACAGCTGAACCTATTGCAATAAAAACCCACAACACCCGGGTCGTTAGCGGCGATCAGAGCAATACACGATCAAAAGATATATGACATCTTTATTTGTTGTGTTTTTCTAGATCTGATTTTTACCACAGTTTTTCTATTATAATATAAGCATAATGCTATCATGTGACCTGGCACAGTGTTAGAATCTCTCTACTTATAGGCTAGAGGTACTAGGTTTGAACCAGCATCCTTATAGAAATATTCTATGGAAAATTGTTTAGAAATTCCCTTAGACCACCACCTTATGTTGGACCCTTTAGCATTATGAGTACGCACTTTTTCTGGGATGGAGCGACTATTTGCAAATAGTAAAATGCTTATTTGGTTGACCTTTTTTTTTTAGTTTATGTTTGCCGAACATTAGTTAATTATCACCATTACATGACTGCATCAAACTTGGCACTCTTTATTTGGCTGCAGCCAATGTCTATAACAGAATGTCCCCGCATCAATATGCAATGTTTAGGAAAGCATGTTTGGTGCAATGTTGAAGTTGTATATGCATGACTCGGCCGTACATGGTTCAAATCCTGGTATCTTAATTACGTAAACTTGAGTGTGCTTTTAGGAGGTATTTTGCAAAGTTCACAAATATATGCATAGCCATGTCTTTTGGGTGTGGCGTTTAGGTAAAGCACTCATCAATGTTCATGTGGTAAGTGTCAGACTGTCAGTGGTGTGCGTGCACGCATGTGTCTAATTACAATTTCATAAATGTAGTCAACTGCCTTGTAACCACAATATAAATGTAATATATATTATGCTTCCTTTTGATGTATCACATAATCATAAGATACCATTGTGGAATTAAGTTCACTTTTTGCTCGTGGATGTGTAAAGGCAAACATGAACTAATTAATGACGCTTGATGTTATCGATATATACACATAAAAAAATATTACTACTAATTTCTTTTTTAAAAATGTCACCTCTGGCAGTTGTAAAGTTTATGGAGATGCTTTGTAGCTAATAGTGAGGTTCTTTTGATTTAGTTTTTAATTTTAGTCTCTGTTTACTATGTACAAAATAATCATAGACTAATGAAATACATTGACTCAAATTGCATTTGGGGAAACTTGTAGAAACTAGCTAGTGGTCAAGCTCACAAGTTGCTTCCTTGTTTGTGTGATGTCACACAATCAGGAATGTCGTTCCACTGTTTACAATTTTTTAACTCAAAGTTGTTAGGTTAGATGCAGTGGGCATTATTGAGGTTGGGGGAATGCAAGAGTACAAGATCTCAGTGCTAACATCTTTTACAAATTAATATGTGTAGGTACTTGAGGTTGTGGAAGTGGAAGAGTACAAGATCTCAGTGCTAACATCTTTTAAAATATGTGTAGGTACTTTGTTGTCGTTGATGATATTTGGAGCACGCAAGCATGGGAACTTGTCAAGTCTGCTCTACCTGAGAACAATCTAAATAGCGTAATAATTACAACCACAAGAATTACAGATGTCGCCACATCATGTTGCTCCAGTTTAGCAGGATATGTCCACAATATTCAACCTCTAAGCAAAAAAGCAATCCAAACAGCTGTTTTCCAAGAGAGTTTTTGGCGATACATCCACATGCCCTCCCTCACATGGAAGAAATTTCTCATAGAATCCTTGAAAAGTGCCATGGTTTGCCACTAGCTATTATCACTATTGCAAGCCTACTGGCTGGTAAATCCAACAAGGATCAGTGGGAGCAAGTGTACAATTCTATCAATTCTGCTTTTAGTCACCAAGGAATGAGAGATATACTTCTTCTTAGCTATTATGATCTCCCATATAATCTGAAGACTTGCTTACTATATCTTAGTATGTTTCCAGAGGATTACACGATTGATAGAGAAGAGCTAACATGGAGATGGATAGCTGAAGGGTTCCTCACGAAGTCAGGGGTCAATCAGTGGAGCAAACTGCTGAGAGTTACTTCACCGAGCTTGTAAACAGAAGCTTGATCCAACCAATAGACATCCAGTATGACGGAAAGGCTCAAGCTTGTCGAGTGCATGATATGGTGCTTGAGCTTATCTTATCTCTGTCAGCCGAGGAGAATTTTGCCTGCATAGTGGAAGGGCAGAGCTATAGTGGTAGTGGTCACATGATTCGTAGGCTCTCAGTACAATCTGAACATGTGGGAGATGAAGTGATGCAGAAGATTATGGATAAGTGGTCTCAGGTTCGTTCCTTTAGTATTTACGGATTTCAAGAGCAGGAATTTCTCATCTGCACGAGCAGCATCATCTAAGAGTACTGGTTTTATATGATGTCATCCTTCTTGGAAGAAAGCAACACATTCAACACAGAAACCAACACATTAAATACATAGGATGCCTTTTCCATCTAAAAATTCTTATCATCAATTGTTTTTATGTTACTGAGCTTCCGGAGGACATTGGGAACCTGCGGTATCTGCAGACACTAGATATACGTGGCAGTCAAGTTAGAATGTTGCCACGGTCCATAGGCCATTTGCAAAAATTGATGCGTCTAATTGTAAACTCTCATGTAGAATTGCCTGATGAGATTGGAGATCTACAAGCCTTGCAGGAGTTGTCGCAAGCAAGGATTTCCTCCATAAAGTTGGTGGAAGTGCTTAGAAGTTTGACTAAGCTGAAGAGGCTTCACATGGAAGTTCCTGGCGTACTACTCGGTTGCGATATGAGAAGGTACCAGGAAGATTTGAGAAGGTACCAGGAAGCTTTGATGTCATCTCTCACCGTAATCGGTAAAAATGGGCTTCAGTCAATAGAAATCCTTGACTATAGTTGTGTCCTGACAGAAGAATTGATGGATATATTGTGCTCCAGTGCTCCATGTCTCTGGAAGCTTGACATATACGGAACTGGTATCACTCATGTTCCGAAGCAGACGGCATCTCTTGTTAATGTCACCTATCTTATGCTCGGGGTTCTCAGGATTAAACAAGAAGATCTCTGCATCATCGGGGGCTTACCTGCTCTGCTCTCTTGTGAGTTATACGTACTGCATGCCCCTGATGAACGGCTTACCATCAGCAGCCAACTATTCCAGTGCCTTAAAGAGTTCAGGTACAACAATTGTTGTTACGGAGGTGGCCTAGAGATGCTGTTCTTACAGGAAGCAATGCCAGAGCTCCGAAGGTTACATCTTCAATTTAGAGTGCAGGAAACAGAGTCCAGGATGGGGTTTGAGTTCAGCTTTGAGCACCTTGCAAGCCTAGAGCACATCGAAGTACAAATCCGGCATGAAAATGCCACCAGGAGCAGGGTGGAGGCCGCGGAAGCTGCTGTCAGGAATGCTGTCAGTATCCACCCAGGACATCCGACGCTTAAATTATCTGGAGGCTGGGAACAATATGAACAATTTGATGGGAAATTGCAGGTACTGGTTTTGCTGTCACCCCAAACTATCGTAGGCGTATGCATAAAGCTGTGGCATAAAATTTTGTGTGGCTTCACTATTAACTAAGTACTGATTGCTTGAAAACTGGTAAAAATTGTCCCCACATCATTCACAATTCCAGTACTATGTAATCTATACCTATATATATTAATACAAAGACAAAATTTCAGCCTTTTTTTTTGGTCTAGGCCGTTTGTCATCTGGCCCACTCCCCAGCCCAACTGTATCACTGTGTGGCTTTCGCCTCTTCCGCGGCGCTCTCCGTCGCATGGACCGTCCAAAAAAGACCGTTATACCTTTTATTATTCTTTACCTGATTATTTAATATATGTTAGTTTACTATAATTTGGCTGATTAATTTCTGAACATATTACATACATGTGTATAAAATAACTTTAGTTTCTATGTACTTCGATGCCGTACCGTAATTTAGTTTCTTCCTCCGCCACTGCCCGTGCGGTGGGTTGATGGGATAAGGTAGAAAGAGAATAGAAAGAAAAGAAGAATAAGAAAAAAAGAAAAGAAAAAGAAAAAGGAAAGGGCACTATTGACATTTCTCTCTTGGATCGCCGTGATCGCCCAGTTTGGCGTGCTGACTCGACCTCTCGGCTGGCGCCCATATACACCGCTGCGACGGCGCGAGTTGTGAGGACAGTGGACGGCACATGCGACACCAATCATCACAGTAAGCAACACGCCAACACTCATGTCTGATCAGTATTTTTCAATTTCTAAGTTCTAACTTGGATCACTGGATTTCAAAACATTAAAGAAAAAATAGTTTAATAGACTCTTATCACCTTGCTTGCCCAAGGACCCTTAGAATTGTAGAGCCGGGGCCCTGCGCACAATATTTATCTATTATAGAATCTCATATCAATTTTCCATGCAAGGATTTATTGCACCTGCATTTGTGATGAACAGTCATTTAATTGATATAAGGTTGCGCAATTAAACAAACCAAATAAAGATAGCAAGTGTTCAAGCAATATTACGCCTCATTGCAATGCACGGGCACCTTTTTTGCTAGTGATTACAAAATAGATAGTGATAACTTTCACTTCTCAACTTGCATCATCACTATCGACTCATGCGTACATTGACTTGTTCATTACTGCCTTGAGCAGATGGCACGTAACTGATCTTTTTTTTTTTTTTTTTTTTTTAATACAGGTCGAGAAGCAGCTTATTTATAAAACAAGAAGATCACCTTGAGCTCTAAAATGGAATAGCACCTCTTGCCTCAGATTGCTCTTTTTCACTCATATTTACTGAATATATGCTGCTTCAACCATCAGTGTGATCATTTCCACTAGCATGGCTATCATAGGAAGCCCGACATCGACGCGGCTCGACATGAGCGCGACCCCAGGAAGCCCCGGACGCCGCCAACACGCCGCCCGGCGACCCTCCCCCGCCGCTCCCCCCCTCCACATCCAAGACCAGATCCGGGACCTCCACGGCGCGGGCTCCTCGCCGAGGGGCGGCTCTCCACACCCGCCCGGGACGGGGAGATCGACGCCTTCGGCCCTTCTCCACGGCGGCGCCGTCGATGGTCCGCCATGGAGGCCGCCCGGCTTCCTCCTCCTCTCCCCCGGGCCCCCCGCTCTCTACTACGACCGTGCCTGCACCCCATGCGCCAGCGTCTTGGACGGGCTCGCCGCTGCCCGTGGCGCCGGGCCCCACGGCGCCCGCCCTCGGCTTCCCAGACGACAGGATCCACCTCCAACGATGTTTGTGCCGTGTCTGCGTCGGCCTCCCTCCTCCGCCCGGCTCCCCCTTGCGCCGCCCTCTCTCGCGAGGTGGCGACCTCGGTGGCGGCCCCGTCCCTCTGGCCGATGGAGGCCCCGTGGCGAGGATGGGGGAGGCGGCCGACCGGGTTCGCCTCTCTCTCACCCGACGCCGTGCCGTTCTTCCCTTCCTCCACGGGTCGTCGGCCGATGCGGTGGAGTGACAACAACGATGAGGATGAGGTTGGGGATGTGGAGGCGGGGGCCTCCCCACCTCAACGCAGCTCGTCGGGCCCTCAGCACGACCACGACGGGAGGCGCACCCGGTGCCGCCCGGCCGTCGACTCGCCGAGGGCGTCGAGTTGCGGGGGAGGCGCCGGGCACGTTGAGGCTACAAGACCGGCAAGACGCCATCGCCAGGCCGCCCGCCGCCGCCGTCGCGCCGGAGGGCGGCGGCCACGCGTCGCGGCGAGAGGGTCGCTAGCGGTTGCGGGCGACGCCAGCGGCATAGCCCGGTGCCGTGTGGGCGAATCCCCATCCACAACCGCTGGGGGCCCAGGCGAAGGGCGACTCCACGGACATCGATGGTTGGCGGGGGTACTCCCCAAAGACACGACCAGCCGGCGTTGGCGCCACGCAGCTACCGCGCCAAGGGTGAGCACCGTGGGAGCGGCGCGGGCCCATGGAAGATCCCGTCGACTTTGGCCCGCTCGCCGTCTTCCGCTGTCTAAGGCCCGACCATCGCGTCGCACAATGCGGGACCCTCGTTTTCGTTGCCCGGGATGCATGGGATTTGGACACGTCTCCCGCCATTGTCGCTCGGTCGGCGACAACCCATTCGGCCAAGCTCGCTCCCGATCGCCTCCCCACGCCCTCGACACAGGCATTGTTGCGGCTCACGCCGTCGACCCCCCGCCTTCCGGACTACCCGAGTTCGGGAGTGGGCGGGGGATTGACGCCGGCGGAGCTCCGCGGCGACACCGGGCGGCGCAAGACTACACCGGGGTGGATACGCCACCAAGCTCCTCGGACGGCGTCGCGGCTACCCGTCCGAGTCGGATCCTCTCCGCGTCGATGCTTCACGTGGAGAGGGATCCTCCAATATGGAGTTGACCCATGTTGGGCCGAGCTTGTCGCTTAAACTGCGGCTGTGGGCTCGCCCTCTTTGCACCTCCGCCTCCACCGGAGGTTTCGACCACGCAGCGGCCCCGCCTTGGTCCGGGCGAAGGTTGTGTTGGCCACCCTCCCGGTGGAGGATGTCCAGGGAAGTCAAGACGGCGAAGACGTTGGTGGATGCACTGGACGGAGGACAACGGTGCTTGCGCCTCCTTCCTCATGAGATGATGTTCAAGAAGGTTCCCGAGCCGCCGCTACCAAGGCCGACCAATCCTTCGGCTGTTGTGAAGCAGGCCGGTGGGTCGGGAACCGGACTAAGAAGAAGGGCTCTAGCTCCCACCGCTCCGCCTGCGTCGGGCCGCTCGTCCTTCCCTAGTGCCGGTGGCACAACGTGCGAGCTCAAAGCTTGCACGTGAGTTGGACTTTGTCAATGGCGAGTCGTCGACGCCGGATGCGGCAGCCGCGAGTACATCGACAAATGCGGGGGAGCCCTCCCGAGAAGGCAATCAAGGCGATAAGGAAGGCGACGAAGCTTGACAATTTGGAGCTTTGCAAGGCCCTAGCTGCACTGGCAGCGGAAGGAGGGACAGAAATGCTAGAGGTTCCTCGGTAGTGCAAGTGTAGATGCACACCAGTTGTTTTTAGAATGTGAGTAGTCTATTTGGTTCTCGCCCCGGCTCGACGGTCTGTCGAACACGAAGTTGTTCTGCGGCTTTCTTTGCGCATGTAATTCTCTTCTCCTTATTAATATATGCGGACTTGTGCCGGATCTTTCAAAAAAAAAAAAAAAACCATCAGTGACCTCTTCCATAGAGCTTCTCCGAGCTAGATATTTGATTTGACGTTGCACCGTTGATATTTGAGAAAGAAAGCTAGTTAAGATCTGGCTGTCATGTGTATCGAAGTACAGTTGGTGATGTCTGTTGCTTTTGTCTTTTAGTTTCTACATTCAAGTAGGCTTAATAAACTAGAACAATTTTGTTCCCAGTTTTCTTTCTATTTCGGTTGCCCAGCTATACTATAATTTATACTCCTGGATTTACCAAGTGAAATTAGATTGGTTTACAACTTTACATTCATGTTCACGCCGGTGCGGATGAGGGATGAAGCACCAGTACACGAGACGAGCAGGCAGAGCATGGTGCAGATTCTGCGGGGTCTGATTTGTACGCCTCATCCGGGACACGTACCTGCCCTGTTTTTCCCAGCGTTGACGCAAAAAACTGCCACAGTCCATATGACATTGGGATCTACGTACAATCCTTGTATCATTTGCAGGATTTGTTGCATACCTCGAATTCCTCCGTACATACGTACAATTGATGCAAGTGCATAGATGTTTGACCAAGCTGAAGATGCAGGCATAAACTATGAGGTGCCTGACAGACGATTTGCCCACCACGGCGCGGCACGGAGCAACCCACGCTGCTACGCGAATCATCGGTCCGACCAGTTGGACCCGAGTGACGTGCCGACCATCCCTTCCCTCTCCCTTTCCAGCTCTCTCTCTCTCTCTCACGTGACGTGGCGCTTTCTCTCTCTCTTCCAACTCCGCCGGGCTTAGAAGGTGGTTCGGGGTGGTTAGGGGCCCTTGTGGCAGTGGAGGCGGCCCGGCCAGATCGGGCGCGGGGCGTCGCGCACTAGTAGAATCGAAATGATTTTGCGAGCACTTGCAAAATCTTTTCCGTCGCGGTACTTTTTTTGCCCGTCACGGAAAATACCCCGCCACGTCCATTTTTTTACGTGGCGGACATTTTTTTGCCCGTCACGGAAAGATTTTTTTGCGTGGCGGGCACCTTAACACGCCGCGTCACAAAAATAAAATCTTTTACGTGGCGGGCGTGTTAAGGTGCCCGACACTGAAAAAATCTTTCCCGTGGCGGGCATCGTAAAAGGCCCGTCACGGAAAAGAAAGCGGCCCAACCGGCCCAGGTCGGGGCCCGATAACGATATGTGGTGTATATCAAAGACGCGAAACCCTAGCTCTCCCTCATCCACTCCCACCCCTCGGACACCACCGCCTCTCTCTCGCTCACTTCTCTCTCAACTCCCCGACACACGCGCGCGCGCCTCCGCTCCCACCACCGGGCGCCCCTCCTCCTCCCCACCGCCGCCCCTCTCCTTCCCAAAGCCCCCTCCTCTTCTCTTCCCCTCCTCGGCCACCACCGACGGCGACGCCTGGGACGGATCGAGCGGGCGGGGGCATCCAACGGCGGAGCCGGGCGGCGGCCTCCACCATGGTGGAGCTTCGGGGCGATGGCGCTGCGGATCCGGCCGGGGGACAACGGCGGCGCGGATCCGGGCGGGGACGGCAGCGGCGCGCGGATCCGGCGGGACGGCGACGGCTTCGGCGGATCCGGCCGGGGGCGACGACGGCGCGCTGGCGGATCCGGCCCGGCGCTCCGGATCTCGGCGGCGGCGGGCGGGGACAGCGGCTTCAACGGCTTCTCCGGCCATGGCCATTATCCGCCACGACAACGGGCTCCTCACCGGATCCGCCCGGCGGCGGCGCGCTTGCAGCCCCGGCGAGATGGGCTCGACGGGCCCGTGGATGGGCTCGGCGGGCTGTGTGGGTTTCTTTCTTTTTTTTTTTTTTTTCGAAATATTGGTCGTATCCCTCTACCGTGGCGAACGGGCACCGCGCCCGCCACGCATATTCTCGGCGATTTTGTGTGACATGTGGTTAGTGACGGGCACACTTGCCCGCCACCCAAAGGATTTTCGCCCGTCACGCAAAGGGTTTAGGTACTAGTGGCGGCGGCGAGCACCGCCATGGAGGCGGCGGGAGTATGGGAGAGGGAAGAAGGAGACCGCCGCGACCGCGCTACGGTTTCTCGGCGCCACGGCGAGGTGCTAGGCTGGGGCGGGGGTGGGGGCGGGGGCGATGAGGGAGGAGGGCGGGATCGAGGACGAGCGCGAGCGTGAGGGAGGAGCGGGGGCGAAAACAAGTGGGAAGAGCGAGAAGAACAGGATCCTGGTCGAACCGAAGCGCTCCCATGCTGCTCTTTTTGGGAAAGCCGCCCTTTATTAGCTCATCATTGAAATACAAACACCATCGGGTGGCGACAAAAACTAAACTTGTCTACCAAGAGACATGAATACAGAGTTCCTAGCTAATCTATGCACATCCACATTCGAACTCCTTTGTTCGTGGACGAACTCAACATTGGGGAAGGTTGCGTTCGTCGCCTGAGCTTCCAAGGTTATGGATTCAATTTAGAGTGCAGGAAGCAGAGACCAAGTTGGGGTTTGAGTTCAGCTTCGAGCACCATGCAAGCCTAGAGCACATCAGAGTAATAATCGTGGATCAAGATGCCACCAGGAGCAGGGCGGAGGCTGCGGAAGCTGCTGTCAGGAATGCAGTCAGCATCCACCCCAGACATCCGACACTTGAATTAAATCTGGATACTTAGACGATGATAAGGAGAGACGAGCTTCGGAGGAAGCAGGTACTGGTTTGTTGTCGGGCAGCATTCACAATTACTACTTACTATGGTAACAAAATAGATAATGATAGCTTTCACTTCTCCACTTGCATCATCACTGTCCACAGATGTGTATATTGACTTATTCATTACTGCCTTCAACAGATGGCACGTAACTGATCTATTTTTTTTATTATTTTTAATACAGGTAGAAGAAGCTGGTTTATAAAACAAGAAGATCACCGTGAGCTCTAAAATGGAATGGCACCTCTTGCCTCGATTGCTCTTCACTCATATTTACTGAATAATATCTGCCTGTTCCATAGTCTCTTAGCTTCTCCGAGACAAATATTTGATTTGACGTTGCACCGTTGCTATTTGAGAAGGAAAGCCAGCTAAGATCTGGCTCTCACATGTGTATCGAAGTATTAGTTGGTGATATCTGTTGCTTTTGTCTTTTAGTTTCTTCACTCAAGTCGGCTTCGTCGAGAACAATTTTGTTCCAAGTTCTCTTTCTGTTTCGGTTTCCCAACTATAATGTATACACTTGGATTTATCAAGGGAAATTCAATTGCTGTACATTCAGTGGTAGAGCAGGCAGAGCTTGGTGCAGATTCTACGGTGTCTGATTTGCCATTTGCCATTTATCTGTGTCGTCAGTGTGGTTGCTAATTTGATTTTGCGGCTCATTTAGGAGACGGTGCCTGCCAATTTCCTGATGATCGGCGTTCCCTGCTAGTAGGTGCTAGCTAACACCATGAAGCGGAGGAATCCTTTCCTTGGGCGTTGGGTCCACACAGGTCGTCGTCGTCACGTGATTGCCGGCACCGGCAGAGGAATCTCTTTCGTTCTATGCAGTGTTTAGAGGCCAAACGTTTGGACCAAATTTGATAAAATTTGGCACCGTGAGTGAACTGAAAAGGCTATCACGTTTCGTTTGTTTGTGGTAAATATTATCTTATCATGGGGTAACTAGGCTCAAAAGATTCGTCTCGCAAAGTACATCTAAACTGTGTAATTAGTTTTTTTTTTACCTACATTTCATACTCCGGGCATGCGTTTTTTGGTGCATTTAATGCTTCGATGTGATGGGAGTGCGGGGAAATTTTGGGCCAAACGTTTGACCTCTAAACACAACCCTAATTCTTTCGCCAGCTGACTTGATGCGGTCTTCGTCTTCCCTTGAGTAGTCCCTCCCAACCAACGCGTCCCTTGGCAATCCCCTCGCTCCTTCTCCCCATTTCTTCCGCTACAGGTTTGCAAAGGCGAAAAAAGGCGACCGCCGGTTCGGGCGGCGATTTAAAGCCGATCTCCTTCCTCTCCGGTCACCGGTTGCATTGGAAGGGAGGGACGGCGAGAAAATCGCCCGTCGCGGATGTATGTAGATTAGGATCGAGTCCTAGGTCTAGGGTTTGCTCGCCGTCGATTGGCGGTAGAGCTAGGGTTTGCTTGTCGTCGATTGGCGGTAGAGCTAGTGTTTGCACGGGGGGGGGGCGTTCCTTCCTCCGCCGCCGTCTTTTCACGGGCGTCGTCGGCCGGGCGGTGGTGGCGGCATCGTTGAATAAATCCTCCCAGCCTCTTCCTCGCCCGGTGGCGTTCTCGCTTCGGTGCCAACGGCGTCGAGGAGGCATGTACAGGAGTCCATGCGGACGGCCGTTCGGACGGCCGTTCTGTCATCTCCGAGAGGAGACGATGCTGGCGGCGCACTTTGTGTCGACAACGGTGCGGTGCTTGGGATGCAAAGGAGATGGGTATGTGCTTGACAGGTGTCTGGATCTGGCCTCTCCTTCCGTCGTCTTCCGGCGACGAGCTCACATCCAACGGCAAGACGGTGTGGGGTGCGTCCCCGGCTGATGCTCTTCCTTGGTGGTTTGGCTCCCCTTTGTGACGGCCATATTTTGCGGCTCTGTTCAAAGCCTTGGTGCGATGGCATTTGTCTTGGTCTGCGGCGGCCAGCTATCTTCACAGGCTTCCTCCGGCGACTTCGGCAGCGCGGAATCTGGCGTTGGATGGCGGTTCGGGAGGATGCAGAGTCCCCAAAGGACTTCTTTGTTATTTCCATGTTGTGTAGGGGTCTCTGCGTAGGTTGGTTGTTATCCCTGTATCCTTGCTGTATGCGTCGGTCTATGCACGCGTATTTGTATGTTTTCCTTACTATCTAATATAGATACGTGCATTATCCAAAAAAAAAAAAAAAAAATCAACGCTTCCCCTTGGCCTCTCCTTCCCCACAAAACAGGTTGCCGTCGTCGCCTTGCTCCTCCACCTCCCTCCATCAGCTCGAGCCTTCTCACCGGCTAGATCCACTCCCACTGCCCGCTCCTGATTTATTGTGCTTCACGGCTCCATATCTCTGGAAGCTTAACGTATACGGACAAGGGATTGCTCGCGTTCCGAAGCAGACGGCATCTCTTGTTAATCTCAACCATCTTAGTCTACGGGTTCACAGGATTAAACAGGAAGATCTCTGCATCATCGGGGGCATGCCTGCTCTGCTCTTTTGTGAGTTAGGGGTACTCCATGCCCCTGATGAACGGTTTACCATCAGCAGCCAACAGTTCCAGTGCCTTAAAAAGTTCAGGTAGATCTGTTTCTTTTGAAGCTGTCACCCCACGAACGGGAGTTTGAAAGAGCCCCCGCACCCGCACCCGTAGCGGGCGGACCGGCTCGCCCGCAGCGCCGCCACTGGTGCCGGCTGCCTCTCCGGCACCGGCGCCCACGCCCCCAGCTCTCCCTCCCCGTCCTCCCGCCGTCCTCCTCCTCCCCTGCTCCAGCCCTCCAGGGTCGCCGTGCGAGGTAGCTCCGCGCCGCTCGCCCTCCTCGTCAATGGTGCCGCCGGCGGCGGCGGTTGAGGCTGCCATCACCGTCGTTGCGGCCGGTGGCTACAGATCCGCTGCCATCCTGGCCGGATCCGGCGCATCGGTCCCCGAGCGGACCTCCACGGCCTCAGCTCCGCCATGGCTGTCCTCCACCACATCCCCACCGCCAGCGTCGACGGGCACCGCTACTGCGGCCTCCGGCGATGGCGAGCCTGTCGGCGCATTGAGGAGACCGGCATCGCCGCGGATGGCCCCCTGCCTCGGCCGCTCGCGGCGCGGCTGAGCGGGGCCGTCGTCCTTCATCCTCGCGCGGGATCCAGGGGCGCGGACGCCTCCGCCGGACGTCCCTACTCGGACCTTGATGCAACGGTCGGGGTTGTGCTGCATGTCGTTGTTGCGTCGCTGCCGGCCGCGGAGGGCCCTCCTCCGTCCCCGCTCCCTTCCCTGGCGCGGATGCGCACAGCGCGGACCTAGGCTTTGGGGCTGCGCCGCCGCCGGCCGTGGCGGCCCCAGCCTCACCGTCGGGCTTCTCCCCGTCGCCTTCCCTCCCCTGCACCCGTCCCCTCCACGGCTGGAGGACGGAGGTCCTGTGGGAGCTGCCTGGACGCCGCCCAGATCTGGATCTGGTGCTAGGGGCGCCGTCGTCGCCGCCGCAGGACGCCGAGCAGCAGCAGGCAGGGCTTTATGCAGCAGTAGGCGTGCCAGCTCCTGAGCAGGCCGCCGGGTTCGTCACCTCGTTGCTTGCCGGATGTCGTTTGGGTGCTCACAGCGACTACCTGGTCGCGGTTGGCGCCATTTGCTCGCTTGACTCGTAGCAGCAACCTGGCCGCTATTGAGTCGCGAGGGTTGTTCGTGCTCACGGCGACTACCTGGTCGCGGTTGGCGCTGTTTGCTCGCTTGACTCGCAGTGGCTACCCGGTCGCTTTTGGAGTCACAAGGGTCATTTCGGGTGTTCACAGCGGCTAGCTGGTTGCTGTTGTCGTCACTTGCTCGCTTGACTCATAGCGGCTACCTGGTCATTGTTGGAGTCACGAGGGTCATTCGGGTGGTCACAACGGCTACCTTGTTCTTTGTTGTTGCCATTTGCTCGCTTGACTCGCAGCTACTACCTGGGCCGCCGTTGGAGTCGCGAGGGTTGTTCGGTGTTCACGCGGCTACCGTTGCCGCTTGTCGCCATTTGCTCGCTTGACCGCGGCAGCTACCCGTCCGGTCGCCGCCGGAGTCGCGGATTCGCCGCTTACGCTGACTCGCAGCTACCACCCGGGTCACTATTAGAGTCACGAGGGTCGCTCGGTGTCCACACACGCCACCGTTTCTTGTTGTCACCATTTGCTCGCTTGACTCGCAGCCGCTACCTAGTCGCCGAGTCACGCAGGGTCGCTCACCGTCGCCATTTACTCTTTTGACTCACAAATGCTTCCTCGATCGCCGTTGGAGTTGCGATGGTGGCTTGGGTGCTCCACCGTGCTACCGTTGTTGTTGGAGCCACCACGGTTGCCCTACTCACGGGGGTTTGTAGCTTGAGACGCCATCGGCCGCGCCAAGCTCTGATAGCAAAAGCTTAGTTCTTTCTTAGTTTACAACCTTTCTCAAGCCACCGTTAGAGCGATTGTCTTGTGTTAGTGTTTTACCGCGCCCGCTCCCGGCATCTCGCCATGGGAACGGAACAGTCGTGTATCTTTGAACTATCTGTTTTCTCTTAATGAAGTACGAGCTGAGCTCGCTTTCAAAAAAAAAAAAAAAAGTTCAGGTACTACAATTGGCAATACGGAGGTGGCTTGGAGATGTTGTTCTTACAGGAAGCGATACCCAAGCTCCGAAGGTTAGAGCTTGAATTTAGAGTGCAGGAAACATAGTCCAAGATGGGGTTTGGGTTCAGCTTTGAGCACCTTGCAAGCCTAGAGCACACCAAAGTAATACTCTGGGGTGATGCTACCAGGAGCAGGGTGGAGACTGCGGAAGCAGCTGCCAGGAACACTATCAGCATCCATCCGGGGCATCCCACACTTGAATTATCTGGAGGCTTGGAAGAATATGATGAGAGAGTGGTGCGTCGGAGGAGGCGTGCTGATGAAATATTAGGCAATTTCCAGATTAAAACCAGAATATAAGTCATAACAAACTGATTAACTAGATTAAGCATGTATATCAAACTAGCATGACTCAACTTCATATAGCAAAGCATATCATGATCCAATAGCATATAGCAATGCATGTTCATAGAAACCGGTGTAAGCATAGCTCGTACACGGAAAAAGACTAAACATTATGAACGATGAGATGAGATCACAATAATTATACCCGTTGTTCGAAGATGTAGTCAACGATGATGCTTTGTTTAATTTACGACGAATACCCCGGGACGTAACACCGCTTGTCTTGGATGAAAGACGACCCACGGTGAAGATTGGGAGCGATCGCGCGAAAAGCGCTTCCCAAAAACCTTACTCGCCTTCTCCCGCCTGCAGGATCGCAAAGATGAGGGTTCCGGAGACCCGGCTCTCCCGAACGCCGTGCACGCCGACGGTCGGGATGGAGAGACTACAAATGGAAGCGATGAGAGAAGAGGAAAATACTATTTTACTACTTTAGGATTTTCTAATTGAAACTCCCAATTGTAGTTTTGGTGTATTTTATCCCAGGAGGATTGATACAAATATATAGGGAGGAAAACTCCCCACCTCCACATCAGCTAGCAATATGGTACTAATTGATGTTGCACCTCCCACCTCTACTCATGGGTTTAAATAATAAAGCCCATTAGGGAACACAATTATTGGGCCTTTGAGATTTATTAAAATTTTCTTCATATGAATTTGAGAATTATCCATATAAATTCTAACAATTCGACCTTGGATCTCAATTGCCCATTATAGACATTTTCCTTCTCTCACTCTTTGTTTATATACTAGTGTTTCAGCAGAGACCTGTTAAGTTGAACATCTCGCCTATAATTTGAAGTGACACCCATTCACAACTTGAACAATGGACTACGCCTTGAATTGCAAGTTTTGTGTGAATGAGTTTAACTCAAAGTCAAACTAGTACCTGGCTGCCAGTAGCCTTCCCCGCGGGTGGAGCATATACGTCATACTCCTTGGTCTCTTCATGAGTTTACTAGAGACCACCCAAGTCTCATAGAATGCGATGTTTAACGGTCGAACTCATATAGGTATGCTCTTTCAAGAATACTACGTAGAACAACATCTTTATTTGTTAAAGTCAATAAAACATATTAAGGCATTCTCACCCGGTCTACCATACAGAGCCTCATTGCTCTAAGAATATTACATCTTCACATAGAAAGGGTTAACATTTTACTCTCCTCGGTTTACCAATAGCTTGTTCTTCCTGATCCTTAGTCACGGGATCTCCAATCAAAAAGGTTGGGTTACTACTATCAGTAAACTCACATGGGTCTCATCCCCATCCCTAGATGCAATTTCTATCATATTCCGTGATAGCCCTTTTGTAAAAGGGATCTCGCGTGTTTTTATCTGTTTGTATATAAGATACAGTTATTACTCCGAAGTTTCTCAATTTCCTGACTGTCTTCAAACGTCTTTTAATGTGTCTTGTTGACTTCGCATTATCCTTAGCACTATTCACTTTAGTGATTATTGTTTGATTATCACAGTTCATAAGGATAGCCGGTATTGGTTTCTCAACCAGCGGCAAGTCAAACAAGAGCTCATGCACCACTCGCCTCTGCGGAATCTTTGTATCCAAAGCTCTATATCCCTCTAGCACAGTTTGGGTGCCCCGAGAATAGTGAATCCCATAGCTCATAGTATCTTTTAAGATAACACAAGACCCTTTCTAGTGTATACCAATGATTATCACCCGGGTTAGACATGTACCTACTCAACTTGCTCATAGCAAAAGAGATATTCGATGCAGTTGCGCTAGCTAGATACATGAGTGAATCAACAATTTGAGAGTACTTCAATTGATCTCTAGTACACTTCTTATTCTTTCGCAATGTCACACTAGGATCATAAGGTGTTGGAGAAGGCTTGCTATCCATAAAGCCAAACCGGCTCAAGACCTTCTCAACATAGTGAGATTGCGATAAAGTAATCTCACTCTCTTCCTTAATCAGCAATGTTTAAAATTACATCGGCTTCTCCTAGATTCTTCATATCAAAACTCTTTGACAAGAAAGACTTGACCTCATTTATAATATCCATGTTTGTTTCAAAGATTAGAATATCATCAACATATAAACATAGTATAATAGATTGGCCCCCACCATGTCGATAATACACACACCTATCAGCTTCATTGACAACATAGCCGGCACTAGTTAGAGTAGTGTCAAACTTCTCATGCCATTGTTTAGGTGCTTGTTTCAAGCCATACAAAAGATTTCAATAGCTTGCACACCTTCTCCTCTTCACCTTTTTACTACAAACCCATTAAGGGTGATCCATGTAAATCTCCTCATCCAACTCTCCATTAAGAAAAGTTGTTTTCACGTCTATTTGATGAACGATCGGACCATATGAGGGCAGCCAAGGATAGTAGTACTCAAATAGTGGTCATTCTAGCAACAGTGAGTAAGTATCAAAGAAATCCTCGCCTTCCTTTTGGGTATAACCCTTAGCCACAAGCCAAGCCTTGTACTTGTCAATAGTACCATTAGGTCAATGCTTCTTCTTGAACACCCACTTACATCCAATTGGTTTACAACCGAATGGTAGATCGAGATAGCTCCCAAGTTCCATTAGAAAGAATTGAGTCGATTTCACTACAAATAGCTTCTTTTCAATCATCTCGCATCACGGAGATGCATATGCCTCTATAATAGAGGTGGGAGTATCATCCACAAGGTATACAATAAAATCATCATCAAAAGATTTTGTAATCCTTTGTCTCTTGTTCCTCACAAAAACTTCATTGTCATCCTCCTCAAGTGGTTGCTCAAACGACTCAATAGGAGACTCAATAGGTATAGTAATATCGGGAGCTATTTCAGGTAGAAAATTTAGCATTGCTATGCATATCTTTTATAGGAAATATATTCTCAAAAAATATAGTATCACGAGATTCAAAAAATTGTATCAACATGCATATCGAAGCTTCGATTTTACTACTAAAAATCTATAGGCAATGCTATTGTGAGCATATCCAAGAAAGACCACGATCTACCGTCTTTGGTCCAAGCTTACGCTTCTTATTAATTGGAACATTGACTTTCGCCAAGCATCCCCACATGCACAAGTATGAAAGTGATGGTTTCCTTCCAACCCAATTCTCATATGGTGTTGTTTCTTTATTTACGTTTAGAATTCTATTTAGGACATGACTCACCGGTCAATATAGCTTCCCCCCACCATGCCTTAGATAGACCCGCGGTGTCTAACATGGCGTTCACCAAGTCGGTCGGCGTGTGGTTTTTCTCTTGTCAACCCCGTTAGATTTAGACAAATAGGGAGGTGTCCTCTCATAAATAATACCATGTTTCGCACAAAACTCATCAAATATTATAGGAAAATATTTACCATCACGATCGACTTTAGACGTTTAATCTTTCTTTCTAATTGATTTTTAACTTCAGCCTTAAAGATTTTAAAGTAGTCTAATGCCTCATCTTTAGTCTTGACAAGTAAATATAGCAATATCTAGAAGCATCATCGAGTTAACGTCATGAAATATCTCTTTCCACCTTTAGTCAACACACCATTCATCTCGCGAGAGATCGAATGAATGTATGAGTTCTAGAGGTGCCAAGTGTCTCTCCTCCACTGCCTTGTGAGGCTTTTTCGAGGTTAATTAGATTGCACACAACTATGGCACTTAGAACCTTTGGCAATGGTGAAATCTAGAATTAAACTCAAGCTAGATAAATATATCAAACCAAAGTTCTCATGACATAGCGAGAATGTCAAACACTCAAACTATCATTAATTGTGCCACTAATATGATTCATTGACTTATTACAAAAATTTGCCAAACTTAGGCTGAACAAGCCTCTGCAATCATAGCCTTTACCAATAAATTATCCATGTTTAGACATAACTACTTTATTGGATTCTAACACTATCTTAAAACCATCTCTCAAAAAGAAGAGAGGCGCTAACAAGGTTCTTGCGAATAGTAGGGACATGCTGCACGTTCTTGGTTGCATAATCTTTCCTGAAGTAAACTTTAGATCTACCGTGCCAACACCATGAACAGAAGCATGTGACCCATTCCCCATTAGGACGGAGGAACCTTGGAGCTCATGATAAGAAGAAAACAAAGAGATGTCAGCACACACATAAATATTAGCACATGTATCAACCCACCAACTTGGTGATTGAAACACTGATAGTACGGTAGGAATATTCTTGTACTCTTCATCAGCATTGCTAATAGTCACGAGGTTGACATTCTTATTTTTCCCATTGGAAAAGTGACCAAGCTCTCTACAAGTGAAGCAAGGCACCGCATCATTGTTTTTCTTCTTCTCGGAGGTAGTTGTTAACTTGGCATTGGAAGATTTATTCTTTCCTTTGTTCTTGCCATGTGGGTTTTTGTGCACCAAAGTCGTGCTAGAATGGCCCTCGTTCCCCTTCTCAATAGTGTTCTTCGTCCGAATCTTTTCCTCAACTTCAAGAGACGTTATCAGGTTTTCAACTGATATTTTCTGTCTCTTGTGTTTGAGAATTGTGCCGAAGCTCTTCCATGAAGAAGGCAACTTAGCAATAATGCTTCCAGCTACAAACTCGTCGGGTATGACACACTTAAGGAGTTCAAGTTCTTTTGCCATGTGCTGGACCTCATGAGCTTGCTTGACTATAGATTGGTCAGCAACCATCTTGTAGTTATGAAAGCTCTCCATAATGTACAACTCAGAATATATGTCTAATGTACCAATGGTTGCATTCAGTTGATCCCACAATACCTTCTCATCTTGGAAGTGCAAGTTTGCAACTACTAGATGACCAGCAAGACTATTTAGGATTGTTCCTCTAAAGATAGTGTTGTCCCCCTAGAATCTTCTCCAATCTTCTCTAGAGATATTTCCCTCAGGCGAGCCAACAATAATCGAACATTTTAGCCTCTAGCCGAGAGCATGGCCTTAACTTGCCACCTCTTAAAATGTGCACTAGAAAACTTTTCTAGCATCAGCACGTCAGCGAAAACAGCCATAGTTAAATCAAGAAAAGCCTATAATAAGGTTTTTGGATTGTTGAAATATTAGGCAATTTTCAGATTAAAACCAGAATATAAATCATAACATACTGATTAACTAGATTAAGCATGTGTATCAAACTAGCATGACTCAACTTCATATAGCAAAGCATATCATGATCCAATAGCATATAGCAAAGTATGTTCATAGCAAACTGGTGTAAGCATAGCTCGTACACCAAAAAAGACTAAACATTATGTGAGCGATGAGATGAGATCACAATAATTATACCCGTTGTTCGAAGATGTAGTCGACGGCGGTGTTGGCGACGATGATGCTGAAGGCGACGACGAATACCCCGGGACGTAGCACCTCCTGTCTTGGACGGAAGACGACCCCTGGTGAAGATTGGGAGCAGTCGCGCGAAAAGCGCTTCCTAAAAACCTTATTCGCCTTCTCCCACTGCAGGATCGCAAAGATGAGGGTTCCGAAGACCTGCTCTCCCGAATGCCGGTGCACGCTGACGGTCGGGATGGAGAGACTTCTGATGGCAGCGCGCAGAGTGAGAAGAGAAAAGATACTATTTTACTACTTTAGGATTTTCTAATTGAAACTCTCAATTGTAGTTTTAGTCTCGGGAGGATTGGTACAAATATATAGGGAGAAAAACTCCCCACCTCCACATCAACTAGCAATATGGTACTAATTGATGTTGCACCTCCCACCTCTACTCATGGGTTTAAATAATAAAGCCCATTAGGGAACACAATTATTGGGCCTTTGAGATTTATTAGAATTTTTTTCATATGAATTTGGGAATTATCCATATAAATTCTAACAGGTACTGGTCTGTTGTCGCTATCAGCATCCATCCGGGACATCCCTAACTGTTGGATGCATAACGCAGTGACATAAAATTTTGTGTGACTTCACTATTAGCACTGATTGCCTGAACTGTGATAAAACTTGTCCACATCATTCAGAATTACTCCGTACTATGTAATGATCACAAAATAGATAATGATACTTTGTCACTTCTGAATTAACTTGAATCATCACTGTCAACTCATGTGTATATTCTATATTGACTTATTCATACGGCCTTCAGGAGATGGCACGTAACTGATCTATTGTTTTTTTAATACAGGAAGAAGAAGCTGTTGGTGCTGAACAAGATCACCTTGAGCTCTAAAAATGGAATGGCACCTCTTGCCTCGATTGCTCTTTACTCATATTTACTGAATAATATCTGCCTCTTCCATAATCTCTTGGCTTCTCCGTGTTAGAAGTATGTGTTCTAGCGTGATCCTAGCGTGTGTGTGTGTGCGCGCGTGTGAGTTCAAGGAACACCTGGGTCATATAGGTAGTTCTTGGTGTTCCTTGTGTACAGGCTCATGCAAGATCCACATTGTTCGTAACCACTGGCGGAGCCAGGAATGGACCACTGGGTATGCCAGATGTACAAAAGGAAGCCAGAATGTATAAGATACGTATATGAACTTGTATACTTGTTAATGGTTTTCCTCAAATCATGGGTATGCCCTGGCAAACTGGTGCATACCCCTGGCACCGCCAGTGTTCGTAACACGCCACAACGGGGGCTCTTCCCGTTCTATATTAACACGAAACCCAGCACGAGACAAAGTGTTTGGTTAACCCCAAAAATCATTCTTTCCTTCATGGTATACAGAGCCAGTCTTCCTCATGGAAATTAATCACTCAAGCCATGGCATTCACATCCTCATCCTCCTCCTCCACTCAAGCTTTCTCCCCTAATGGGATTTTCCTCCTACCACCGAGTGAGAAACTCACCCGTAGCAATCACACGCTATGGAAAGCGCAAGTCCTCTCTGCATTAAGAGGGGCACAATTCACAAATTTCATCAAGCCAACAGCCACTCCACCAGCCGAATTTCTTCAAGAAACAAAGAAGCCACAAGAAGGTGATGAAGAGAAGCCTCCGGTGGAGAACCCGGAGCATGCAACCTGGGTCGCGAAGGACTAGACGGTCCTAAGCTACCTCTTGTCTAATCTTGGATGAGAGATTCAAGTTCAAGTCTCAACAAAGATCACCGCCGCTTCAGCTTGGGGGACGATTGAAGAGATGTTCGCCTCGCAAAACCGCGCGCGCCTCATCACCACACAGATGGCCCTTGCAACAGCCAAAAAGGGTACGTCCTTGGTTAGTGATTATTACACTAAAATGAAAGGCTTGGTAGATGATATGGCAGTGGCCGGGAAGAAACTTGAAGACGACGAGGTCATCTCCTACATCCTCGCCAGCCTTGATCATGAATTCGAGCCCGTGGTCTCCTCTGTCTCTGCCAGAGTGGAGCCCATCTCCATTGGAGAGCTCTACACTCAATTGGTGAGTTTTGAGCAGCGACAAGAAATCCAGGGCAGTGGTGAAGAGCATCAGTCCTCCATTAATTTTGCAACAAGAGGAGGGCGTCACTACTCCACACCTCGTGGAGGCAGCCGCACTGGAGGACACTGCGGAGGATTCAATCGCGGTGGAAATCGTGGCCGTGGAAACATCGGTCGAGGAGAGGCCCGTCCACACGGTAAAAATGTTGTTGTCGGTCCAATCTGTCAAGTCTGTGGAAAAGAGGGACATCCTGCTTGGCGCTGCTACAAGAGGTTCGACGTATCAGTCAATGGGCCTTCACAACAAAGATCGGCATCATCTGCTACAACCTCATATGGAGTCGACACCAATTGGTACATGGACTCTTGGGCAACAGATCACATCACGTGATCTTGAGCGACTCACCGTACATGACAGGTACCATGGTGGTGATCGTGTACATGCTGCAAATGGGACAGGTATGGAGATATCACATGTGGGTCATAGTACTTTGCACTCCCCTTCTAGCAATATCTTAAACACATTCTCCATGTCCCATCTGCTAGCAAGAATCTAGTTTCTGTCAATCGTTTCACGTGTGATAATAATATCTTTCTTGAATTTCATCCCGATCACTATGTTATAAAGGAGCAGATGACGAGGAAACCACTCCTCAGAGGTCCATGTGAAGGAGGCCTTTATCCCATCAAGTCGCCCTCAAGCCTTCATCCAGAAATAAAGATGTTCTTGGCGCCTTCTGTAGCAGAACCACCTAAATTATAGGGCCCACATGCACCCGTCAATGTCTCAATGACTTCTGACTGCTATGCATGTGTGCTCGATAACTTAAGAAGTCCGTCGGGTGTCCTCAGAGAACCCCGATTAAACTACATATTACAACTCATACCGGGATCACAAAGGAGTAACTACAACATTACAACATTTGTTACAAAAATATAAATCGGAGTCTTGGAAGAATAATAATATTAATTTACCAAACATGAGTAAGTTACTTTTGAGTAAACTTAACTTAATTGCGGAAGCGAGTAGAACTATAGGAGACAACTAAATCATGTCGAGCCCACCGACATAAACTTAATTAGCAACACAAGTTAGTACCTACAACGAGGGGTTAACAAACCCTAAGTATGGGAGTACTCAACGAGACTTAACCGACAAGGAAAGAGGAGAAAACTCGAGGAATGCCGGTTTAGGGATTCAAGGTAAGACTTTAGCAAGAATCAAGGACTCTTTTTGCATAAAAGCTTACTAATAGTGAATCCTTACTTTCAGTATTTTATCCAACATCTAAACTCATCTTTAGTTATTAATAGAATCTAAGTGATCCTATACTAGATCAAGCACTTCTTAAACAACCCATCTTCTTTTCATCATGTCCTTGTTCCATCAGTTAGCTATGATGTATCTCGTGAGACCGGGTTTCCATATCCGAGGAGCAATGATGATTCGAATCGATTATAACCCAGTTGGGGATTCTTTACCACATGACGTATGTAAAACTTAATCTTGCATATATCAACCCTCACTCAAATCGTCCAAAATAGGAACAGTGCGGTGTCACCCGAGCACACGACTCCGCCTCGCTAGCTCATTGCCGTGTGGTACACGCTACTCCCGCCATCTTTTCACTCGATGCGCAATTATCCGTTCCCAGTTTGGCACACCACCCGAGATCGACCTTATCAAATTATGTGGCGGTACTACAAAGTCCCGGTCACCGCACGGGCACTACAATCGATGCGGTCCTTAATCAACACGGTCGGAAACACTACACGGAGACTCCATTCTCGGTGCAAGTTACCCGACCGGTCTAATATTAAATATCAATCCTCATCATATACCAAGTTATGCCATTATCAATATTTCAAACATTTTTGTTGAAAAGCCGATCTCATAAGCGTGGCTAAGCATAGCTAGGCATTTTTAAAGTAAAAACAAGGTTAACAAGGATGATAGTGACATAATCAAGGTTGATAATGCAATAATTAGGTTATCACTTAACTCCTAATTATTTAATGCAACATATCATTAACATAAGTGATATAAAGCTTTGTAAAACTCAAGGAAGGGTTTAAATGCATCCGGGGCTTGCACGTCTTTGCATGGAAAGTTTAAAATCCCCGCGAGAAGAATTGCCGAAGTTAATCTTGACACCATCGCCCTTTGGTGGATGCACCTTCTCCGAAGCTTGATCACCGCGAACCATATATCACTCTCATTTACTACGTAATAAATGATGTATTATTTAACATGATGAAATATAAACATGATGCTTGATGGATGCACACTACACCACAACCCTTAATCGGCGACCCGACTTGGAGTTGCTATAGGGGGTACAGCAACTTACGGATCCGTTGCTGAAAGTTATAGCCACGGACTTCAGCGGATGCTAATGAAGCCGTGGTTAAATATATACAGACAACGGACCAACTTTTAGCAACGGACCGCTCGATGGTAAAACTTTAGCAACGGATAATCGGTTAGAGCTTTCGGAACGGATGGTCTATCGCTTTTTCAACTTTAGCAACTGATGGTCCATTGAGCTCGATTTAATAGGTACAAAAAAAAATCCAAATGTAATTAAATATAGACCACATTCAGAAGCAATACGATATTGAATGACACAAATGGGCACATTACTCATACACAAATATAGATCATCATACAAAAGTGATCCAACATTGATCTAAATATAGCACCATCAGGTTCAAGTCTAGAAACCAAACCACACTTAGCATCTAGTTCACCAATGGCTTCCTATCAACAAGACACTACCAACAACCCCATTAGAAGATCCTGCACCAAATCTGCCCCCAACACTTTTCCTACCAACTAGCTACCACCACCTAGCATCTCTAAGATGATCGAGCAGCATCTTGAGAAGATCTGTGAGAAGAACCAGCAACACCATGAGAAGACCTTGGTTGCTGCCTACATTCCTTTAGCTGTCAAGTATCAATAGTTAGTACCTGTAGATACTAACCACATATCAAAACAGAGAACAGAATCAAGTGGACATAAATGATTAAATGGCCAAGCAGCCGGCAGTTAACAGAAGAATTTCTCAAGTGTTAGCTTCTATTTGACATGGACATAACTGTACATATCACTAGCTTCTATTCTCAAGTATTTCCCACGTATAGATCACTAGCTGTCTATGCATGAGACTTGAGGATATATGTATGTGCCCAATATTGAAGAATGAAGTAATATAAATTCACCAATAGAAAGTCGGACTCAAAGAGCACATTCTGATGAAGAATGAAGTTGTTCCTAACTACACATATAGCTGCTGTGATCATAAGCATAGGTGCTGATTCATTAGATATATGTATGGTTGTATGTGCACCTATACATGTATGGCTAGTTCAGTAGACAAGTCAAGATTAACTAAGAAAAAGTTCACACAAGCTCTATTTTTAGAATTTCATGTTAACAGTATGGGGCTGCAGCCAATTTAATCTTATAATCATCTATTATAGTCCCCATTACTAGGCAATCTGAACTTTTGCTAGCTAAAATGCTATGGCAGATTGATAGTGTACGCACAAATGCACAGTTATAGAATGTGTATCATACGGGAAGACTATAGTACCTCATTCTTTCCCTGGACCTCATGTCAGAAGGCTTCTTCCTATTTTCCTCTACAAAAAAACAAGGAAATTCACTTCCAAGCAGGATCTGCCCATCCATATGGTACTTTGGCATCAGAAGCATCCTCAGGATCAAAGTATTGTATGAACCCAAATCCTTTAGGTTCTCTGAAACAGAAAGCAAATATCAATAGTCACTAAGTACGATGAAAGACTGAAGCCACTAAGTAGAAAGACTGAAGCCATTGATCAGAGATGCATAAAATTCACAAGTTGCCATGGGAAATTCAATTGTACTTATTCACCATGGCCATGGGAAATTCACAAAGCGGCCTGAGAACAAAGCAACAAACCACCAATTAAATTACTTACTAACTAGCAGGAACACCCACGCAGGTGCGCGGGCTAGTAAGGTGTGACTTATATATGTTTGCTCATCAATACAACAGAATACAACGCAAATAGTAGAATTGGAAGATGGACAGGTTTTTTTTTGCCCAAACTGTGTCACAGTGAGGTCAGGCAAGGTACTCTAATCGTTTGCCCATTTTACCAATGATTTATGGAAAGGGGATATTTTTATGACTCCTTTATATATGAAAGTGGCAGTCACTGTAAAGGAAAGATAATCATCAGTGGCACACGCTTCATTTTAAACTTATGGAGGCCTCTGGAATTTGGTTGTAGTCGTAGGGAAACCGGAAACAACATATGAAGAAGTGGCTCAACGTGGGATGAGATAGGTGAGTATAGGAATAAGGGGTAAGTATAGATTATACAGCTAACTGAACTAATAAGAGCTGCAATTATTAAAAAAGGATTAGGCAATGGAATTAAAAACAAACAAACATGCAACTCGATGTACACTTTATCTGCACACACCAAACTGTGCTGTGATGATTAAAAAAGCAGTACATTGCTTCTGTACCTGTAATAAAGAAAACAAAATTCATCCCACCAAAGTGCTGCAACCTGAAAGTGAGGAGCACAAGTGAGCCGAGCTGCTGCTGTTGGGATGGATCTGCAGAGAAGGAAGGGGGAAGATGAGAGTAGAGCATTGCAATTGACAGAAATGTACAGAGGTCAGAGATAAGCATCGTATTTTCTAACTACTGAGGGAACAAACTACCACCTGGATAAGGTATACGACGACCCTCCTAGAATTTTGTCTAATACACACATCCCCTTTCAGAAGTAGGAACACATCTAGAATTTTATTGGTTGATTGCACAGCTTGGACAGCATAGGTCACATAAAGACTCTCTCTCTGTTCTAAACCTTATATACACCTAAAAAGCTCTTTGAAATTAGACAACTCAATTCTATGTCCATTGTTCAAAGTACTGCTTCTTGTGACTGGATGGACCAATTTAACTAGTAATTCTTGGACATAAAAGTTGAGCTATGCAATTAATTAATTTCTGCATGTTTATTCTTCTTAAAGCATTTATACATGGGTTTTTATAGGATATGAAAATGGTTAACATATATAGTTGAGAAAGATTGACTTAAATACTCAGATTTGTAATGAATTGAATTTGTGACAGCCAGCAGAGTCTAATATGAATATCACACATCTAGGTACAGGATGCACGAAACAAATCAAAGAAATCTGAAATCCTCTCCATCCCAAGAAAAATACGAGGAGGCAGGTGCCACCGGCAGAATCTGAATGGACTAGCAGTAGAACATAGACATAGACATACTAGATCTGTCGATGCACTAGAAGAACAACTGAAGAAAAAAACGAAGAACAACAGTACAAGGAGATAAGGATAGAAGAACGCGAGTGGAGAATACGTATACCTCAATGGATTCGACCTATGTCATTGAGGCTCCAGGATTCACACGTAGAGGACATGGATTCACTTGCCCTCGCGTCAATGCCTTCTCGCCGCCCACAGCTTGGGCCGCCGCCGCTGTTGTTGTCGTCGCAGGGAACCGTTTCTTCCATCGAGCCTAGGTGGTGAAGGAGATCGATTTATTCAGGGCTACACACCTTCTTGCTGCCCTCAACTTGGGGACGCCGCCGTCGCCGCATTGAAGCCTCTCTCGGTTTCCTTGGGTCGCCAGGAGCATGGGCCGTCGGCCGGCGGGGGCAGGGATAGGCCGGCAGCTGGACAGCAGGGATGGGCGGCCAGTGGGTGAGCTCGGTCGGGGCGGCGGCGTGTGCACCGTGCAGCAGGGATAGCCGGCCGGGCAGGCAGGTGGAGGCGGCGCGTGTGTGTGCCCGTGCGTGGAGACGGCGCGTGAGAATGGAGGAGCAGGTGGAGGCGGCTGTGGGGGTGGGGGTGACTTAGGGTTTAGGTCTTTTTTGGGCCAAAACTGCGGAGGAACGGCCCAAATACAGCCCATTACGTCGGAAATTTGTTTAGCAACGGACCGTCCCAACTTTGTTATTCATATATAGCGACCGACCGTCCAACACAAAAGCAATATAGTTTTTGCAACGGTCGATCCATCGCGATATTCAGTTTTAGCCACCGATCGTTCGAGGATAACCTATAACAACCGGCCCAGTTCAACGCTAATTATTCACTTTAGCAACTCGACCTCCGTTCTTTGATTAAGTGTTGTGGTGTAGTGGCATGAAATGATAAACACTTTAGTACAACTTTCCTTCATGATAAAGTTGTAAGCCAACAAAACCAACTTGTTGAACAACTTATATTACTAAAGGAGTTCTCAAGGACCATTTGAGGGGTTATGATCCAAGATTCACAATCAACCCAAAATATCACACAAAGCCTAAGTCATTAAGACTAATTACTTGATTATTAATTAATTAATTTACTAAAGCATAAAATAACAATAAAATCAACTATCTCCAAATGAGCTCAAAATTTTTGTACAGGGAAGATCATGCCATAAAAGAGTGGCAAAACAAATTTCATGATTTCTTATCATTATTTTAATTACTAAAAATCATGGAAATTCATTTGTTAATTAAAAGAGCTAATTTTTACTCATGCAAAATGTACTCAAAATTCAAGTTTTGAATTTTTAATAAAAACTAGACATCATAAAGAGGCTACACAAAACTTTTTATAATTTTTGGAGCAGGTAATTATTTTTGTAAAAATCATCAAAGAGCTAGCATTTTGAATAAAAGGAAAATCCAATTTTCTTTTCCCTCCCTCTCTCTACCTCAGCGACATGCGGGGGGCGAGCGTCGGCCAGCGGCGACCGGCACCACGCCCGGTTGGCCGGTGATTGCTCGCCCGGCGGTGACCTCGCCGGCGGCGAGACCTTCACCGGCGTGCTCCCCCGACGCCGCGCAGCGCACGCTCATAAGGATGGTTGAGCAATTGGGCTCGGCTCATGCTTGCTCGCGGCCATGGTAGCTCGGCGGTGAGTAGCACGGCCAGCGGACCGACCACTTCCCGGCCCTAATTGACCTAGGCGAGATCATAGCAAGGCGAGGAAACCCACCGCGACTTCGCATGGCTGGCCGGTTGAGCGGCGTGGCGCGGACAAGGTTGTCGGCGGAAGGCGAGCCGCGCGCGCGAGCGAGTGTCGCGGTGAAACCACGGCGTGTGGGCGGCAGGCGACAAAGAGCGGCATGGGCGGGCTCGGGCGACGCCAGGAGGATTGCGGATTGGAGGCGCGTTCAATTTCGGCGAGGAGGGCTCGGCTGCGGTGGTGCGGCCCGCGGAGGCGGGCGCCGCCGGCGGGCGAGAGGAAGAAAAGAGGATGGCCAGCGGCCGGCATCGGCAAAAAGGAAGAGGCGAACACGGGCTTGGCTAGAGCCTTCGCGAGCTCGACCATGGGGTCAACTTGGCATCCACGCCTTGCGTGACAGCGAAGGTGCCATCCGACCCGCGGCGGCGCCGTGAGCGAGAGAGGAAGGCGGGGGGAGAGTGGCGTCTGCGTCCTGTAGCTCATCCTTCTTTTTCGATTTTCAAAATTGCTTTCAAAATTGCTATAGAACTTGAAAATCCACCAAAATAAAAGTTGCTCCATTTTTCAAGATCTACACTTTTGCTTTTGGAAATATTTTCAAATTCGGCCTAGATTTTGAAATTTGAATTTGGGGCAAATCTAGGGTTTTACGGATATCCAAACTACTTTTAAATTTATATTGAAACTTTGAAAACTCAAAAACCAAAATTGTACACCATGACATGATCTACAATTTTGCTTTTTTGGCTCAACCTTAAATTTTTATAGATTTTGAATTAAAGAAAAGGGCAAAAGAGGGTCAAAAAATAGGGTTTTTAAATACACACATTATCACATGTCACCAAACAACATTCACAAGTTATAATTTTAAAAAAATGCAATGCATTAATAACACAATGCTTGATGATTATTCTTAATGATGACATGATCAAAATTTTAATTACTCGGTAACATCTAGGATGTTACACCTTCAAACCATCTACATCCGTGTGGCACCACAGGCTTGGTCATGCTGCTCAACCCATAGTACAACAAATTCTTAGCCACCATAAACTCTCATTCATTAGTGATCCAGAAAATAAAAACATTTGTGATGCTTGTCGGCAAGGAAAAAGCCACCAACTAATTTGATCTTGTTTTTAGTGATGTGCGGGGTCGTGCTCCAACTTCGGTTGGTGGATTCAATTACTATGTAAGCTTCATTGATGACTATTCTAAATTTACTTGGATTTATTTACTTCGTCATAAATCCAGAGTGTTTCGATGGTTTACCAAATTTCAAGCCCTTGTTGAGCGACAATTCGATAGCAAAATCCGAGTACGTGCAATCCGATTGGGGTGGGGAATATAGAACCCTAAACACCTTCTTTCAATGCATTGGCATCTCTCATCACATCTCCTGTCGTCATGCTCATCAACAAAACGGTTCTGCCGAAAGGAAACATCGGCACATAGTTGAGATGGGTCTTACATTGCTTGCACATGCCTCTATGCCCCTAAAATTTTGGGATGAAGCGGTTCTCATAGCCGCATTTCTTATAAATAGGCTGCCAACTAAAGTCATCTACAATGAATCTCCCCTTGCTGCACTTATATGGCGAAAAACTAGATTATTCTTTTCTTAGGACGTTTGGATGTGCGTCTTTGGCCCAACCTTCGTCCTTACAATACTCATAAGCTCCAATTCCGCTAAAAAAAAAATGCGTGTTCGTAGGGTACAACTCTCATAAAGGGTTCAAATGCCTTGACCCATGTGAAGGTAGAATCTATATATCCCATGATGTTGTTTTATCCCATGATGTTGTTTTTGATGAGAATATCTATCCTTTTGCTTTGCTTCGTCCAAATGCTAGAGCACGTCTCCGTTAGGAGGTTGCTCTTCTTCCTGATGTTCTTCATAATTCTTCATAGCTATTTGGGGATGCATTACTACATGACTCATCTATGATTTCTTCTAACAGTATGTCGAGTTCTTGTCCCGACACGAAACAAAAATCGGGAGCAAAATCCGGTGCAAAATGACCAAGACCGGTCTCTGGCGTCCATACCGCATGTGTCCGATCGGGGGGGGGGGGCACCAAGGCGATGTAGATCCTCCTCGTATGGGGGTAGGCGAATCAGGAGGTGGATCACCCTCGGGATCGATCGCCGTCCCGTCATCTGCGCTGCGGAAGGATAGTAGGCCGGGTCCTCCAGATCTTCTACGGTGTACACGGCTTGCGGCTCTGGCGGCGGCGTGAGCACTCACACCCGATCCCCGCCAAAGTGGAGCACGCCGACAGAAGCAGCAGGTGATGCGGGCGAGTCGGGTGGATCCGCCGGTGGAGGCGGGCACGCGTGGGTCAACCCGATGCCTCATCGCCGTTGCATCCAAACACTACGCCAACCACCGCCACCTATCCACCGTCTAGCAACCAGATCTCGGCATGGGATTGTCAAACCAAAAGTTTACACCGATGGCACGGTCAGGTGGGGCATGATCTCCACTGTGTCAGATGGGGAACCCACTATAGTTATGCAAGCTTTACAGGATCCAAAATGGAAAGATGCCATGGAAGCCGAGTATCAAGCTCTCATCAAGAATCAAACATGGCATCTCGTACCCAAACCGAAGGGAAAGAATATCATAGGGAGTAAATGGGTGTATAAAGTGAAAAGGAAAGATGATGGATCCATTGATCGCTACAAAGCTTGCCTAGTAGCCAAAGGGTACAAACAAAAATATGGAATTGACTCACGAAGACACATTCAGTCCTATGGTTAAAGCAGCTACTATTCGACTCATTATCTCCATAGCAATTTCACGTGGCTGGTCCCTACGACAACTTGACGTGCAAAATGCATTCTTGCATGGTGTCTTGAACGAGGAGGTGTATATGTACCAACCACACGGATATCTGATCCATCTCATCCTACTTATGTTTGCAGGCTTGATAAAGCCCTATATGGTCTAAAACAGGCTCCCCGGGGCGTGGTATGCACGGCTGTTGGTATTTATTAAGTGCTAAAAGAATATGAAGGTTCCGCAAGCGCACTGTTGACACTGCTTAATGACATCACTAATATAGCTTACTCTACGGTGCCCCTATTGCTAGGCGACAACTCTCTATAAAAGCAATGACCCCAAACAGTGCTGGTATAATAACAATCATAAAGCCACTTATTCACTAGTCAAAGAATAACCTATACTTCTAGTCAAGCGGGTCGTCAATCCACTTATGCAACTAGAAAGTATAACATGGCATGAAATGATATGACTAGGCGTGAATAGAATAGGATAAAGAACATAGAAAGACTCTGCAATAGCGGACGAGAATAATCTATACCATTGTAGCATTTTAATGAGTGAGGGAAATGTCGTACCACTAGGAAGATAGATTAAATCTACTTAACACTAATACTAATAAAGTCCTTATATATGGAATGTCTATAACCAATAATAATAAAGCTTCTACTCAACAACAGGGTTAATGTCACATAAAATAATAATAAATAAGATAAAGATATATATGATAAATGCTCAATAAGATAAATGATAAATACAGGATCAAGCCATCATGAAATGATAAAGATTCAACAGAATATTCTAGTCTAAGGACTCACATGGGGCAATATAAGAAAAACTTATGTGTAACTATCATCACATGTTATTGCTAAACTCAAATTAGTGCAAACATCTAGTTATCATAGTTACTACTTATTACTTCATAACAAACTTAAGGATCATCAACTAGGAAGGATTCAATAATGAGATCTTCACCTTCGTCGCGACACACGATCTACCGTTAACTATATGGAGAGGGAGGACTATAGAAGACTCAATAGAGCACATCCTCTACGAACTACCCCAAACCTCGTCATATAGGGGGCATTTGCGGATATAACATATATAAGCATCACGCTTACATAAGTTATAACACCTATCTTGCACATTACAAGATGAGGGCTATACAATCCTAAGCATGCAATCCATAGTAAATAAATAACTCTACTAGACATATTAAAGCAAACAATAAACAAAGCAAATGATAATATAATAAAGATAAAGAACAATATCATAGATGATCAATGAGTAATGAATATACCAAAGATAAATATATCAAAGAGTATAACAATGTACCTATGAACACCTTGACAGAAATCTGAAGCTCAAGCCTTCCAATGCTTGGAACTCCTTCTAATCTATTGCTAAGTAGCTAATCTCTCTAGAACTAGAACTATTCTGAGGAACTAGGGTTTATGGCTCGGACTTGATCTCTAGAACTCGGGTTTTGATCTTCAGATGCTTGAATTAGGGTTTCGGGGGGTAGCCCTGCCCCTTCTTTATAGCCCCATAGGATGAATCTCGGCCCTTGGATCAAACCGACTTTGATTGGGCGAACTAGATCAACTCCATAGGTCGGTTGTAGGAAGCTTCTAGAAGCGGGACACGTGGCACCACCGAGGGGGTGCCGCACGGCACCCCTCGTGCCGCCCCACCCACGAAGGGTGTGGGCCCCGACCTTGGCGAGGTGTCTTCTCTTCTCATGTAGACCCACGGAATTTACTCCAATCGCCCGGTTTGGTCCTTTTCTTCGGTGTCTTGAATTCTCCTCTTTTTCTCGATTTTCGGGGGTTTTCGAGTTCACCTATAAAACGAGTGTATACAAAACTTGTGGAAATTATTATTATAAACCCTATCTTTTATTTGTTTTTTTGTCCTCAAATGTCCTATTAATTCATAGTAAAAGTTGACAATAACTACCGTCAACAAGCTCCCCCCAAGCTTACCTTTTGCTAGTCCCTTAGCAAAACATATAAACTATAAAACAAACTTGGATCAGGGAGTTGCTACGATACTTTTATTCTTACAAAGTACACATGCTTTCAAGAAGGAACTCAACTCCTGACCGGATAGACTAATCGACTTCAAACCTTTTCTTGTACCAACTATGGTGCTTTTACTCTCACTTGGGTATTTGAGCAATTGAAAGATAGAACAATCAAGTCAAGCTCTATGTCTCAAGTTTTTTGATCACTAATATTCTCGGTGTTTAATAATTTTGCAAATAAAACTCAAAGCTCACGTAATGAATGGCACTCTCGGTCTCTCAATATGTGGTATTTGTGGATCCTCACTAGGCATTAATAACGCCCTCTCTCTTATATGTATATGGTATTCATGGCACAAGGCTAAGTATTAAGCCTTTATTACTCACTCTCTCTCTAAATATGGTTTATGTGGGGTTAATAGGAGTGGCACTCTTAAAATAATATTGCATATCCATAAAGGATATATCTATAGTTCAAACAATGGATCCATAGAGTTCAGCCAGTCAAGGCAGGTATAGCATGTGTATGGAATATGGTGGATAGGTTTATATTTGGTAGCTAAAACAAATTCTACGTTTACTCCTTTGATGATAAAACAAATCTCTCTTTTGAAACTTGGAAACTTTAGAGAACTTTGGGCTGCATACTTTTCTTTCTTTCTTTTTTTTTTTTTTTAGAGGCGGGCATCTAAGTACCCATTGTTTTCATTTGGACACTTGTCCTCTTTTACTCTCTTTCTCTTTTTTTTCTTAGGGAGGTAGGCTCTACTCGCCCGTAGGACACTTGTCCATTTTCATCTCCCCATTTTTTCTCTCTCTCTTTTTTTTTTAACAACCCAAATCTCTTTCCACGATAAACTTTTTTTTTTTTTTTTTGAGAGATATCAACAAAGATACTTTTTGGAGTAAATAAACATGGGCTTCCTATGGTTTAATGGAGGGTTTAGCCCTAGTGTAGGAATGCAACAAGTATATGGATGTATATGTGGAAAAAGCATGGTATTGCAATCACTCCCATTGTAGGAATAATGCATATGTATGTGGAAGGTGGTGTGGATGGAAACTTGTCTTTTCATGACTGAACTCCTCACAAGTAACAACAAAGCTTGAACTACTCAACCCAAAGCAAATAGCATATGTAACTAGAATGTTTTCCTAATCTAATAATTATAAATATGGCTTTGGTAGGAATTTAACACTCGCCAAACAAGAGCTCATCATGAAAGATTTTAAATTTTTGAAATAAATCTCGGATATAGTTTCACTAGGACAAGATAAATAGCATCCTCGGACTTTCTCATATCATATCCCCCAATTACCTAGACTTAGATCAAGCGTGTGCAACCACAAGTCGGTATAGAGCAAATTTGAAAGCGGGACAAATATATCCAAAACATCGAAGGAGTTTCTAGTAAAAAGTAAGGTACTAAAAAGAATTAGAGTAGAGCAACTATTCATCATTTCCAAGACTAACTTTATTTATTCTAACTAACATTTTTATTAACCACACCTTAAGCAAACATATATATATATATATATATATATATATATATATATATATATATATATATATATATATATATATATATATATATATATATATATATATATATATAAGACTCTTTATTTGATTTAAAACTTTATGCATCTTTTATGGTCTTTTAAAGTAAAGCAAAAAGATAGTATAGGGTACTTATCTCGATAACTTAGGGGTGCTCTCCCCAAGCTAGATTTTTGTGTAGGTCTTTGAGGTGAGGTAGACGAATGGAGATGGTGTTGTCCTTCTTGATGAAGTATTGATGATGACTTTTGAGGTTACATTGAGTGGTTGGACGTCTCCTTCGTCATAGCTCATAATTGCTTTAGATCCCGCAAAACTCAAGTAGACAACAAAACTTCGTGGAATTGATTAGGCATTAGCAGTTGGATATTTTATGCCTACTTTTCTTGAGTTTATTTTATGAGAAAGATTAAAAATTAAACTTGAGCAGAGATCTAAGCAAGAAATAATATTTTTTGGTATTTTCTTTTTATTCATGCATGCAATATTTTTATTTTTATGCCTCCACAAGTAAATAGTTCGGTGCGTGTTTAAGCCACGAATTAATTACATGGGGCTTTAGATGAATGAATGCTAAAGTAAATATGCACAAACTAAAAGATAAAAGCTACCTTTACGTACTTACCTTGGGCACTTAGGAGTTACTCCCATGGTATGTCGGTTTGAACTAAAGTTTACGGGGAAGTTACCTTTGAAGGAGAGGGGGCGGTTCGATTCGAAGGTGTACTTTCCTTTTTCCTCCATACCTTCTTGGTTGGTTTAGGTGCAGGTGGAGTTTCCTCTTCCTGTGCCTTCTTTTCTTCTTCATTGTGTACCTCTTCAAGGTTGTTGGTCCAATCTTCCCATCCAACTTCTATAGTTGATCTTTGCCGCCCACGTACTCTCCCCATTCTTCATTGGTCTTTGGGACGTACTGGTTGCGACGAGCATTTTGTCTCCTCCTATTGCGAGGCTCTCTGGACTTTTCATAGTCAGTAACAAAATTATTAAAGTAACAACGTACCCGTTCTATAGGAAACTGGAAGTGGATCTCTCCAGTGTTCATGTAGATGGTTGCGCGGGTCGTGTTCAAGAATGGTCTTCCTAGCACAATGGGTGCATTGATGTCTTCATCTTGCATGTCCAGGACCATAAAGTCTGCATATACGAAGTGGTCCCGAATCTAGACAGGTACATCTCTAGCTATGCCTTCTGGCCTCCTGTAAGACTGATCTGCCATCTGCAGCTGCGTATATGTTTCATACAGGGGTTGTTTACCAAATATAAATTCATAGATTACCTTAGGCATGATGTTGACTCCTGAGCCTGTATCACAGATGGTATTTGTGAAGGTTAGCTGATTAATTAAAATGTCTATCTTAGGGTTACCTGGATCTTCCAATTTAGGTAGATATGGTGAAGTAGCAGCGTAGTCCCATTCTGAGTAAACTGCATTGATCATGTTCATGTTCTGAGACTGCTTCTTCTTATTCTTCCTTCTTCTGTAGCTAGGATCATTCTTCTTAACAAGTTGTTCAATCTCGGGGCTGTACTGAGGATGAGCAGGATACTCATGCATCTTGTTCTTAAAGTGGAATGTCTCCCTTCTCCCCTTGATATTGAAACAGATCTTTGCTTGAGCAGCATAGATGATAGCTTTGGCTGTCGTCAAGAATGATCGGCCCAATATAATGGTTGACCTGTCATCTCCTCCTGTGTCGAGGATGACAAAGTCTGCTTGCACGAACGAATTGCCAACTCGTAGGCAAATGTCATTGAGGATGCCCTTGGGGTAGATGATTGATTGATCTGCAAGCTGCAAGCACATGGTTGTGGATAATAAAGGAGCACCATGGATCTTATCATAAATTACCTTTGGCATTATATTAATGTTGGATCCGTGGTCACAAAGAGCATTGTTGAATGTGTGCGGCCCAATCTGAATAGTGATGGCCGGTCTTCCTGAATCTCCTTTCTTGATTGGCATGGACTCATGCCCCCATCCTTTCTTCATAGAGTCTTGATGATAGCCTGCATTAAAAATATTGACAAGGTTTGCAGGCTCTAACTCTTCTGGCGGCTTGGGATCTTGTTAGATTCTAATGGGGAACAAAGAAATGGCCAACCGAGCAAGCTGTGACTCTAGCATCTTATTAAAGCTATGCTGGTTCTTCATGGCAGTGGAAAAGGTGTCCAGCCTGGTACTGATGGTCTCTAAGGTTTTGTCATTAGCTATGACCTTCTTATTGATCTGCTCAATAAGTCTAGACTGACCAGCAAGTAACTCTCTCAAAGGAGGTTGATTGAAGTTATTACCTTGGTAATTACCTGAGTAGTTACCGGAGTAGTTTGGCCTCTATTGTTGGTTCCACCCCTGAGATTGTTGAGGACGAAAGTTATTGTTGTTGTTGATGTAGTGTACATCCTCTATAAGTTCTGGACAATTCTTCCCAGAATGCCCAAAGCTTCCGCATTCTTCACACGTCATGAGAGCGTCATTGACATGCATGACCTCTCTCTTCTCATAGTCTTGGTTCTCCAGCTTCTTCATCAGCAAATCTAGCTTTGCTGATAACATGTCCACCTCCTTAAGCTGACGGACTCCACCTCTCTTCCGAGTAGCAGTGCATTCTTCATTCCAACTCTGGTTGGAAGCTATCTTCTCAACGAGTGTAGTAGCGTTGGAGAGCGTAAGAGCTAGGAATGCTCCTCCAGCAGCAGCGTCCATTGTCTCACGGGTGCTAGTAGTGAGCCCATGATAGAATGTCTACATCAATAGCCAGTCCTCCATCCCATGATGAGGACACTCTAATATCAGGTCCTGAAAACGTTCCCAAGCTTCGGGAAACGACTCATCATGTTGTTGCTGAAAGCTTGAAATTTTCCCATGCAAGGCATTTGTCTTGCCAATGGGGAAAGAACTTGGCGAGGAAGTTGGTCGAGCAGCGGTCCCAAGTATTGTTCTTCTCCGTGTTAGCATAGAACCACTTTGTTTGGCCTTTCCAAGCGGCGAGAACGGAAAAAGGCAAAGCAGAGTGGCATCACGTGTCACTCCCTTGATCGTGAAGGTGCTACAGATCTCTAGAAAGTGTTGCAAATGGGCACTTGCATCTTCATGTGCCTTCCCACAGAATTGACTAGCTTGCACCATAGTAATGAGTGCGGGCTTAAGCTCAACCATTCTCTCCAACATCAACCTGTAGGTCCAAAGTGGATGTTGTTGGTGGTCGGAGCAGAGAATTCAGCCTTGAGACTTTTATTAGCCATAGCTTCAAAGTCGGATGCTAAACTTCTCTTCAATGTTGGTCTCCCCTCAACTTCTTTGTGTGCCTTCCGAGCTTTTCTCTTTGCTATCGATTAACTTTTTTTCGATCACCGAGAAAATTATCTCGAAGCGTAGTACTTTGGATACATTAACCTGAAATGAAATAATCAAAATAAAACAAAACAAAAGAGTGAAGCTGTTGTGAGTAGAAGATTATTGGTTTATCTAATTCCATGCGTGTAAGGCTATACTAGTACTTCTAGGAATCTACTTGAATGTCTCCTTAGAGCTGGAAAGATATGTAGTAAGAAAGCTGAATGTCCTCCATGCATCTAGAAGATATGCATCAAGTAAGCTGAAAATCTTCAAAAGAAAGTCGAAAGTCTTTCAAAGAGATTTAGAAGGTATGCACTAAGCAAGTTGAAAATCTTTAATGCATCAAGCATACATGCATTAAGTAGATTGATGTCTTCCCGACAACGGCGCCAAAAATGCTTGTTGACACCGCTAACGACATCACTAATATAGCTTACTCTACGGCGCCCCTATTGCTAGGCGACAACTCTCTATAAAAGCAATGACCCCAAACAGTCTTTGTATAATAACAATCATAAAGCCACTTATTCACTAGCCAAAGAATAACCTATACTTCTAGTCAAGCGGGTCGTCAATCCACTTATGCAACTAGAAAGTATAACATGGCATGAAATGATATGACTAGGCAGGAATAGAATAGGATAAAGAACATAGAAAGACTCTCGCAGCGGACAGAATAATCTATACCATTGTAGCATTTTAATGAGTGAGGGAAATGTCGTACCACTAGGAAGACAGATTAAATCTACTTAACACTAATACTAATAAAGTCCTTATATATGGAATGTCTATAACCAATAATAATAAAGCTTCTACTCAACAACGTGGTTAATGTCACATAAAATAATAATAAATAAGATAAAGATATATATGATAAATGCTCAATAAGATAAATGATAAATACAGGGATCAAGCCATCATGAAATGATAAAGATTCAACAGAAATATTCTAGTCTAAGGACTCACATGGGGCAATATAAGAAAAACTTATGTGTAACTATCATCACATGTTATTGCTAAACTCTAATTAGTGCAAACATCTAGTTATCATAGTTACTTCTTATTACTTCATAACAAACTTAAGGATCATCAACTAGAAAGGATTCAATAATGAGATCTTCACCTTCGTCGTGACACACGATCTACCGTTAACTATATGGAGAGGGAGGACTATAGAAGACTCAATAGAGCTATCACCTCTACGAACTACCCCAAACCTTATCATATAGGGGGTATTTGTAGATATAACATATATAAGCACCACGCTTACATAAGTTATAACACCTATCTTGCATGTTACAAGATGAGGGCTATACAATCCTAAGCATGCAATCCATAGTAAATAAATAACTCTACTAGACATATTAAAGCAAACAATAAACAAAGCAAATGATAATATAATAAAGATAAAGAACAATATCATAGATGATCAATGAGTAATGAATATACCAAAGATAAATATATCAAAGAGTATAACAATGTACCTATGAACACCTTGACAGAATCTGAAGCTTAAGCCTTCCAGTGCTTGGAACTCCTTCTAATCTATTGCTAAGTAGCTAATCTCTCTAGAACTAGAACTATTCTGAGGAACTAGGGTTTATGGCTCGGACTTGATCTCTGCGAACTCGTGGTTTCGATCTTTAGTGCTGAATTAGGGTTTCGGGGGTAGCCCCGCCCATTCTTTCATAGCCCCATAGGATGAATCTCAACCCTTGGATCAAACCGACTTGATTGGACGGACTAGATCAACTCCATAGGTCGGTTGTAGGAAGCTTTCGGAAGCGGGACACGTGGCTCCACCGGGGGGTGTCGCGCGGCACCCCGGTGCCGCCCGGCCCCACCTGGAAGGGTGTGGGCCCCGGCCTTGGCGAGGTGTCTTCTCTTCTCATGTAGACCCCTGGAATTTACTCTAATCGCCCAGATTTGGTCCTTTTCTTCAGTGTCTTGAATTCTCCACTTTTTCTCTGATTTTTCGGGGTTTTCTAGAGTTCACCTGTAAAACTGAGTGTATACAAAACTTGTGGAAATTATTAGTATAAACCCTATCTTTTATTTGTTTTTGTCCTCAAATGTCCTATTAATTCAAAGTAAAAAGTTGATAATAACTACCGTCAACACGCACAGAGTACCATTGTAGCTTTTCCCTAGGAGAGTATTCTAGAGTATCGTATCCACAGGGAAGCTTTGGCTAAAGAATCTAATAAGTCACAATCATGCATCTACTAACTTAGCAAACCACTAGACTAAAGTAAGGGGGTAAATGATAGATGATAGGAGTTATAAACAATATCACACACTAGAGAATTCCATGATGAATGTATAGCTAGCAAGTTGAGAGGACAACGGGAGAGATCAAGGTTCCTATGTACTTCTCTATTACTTAGGTTCTATAATAGCAATCATACTAATGCACTTTGGAGCAACGGTACCTTTCCGGCTCTCGAATAGACTGGGAAGGGTTAGCCGGGGGAAGGCCGCCAAAAGCTCTACGAAACACCAACCCATACGTGGTGGACTACAAAGGCCTGACAGGGCTGTCACCCCTGGGGCTACCACAACTATCCGTAGGTTTGGGCGCAACCTCAGGTAACCTATAGCCTAGACACCAAGTCTACACTATCGATTACTACTCTAGCTAACTAGCATAACTAGAGCCCTCAATACGAGCGGAGATCCCATGCAATAGCATAACAACTATACTTAACCATATATGAAAGATATTGAAGTGACTAGAGAAGATAAATATATGAATCATAAGTCTTACAAAGAAAAGATACAAGACATACCAAACTCTGTAGACATCTCCAGAACCGGAGCATAGCTCCACTCTCCCTAACTCTCTAGTTGCTAATCTATTACATTGGAGTATCTAGACCTAATTCTCTAGTGGAGAGGTTGTCCTCACATTGGGACACCTCAATGACCAACAGGTCAAAAGATATGAGTGGAATGAATTAGGGTTTCACCCTGGGGTCAGGGGGTCTGCTTATATAGCCCTTGGCGATGAACAGGGACCCTTGTATCAAACCGACCTTGAGCAACGGTATAGATACAACCTCAATGTCGGTGGTAAACCGCCATAGAAATCTGAGGTCGATCGGTGGGACCGGCCGGCCGACCGCCAGAATCATGCCGGCGACCGCCGAGACTTTGTGGCACAAAGAAATCTCCTTCCTCCCGGTGTCTTCTAGAATGTTTTAGTCCACTTTTTGGATTGAGTTGCCTCACGGTCAAGTCTTGTCGTATGAGATGCAAACTCTTGGGCTTTTCACTTTGCTCTTAACCGCTTTTTATCTATTAAGTCCCTCAGTAAAGATATAAATCACCAAAGCTCGTGAAACTATGTTAGTCAAGCCCCTAGTCTATGTGATTATTCATTTTATACCCTTATTTTATGTTTAGTTGACTATTAATATTATGCTACAACAGTGTCAACAACGGCTATGTTACAAGCTAGTATCTCTCGGGCTTTTAGATGAGATAAAACTTTTGAAGGCTCAACTTGAAGATAAAGAAAAAGAGAGAGGTAAAGCGGTTGATGAATGGCATCAGATTGATAGATTGTATCATCAATCCTGTGATACGATTAAGGAAAAAGATGCTTTGAGCTTGCTACGCCCGAAGACCATTGATACATTGAGAAGGGAAAAATCATATCTTGAGAAGAAAAGCAAGGAGCAAGAAGAATTTTTCTTGATGAAATTTAATAGAATGTGGGAACTTTGTCGTACTCATTATGAGAAGTTTGGTGCCAAACCCCTCGACCCTAATTGGGAACTTGGGGAATTTGACCCTTTCTTTAGTTGGTTATGTCGTCGGATGAAGACCTAGGTGTTATTGTGAACACCTTCACCGATACCGGTGTTATGTATGCTACAAGAGCACTTCTTCATCCGATGTCGGGCCAATGACCCTTTGTATTCTGAATTTGCTAAAAAGAATACAAGTTCCCTACCGGCTGTCAAGCAAATTAGCTCGTACTCAAGTACTTTGCAAAAAGTATTTTGATCAATATTGGTGTGTGAGTGGCCGTGAACATTGTTTTGAGAAGGTGAAAAGAAGATGGAAACAAGAAGTTATTTTTCCTTCCTTTTCTTGTTTTCTATTGAGTTTTATCGATTTATTTCTTTTACTGAATTTTGATAGATTGAGTTTGAATATTTGCGGGAAGAAGAAAAGAGAAGAAAAGCTTTGGAGGAGGAAGCTTGCCGAGCGCGAAATGATGATGTTCGTGAAAGGGATCTCGTAGACTTCTTTAGGTTTTTTTTGAGTGGCTTTGTGAGGAAAAAGCTTTTGTAAGTTAAGTTCATACTTGATGAAGTTTTAAGCGAAATACATCCCCGCGCAGTGTTTCGAGCGAAGCTCGCGCAGGATGTTGCCACTATTATGCCTCGTGATGGTTGGTAAAGGAAATTATGTGTTTGAAACTTCCGAGTTTTGGAGTATTGTGAATCTATTGGTGAAGTTGATTTTGATTTGTTTGTTGAGAACAAGATTAGGGTTTCACAAGTTAAAGTTACTCATGGAGTTCCAAGAGTTGTTGATTTTAGTAATTTTACGCAGTACAAGATAATTTTGATTTTATTTGAACTTTGATTTTAGAATGATATAAATTAAAAAAATTGTCTTATTTTGTTCAGTCATCATGTTCGAGTGCTTCTCCAAGTTATGTCCCCGAAGATATTTTGAGGCAAGAAGTAGATAATATAGTTGATGAGGCTTTAGATGGACTTTTTTTGAATGAAGTGGCTAATGTTGTTATTTACGAAAATAATGATTTTTAAATTTTTGTAAACAATGGTGAAGAATGTATATGAATAAAATGTAATTTGATATTGTTTTTTATACTGAGGTGTTGTTTTTACTTATGTGCTGAAGTAATGGAGTTTGCTTTTATTTGTGAAGTATTAAAAAGTTTTCTCGGAAGTGGAAGCGTTGTCCTCCCTTTTTTTTTTTTTTACAAGGAAAAGCGATAGATTTTACTTATGAAATCATGTTTCTCTTAGGAAAATTTTTGAGAAAACGTCGTCCCCTTTTCTTTTTTGCGACAAACTTAAACTACGAAGTTATTTTCCCTTAGGAAAATTTTGAGAAAACGTCGTCCCCTTTTCTTTTTGCGAAGGTAGAGCGACAAACTTCGTAAGTTATTTTCCCTTAGGAAAATTTTGAGAAAACGTCGTCCCCTTTTCTTTTTGCGAAGGTAGAGAGCGACAAACTTAAACTACGAAGTTGTTTTCCTTAGGAAAATTTTGAGAAAACGTCGTCCCCTTTTCTTTTTTGCGAAGGTAGAGCGACAAACTTAAACTACGAAGTTATTTTCCCTTAGGAAAATTTTGAGAAAACGTCGTCCCCTTTTCTTTTTGCGAAAGGTAGAGCGACAAACTTAAAACTACGAAGTTATTTTCCCTTAGGAAAATTTTGAGAAAACGTCATCCCCTTTTCTTTTTGCGAAGGTAGAGCGACAAACTTCGTTTTTTACGAAGTTATTTTCCTTAGGAAAACTTTAGGTAGCAATTTCATTTAAAAATTGTACCTAATTTTATACTTATTTTTCCGATGTATGAATGTTATGTTCTTCGGCGTTGAATCGAAGAAAAAACAAAATGTAGTTGCAAGTCATATTGGGGAAACTACTTTCTCATTTATATTGATATGAGAATTTACAATAGAGACTGCCTCGTTAAAAAACACTCACCTGCGAAGGGCTTCCCCGAGTGGAAAAGAGTGCAGACTCTTTACAATTTAAATGTAAATCTTGGAAGTAAATGATACTACTATCTATTTACATATTTACAAAAGAAGCTCCTTTCTTCTAAGGGTAGTACTTACGAAGGTCTTGGATGTTCCATGTATGGCTCAATTCTTCTCCCTTGAGAGTTTCCAAGTGATATGATCCCGGTTTGTTGGATTTTGAGATGATGAATGGTCCTTCCCACTTTTGCCGGAATTTTCCCACGTGTGTCTTCATTTCTTTTTCTTTTTTAGCACGAAGTCTCCTGGCTGTAAATCTCTCTTCACTACTTTCTTGTTGTACCATTTGCTTGTTTCTTCTTGATACTTCCCCGAGATTCATCACAACTTGGTTTCTTTCTTCTTCGAGCAAGTCCTTGCTTGTTTTTTTGTTCCTCTTCGCTTGTAATTTCAACATTTGTTCTTGGTCCTTTGAATTGTATCTCTTCCGGAGTCATTGCTTCATCTCCATATAGTAACTTGAAGGGAGTAAATTTTGTTGACTTTGTTGTGGTTGTGTTATGACTCCAAACAATCCTTGGTAATTCTTCAACCCATTTCCCTTTTGGAAGTCCGACTAGATTTTTTGAAATGCCCACACAGATAATGCCATTTGCTCTTTCAACAGCTCCATTGGATTGTGGATATTTTACGTCGATGCGAAGCAAAGTTGATTCCCATGCTTTCACAATAGCTTCAAGTCTTATTTGTCAAACCGGGTTCCATTGTCCAAAGTTATGTGTCTTGGGACTCGAATCGACAAATTATATTTTGCCAAAGGAATTTCTTCATCGTTGTGGATGACATGTTTGTTATTGGCTTCGCTTCTACCCATTTTGTGAAATATTCAACTGCGACAACTGCGTATTGATGATTGCCTTGAGCTGGTGGAAGTTTCCCAATTATGTCTATTCCCCATCTTGCAAGTGGCCAAGTAGGCTCAATGTGTTGAATTGGATTGGCTGGGCCTTTTGATTTATTTGCTGAGATTTGGCGGTTATGGCAAGTTTTGACTATTTCCTTACTATCTTTCTGAGCGGATGGCCAAGAAAATCCTTTGCCCGAAAGCTTTTCCCTGCGATTGATCTTGCCCCAAATAAGTGAATCCGCAAGTTCCACTATGTATTTCTTGTAATATTTCCTTTTCTTCTTCGCTTGAAACACATCTTAGCAAAGGGTTCACATATGCCATGCTTGTAAAGTTGGTCGTTGATGATTTTGTAATTTCTTGTTTTGTGCTTCATTCTCGGTTTCATCAACTTCATTCTCCTGTTCATAGAATCCCTTGAGAAATGCTATTATTGGGGATCTCCAGTCTTCACCTTCTATTATATGTATATTTCTTGGTTCTTCCATCTTTGTTTTGATTGATGATTCTGATAATACTTGATAGAATACATCCGGAGGCAACTTGACTTTTGAGCCGCCGCTTTTGCAATTACATCCGCTTCTTCATTGTTTGTTCTTGAAATGCTTCTTAATGTGAATCCTTCAAAATGTCTTTCCTGTTCTCTGACATGTTGAAGGTATTTTGCTAATTCAGGGATCTTTAGCTTTGTAGCTTTTTTTCTATATGTCCTGCCACAACTTGTGAATCTGCTTTTGATCAACAATTTCTGAATTCCCATTGCCCTTGCCTTGCGAAGCCCCAAAGAATATCTTGCTTCATATTCTCGCTATGTTATTTGTACATTTGAATTCTAATCTTGCAGCACATCTCATCTTTACTCCCGAAGGTGAAGTTATGATTGCAGCCACTCCGGCTCCTGAGGAGCCCCATGCTCCATCACAATTGATTGTCCATTCCTGACAAGTGATTGTCCATTCTTGAGCTTCTTTCTGTTCATCTGAGTCTGAGTTTGGAGTCCAATCTGCTACAAAATCTGCTAACACTTGTGATTTGATTGTTGTTCTTTTTTCAAACTCTATGAAGTATTGAGATATTTCTGCTGCCCACTTTCCCAATCTTCCGGATGATTTGCAACTTTGAAGGACATCTTTGAGGGGATGATTTGTTGGTATTCTTACTTTGTGTGCTTGGAAGTAGTGTTTCAATTTCCTTGTTGCCATCAAGCATACTACATAGGCTATTTTTTCAATTTCTGAATAGTAGATTTGAGCCTGATAAAGCTTCAGATACAAAGTATATTGGCTGTTGCTTCTTGGTGTGCTCTTCTATATTTTCTTGCACCAAGATCGCTTTGCACTACAAGGCGTTTTTCGAAGCCGAGATGTATAACAGCAATTCTTCTTGTGGATTTGGACTTGCCAAAGTTGTTGGATTGGATAAATACTTCTTTATCTCTTCAAGGCCTTTTGCTGATCTTCTCCCCATGCGAAGGTCTTGTTGGAATTTTTCAATGCTTGAAATATTGGGAAGCTTTTTTCACCGATTTTGATATGAATCTGCTTAACGGCCGCCTTCCAAATAATTTCTCGAATATCTTTGATACTTTTTAGAATTTTTTGTTTCCATGATCGCTTTCACCTTCTCTCGGATTTGGATCAATTCCTTTTGACGATACAACACATCCCAAGATTTTTTCTTTCTTGACCCCGAAGGTACATTTTTCTCGATTAAGCTTCGTGGTTTGCCTTGCGAAGGTTAGAAAAAGTTTCTTTGAGATCTTTGACGTGTTCCTCTCTTTTCTTGCTTTTCACGATTACATCGTCAACGTATGCAAGCAAATTTTTCCCAGTTGGCCTTGTAATACCGTTGAAGTCATTCTTATGAAGCTTGACCCTCGCATTGCGAAGCCCTTCGCCATTCTTTTGAAAGCAAGATGTGCCAAATGGTGTGATGAAGCTTGTCTTTTCTTCGCTTCTTTACTCATCCAAATTTGATGATAACCTCGAGAAACAATCTAGGAAGCTTAACATTTCGCTTCTGCAGCTTGATCAACTAAGGTGTCAATCCTTGGTAGTGGAAAGTTATCTTTGGGACAAGCTTTGTTTAGATCTGTAAAGTCTATACACATCCTCCATTTCAAATTCTTTTTCCTGACCATGACTATATTTGCAAGCCAAGTTGTGAACCTCACTTCTCTTATAACTTTTGCATCCAATAATCTTTGGACTTCGGCCTTCGCAGCAATTGTTCTATCTTCTGATAGTTTTCTCGGTTTCTGCTTCTTTGGCTTGTAACTTGTATCAATGTTCAATTTATGCTCGATGATATCTCTGCTTACTCCTTCTAGATCTTTTGCTGACCATGCGAAGACATCTTGATTTGCTTTTAGGAAGCTGATGAGGTTCTTTTCTTCTTCTTTGCTGAGGTCACTTGCAATTGTTACTTTTTTGTCTGGTATCATTGAATCTAACGGTACTTCTTTTGTTTCATTTTTGCTGCAAGTCTTTACTTTTTTCTGGAGCTTCGCACTTTCAGTTTCTTCTTGCTCTTCTTCGTCTTCAATTGTGAGGACGTTTCTTTGAGCAGGTGCTGAATCTTTTTCAATATTTCTTGCCTCTGTTTGATTTCCATGGATTGAAATTGGTCCATTTATTGCTGGAACTTTCATACATAAATATGAATAGTTGATTACTGCTTCGAAAATGTTCAGGCTTCCTCTTCCAAATATTGCATTATACCGGGTCGTGCATCTCAACGACATCAAATGCCACTTGTTCTCGTTTTTGCATTGTTCTCGAGTTTTGAAAGACACACGGCAAAGACAATTCTTCCGATTGAATTTATTCTTTTGCCCCGAAGCCTACCAATGGATATTCTCGCTCGCCTAAATCTTGTCTTTTGATTTGCATTGCATCTAAAGTTGATGCGAAGAGTATATCTGCAGAACTTCCACCATCTACCAATATTTTTGTGACATCCCAGCCATCTATGTTTGCCTCTATGACCATAGCATCCATGTGCGGATAATCTTTGAGTTTCATGTCTTGTTCTCAGTAAAGATGATTGGTTGATGTGACCACCTTGTTTTCTTGTAAGGACCTTCCATGGAAATTGCATTGACTCTTCGAAAATAGTTCTTTCTTTCATTGTTTGTAGTATGTTCGATGCTTTGTTGCCTCCGCGATTGTCATTATTCTCGCCTCGCTTGGCATTGTTGTGTTGACTGCCGAGGTAGATGGAGAATTACTGGTTTGATTCAACTTTGGGAATTGTTTGCCACCGATGTTTCGGTTGTTGAATTTGCATTTGTCCCCATGGTATTGCTGCCAAAGGTTGGCAGTTGTATATTGGCGGAGGTCCTGGCAATATTTGCTGCGAAGGTCCTATGTTTGCATAAGGATTGTATCCTTGGTTGAGGTACCCTTGGTTTTGTGAAGAGCTTGCTTGACTCAAATGATTGATTGTTTTGTGGTTTTGCAAATTTTTGTTTTCTTCTGCCGAGCTTCATCAATGCTTTTCTTTATGATTGGGCACATTTTTGAAGTGTGGCCACCCCTTTGCCATGTACGAGGCAAAACATTTCTTCGGGTTTTAAGGGTCTTCGTTCACCAAATCTTGATTGGTTGAAACCTCCTCTCGTAATTGTTGTTGAAATTTCTGTTTTGAAATTGGCTTCCTGATCTTGACTTTTCTTTGGTCGTTTCTTGCCATATTTTTCTCCAACTTGCTCATTGTTGATTTGATTCACACGTTGTGGCGAGTTGATATTGTCTTCGCTCAAAGTTTGACGTTCTGAATTGATTGAATTGGTTGTTTGCCTTCGTTTGGTTTCTTTCAAAGTTTTCTTCTTCAATCCTCCTTCTCGTAGTCATCATCGATTTTTGCATACTTCGAAATTCTTCATAAAGTTGGGCAACTGTTTTGGTCTTTCTCTTTTCGGATGTGATGATAGGTGACTTGCTCTTAATCCTCCTCGATGGTCTGCTATGATGACCACTTCATCCGCACGTCTGGAATTTGAGTTTTCATTTGGATTAATCTCTTGTAATATTTGTATAATGGCTCTTTTGGATATTGCTTGATGTCAAATAGATCATCACTTGTTAATTACGTGTGTTGAAATCCTTGGAAATCAACAAGCGAGACTTGTCCTCGATTGTTCCCAACTTTTGATTGATCTTGGTTTAGCGAAGAGTACCACTTTTGCGCCGAGCCTTTCATTGCCATGATGAGTGATTTTGCTAATGTTGATTCATCTCCTCCTCCTCCCGAGGCAACTGCAGACTTCAAAACTCATAAGGAATTGTCTTGGATCCGTGAGCCCTTCGTATGTTGGAATTATATTGAATTTGAACCCTTTTGGCCATTTTGCTATTTGCGGGTCAATTGATAGGGGAGACTCAGTATCGATTCTTTGTTGAAATCTTGTCTTGTTCTTTTTCTTTCTTTTGAATTGTTTGCTTGAGCTTGGCTCTTCAACATTGATGATCTCCTTCTCTTGTTTTTCAAGTTCTTCGTTTAATTTTCTCAATCTGGCTTCGGCTTCTTCGATTCTTTGTTTTATGGTTTTTTTTTCTCTTGTGCGTTGTGCGCATTCTTCAAGTTCTTTCTCTTTTCTTGCTAGACTTTCTTCGAGTGCTTTCGGCCTTTGTTCTTCATTTTCATTGCCTTGTGATGTTGATTTTTCCCTTGCTTCTTCAATTTCTTCGTCTTGTACGTCATCTTGTGATCTTTCTTCGTGAGAACTTTGTTTCTTTGATCTTCCCATGTCTTTGGCTGGTCGTGGGTATACTCGAGCACACACAAACAAAGGGGGCGCCCGGATGTTGGGTGTGAAAACTCCAAGCAAGTATATCGATGAATACTTAGTCACAAAACGACCGTACAACATATCCATTACAAGAAAGTTCGGGGGTATTTATAGGCCCCCTAGCTTCGTAATTCTAGGAAAATGATAAATGTTACAACGACAAAGTTATCAACTTTATCTCTGTGAAGCTATCCTTAATGTCTTCGCGAAGTTTATCCCGAGCTTCCTTCATCTTTCATACAGATTAAGCTACGAAGGTATTCTCCGACGAAGCTTCTTTCTTGGGTTTTTCTCTACGAAGGTTCGAGCCGCGAAGGTCTTCGCGACACCTTCGCATTTGTCCTCATGCCAATTTTTACTCACCTTCTTTTCCTGTGAATACCTTCGCATGCGAAACTCTGTTTGCACATTCGAACTTCAAAGTTTGGGTTAGAAGTTTATGCAAAAATAAAGTTGACCCCCAACAAAGACCCCTCGTGGGCGAATGCCAACTTCAAAGGCATGAATCCCACGAAAATTTTAGTAAACTTTGTGGTAATAAACGTCATCCCAAACTTTGAAGTTGGGATTCTTGAATTTTGTCAATGCCTTCGCTTGGAAAATTTTTAAATAGTTTTGTTTTTATTATTATTTTATATTTTACAACGGCTAGTTTGACCGTTTTGACCAGCCTGTGCTTATAAATAGCGGAGGACCCCTCCTCTGTTTTTCTTATCTTTTCGAAGAGGGGAGACTCTGCTGCAATTTTTCTTTAAGCTACGAAGGTGTTGGCGAAGGTTACAATTTAAGCGAAGGTGTTTATTGATTTGAAGAATTCTCTTTTCAACCGAAGGTATTCTCATATGTATATATATTTCCTTTTCGTCTTTCTTTTTCTAATGAAAGTGTGTCTGTTATCAAGGATGTTATTGTTTGTTTATTTCTTCAGATGACAAAGTGGAACAAAGTGCTTCTCATTCTCGATCCGGTCCGAGAAAGAAGTATTGGATTCTAGTGATGAAGGTCTTAGTGGGGTTAGTGCTTCGCCTTCGGAATTGATCCCAGATGATGGCTATTCTTACTTTTTTGGAAAAAGTAAGATGAAAAAATCAGACTATGCGGAACTGGAGAAAAATGGTATTTTGAAACCTGGATATTATAGGCCTGCCGGAGCTGATGAGACTGTGCCGCAGCCTAAGAAAGATGAATGCATAGTGTTCAAAGACTTCTTCACAGCTGGATTGAGATTTCCTTGCCAGGATTTTTTAGAAGATGTTTTGAAGGCTTATGATATTGAGATTCATCATTTGACTCCCAACGCTATTTCTCGGCTTGCGACTTTTATATGGGCTGTGCGAAGCCAAGAAGTAAAGCCACATATTAATACTTTTTGTGAACTTCATGAGCTTCATATCCAATACCGGAGTAAAGTTATTGATGGCAAGAGTGTTTCTTATTATTTCGGCTGTTGCAATTTTAGGATTTTGCTAAAAAAATGCAAGGCAAATTTCCCCATTTTGCCAAAAACAAATGGGCGGATGGATGGTTCAAGTTATGGTTCTATCATAAGGTTCCTTATGTTGAGGAAAATGTTGGTAGAAATTTTGTAAAAAGGTACCCACTTGCTCTTTGAAATGCATAAGCGTGAGTTTATTGTGAGGCCATCTCTAAAGAAATCTCAAGGTTCTCAATGAATGTATGAAGGCTTTTAAGCTTCTTTGCTTCGCTTCAAAGTACTAGAGACCTGGTTGAAGAATATATTGCTGCAAGAGTTTGGCCGCTTCGCCGAGGTTGGAATATTCTTCGTTTTCACTCGAAGGATGTCCGCGGAAAAACTTATAAGTTTCCCCGATCGGGATATTGTTAAGCCAGCGAGAATATTCAACGAACGAAGAGTTTATTGCAGGTTGTTGAACTAAGAGCATGTTCTCGTTTCTTGGAAAGTATGTTAACAAAGAGAAGAAATTTATGGATGAGATTCTTGGTGAAGATTATTCTCGGTTTAACCGAGTATTTGATATTGCTAAAATTCCATATGAAGAACGTCCTCCTCCGGCTTACTCTCGTGCTGAAAAGAATGTTGAAGAAAAAGAACCAAAAGTTGATGTTGCAAAAGGAAGGAAGAGAAAGCAAACTGAATCGTCTTCCGCAGCTGGTTTGGGTAGGAAGAAGACTTTGGCTAAGAAGCAAAAGAAGTCTAATCTTACTCCAATTGTTGATTTATGTGATGATGAGGGATTTGCCATAGACGAAGATCTGATGGGAACTTCAGTTGATAATCTTGAGGTGAGAAAAAAATGTGTTTAGCTTTTACAAGTACCGGTTTGACTCGAGTTGTTGTTGACCTCTTGCCGCTGTTTTTTTTAATTTGGTCGCTCAAGGAGAAGTTATCGTAAAAGTCCGGTGAAGATATTGCGGAAGATATTCGCACCTGGTATACCGTTGTTTCGTCACCCGATTTTATACGAAAACTCCTGCTATTTTGTATGTTGACTCTGATGCTAAAGTCCATTTAGGTCCTGGAACCGAAGATCTTGGAGATGATCATGAGAAACCGGTTATTGTTGCCAAAGAAGTTATTTCCTCCAAGTCTAAGGTTGGTTTGAAGGATGGAGATAATTTTGTTTTACGAAGCCGTGGATCTTTGTTGCGAAGGAGAATATTCTTGGAGAAGTTAATGTCTTATCGCCTTCGCACCAAGATGTTTCGAGAGAATGTTATCTGCTTGGCCGCTAATGTTAGAGCTTCGAGAAATTGTTGGGAAGATTTGTGTTGACACGATAGTGAAAAGTTGTTAAGTGAAGGGAAATCTAGAGGGGCCAAGCTGTTGAGAAGATTCAAGCTATTTTGAAGAAAGGTACTAAGGTTGCGGCCGTGACCTTTGATGATTTTGACGATGATATTTTTGATAAAGATGTTGAAGAAGAACAACGGCTTCGTCTTTTCGACTCAATGATTAACATTGATACTCATGAAAAGGTTGCTTGCCCTTTGAGAGAAGGGGAGATTGTTGGTGAGTTTCTTTCTTCATGAAAACTCTTTATTTTTTTATTTGTCTTACGTTTATTTACTTTTATGTTCTTGCAGCTAACTATTTTCCCGATGCCTCTACTTCTTCAAAAGAGAAAACTGTTGATGTTGGGAAAATGAAGGAAGTTATCCAGATGTTTGTACCCTTCTGGTGCCCACTGGAGGATTTTTTCTACAACTTCGAATTAGATCCCGAGAAGATTCGAAGGTTCTTGATTTCGCCCACTCCGAAGGTGTTAATTTGGATTCTTTCAAATTTATCGGAGTTGGTGCTTGAAAAGCTTAGAATGATGCCGAAGAGGACCGAGCTTCGTCTTGCAAAGTGCATCGATGATGCTTTTATCGTTCTCGATCTTTGAAGATGAGTTGTCGAAGAAAGATCCTTTGGAACTTGCCGAGGCAAGTGTTGCTTTGATGTATAAGGTAAATGTAATCTCTTTTGTTTGATATCTTTCTTGGTTTTTACGCTTTATTTTTTTAGGTTTTAATATTTTTTGATTTTAGGGAGCACTTCTTTTGCGCGAAGCCAATGGAAAGCAATAGAAGATAAATTTGTTGCATCATCTTTACGTGAGAAAGAAGCTTTTAGATGAGATAAAAACTTTTGAAGGCTCAACTTGAAGATAAAGAAAAAGAGAGAGGTAAAGCAGTTGATGAATGGCATCGATTGATAGATTGTATCATCAATCCCGTGATACGATTAAGGAAAAAGATGCTGAGCTTGCTACTGCCTTTAAGACCATTGATACATTGAGAAGGGAAAAATCATATCTTGAGAAGAAAAGCAAGGAGCAAGAAGAATTTTCTTGATGAAATTTAATAGAATGTGGGAACTTTGTCGTACTCATTATGAGAAGTTTGGTGCCAAACCCGAAGACCCTAATTGGGAACTTGGGGAATTTGACCCTTTCTTTAGTTGGTTATGTCGCCGATATGAAGACCTAGGTGTTATTGTGAACACCTTCGCCGATACCAATGTTATGTATGCTACAAGAGCACTTCTTCATCCGATGTCGGGAAGCCAATGACCCTTTGTATTCTGAATTTGCTAAAAAGAATACAAGTTCCCTACCGAAGTCAAGCAAACAAATTAGCTCTCGTACTCAAGTACTTTGCAAAAAGTATTTTGATCAATATTGGTGTGTGAGTGGCCGTGAACATTGTTTTGAGAAGGTGAAAAAGAAGATGGAAACAAAGAAGTTATTTTCCTTCCTTTTCTTGTTTTCTATTGAGTTTTATCGATTTATTTCTTTTACTGAATTTTGATAGATTGAGTTTGAATATTTGCGGGAAAGAAGAAAAGAGAAGAAAAGCTTTGGAGGAGGAAGCTTGCCGAGCGAAATGATGATGTTCGTGAAAGGGATCTGTAGACTTCTTTAGGTTTTTTTTTTGAGTGGCTTTGTGAGGAAAAAGCTTTTGTAAGTTAAGTTCATACTTGATGAAGTTTTAAGCTGAAATACATCCCGCGCAGGTGTTTCGAGCGAAGCCTTGCGCAGGATGTTGCCACTATTATGCCTATGATGGTTGGTAAAGGAAATTATGTGTTTGAAACTTCCGAGTTTTTGGAGTATTGTGAATCTATTGGTGAAGTTGATTTTGATTTGTTTGTTGAGAACAAGATTAGGGTTTCACAAGTTAAAGTTACTCATGGAGTTCCAAGAGTTGTTGATTTTAGTAATTTTACGCAGGTACAAGATAATTTTGATTTTATTTGAACTTTGATTTTAGAATGATATAAATTAAAAAATTGTCTTATTTTGTTCAGTCATCATGTTTGAGTGCTTCTCCAAGTTATGTCCCCGAAGATATTTTGAGGCAAGAAGTAGATAATATAGTTGATGAGGCTTTAGATGGACTTTTGAATGAAGTGGCTAATGTTGTTATTTCTGAAAATAATGATTTTTAAATTTTTTTGTAAACAATGGTGAAGAATGTATATGAATAAAATGTAATTTGATATTGTTTTTATACTGAGGTGTTGTTTTTACTTATGTGCTTGAGTAATGGAGTTTGCTTTTATTTGTGAAGTATTAAAAAGTTTTCTCGGAAGTGGAAGCGTTGTCCTCCTATTTTTTTTTTTTTTTTTGCGAAGGAAAAGCGATAGATTTTACTTATGAAATCATGTTTCTCTTAGGAAAATTTTTGAGAAAACGTCGTCCCCTTTTCTTTTTTAAGACAAACTTAAACTACGAAGTTATTTTCCCTTAGGAAAATTTTGAGAAAACGTCGTCCCCTTTTCTTTTTGCGAAGGTAGAGCGACAAACTTAAGTAAGTTATTTTCCCTTAGGAAAATTTTGAGAAAACGTCGTCCCCTTTTCTTTTTGGTTGGTAGAGCGACAAACTTAAACTTCACGGTTGTTTTCCCTTAGGAAAATTTTGAGAAAACGTCGTCCCCTTTTCTTTTTTTGCGAAGGTAGAGCGACAAACTTAAACACGAAGTTATTTTCCCTTAGGAAAATTTTGAGAAAACGTCGTCCCCTTTTCTTTTTGCGAAGGTAGAGCGACAAACTTAAACTACGAGTTATTTTCCCTTAGGAAAATTTTGAGAAAACGTCGTCCCCTTTTTTTTTTGCGAAGGTAGAGCGACAAACCGTTCTGAAGTTATTTTCCCTTAGGAAAACTTTAGGTAGCAATTTCATTTAAAAATTGTACCTAATTTTATACTTATTTCGCCGATATATGAATGTTATGTTCTTCGGCGTTGAATCGAAAAAAAACAAAATGTAGTTGCAAGTCATATTGGGGAAACTACTTTCTCATTTATATTGATATGAGAATTTACAATAGAGACTGCCTCGTTAAAAAACACTCACCTGTGAAGGGCTTCCCACGAGTGGAAAAAAGAGTGCAGCTCTTTACAATTTAAATGTAAATCTTGGAAGTAAATGATACTACTATCTATTTACATATTTACAAAAGAAGCTCCTTTCTTCTAAGGGTAGTACTTACGAAAGGTCTTGGATGTTCCATGTATGGCTCAATTCTTCTCCCTTGAGAGTTTCCAAGTGATATGATCCTGGTTTGTTGGATTTTGAGATGATGAATGGTCCTTCCCACTTTTGCTTTGGAATTTTCCCACTTTGTGTCTTCATTTCTTTTTCTTTTTAGCACGAAGTCTCCTGGTCAGTAAATCTCTCTTCACTACTTTCTTGTTGTACCATTTGCTTGTTTCTTCTTGATACTTCCCGAGATTCATCATAGCTTGGTTTCTTTCTTCTTCGAGCAAGTCCTTGCTTGTTTTTTGTTCCTCTTAAACGCTTGTAATTTCAACATTTGTTCTTGGTCCTTTGAATTGTATCTCTTCCGAGTCATTGCTTCATCTCCATATAGTAACTTGAAGGGAGTAAATTTTGTTGACTTTGTTGTGGTTGTGTTATGACTCCAAATAATCCTTGGTAATTCTTCAACCCATTTCCCTTTTGGAAGTCCGACTAGATTTTTTGAAATGCCCACACAGATAATGCCATTTGCTCTTTCAACGACTCCATTGGATTGTGGATATTTTACTTACGTCGCGAAGCAAAGTTGGATTCCCATGCTTTCACAATAGCTTCAAGTCTTATTTGTCAAACCGGGTTCCATTGTCCAAAGTTATGTGTCTTGGGACTCGAATCGACAAATTATATTTTGCCAAAGGAATTTCTTCATCGTTGTGGATGACATGTTTGTTATTGGCTTCGCTTCTACCCATTTTGTGAAATATTCAAGCTGCGACAAAATAGCGTATTGATGATTGCCTTGAGCTGGTGGAAGTTTCCCAATTATGTCTATTCCCCATCTTGCAAGTGGCCAAGTAGGCTCAATGTGTTGAATTGGATTGGCTGGGCCTTTTGATTTATTTGCTTTGAGATTTGGCGGTTATGGCAAGTTTTGACTATTTCCATACTATCTTTCTCGGAGCGGATGGCGGTAAAAAAAATCCTTGCCCGAAAGCTTTTCCTGCGATTGATCTTGCCCCAGCGTGAATTCCGCAAGTTCCACTATGTATTTCTTGTAATATTTCCTTTTCTTCTTCGCTTGAAACACATCTTAGCAGTGGTTCACATATGCCATGCTTGTAAAGTTGGTCGTTGATGATTTTGTAATTTCTTGTTTTGTGCTTCATTCTGGTTTCATCAACTTCATTCTCCGGTTCATAGAATCCCTTGAGAAATGCTATTATTGGGGATCTCCAGTCTTCACCTTCTATTATATGTATATTTCTTGGTTCTTCCATCTTTGTTTTGATTGATGATTCTGATAATACTTGATAGAATACATCTGGAGGCAACTTGACTTTTTGAGCCGCTGCTTTTGCAATTACATCTGCTTCTTCATTGTTTGTTCTTGAAATGCTTCTTAATGTGAATCCTTCAAAATGTCTTTCCTGTTCTCTGACATGTTGAAGGTATTTTGCTAATTCAGGATCTTTAGCTTTGTAGCTTTTTTCTATATGTCCTGCCACAACTTGTGAATCTGTTTTGATCAACAATTTCTGAATTCCCATTGCCCTTGCCTTGCGAAGCCCCAGCAATACTGCTTCATATTCTGCTATGTTATTTGTACATTTGAATTCTAATCTTGCAGCACATCTCATCTTTACTCCCGAAGGTGAAGTTATGATTGCAGCCCACTCCGCCTCCCGAGGAGCCCCATGCTCCATCACAATTGATTGTCCATTCCCGACAAGTGATTGTCCATTCTTGAGCTTCTTTACGTTCATCCGAGTGCGAGTTTGGAGTCCAATCTGCTACAAAATCTGCTAACACTTGTGATTTGATTGTTGTTCTTTTTTCAAACTCTATGAAGTATTGAGATATTTCTGCTGCCCACTTTCCCAATCTTCCGGATGATTTGCAACTTTGAAGGACATCTTTGAGGGGATGATTTGTTGGTATTCTTACTTTGTGTGCTTGGAAGTAGTGTTTCAATTTCCTTGTTGCCATCAGTACTACATAGGCTATTTTTTCAATTTCTGAATAGTAGATTTGAGCCTGATAAAGCTTCAGATACAAAGTATATTGGCATTTGCTTCTTGGTGTGCTCTTCTATATTTTCTTGCACCATCTTTGCACTTATTTATCGTTTTTCGAAGCCGAGATGTATAACGAGCAATTCTTCTTGTGGATTTGGACTTGCCAAAGTTGTTGGATTGGATAAATACTTCTTTATCTCTTCGAAGGCCTTTTGCTGATCTTCTCCCCCCATGCGAAGGTCTTGTTGGAATTTTTCAATGCTTGAAATATTGGGAAGCTTTTTTTTCAAATGATTTTGATATGAATCGCTTTTAACGGCCGGTCTTCCAGTCAATTTCTGAATATCTTTGATACTTTTTAGAATTTTTGTTTCCATGACTGCTTTCACCTTCTCTCGATTTGGATCAATTCCTTTTGACGATACAACACATCCCAAGATTTTTTCTTTCTTGACCCCGAAGGTACATTTTTCTCGGATTAAGCTTCAGGTTTGCCTTGCGAAGGTTAGAAAAAGTTTCTTTGAGATCTTTGACGTGTTCCTCTCTTTTCTTGCTTTTCACGATTACATCGTCAACGTATGCAAGCAAATTTTTTTCCCAATTTGGCCTTGTAATACCGTTGAAGTCATTCTTATGAAGCTTGACCCTCGCATTGCGAAGCCCTTCTTCGCCATTCTTTGAAAGCAAGATGTGCCAAATGGTGTGATGAAGCTTGTCTTTTCTTCGTCTTCTTTACTCATCCAAATTTGATGATAACCCGAGAAACAATCTAGGAAGCTTAACATTTCGCTTCTCGCAGCTTGATCAACTAAGGTGTCAATCCTTGGTAGTGGAAAGTTATCTTTGGGACAAGCTTTGTTTAGATCTCGTAAAGTCTATACACATCCTCCATTTCAAATTCTTTTTTTTCGACCATGACTATATTTGCAAGCCAAGTTGTGAACCTCACTTCTCTTATAACTTTTGCATCCAATAATCTTTGGACTTCGGCCTTCAAAGAATTGTTCTATCTTCTCGATAGTTTTCTCGCCGCTTCTTTGGCTTGTAACTTGTATCAATGTTCAATTTATGCTCGATGATATCTCTGCTTACCCTTCTAGATCTTTTTGTCGACCATGCGAAGACATCTTGATTTGCTTTTTAGGAAGGCGATGAGGTTCTTTTCTTCTTCTTTGCCGAGGTCACTTGCAATTGTTACTTTTTTTGTCCGGGTATCATTGAATCTAACGGTACTTCTTTTTGTTTCATTTTTGCTGCAAGTCTTTACTTTTTTTCCGAGCTTCGCACTTTCGGTTTCTTCTTGCTCTTCTTCGTCTTCAATTGTGAGGACGTTTCTTTGAGCAGTGCTGAATCTTTTTCAATATTTCTTGCCTCTGTTTTGATTTCCATGGATTGAAATTGGTCCATTTATTGCTGGAACTTTCATACATAAATATGAATAGTTGATTACTTGCTTCGAAAATGTTCAAAGCTTCCTCTTCCAAATATTGCATTATACGGGGCCGCATCTCAACGACATCAAATGCCACTTGTTCTCGTTCTTGCATTGTTCCTCGAGTTTTGAAAGACACCGGCAAAGACAATTCTTCCGATTGAATTTATTCTTTTGCCCCCGAAGCCTACCAATGGATATTCTGCCCTCTGCCTAAATCTTGTCTTTTGATTTGCATTGCATCTAAAGTTGATGCGAAGAGTATATCTACAGAACTTCCACCATCTACCAATATTTTTGTGACATCCCAGCCATCTATGTTTGCCTCTATGACCATAGCATCCATGTGCGGATAATCTTTGAGTTTCATGTCTTGTTCTGTAAAGATGATTGGTTGATGTGACCACCTTGTTTTCTTGTAAGGACCTTCCATGGAAATTGCATTGACTCTTCGAAAATAGTTCTTTCTTTCATTGTTTGTAGTATGTTCGATCTTTGTTGCCTCCGATTGTCATTATTCTCGCCTCGCTTGGCATTGTTGTGTTGACTTGCGAGGTAGATGGAGAATTACCGGTTTGATTCAGCGTGGAATTGTTTGCCACCGATGTTTCAAAGTTGTTGAATTTGCATTTGTCCCATGGTATTGCTTGCCAAAGGTTGGCGGTTTGTATATTGGCGGAGGTCCCGGCAATATTTGCCGCGAAGGTCCTATGTTTGCATAAGGATTGTATCCTTGGTTGAGGTACCCTTGGTTTTGTGAAGAGCTTGCTTGACTCAAATGATTGATTGTTTTGTGATTTTGCAAATTTTTGTTTTCTTGCCGAGCTTCATCAATGCTTTTCTTTTATGATTGGGCACATTTTTTTTGAAGTGTGGCCAGCCCCTTTGCCATGTAATGAGGCAAAACATTTCTTCGGGTTTTAAGGGTCTTCGTTCACCAAATCTTGATTGGTTGAAACCTCCTCTGTAATTGTTGTTGAAATTTCTGTTTTGAAATTGGCTTCGCTGATCTTGACTTTGCTGGTCGTTTCTTGCCATATTTTCTCCAACTTGCTCATTGTTGATTTGATTCACACGTTGTGGCAGTTGATATTGTCTTCGCTCAAAGTTTGACGTTCTGAATTGATTGAATTGGTTGTTTGCCTTCGCTTGGTTTCTTTCAAAGTTTTCTTCTTCAATCCTCCTTCTGTAGTCATCATCAGATTTTGCATACTTCGAAATTCTTCATAAAGTTGGGCAAATCTGCTTTTTGGTCTTTCTCTTTTCGGATGTGATGATAGCCGACTTGCTCTTAATCCTCTCGATGGCTGCTATGATGACCACTTCATCCGCACGTCCCGAATTTGAGTTTTCATTTGGATTAATCTCTTGTAATATTTGTATAATGGCTCTTTTGGATATTGCTTGATGTCAAATAGATCATCACTTGTTAATTACGTGTGTTGAAATCCTTGGAAATCAACAAGCGGACTTGTCCTCGATTGTTCCCAACTTTTGATTGATCTTGGTTTAAGCGAAAGAGTACCACTTTTTTGCGCCGAGCCTTTCATTGCCATGATGAGTGATTTTGCTAATGTTGATTCATCTCCTCCTCCCGAGGCAACTGCAGCTTCAAAACTCATAAGGAATTGTCTTGGATCTGTGAGCCCTTCGTATGTTGGAATTATATTGAATTTGAACCCTTTTTTGGCCATTTTGCTATTTGCGTGTCAATTGATAGGGGAGACTCGTATCGATTCTTTGTTGAAATCTTGTCTTGTTCTTTTTCTTTCTTTGAATTGTTTGCTGAGCTTGGCTCTTCAACATTGATGATCTCCTTCTCTTGTTTTTCAAGTTCTTCGTTTAATTTTCTCAATCTGGCTTCGGCTTCTTCGATTCTTTGTTTTATGGTTTTTTCTTGTGTGTTGTCTGCATTCTTCAAGTTCTTTCTCTTTTCTTGCTAGACTTTCTTCGAGTGCTTTCAGCCTTTGTTCTTCATTTTCATTGCCTTGTGATGTTGATTTTTCCCTTGCTTCTTCAATTTCTTCGTCTTGTACGTCATCTTGTGATCTTTCTTCGGCAGAACTTTGTTTCTTTGATCTTCCCATGTCTTTGGCTGGTCGTGGGTATACTCGAGCACACACAAACAGTGGGCGCCAGATGTTGGGTGTGAAAACTCCAAGCAAGTATATCGATGAATACTTAGTCACAAAACGACTGGTACAACATATCCATTACAAGAAAGTTCAGGGGGTATTTATAGGCCCCCCTAGCTTCGTAATTCTAGGAAAATGATAAATGTTACAACGACAAAGTTATCAACTTTATCTACAGCGAAGCTATCCTTAATGTCTTCGCGAAGTTTATCCCGAGCTTCCTTCATCTTTCATACAGATTACGGCTCACGAAGGTATTCTCCGACGAAGCTTCTTTCTTGGGTTTTCTCTCGAAGGTTCGAGCCGCGGAGTCTTCGCGACACCTTCGCATTTGTCCTCATGCCAATTTTACTCACCTTCTTTTCCTGTGAATACCTTCGTCACGAAACTCTGTTTGCACATTCGAACTTCAAAGTTTGGGTTAGAAGTTTATGCAAAAATAAAGTTGACCCCCAACAGGTAGGAGGTTCGGTACTCTGTCATACAGGACCTTATCATGTGCACTTTTAATTTTCAAAAGATAAATCTCTAGAAATCTAGTATCACTAAGAGTAAGATAAATAGTAGCTCAGACTCTCTGTAAGATGAATTTTTGGCATAACTGCCCCATAATTATTAATTAGACAAAATGAATTGTTTTAATTAAACCAGATGGGCACAAAGTATTTTATATGTGGCTTAATATTCAAAGCCCATGCAAATTGGTTACTATTCGAAGTGGCCATGTATTTTTGGCCCATGCGTTTGGCTAGTTAAATAAAATACGTACGTACATGATATATATCCTGTGAAAAGAGATATGTACGTATCCATATGGGCCTATATTCCAGGAATGCTATTTGAAGTAGTCCATGTGCATTACGATAGCTTGCTGCAGAGATACGTAAACGTGTTTAAGTGCTTTCGGCTAAAGATCCTCGAGCATATCTTGCCGGCTGATATAAGGATATACGAGTATATACCATTCGTTGAGGTCATATCTGGCCTTTCAATCTACAACGTCGTTGCTTGGTTAACAAGGGATGCCTGGCTCAGGCCCCTATATAAAGCGCCAACAATTCCATCGAGCAGGGGCACACATTACCAGGGAGGCATATTTAGATCACGCACGCAAGGGCATGCATCATGCCAAAGCCCTGCTATGCTATACTACCCTCTCGCCGAATACGCAAGCACGTCGTCGCCGCGGCCGTATGATCATGGCCGACCTCTCCGTCCAGCAGGCCGTCAGCCGATCGTCTTTGCAGATACGGTACTGCCGGCGGGATCTTCAACTAACCACAACACCGTCATCAATGTTCAGCCCCTACGCCTACGACTATGGCAGGTTCTTTATATATTTTATTTAGATTGCATCTTGTATATTCTTGTGCATGGCTGTAGATCGATATGGCCAGCTAGAAGATCAAGCACAGCTGCACGGTGGCCCGATCAATAACCGAACCACAACACGGTGTTCGTCTCCAACGATCATCTTCATCTCGCCCGGCGTCTGCAATGGCGAGCATGGCCGCAAGATCAGCAGGCCGGTCAGTCTCACATCGACGGCGATCGTCTCATCATCATCTCGCCCGACGTCCCGTGGTGAGCGTGGCACAACAAACAGCAGCCCGGCCAGCGGCACATGGACGGCGAGCATCATCTAACTCCAGCGCGGCGCGAGCAGTGCCGATGTGCATCAAGCATTCAAGCGATGGCGCCCCACAACTAGCGTGTCGTCCTCCTCATCAACAAGCAGCAGCCCGGCGAGCGTTCGGCGTGTTCCGCAACAGCCCGGCGATCATATCTTCATGACCTACGGGCAGCATGCTTACCGGCAGCACGGCGAGCCGGCGGTCCTCTCCATGATGACGGTCTGGTGGCCACAATGACTTCGGCATCTACAGCGACGATGGCCCGGAATGACGTACTGCAGCAGACAGCAGTAAAGAAGAGAAGACAATGGCCGACAGAGCGACGACGCCCTGAAGCGACGATCAACACAGCAAAGAAGAGACGATGGTTGCCCATGACACGACGGCGCCTCGGCAAGAGATTGGCAACATCAGCAAGTAGCAAGATCAGCATAACAACAAGCAAAGATGCCAGCAAGAGATGCAGCCCGAGCGCTTCGGAGCATGTGCTCAGTAGCAGCCTGGCAAGGAGGCAGATCAATTTCAGGATAGATAAGCAAGACGTGTGACCAGCCCGACAACGATTATCATCATCGTCAAAAGTTGACCCGGCGGCCAGCGGCACAATGACGTACGTGTACGCGCACCTCCAATGTCAAGATGAATATCAAGTGAAGATCTACACGGGCAGCAAGCCAGCAAGCATAGCGGCATTCTTCCTCGGGCGTGGCAGGAAGCAATGGCAGCCCGTCATCATGGTAGCAGCAGCCCGACGACATGTTAGTCAGCAAGGGCAGAACATCAGCAAGCAATGGCAGCCCGGCGGCACCTTATAAAATGAGCCTGTCCACCTCGGCATCCATGGTGGCCTGGCAACGACACGACTGTTGCGAGCGTGGCAGCAATAAGCAACGGCCCTACGACCCAGCGCAAGCCCAGCAGCAACTTCGTCATTCGAAGACGCGTACACAATCTTCGCAGGACGAACTACAATGGCCGGCGTGTGGCAATTCTTCGATGACAAGCGTGGCATCCCGACAATCTTCTTCAATTGGCCCAATGCGGCCAACGTGTCCGGCGGCAACAAGCATGGCAGCTCAGAGGCGGCCTCGACGGTCATGCAGTTTTAACGAGCCCATCGGTGATCCAGGCTCGAGGCAGTCCAGCTCGTGACATATGCATGCCAACGTCTCAAGTCATCAAGCAAATACAAAAGGCTGCATGCATGCCAATGTTTACAAGCTAATTCATGTTCACTTGAATTAATAAAGTTAAGTTTGTCCATCGATGCTCGGCCCCAAAATTACTAAGTGTGGTGGCGCAACGCATGACCTGTATAACGCTGTGATGCAATGCACGGCTCAATAATAAATTTCGTAGCGCGATGCACGATTCATTCAGGGCTTAGCATAAATTTTGCCCGTGAGTTTTACCAACAACTTCCCGTAGGCTTGGCAAGAGCTAGTGCCGAGTATACACATTCAAATGTCTACATAGGCGCTGAGCATACGCGTCTCGAAGTTTCACATGGAGAAATCTCCCAAGTATTTCATGAGCACAAGTCTCACATTCACATACCATCTTCCGCACCGCCAAGGCCGGTGATCCATATGAAGTCATCCTTTTTCCCCGACCGACGAGGCTGGGGCGTTTCCTTTTCAGCGACCGACGAGGCGGGAAATACTTGTTCGCGACCGACAAGGCCGAACATCCTCGACTTCATTATTGGATCCGCATGGCGAGGCGGATACCCTTTTGCTAGAGACCGACGAGGCTCGGCACCATTTTCATTTTACTTGTGCTTATGCATATATTTTGGAGACAACTCTGTATATATTTGGAGACGACAACAACGACCATCGGCATAGCTTAATCGGAGGTGTTCTGCGGTCCAACACCGCGGATGTAATTAACGGTGGCCTCTAGAGGCCCCGGGAACCGAAACTACGCAATCCTCGATTGTCGATGAAGCTCGGCGCAAATATATTTAAAGTGGGAAATTGTACTTTGTAATTCTTCAAAGAATGAATAAAGTGATGTTTCCACTGAATTTGTGTTATCTCGTGCATTGTTTGCACATTTACTTTATTTTGTATACGCATGTATACTTGCACGCTTAGCGCTTATTTAGTACTAGGTACTACGATCCGTAAATCACGGAGAGATCCGCCTTAGTGATTTTTTACGTAAAACACTCTCATATATCATATCCGTCAATTATCTAGACTTGAGCAAGCATTTGCTACCCACGGGTTTTAGGTTCGAGCAAATCTCAAGTCAAAGCGGTTGTATTAAAAAACTCGAGAGAAATTAAGCTTGAAAGGTAGGTACTTGAAAGGAATTACGACGGAGCAACTATTCATCATCTCCAAGGCTAGAGATTATCTTCAGAGTTTATTTTATTCTCACACTCTAATAATGACTCTTTAATAAAGACTAGATAGACTCTATTTATTTGGTTTCCTTAGTTATGCGTCTTTTTTATTTAAAGCAAACAAATCTAGCTAATATTAAATAAGGTATAAGAATACTTATCTGGATATATGGGGGTTGCCCTCCCAAAAGTTGGATGTTGACATAGTCTTTGATGATGATGTGGAAGTAGAGGTAGACAACGGCGATGGTGTCATCCTATCATGTCTCTCTTCCTTGAATCTGCTGAACTCAAATAAACAACAAAGCTAGTGGAACTAGTTAAGTGTTAGTGGTTTTAGCCACTTAGCTTCTTGTTGCCAAAGTTTATGATTATTCCTTTAAGACAAAAGTTCAGCAACATTAATATATTTTTTTTTAGATTTTATATGCGAGATAAAGATAATGATGCATGCATATTTATTTTATTTTTATGCCACCACAATAAATATCCTTGTGGGTTGTTACACACCACAAAATTACTCACATGGGGCTTAGAGCTTTTCAAAGTATATGCAACAAACAAATATTTATTTTCTTTTCTAATGCAAAGGCTAGTGCTATAATGTAAATATGCTAAAGGAAAACAATTATGCAATGCAAGGAGGTAAATATGCTATGCATATAGATAACTACTGATCTTACCTTTCGGTGAGGGTTCAGTGTTTTAAGTCCTCTGAACGTGACTTCTTACCGTGTCGTTTCCTTGAGTGTATTATCTGATCTTGATAGTCGTGCTCCATGAGATGGTGAAGGACGATGTCACCCATGTTCTTTGCTGGTCTTATGAGTTGGAGTGAAGCGTAGGCAGCGTCTTGTTTAGTGTGCATGCTTGTAAGACATTCACTTGTTGAATTTTGGAGAGACTAATAGGCTTCTCCACCTTTTTGCTCAAAGTGTGTCCTGCTTGCAAAGTCAAGGTAGAGATCAAGTGCATGGGCTCTGTTGGTGGGAAAAACACCAACGAGAACCAAAAACTTCATTCATTCTTCTCTAACCATAGGCACAACAAACAAGATAGAGTTGATTTATTATACACTTTTCTTAAACCTAACTTGGGTGACAAGATCGAAAGATTGAGCATGATTGTTTGTGGTTAAAACTTTCGGCCAGATCGAATCAAGCTCGTTGACTCTTGGAAGGGTTTTTCTTATCTAAACATGATGTATCAAAGGCATGATTATGATTATCTTCTTCCAAAGCAAGGTAAGCAACATTCTGGCTTACAAGATTAGGACTATGAGATCAAGAGAGTGGTGGTAGGAACACTTAAAGAAACAAAACATGTTGAGCTAATGAAGTTGGATCGGGGCAATGTTGTTACTCTAACATGTTTAATTCTTTTTTTTTTGAACAAGCCATACTTAAGGTAAAGCTTAAGTAATGACAACTTACCTCAAGACGTTACCTTATTATTGGAGTGTGACAAAGACCGTAACACCTTGTGGTGGCCCTTTTTCTTCTGCTCGAAGCTTTCTTTTTTTTTTTGGCCTCTTGTGTATCTTGCTCCTTATCTCTTTTATTGCATCGTCCTTTCTTTCTTATTCTTTAAATTATGCTAAGACCTTTTTGCTCCTCTCATAGTTTTGTTCCTGCAATATTAGTTGACAACATATACTCGAAGGAATATACAAGTAATTGTAAACAAGGGTAGAATTGTCATGGAGCTAAAGGTTGCTTCTATGCTAGAAAAAATTTTGGTTAGATATTTTATTTGTTTACTATTACTTTTTCTCTAGTGGTAAATTTTATCTTAAGTTTGATTTTGATATACGACATTTATTAACTATTCAAACTTAGAGAAATAAAGTAATAGTGAGTAGAGGGATTGCAAACCAAAGATGTCGAGTGACGGGAGCTTGAGAAGAGGAAGAGTATGTCGGATGATCTTTAGAGGAATCGACCTTCCTCCCCATGCTCGAGCCTTCCTTCTGTCACTTGACACTTTAAGTGTGAATGCTTTGAACCATCCCTAGTTGTGTGTTGCAATCACCATGTCCTTAGACGTTGTTCATCCTTTGTTCTGCAAGGTTAGTGACCAAGAATACCCGAAGGGAACTTGTCCTAGGAACATTTTTTTTTTTTTTAGCATGAGCCTTCATGTGCTCATATATATATATATATATATATATATATATATATATATATATATATATATATATATATATATATATATATATATATATATATATATATATATATATATATATATATATATATATTATATTTTTTTAGACATAAGACAAAAGTTGTATACAAATATGAGATTTATATTCACTTACTGTCTTTGATGTTCTTATGGCCTGTAGCTTTGTCCATCCACTTCTTTTTTTGAGTGATTACTTTTCTAGATCGTGTTATATGGCACTCTTCTCCATTGAATAGACATAGCATAGACCTTTCACGCAAAATGTTAGTGGACACATACCCGAGGAATATACAACATGGTTGAAGCGAGGGGTTATTGTCCAAGGTTCATATGATCTCATCCATGCTAATGAAAAGATGGTTCTTTGATTACTCTTAGCACGATTTTATTTATTCACGTCTTATAACACTTTTATTTATATCGCTGCACTCTAGCATGTGGATCAAGGCAAAGGTAACTTATAGCAAAAAGACGAGTGAATGATATTTGATACTTACAATTCTTCCATGAATGAGCCGTGTCCTTTGCACAAGGTTGGAGTTCATCATATGCCTTGCTTCATCTCGAGATCCGAAGTTCATCTCTTGACTTACCCGAATTGGATTTAAGAGTTTTCTGCATGGGTTAGTCCAACACAATAGCCAATATCTACGCAAGTAATTCTTAGTTCAATAACCAAACTAGACTCCATGTCTAATTCAATTAAGGAAGGTATTTTAACCTAAGCACCACGCTTAATTTAAAAGCCTTTGGAAATACCCTATATGCATATAGAAGTACTCCCAAACTAAAGCATACTATAATAAACAAAGGTAGCATGATAGCACTATAGAGTTTTAATCAAATAGAGATGAAAGAACATGATCAAGGTGAGGATTTTTCTCTCTCTCTTTTTTTTTTTTAGAGATGCAAACGACATGGATGTATGCAAAGGACTAACATGCAATGGATCTACTATGATAAAACATAAACTAAAGCGGAGTGAATGCATGAGTTGATCAAGTAAACATGCAATGCAATGCAAGAAGTTAAATGGTAACTACTCAATCAATTTATAGTCCATGAGCAAGACTTTCTCACCTTTTAATCATACTTACCACGATGTGCAGCTTTCTATGTACGTCACTTGAGATATGTGCATTGAATTCTTGTGACGGCGACTTCTTCTCTAATCTATACATAGTTAGATTAATATATATATTTTTAAATGCATACCTTGAGATAGCGAGGGTTCCAATGGTGATGAATCTTGAATGATCGTGCACCACGGGTTCTTCAATGTTTCTTCTTTTCTTTTCTCGTGGAATCTTGTCGGAAGGTCGCAACGACATCTTTTGTCCTGTCTATTCCACAACTCAACGTAACAAGGGTAATCCTACTAAAAGCTAGTGATACACTAAATTAGCGACATCATGATCATTATTAGAATCTTTAGGCCAATTGCTTCCCAGAGCAACGGCGCTAAAAAGCTTGTTGGTATTTATTAAGTGCTAAAAGAATATGAAGGTTCATAGCGCCGTACCATTGTAGCTTTTCCCTAGGAGAGTATTCTAGAGTATCGTATCCATAGGGAAGCTTTGGCTAAAGAATCTAATAAGTCACAATCATGCATCTACTAACTTAGCAAACCACTAGACTAAAGTAAGGGGGTAAATGATAGATGATAGGAGTTATAAACAATATCACACACTAGAGAATTCCATAATGAATGTATAGCTAGCAAGTTGAGAGGACAACGGGAGAGATCAAGGTTCCTATGTACTTCTCTATTACTTAGGTTCTATAATAGCAATCATACTAATGCACTTTGGAGACAACGGTACCTTCCTAATCTCGAATAGACTGGGAAGGGTTAGCCTGGGAAGGCCGCCAAAAAGCTCTACGAAACACCAACCCATACGTGGTGGACTACAAAGGCCTGACAGGGCTGTCACCCCTGGGGCTACCACAACTATCCGTAGGTTTTGGGCAACCTCGGGTAACCTATAGCCTAGACACCAAGTCTACACTATCGATTACTACTCTAGCTAACTAGCATAACTAGAGCCCTCAATACGAGCGGAGATCCCATGCAATAGCATAACAACTATACTTAACCATATATGAAAGATATTGAAGTGACTAGAGAAGATAAATATATGAATCATAAGTCTTACAAAGAAAAGATACAAGACATACCAAACTCAGTAGACATCTCGAACCGGAGCATAGCTCCACTCTCCCTAACTCTCTAGTTGCTAATCTATTACATTGGAGTATCTAGACCTAATTCTCTAGTGGAGAGGTTGTCCTCACATTGGGACACCTCAATGACCAACAGGTCAAAAGATATGAGTGGAATGAATTAGGGTTTCACCACGGGGTCGGGGGGGTGCGCTTATATAGCCCTTGGCGATGAACAGGGACCCTTGGATCAAACCGACCTTGAGCAACGGTATAGATACAACCTCAATGTCGGTGGTAAATCGCCATAGAAATCTGAGGCTGACTGGTGGGACCAGCCCGGCGACCGCCAGGAATCATCTTGCGGCCTTCGCCCGGGACTTTGTGGCACAGTGAAATCTCCTTCCTCCTGGTGTCTTCTAGAATGTTTTAGTCCACTTTTTGGATTGAGTTGCCTCACGGTCAAGTCTTGTCGTATGAGATGCAAACTCTTCGGGCTTTTCACTGCTCTTAACTGCTTTTATCTATTAAGTCCCTGTAAAGATATAAATCACCAAAGCTCGTGAAACTATGTTAGTCAAGCCCCTAGTCTATGTGATTATTCATTTTATACCCTTATTTTATGTTTAGTTGACTATTAATATTATGCTACAACAGGTGTCAACAACGGCTATGTTACAAGCTAGTATCTCTCGGGCTTCAAATCTTCAAAGGCAGACACATCTCTTTTCTAGTATATGTTGATGATATTATTGTTGTGAGCTCAGAACCGCAGGGAACCAAGGCGCTGTTGTCCGATCTTCAACAAGATTTTGCTCTCAAGGATCTAGGTGACCTACACTATTTCCTTGGTTGAGAAGTGAAGAAGAATGAAGATGGACTAAGGGCGTGTTTGGTTGGCGACCGCCGCCGCTCGCCACACGCCACCGCCGCCACGAACGAGTCTTGCGGGCGAAGGCGGCGATTCTTCGCCGCGGTTGTGGCCGCCACCAAACGGTCGCGTGGCGAAGTGACATCGCCAACCAAACATCCCCCCCCCTATTCTATCTCGGGGGAGGTATGCTACTAATATCCTAAATAGGCCACGAATGACAAAATGCAAGGCAGTAGACACTCCGCTGCCCAGCACACAGAAACTCAGCTTCATGGATGGAGAGATACTTGGACCCGATGACTACACAAAATATCGAAGCTTGGTTGGTGCATTACAGTATTTAACCTTAACTAGACCAGACATTTCATTTGCAGTAAACAAGGTATGTCAGTTTCTACATGCACCGACCATGGTTCATTGGAGTGCACCAAAACGAATATTGCGCTATATACAATGGACATTAGATTTGGGACTCAAAATTAGAGCCTCAAAATCTATGACTGTTAGTGCCTTTTCAGATGCAGATTGGGCAGGATGTGTGGAGGATCGACGGTCCATAGGAGGTTTTGCGGTCTTCTTGGGTGCAAACTTGATATCGTGGACTGCTAGAAAACAAGCCACCGTGTCGCGGTCGAGTATGGAGGCTGAATACAAGTCCTTGGCAAATGCAACGGCCGAGATGATGTGGGTACAGAAGTTGCTAACTGAACTTAGAGTGCCACATCCTCCTTCTGCACGCCTCTGGTGTGATAACCTTGGAGCTAAGTACCTTTCAGCTAATCCAGTTTTTCATGCTAGAACAAAACATATTGAAATTGACTTTCACTTTGTGAGAGAACAAGTGGCACGAAAATTGTTGGACATCAGGTTTATAAATTCCGGTGATCAAGTGGCCGATGGATTCACCAAGGCGCTTCCAATTGCCAAACTACTTCAATTTCGACGCAATCTCAACCTTACAAATGGCTGAGATTGAGGTGGGGTGTTAGAAGTATGTGTTCTAGCGTGATCCTAGTGTGTGTGTGTGCGCGCGTGATTTCAAGGAACACCTGGCCTTTAGGAGTTGTTAAGTCACCGTGTACAAAGTCATATAGGTAGTTCTTGGTGTTCCTTGTGTATAGGCTCATGCAAGATCTCATGCAAGATCCACATTGTTTGTAACACGCCACAACGGGGGCTCTTCCCGTTCTATATTAACATGAAACCCAGCACGAGACAAAGTGTCTGGTTAACCCCAAAAATCATTCTTTCCTTCACTCCGAGACAGATATTTGATTTGACGTTGCACCGTTGCTATTTGAGAAGAAAAGCCAGTTAAGATCTGTGTCTCATGTGTACCGAAGGATTGAGTTGGTGATGTCTGTTGCTTTTGTCATTTAGTTTCTTCATTCAAGTCGGCTTCAGCGAGAACAATTTTCTTCCAAGTTCTCTTTCTGTTTCGGTTCCCAATATATCTATAATGTATACTCCGGGATTTACCATATCAAATTCGATTGTTGTACATGCATGTTCACGCTGGTGCAGATCAGGGATGATGCGACAGTACACGAGCAGGCAGAGCACGGTGCAGATTCTGCGGTGTCTGATTTGCCATTTACGCGTGTCATGTGGTTGCTAATTTAATTTTGTGGCTCATTTGGTACACGTACCTGCCGTCCATATATATGGCATTGGAGATCTACGTACAATCCTTGCATCAGTTGCAGGAGTTGTTGCTAGTTTGATCGGCGTTCCCTTCTAGGTGCTACTAGCTCACACCACGAAGTCAAGAACAAAACCCAGAGGCAGAGGAATCCTTTCCTTGGATCGCCTGATCACTGAACAACTAATGCCTTTACTGCATCATCACGTTGGCCAAAAACGTTGGATTTATTGAACATGGGAACCATTCATTAACCACGCATACGGAGTACCATCTAGAAAGAGCTCTCATACAAGACATCATGGGCCACACAAAACCCCATATGGAGCCTGAAAATGCAAAGACAGTATAGCAGGAGATAATGCTATCCTAGTAATAACAGCCTAATGAGTGTAGCTTGATTACTGAACAATTCTAACAATTCAACAACAGACACAGTTCAGAAAATATCATAATGATTTCCTTCCTGTGACAAACCAATATGCAGGCTGAAAAAAAAAAAGACTCAACTCACTGAACATGAATCATGTACATGAATAAACATTGCAGACATGCCAGACAAAGTAGACAGACAAAACCCAGGCTTCATCACTTCATAGCAGCCATTGCTAAAGTCTGAATCAGAGCAGTAAGCACCGGAACACAGATGAGCAAGTGTCAATTACAACCTGATCAACTGACTGGATTGTGATCTCAGGGCACACGCACAGCAGATGGTGCGGAGAACATTATCCAGACCAGGACCGATCTAGATCAAAATTAGCACTACGCAACAACATGGCTGAGCGATAAGCATCTGACTCACATTACATCAAAGGACGGATTTCCATGGCTGCATCAAATTCGATTGCTGTATATAATTATATATTCATGCTCACGCTTGCAGTTAGCCTTCCCGATGCAGGCAGCAGGCGCGCGCGCGTGGCTGGAGAAGGGAGACCGGTGCTTTGCCTTCCAGACGCCGCTGGAGTTCCTCGGGGACGAGTTCCGCCGTCGTCCCAGGAACCGTCCCGTGTCGTCCCCGATCCTCGATTAGGAACGAAGTTCCCGGAACGAGGAACCATGGCTCGTTCCCGTTCCGCGGTGACTTAGGTGCCGACCAGGGATGAAGCACCAGTACACGAGACGAGCAGGCAGAGCATGATGCAGATTCTGCGTTGATCGGCGTTCCCTGCTAGGCGACGAAGTCGAGAAGAAAGACCCAGCGGCGTTGGGTCCACCCAGGTCGCCGGCACAGGAAGAGGAATCTCTTACCTTCTAATCCTTTCGCGTGGAATGCGCGTTGATGCAAAAAAGACCGATGCGGTCTTCGTCTTCCCTTGAGTCGTCGTCCCTCCCAACCAACGCGTCGCCTTTCCCCTTGGCCTCTCCTTCCCAGCAAAATAGGCAGCCGCCGTCGCCTTTCCCCTTTGGCCTCTCCTTCCCACCTCTCCCACCAGCTCAAGCCTTTTTCTTCCCCATAGCCCGAATCAATCAAGGCAACTCCTACCGGATCGAGATCCGGTGGTTCCCCGAGTCTCCCTTGCGCTCCGCCCCTGCTCAGGTCGTGCATTTGCCCGGTGGCGACAGCCATGCCTCTCCGTCGGCCGCCCACGGTGGGGCACTTTGCTGAACTGGGCTACCTCCGGATCTGCCAAACAAAAGCTCGTATAGGCGAGAGCCGCAGAGGGTTCCACGGCGCCGGTAAGCATTCAAATTTCGAAGTTCAAACAAACTGTTGACGATAAAATCGGTAACACACCAAAAAATAAGAGCTAGATCGCTCTACGTAGGGCAAGCCGAAATCGAGGGATCGGTAAGCGCCTAGGGATGTCCACACCTGGACCGTGTGCCTCCAACGATGAGCGCGATACGCAAGACACGTCGTCGGAGGAGCCTCGTCGGGAGCGCGGTACGCAAGACACGCCGGCGAAGTCTCTTGAAACCCGAAACCCCACACGCCCGGGACGGACCCCGTGAGGGCGCGCAGCAGCTATGGGCTGCCCTAGCCGGCCTGACCGCTCTAGGGCGTGGTTGTCGTCGATCTTCCGTTCATGGCATCGGCTGCGAAGAAGAAGAGAGAGTTGACCTACAAGCAAGACGGTAGTAGATGTGTTTGTCGATTGGATGTAGATGGGATCAAATCGGCCATAAACCTCTTTATTATATAGAGGGGAGTGGTCTTATCCCTTTAGGAAACCGTCCTTGGACGTTTCCAAGTACCAAAAACCGACCTAAACACGATTGGAAACAAATCGGTTCGATCTCGTCACGGACACGGGCCTGCGTCGGGGTGACCGGACGCCACGATCGGCCTTGACCGGGCGCTTCCGGCCGTCGTCCCGCGCGAGAGGTCTGCAGCGATAAACCGACCGGACGCTGTGACCGGACGCTGACCGACGCCGCACCGACGCATGGGCGCGTCCGGCCGGTGTCCCGAGATCGGCCTGTTCCCGCTGGCCGGCCGACCGGACTCGGGGGGTGACCGGGCGCCCGGCCACCGCGTCGGGCAGAGAGGGTCGCGGCAGCGCCGACCCGACCGACGCGCGCCGACCGGACGCCGGACCGACGCACTGATGAGTCCGGCCGCTGAGTCCGGTCGTGTTCCGTAAAGCCGCTTTCGATCCTCCTCGAGAATTTGGCTAAGTCCGAAATTTGCGGTGACTTGGACCCCCAAAATATGGCTAAGTCCGGATTTTTACAATGACTTAGCCCACGCCATTTTTGAGTGTCAACACATGCCCCCCGTTTTCAGGTGAGAGGTGCACGAACCCGAAAACAAAACAAGAAAAAACTAAACAACACGAATGCCCATCGTATCGGTTGTCCAGCTGACTAAAGGGCGATACCATGTATCGGCCATTTTATTCTAAGGGCGATGCATGCATCGCCATTGTTTGGAGAGCACTAGGCCTCTTGCCAAACACTAGGAAATACTTTTTCAAATATCTCCCGTTAATCGCCTTTATCTTGGCGTTTTCCATCACTTGTTGACTCAAGCACGTAGGAGTTCCCAAATATCACTTTGACCACCTTGAAAGGACCTTTCCAATTGGGTGACCACTTGCCAAATTGATTGCTCTTTCGACCCTATCGGTAATATAGTTTGCCAAACTAAGTCACCGATTTGGAACGATTTGCTCTTGACTTTCTTGTTGTAAGCTCTTGCAACACGGGCTTTGTCTTTCTCAATCTCCTTTAGAGCTTGTATTCTCTCGTCGCTACCTCATCGATGTTGTCCATCATCAAATCATGATACATAGTAGGAGATAAGTCATTTTGTTTAGCAAATCTATATGCATCCAAATTTACCTCAACGGGTAACACCGACTCTTGGCCATACACCAGCTCGTAAGGAGTAACTTTAGTTGCACCATGCCTCGATATGCGATGAGCCCACAAAGCTTCCGACAAGACCTCATGCCACCTTCTTGGATGTTCTATTATTTTCTTTTTAATAAGCTTGATCAAAGTTTTGTTAGTTGACTCTCGCTTGACCATTGGCTTGAGCATAATATGGAGATGAATTGAGCATCTTAATCTTATATGATTCGGCAAAATCCTTCACTTCTTTAGCCATAAATGACGTCCCTTGATCCGTAGTTAATGTTTGAGGAATGCCGAATCTATGAATAATATGCTCTGTGATGAACTCAATTACCTCCTTGTGTGTCATGTTCTTCAATGGAACTGCTTCCGACCATTTAGTGAAGTAGTCGGTAGCAACCAAGATGAACTTATGCCCCTTCAAGATGGAGGATGAATCGCCCAATGAAATCCAAGCCCCAACCACGGAAGGCCACGGTTTGATTATAGGATTAAGCATAGCAGCCGGCACTAGCTGAATATTCCCAAACCAATGACACTCTTCACAACCTTTGTAGTAACGAAAAGCAATCGGCCATCATAGTAGGCCAGTAGAAACCAGCCCGTCTCAACAACCACTTCATCTTCGAGCCGATTGATGCGTACCACAAATGCCTTCATGTACTTCTTCCATTGCCACTTTTGCTTGATCAGCCCCTAGACACTTTAGCAACAAGTCTTCGGCAGTCCTCCTATAAAGCTCACCATTATGTAATGTGTACTTGAAAGCAAAGCTTGCGAATATTCTTGTCAACTTTAGCACTAGGATCCCGCAAAAAAGACAAGAGAGGAGTTCTCCAAACTTCCAAATCGGTACTACCATTGTCCAAAATAGAAATAGACCGATTTAAAAAGAATTTTACATTGCTGTCCCAAATTATTAGCAACATCGGTTTGTCCAATTAATTTTGGTTGAACCGAACTTTACTAGAATCGAGACAAGCAAATTTTCATGCATCGGCAAATGTTGTAAATGAAAATATTTTCTTTTTACCTCAAAGCCGGATGCCTCTCGAGCAAGCAAGTTTGCTCTTTGCATATACTTTACATGCAAGTGATCTTCTTCTTGCCCCCTCGGCCTTAAGTCATCGAAATAAAATTCCTAGGGGCCTTTCATATAGCACGATGGTTCTAAACATTCATCGGCTATATTGCATCTTGAGGGCGATAATAAAGTATCGGCCACATGAATTCACACACGAGGAATATGCATGACCGAAATAATATTTCGGCTCTTGATCATTGATAAGCGTGATAATTCGACATCCCTCCATAATATAAAGGCCCATACCAAGAATCAACATAAGAATATGAGGGATAACCATGCATACCATGAGGTGAATTCCACATAAGCACGGGCGAGAAAATGGATGATGCCATGACCAAGGATTTTGATGATTTGGTGCAAACCTCCAACTTGGCAATTGTGTCTTGAATCTTTTTCTTCTATGTTTTGTCTTCGTTGCACCGCTTGCTTGATCATCATCCTTTCGATCTTTAATGCTTCCTTTAGGGACCCATGCTAAGCCCCTTTCTCTTAGCTTCTCTCGCACCGAGCTTCTCAGAATTCCTTTTCACGCCATCTTGGTAAACCGATTGAGCATATCGGTTTAGTCTCTGTTATGGACAAAGACATTTCTTTCTTGTTCTTAGGTACTTTTATCTTCTTTTGTTCAGATTTAGTACCTGCAATATAAACGGCTGAATTTTCAACTTGTTTACCATCAATAGCCAGATTTTTCAACAACGTAATCGGCTTTTCAATGGTGACACTTAGATCTGAACTTTTCTTTTTTCCGTCCATCATACTTCACTCGGTAAACTTGTTTTACCACTTTCCCTTTTGGTACGACTCCGGACCGATTTTGATCAAATCGGTCTTTGTACGATGATGAATCTTTCAAAGCGTCTTGGAGCTGCATACTCCACATGTTGTGGCTCGAAATATGATGGAACATAAACCTTCCTTTTGCCAATGTTGTTTTTGAGGATGATGCTTTGGAGGCAACTTTGATGCTTGGGTTTTCTTCAATCGATTTGCTTCCCCTATCTTTGTATATTTGGCTAAGAGCTCCTCGAAGCTAAGCTTCGGTCTCCTATTGCCTCTTTCTTTGTCACACTTCTTGCCTCCATTAGCTTTATGAGCATCCTCCTTTCCTTCATCTTGATGGACATGCTCCAAAGAAAGACCTCTAGCCGTTTCCCCTTGCTCAATGGAATCAATCGGCTTTTGGTGGAGATGGAGAGATTTTATTTGCCCCCAAAGGTCTTGATTTGAGGATTCTCCATCTCTTTCTTGGGCATTGGAGCCTTGATCTTTAAGTGAATCGGCTAGTAATTCAAGCCGATTTGGAAACTTCTGCCATCGGGCCCGATTGAATCTAATCGGTCCACTTGTTGAGCTTGAGAAAAACCTCAATCGGTCATTATCAATGTCCGATTGGATCTCATGATGAAATACATTGCAACTATGAGTATTATGATCAAATGAATTACACAACTTGCAATATATAAGCTCTTCCAAGTTCTGAATTGATGGCAAAGCATTGTGATCAATATGCCTAATAAATTTACTTTTTAGCAACATGTTCAAGACATGATCACAACAGATAGAACCAAAGGTGAGCATTAAATTTGTAAGCCGATTTTTTTGTAGAATCGGCTTCAATGCTTGGCAAGCGAAGAGATTAAATTTAACACCAATCCATTCGGCCGCACCTTTACAATCATCTTTCATGCCAGAATTAAATGTATAACAAACATCGGCATGAGCAATATTTTTCAATCTTAGCCTCGAATCATAGAATCCAAAGTAATTGCAAAACTTATATCTCATTCGGGACCAAGTATGAATTAAATTCAAAGTAAGTAAAGCAATCCACATATATGTATAATTCACATTAAGCATTGGGAAAAGCTTTAACTTTGACAAAACATTATCATCGGCCTTCCAATTGAAGACAACATGTAGGCCGATGTAATCTTGTACCTTAGTGACAAAAGATGTAGCAACCAAGGTTCTCGCTCTCGATGATCTCACCGTTAGCAATACCTTTGAAAAGAGTTTGTGTGCTCTCTCCAACGCCACTAATTTCCTCCTCGGGCTCTTCTTGTGTCTCGACGCCCACCACGATAGCGGTGAAACTTTCTCAAGCACCTCGGAAACATCTACAACAATAGGAATCGACTTAGCCGACTTCGAAGTCGCCAATGCCGATTCGTGCTCATTGGCAGCAACCTTAGCCAGCTTCGGCTACCTCTCGGGGTCAGCTTAACCATCTCAAGTAATGTAGTTTGCCTAGCTGACTGAATTTGTTCCTCCTTATTGAAGCACGATTGGCCATGGCTCAATCGGCTACAAGGTAAGTACCTTGCTGCCCAATTTGAGTTTCACTAGCACACACTCTCCTTTGGTGAAGATTTTGACACATTAATGGGTGAGGAACCAATGCTTCACCTCTATGTGTGTGCTGCACCTTTTTTTTATAAATAGCTTGACCGATTTGAGCAATCGGTCTTGCTGATTTTTGCTGTCCACTAGTTCTAAGAATTGATTCCAAAGAATCCCTTTTGGATGATGACACTAGTGGTTGACATCCGCTATGAATGACACTTTGGGCCTGCCCCCCGAACCTGGAAGACTTGATAGTGATCTTGAGGCTTTCCCGATTGTTATTAGATCTTTCTAGCACCACCTCACGATCTGAACTTTGCTTTTTCTTCTTAGGCTCTCTAGGCTCGCCGATTATGACATTTTTTCCAATAGCGGAATCGGCTTGCCCCGGTCGAATTAAGATAGCTGGATTATTTTTCTCCAAGATTTCAGCCATCGGATGTGTCTTTCGGCAAGGCAAAGATTGTGTATTTCCTAAATCGGTTTTATCGGTTTCAGGCGCCAAGAAACCAATTTGATTTGACTAAAGCGAAATAATCGGTTTATCCGACTGACAAGTCGGTTTGACCGATTCAATGTGAGTTTCAGGAGTAGCATGTTTCTGATGTTCCTCACACTTTTCTGTAGTGAGACTTGCCTTTTGATAATCATTTAACCATCCTGCCTCAACCATTGTTCTAATTGTGATTGGTCTTTTCTCGGTATCTCTCCCAAAGAATTCATAGAATAATTCTTCTAATCTAGACCATGACCAGGCAAAGTATATTTGGGTAAAGATGTGAACCATGCAAAGGCAATACCAAAGAGAGATAAAGGAAAATTCCGTATTCTCATGTAGTCTTCTTTACTAGCGTAACCCAATTGTGAGAGATATATATTAATATGCTCCACGGCGGTTGTACCACTTTCTCCACAAAATAAATGAAACTTAGGTACCCGCCAATCATTAGGATTCTTCAAGTAATCATAACATAACATATAAGGTCTAGTGTATGCGGGCATTCTCCATTTAGAAGATCCAGGTGGATTTATGGCATGACCTGACTGTTCATTAGCCCAATTTGCTTGGAGAAAGTCGAATAAGGCCGAGTCATAATCAACATCTTCACTATATCTTGTTGGATTTTTATTAATTCGGATAGAATCAAATAAAACCGAATTAATAAAATCATCACTATCATAAGGTGCTGAATTTTTATTAATTCGCTTATGATCATTATCAATAATGTGTGTAGCCGAATCATGATAGTTAACACCGCATAAGATGTTGACTTTGGAGAGCAATTGATTAAATCATCATCATGCATCGGCATGTCACGCTTGTGAACTTATAGCCGATGAAAGTATATATGACATGTTGCTAGAAGAATTAGAACTCAATAAATTTTCAGCATGCATCGGCTCTTTGTCATAAGATGTATAATTATGATGTGAAGGAACACTATCAACAGAAGTAGCCGATGAAACATATCTAGTACTATGATAACTAGCAACCACTACTAGGAATTGACCCTTAGAGCACCATTTTTTAACGCAACACCAAACATTTGGTTGCAATATTTAGTTCTATAGCAACCAACATTTTTTTGGGTTGCGATATCTAGATCTTATGGCCACCAAAAATTTAGGTTGCATCTGTTGAAACATTCGCTGCAACAAGTTAGTGTTAATGCCACGATGAAAATAGTGGTTGCTTTTATGGGTACCTATTGCCACACTATTTGAGCATTGCCATAGTATCGATTTAGTGTTGCGATAGATCTATGTTTGTTGCCACGAATATTTATTTGGTTGCGAATAGGCATGCCTGTGGCTACGATAAAATTATGTTGTCTAAAATGTAATCTTTGTTGCAATAGCTCATATGCCTATTGCATCCAGAAATCAATTCGCTGCTATAGCACTATGTTTGTTGCCACGAATATTTAGTTGGTTGCGATTATGCATGCTTGTGGCCACGATGAAACGCCGTTGTCCGAAAACCTAACTTTTGTTGCAATAGCTCATATGCCTCTTGCATCCGAGAAAAATAATTACGTTTCGATAGAACTCTGTGGTTGTTGCCACGAATATGTAGATGGTTGCGATTATGCATGTTTGTGGCCACGATGAAATATCGTTGTCTAAAAACTTAACCTTAGTTGCGATAGGTCATGTGTCCGTTGCATCCGTAAAACAATTTGTTGTATCAATTAGCTTCTATTGTCACCAATAAATTATGTGAATTTATTAGACTATTTTTTGGTTGCGCTAGAAAAAAAAAATGGAGACTTAATTAAGCCCACCAGCGCATTTGAAGAAAAACAAAACAAAAAGAAAAACCCCAGCCCACCGACGCATGAGAAAAAAAATTAGAAAAACAACAAGAAGAGGCCCAGCCCACCCAGCCCAACCGGCGCATGATGATGAGAAGAAAAAAAACTAGTTTTTTTCCCAAGTCCTAACCTAATCACGGCGCCACTAGTTCACGCGGCCACTCTCCTCTAAAAAACAGTCACGCCACCACTCCCTCCTCTGCCACAGCTTCGGGCACAAACGACGACAGCGCGGCGGAGTATAAACCACCATGAAAATTAACCAACGTGAGCATCTAAATCCAAATTCCAAATGCACACACATAGTCCAAATGTCAATCTAGAACACAAATACAAAAATTCCAATATTTGGATATATGCATCTGATTCCAATCGCAATATATTTCAATTTCATTTTACACTAAAAGACAGTATTGGCTCATAGTCCTAGCCATTCAACACAAAAGTTCTAGTAGCACATACATATATATAACACATATAGGTACTTATGTTGGCATCTTCATGGCTGCACTTTATGCCGTCGTCTCCACTGCCTCTCAAATCTCTGTTGTATCCTATTTGGATCCAAACTTCATTAAAACATGTGTTCAAAGCGCTAACCTTCTTGGAGCCAACTAATAATCCTACATGACCACAAATGAATTTAGTTAAAGAGTAGGCTAAGAATATGACTTGTTAAATTACATTATATTCCAAACAATAATAGCTGCCGAGCAGACCAAGATTTATGACTAAATAAACTACTCGGCAAAAATTGAGTGCCTGCAAGCGACATTGTAGTTAGAAAACTTGGAAATCAGTTACTAACTACAACATGGAACTGAGTGCCTGCAAGCAACAATTACCTTCACTGTCAACACACATGCAACTGAGTGTGCCTGCTATTGATCATCTAGTGCTACTGTCAACACATGCAAATATTCTATAAAGCTCAGTACAAGAGAGACTAATAGACGAAAATCCCTATGCATCATTCCAAGATAGTTGCAGTCGCTGCTATGCAAAACTATCTTGGAATGATGCATAGGGGTCAATTCCTTGTAGTGGTACTTATGCATCATAAGCAGCACAAGTGTTCAGTTCGCGCAAAGAACTGATTTCACCCATTTTAAGACATGTTATGAGTTAACACATAGAAATTACACTAATCCATATTTATAATACCTATATTGAACTGCACTTTCACATGCACGTGGAGATTTGAACTTGATTTTCAACTAAACCTGGCTGACCCACTTGAGTTAGGATTGGCTGCTCATGCTCACAAGCATAGATGTATGGATGCCAGGGATGGGGCTCACCGTGGATGTAGCCACCAGAGAAGGAGAAGGAGGTCCCTGGCCATCACCAACTTCATTTACAGAATAGGGTGAGAACACGCCTGCAAGGTAAATTAAATTTAGTGTTAGTCAAGCTTAAACTTGAAACGCAAATATGCCTAACAGGACACAAGGAACTCATACAGAATGCCCACTACGTGGTTTTCGGTAAATAGATAGGTGCCTCTTGCAATGAACTCTTACTTGGTTGCACTTAAATTTGCCACCATCTAAGTATGATGTTGCTACAAACTAACCAAATATCATTGGATAAATTGTGCAATTCTATTGTTTCAAGTTACAAATTTGAAGACTCTAGAATGCTCCCTCAGTTAATCATAGCAACCGCTATTGTTTCAAGTTCCAATTGCAACCATCTCTGTCGACCAAAAGACTTAGTTGCAATTGATTCCAGCTTGCAACCAAAATTGCCATATTGCAACCAAATATAGGCGTTGGCCAAGGGTCAATTCCTAGTAGTGAACATCATCATAAGAATTTATATTACTTACATAATAATTATTAGAATTATCATATGAGTTTGCAAGCTTTACCTCAGGCATGGAGTAATAATATTGTGATGTAGTGTCTTGATACGCCTCCATATATTCTTGTAATTTTCTTGGAGTCGCTCAAATCACAAAGACGACACGCCCGAATTTGCTTCACTTGTACGTGATAAACACCAAGCGACAAATTGATAGATCAATGATTAATTAGGGCTAGGTAAGGATATATTCGCTGCAAAATAGAGCCGAAACAATTCTTCATTCCCCGAGTCGCCAAAAAAGTGTGTGTTGACGATAAAATCGGTAACACACCAAAAAAATAAGAGCTAGATCGCTCACGTAGGGCAAGCCGAAATCGAGGGATCGGCAAGCGCCTAGGGATGTCCACACCTGACCGTGTGCCTCCAACGATGAGCGCGATACGCAAGACACGCCGTCGGAGGAGCCTCGCCGAGCGCTGCACGCAAGACACGCCGGCGAAGTCTCTTGAAACCCGAAACCCCACACGCCCGGACGGACCCCGTGGAGGGCGCCGCAGCAGCTATGGGCTGCCCTAGCCGCCCCGACCGCCTAGGGCGTGGTTGTCGCCGATCTTCCGCTCATGGCATCGGGGCCGCGAAGAAGAAGAGAGAGTTGACCTACAAGCAAGACGGTAGTAGATGTGTTTGTCGATTGGATGTAGATGGGATCAAATCGCCATAAACCTTTTTATTATATAGAGGGAGTGGTCTTATCCCTTTAGGAAACCGTCCCTTGACGCTTCCAAGTACCAAAACCGACCTAAACACGATTGGAAACAAATCGGTTCGATCTCGTGACGACACGGGCTCAAGCGGGGTGACCGGACGCACGACGGCTTTTGACCGGACGCTTCGGCCGGGCGCCCGCGTAGAGGTTCGCAGCCAAGATAAACCGACCGGACGCTGTGACCGGACGCTGGACCGGACGCTGCACCGACGCATGGGCGCTGGCCCGGCCGGTGTCCCGAGATCGGCCCGTTCCCGGCTGGCCGACCGGACTCGCGAGGGGGTGACCGACGCCCGGCCACCGCCGCGCAGAGGTGATCCGCAGCGCCGACCCGATCCGGACGCCGCTGATCGACGCCGGACCGGACGCACCACGAGTCCGGCCGCTGAGTCCGGCCGTGTTCCGTAAAGCCGCTGATCCTCCTCGAGAATTTGGCTAAGTCCGAAATTTGCGGTGACTTGGACCCCAAAATATGGCTAAGTCCGGATTTTTACAATGACTTAGCCCACGCCATTTTTGAGTGTCAACACAAACACTCTTGCATTGCACCCACAGCAGAAGAATCATACTCTGCATCCACAAGCAAGACAGGGACGAGGTTGTGAGAGACGAGGCAAAGAATATCTATGGCTGCTCCTATAGTGAGTGCTTCAATGGGTGTGATAAGCACCCCCGCTTCCCAAGCTCTATGCGCTGATACAAGGGGAATACAAGCTTCGTAAAGGAGTGAAGACCAAGATCGCCTTTGCCGACGAATGAGCCGAAGCAAAGATGGAGAGCTCGCTTGTGAAGCTGGCCAACAACGAGGAGATGTTGGATGAGCAGCTCAAGGATTGAGGAACAAGGTGCGGGAGCTCAGCTACGATATTGAAGACCGCGCATCGACCTCTTCATAAACAAGATGAGCCGAAGGTGGTGATAAAGCTAACCTTGTCAAGAAGACGGCAAGTAAGATTAAAAAGATATGGTCACGCCGCAAGATTGATAAACTAATCGATGAACTCAAGGCTCGTGTAGAGGAAGAAAGTGAGCGCCGCTTCAGGTACAAGGTTGATGACCAGGCTATTAATTTCAGCAAGGTGGTTCATATCGATCCTCGGTTACCAAAGATCGTATGTGGAAGCGAAGAAACTTGTTGGCATTGATGGTCCAAGGGAGGAGATCATCGAAGTTTCTGAAAAATGATGACAATGGACATCAACTCAAAGTTGTATCTATTGTGGGTTTTGGAGGTCTTGGCAAGACAACTCTCGCAAAACCAAATTTATCGAAAAATCAATGGTCAATTTGATTGCTCATGTTTTGTGCCGCTTCACGGAATCCTAACATAGCAAAGATACTTGCTGATATGCTCAAAGAACTAGGGGTTGTGTTGACCCATCGGATGACGAGCGACAGCTCATATATAGGCTTGGAGCACTCTTACAAGATAAGAGGTATGTGTAAAAATGACATTTCATATTTTCTTTGTCGTTTGCCCCTATTTCTATATATTTATGTATATACTTATGTTTAGTTGATCAGAAATTCTTTATGATAGTAGAATAAATATTGAGCTTATTAATCTTCCTATGCACACGTAAATTTAGTCAGATTATAAAAAGATGATAACATCTATTACAACCTTCTTCAAAACCTGGCTTGCATGGTAGAATTTATTGTAGTACGCATCTTTAGAAGGGGTAATTCTTATACACCCTCTGGTCAAAAGATATATGATGTCTTTACTTCTTGTGATTTTCCATATCTGATTTTTACCATATTTATTCTATTATAATATAATTATAAAGTTGTCACGTGACCTGGATAGTGTTAGAATTTCTCTACTTTGTAGCCTAGAGGTACTAGTTTGAACCAGCATCCTATAGAAATATTCTATGGAGAATTGTCTAGAAATCCCCTTCCTTAGACCACCTTATGTGGGACCCTTTAGCATTATGAGTACGCACTCTAGGAACCAATTACAATGTTGTATTCGTTTTCAAGGTACTAAAGATATAACTACTCCTTTAAACTTTGAAATGTCAAGCGTATTTTGATTAGCATACAAAATAATAGATTTTTGTAATTGATTTCTCTTATACAATGTTATCTGCTTAAGAGTCGATATCATCTCAGAGGTACTTTGAATACAAATCTATTGTTGCAAATTCTATTTCCTATAAAATTATATGTAAATTTGAATAATTGTTGGTAAAATTTGACTTTTCCTTATACAAAATAGGATGGAGAGAGTATTTGCAAACAGTGAAATGCTTAATTGGTTGACTTTAGTTTTTAGCTTATGTATACTGAGCATTAGTTAATTGTCGCTATTACATGACTGCATCAAACTTGGCACTCTTTTATTTGACTGCAGCCAATGTTTATAACAGAATGTCCCAACATCAATATGCAATGTTTAGGAAAGCATGTTTGGTGCAATGTTGATGTCGTGTATGCATGACTCTGCCGTACATGGTTCAAATCCTTGTATCTTAATTACGCCTTGAGTGTTCTTTTTAGGAAGTATTTTGCTAGGTTCACAAGTGTATGCATAGCCATGTCTTTTGGGTGTGGGGTATATGTAAAGCACTCATCAATGTTCATGTGGTGAGTGTCAGACTGTCAGTGTTGCGTGTGCACGCATGTGTCTAATTACAATTTCATAAATGTAGCCATCCTACCACCTTGTAACCACAATATAAGTGTAATATATATTATGCCTTCTTTTTGATGTATCACATAATCATAAGATACCATCGTGGAATTAAGTTCAGTTTTGCTTGTGGATGAATTGAGATCGTGGTTCATCTTGTAAAGGCAAACATGAACTAATTAATGACGCTTGATGGTATCGAGATATATACATAAAAAATATTACTCCCTCCGTTCTAAATTATAAGACATTTCACTTTTTCTAGATTCATAGCTTTTTTGCTATGCGCCTCAATATATGTCATATCTAGATACAAGACAAAAGCTATGAATCTATAAATGTCAAAACATCTTATAATTTGGGACGGTGGAAGTAGTAATTTCTTTTTCAAAAATGCACGACCATCACCTCCAGAAATTGTAAAGTTTACGGAGCTGCTTTGTAGCAAATAGTGAGGTTCTTTTAATTTAGTTTGAGTAATATTAGTCTCAATTTACTATGTCCAAAATAATCAGACTAATGAAATACATCGACTCAAATTGCATTTGGGGAAAACTTGTAGAAACTAGAAAGATAGTGGTCAAGCTCACTAGTTGCCTCCTTGTTTGTGTGATGTCACACACAAGGGAATGCCGTTCCACTGTTTATTATTATTTTTTAACTCAAGTTTTTAGGTTAGATGCAGTGGGCGTTGTTGAGGTTGTGGGAATGCAAGAGTACAAGATCTCAGTGCTAACATCTTTTACAAATGAATATGTGTAGGTACTTGAGGTTGTGGGAGTGCAAGGGTACAAGATCTCAGTGCTAACATCTTTTAAAATATGTGTAGGTACTTTGTCATCGTTGATGATATTTGGAGCACGCAAGCATGGGAACTTGTCAAGTCTGCCCTACCTGAGAACAATCTAAGTAGCAAAATAATTACAACCACAAGAATTACCAATGTCGCCACATCATGTTGCTCCACTTTAGCAGGATATGTCCACAACATTCAACCTCTAAGCGACCTGCAATCCCAAAGAACTATTTTCCAAGAGGGTTTTTGGCGATAAATCTACATGCCCTCCTCACTTGGAAGAAGTTTCTCATAGAATCCTTAAAAAGTGCCATGGTTTGCCACTAGCTATTATAACTATTGCAAGCCTACCGGGCCGGTAAATCCAACAAGGATCAGTGGGGAGCAAGTGTGCAATTCTATCAATTCTGCTTTTAGTCACCAAGGAATGAGAGATATACTTCTTCTTAGCTATTATGATCTCCCATATAGCCTGAAGACTTGCTTGCTATATCTTAGTATGTATCCAGAGGATTACAGAATTGAGATGAAACAGCTAACATGGAGGTGGATAGCTGAAGGTTTCATCACGTAAGTGAGGGGTCAAACAATGGAACAAGTTGCTGAGAGTTACTTCAATGATCTTGTAAGCGTAAGCTTGATCCAACCAATAGACATCCAGTATGACGGAAAGGCTGAAGTTTGTTGGGTGCATGATATGGTGCTTGAGCTTATCGTGTCACTTGTCAGCTGAGGAGAATTTTGCCTGCATAATCGAAGGGCAAAGCTATAGTGGTGGTGGTCACAAGATTCGTAGGCTCTCGGTACAAAACCGAACATGTGGGAGATGAAGGAATGCAGAAGATTATGGATAAGTGGTCTCAGGTTCGTTCGATTAGCTTTTATGGAGGATTTCAAGAGCAGCAAATTTCTCATCTGCAAGATCTGCATCATGTGAGAGTACTCTCTTTTGATTATGGAAACCTTTTCCAGTTTGGTATTGGAAACCTACACATTAAATACATAGGAAGCCTTTTCCAGCTAAAATTTTTGGCCTTCCATACTTCTCATGTTGCTGAGCTTCCGGAGGACATTGGGAACCTGCGATACTTGCAGACACTAGATATATGTGGCAGTCTAGTTAAAAGTTGCCACCGTCCATAGGCCAGTTGCAAAAATTGGTGCGTCTATATGTAAATTCTCTTGTAGAATTGCCCAATGAGATTGAGATCTAAAAAGCCTTGCAGGAGTTGTCGTGTGCAGGGATTTACTCCACAAAATTGGTGGAAGCGCTTAGATGTTTGTCTAAGCTGAAGACGCTTGGCATGTGTGTGCCTGGCAGAGAACAACTCGGTAGTGATATTGGAAGGTATGAGGAAGCTTTGAAGTCATCTCTCGCTGTGATGGGTAATCATGGGCTCCAATCACTGAGGATTATCAGCGATAATGATTTGCTGAGAGAAGACGATAATGATTTGCTGAGAGAAGACGATAATGATTTGCTGAGAGAAGACGATAATGATTTGCTGAGAGAAGAACTGGTTGATTTATTGTGCTCCACAAGTCCATGTCTCTATAAGCTTGACGTATACGGAAAAGGGATTGCTCGTGTTCCGAAGCAGATGGTATCACTTGTTAATCTCACCTATCTTAGTCTAGGGGTTCTCAGGATTAAACAGGAAGATCTCTGCATCATCGGGGGCATACCTGCTCTGCTCTTTTGCGTGTTACATGTACTGCATGCCCCTGATGAACGGCTTACCATCAGCAGCCAACAATTTCAGTGCCTTAAAGACTTCAGGTACTACAATAGTGGTTACGAAGGTGGCCTGGAGATGCTGTTCTTTCAGGAAGCGATGCCCGAACTCCGAAGATTACATCTTCATTTTAGAGTGCAGGAAACAGAGTCCAAGATGGGGTTTGAGTTCAGCTTCGAGCACCTTGCAAGCCTAGAGCACATCGAAGTAGTAATCTGGATTGGACTTGCCATCAGTAGGAGCAGGGTGGAGGCTGCGGAAGCTGCCGTCAGGAGCGCGGTCAGCATGCACCCCGGACGTCCCACACTTGACATGAAATGCTGGGGCTCACCCCCCAAGGATGAGGGGGGGACGATAGTTGCCAGGTCTGAAATACAGAGTGGATGAATTGGATTTTCTCTCACCAGAATATTATGTGCAGGTCTTGCAAGGTTCTTTGCCATCTATCTCTCATGTGTCGCTAGTTTTGATTCACACTAAATACAACAGTACTGTACCTCGATGATGACTATCAAGTTTATCCGGCGGGCTGCGTCTTTTTTGGTTTGGCTATTTCGGCCGTGTTATCCATGCTAGAGTTTTTGCTGAACCTATCATATAAATGTAATGTTTATTGGGACTATATTTTCCTTATGGACTGGTTTTTGCTGGTTTCCCTTTAATTAACTATATGCAAGTTTAAGATTTTTGGCCTGTGTTTTCTTATAAACTGGATGGATTTCCTAACTAAAAGGCAAAGCTCCTGCCACCGCGAAACAACCTGTTTTGGCAGGAATTGCGTCCTGAAAGCTCAATTCATTTAAAAGCATGTGCTTGTGGAGTAGGAGGAACAGACCGTGCGGAAATGAAGGCATTTTATGCACAACCAGTACTATATGGTTGGGTTCATGTTCCAAAGTATTTTCTTAGGATCATGATTTTATTATCAGCAAAGAAGTCTAAGAACAGAGTGTGGTTTGTCCCGCTCTACTGAGTTGGCGAGTTATTAACCTGCACCTTACACTTCCAATTTACGTATGACCCAATTTTTTTTCTAACCATTTTCCATCCAAAAACTAATATGGGCTTACCAACTTAAATTAACCCTGTGCCCGGTGTGAAGATTCGGTCGACGTGGATGGACTTGTCGATCCTTAGGCGCCTGTTTTTTTTTTTTGAAACGAACCGGTGGGAGAGTTGCCCGCTATATTAAAAGAAGGAGACGCCGAAGGCGCAAGTTACAACGAAAAACTACAAAAAGAAAGGAAACAACTAAAATCTGAAACTCACCCGGTTGGATTGGGACATCAACGCGGGTTAACGCACAAAGGCCAACATGGCCAAGACTCTAAACGAACATACACAGCGGCAGAGAGGACAGAAAACAACTGTGGCACCACCCACAAACCGCACCCATGCAGTCGTCGAAAAACCCCTGACGAGATCCAAACGCCAAAGAAAAGCAAAGGGGCGGACGCCACCACACCGAGAAGGCCACCGCCGCGGCAGACCCTTCACCGCAGTTGCCGCTACAACAAGGCTGCCATCCGACGGAATGAAAGCACCGAGACCGAGCCTCCACAACACGCTGGGGACCACGCCGCATCCGGCCGTTGTGCCCTCTCTTGTGCGCTGGGCCCTCCTCGCCACGCCCGCCACAACGCTCCATGCTCCGGTCTCGTTCAAAGGTTGCCGTCAAGACAACGAGCAAAGCTGCCCCACCCACGATGATCATCTTGAAGCAACCAGACCGCCGCCGCAGGTCGACGTTCCCTCGTAGCATCTCCGCGCAAAAGGCCGTCGCCGTCGAGCCAGAAGACCAGGGTTGTCGCTTGCGCCATCTTCCGACGTTGTACCACACCGGGTGGTTCCAGCCATGCTGAAAAGACCCGCCGCGATCCGCTGCAAGCCGAGTCGTCCCCGTTGCCGTTGCCACAAGCGCCGTCCAAAGACGCAGTCCCGCGACCGCACGGGCCCTTGCGTAAGCAATGCCAGCCGCCCTTGATCCGCCGCAAGCGACCAAACGACAAAGAGAGATGACCCCTGTCCACCAACAAGAAAGGAGCCTCCCCGGTCGCGAGTAGCCCACACCCTTCACTCCAGTCACACGGCGGAGAAGCCAACGCCGGCGAAGTTGTCAAAGATAGTGGCCCGACAGCACCAAAGCCGAGTGCGGTCTCTCGAGACGACGCCTCCAAGGAGGGGACGACACCAATGGCGCCGCCGTCGCTCGTCCAAAAATGGACAGGGTTTTCACCCAGAGACCTCGGCAGGGCGTAGCTCCATCATGGCGCCCCCAACGGGGATTGCGACGCTCGAAAACGCCGCCGCCATGCCACCCGCCGTGGAGCCGGTGAAAGCTGCTTGAGCATGGAGGCCCCGCCGCACACGCATGGCAAGGCACACCGAACTCCGCCGCCGCAACCGCCCACCAGAGCAACCCTCCGTCGCAATCCCACGATCCGCACCACCGAAGACCCGCTCCTCTGTTTTGTCGCTCTCGGCGCCACCCGCCGCACCGCGTAACCTCCACCATACCTCCACACCACCACGCAGGCCGCCTCCACACCACCGTCGGGCGCCAGAGAGGGAGGGAACCTCACCACTACCCCCTGCGCCTCGCACGGGTCCCAACCGGCGTGACGGCGGCCGCCGCCCGCCCGTCGCCGGCCTCCACCGCCCAACGCCGCCTTCGAGGACAGCCGACGAAAACCCCGCCGCCCTTGCCGCCGCCGCGCGGCCAACAAAGCCGACGGCGCCGCCCCTGCCAAGCAGATCCAGCCGAGGGGGCCGGATTTGGCCGCCGGAGGACCGGATCCGCCTCCCCCAAGCTTCAATCGCCGGCGAGCCACCATGGACGCCGATGCATAGCCGCCGAGCCCCGCCCCGCCTCAAGGAATCCGCGGCCGCCTGACGAGAGCCTCGCCGCCGCCGTCCTTGGGGCTACCTCGGGCCTCCCCCCCGCACCGGGCGGCGGCGAGGGAAAGGGAGGTGGTGGAGAACGAACGGCGCTGGGTTTCTCCGCCGCCGCCGAGTCGCCCGAGCGGGTGGGCGACGCGGGGCCGTGAATTGACCAAATATTATACATCTCGCGCGCGAACTCGACCTACGGCGGGCGTTGGCCTCGCCTCCCGGCGGCACCGCGACCGGCGCATCGGCATCGCAGCAACACCTGCCCTTGTCGCTGTTCGCTGCGGACCCGACGCAAGCGGCGCCGCGCCCCGCACCGGCGGGCCGGAGCCGAAGAAGAAGAAGCTGCGCAGCCATGAAACGAAAAGGAGGCTCTCGGCGGGAGTTTTCGTAGGGGTTTCACGGCGTTGGAAACGTCGCCCGACTTCGTTTCATGAGGATGAAACGAACTCTTCTCTCTCCTAGTCGTTTCATGCAAAAAAAAGTACAGATTTGGTAATGTGATAGCCTATTTAATGTGCATGAAATGCTCATAAAAACCCGCATTGAGACCGGCCTAACGGGAATTAAGCTACCAAGGCTTTGTCCTAGTATGTGGACACGTGACCTCATGGATAATTCTTATTGTCCCGAGGAAAATAGAGGTGTGATTATGTGCGCGATGTGTGGTCTTTGTGGCGGAGCCGAATGATTGCCGGCATGGCAAAAACGCCGATTGACCCGGGCGCGGCAATGGAGTGGGCGCTTGGGACTTGCCGCCAGATTTCAAAGCGGCAACCAGCCCGACACCGGGCGGAGATTGGCGCCAAACGTGCAATGGCGAATGCGAGAGGAGGGGACCCTCAAGATCAACGTTGATGGTGCCTTTTCCCGGGAATCCAAGACAGGAACGGGGGCGGTTACGCGAGACAATTGAAGGAATATGGGATCGCTACGCTAGCCCGAAAACAAAATTTTTCTACCCATAAACCAAGGATCTATTTGCTAGTTATAGATCACGGGATTACCACTAGACGCCAGGTGCGGCGGAAGTGTCGACCCTCGACGAAGATGTGCGCGTAGCGGCGAAGCAGTCGTCGCAGCCACGCTCACGTCCGTCCCTCCACGTCGCGGTTCGTCCCTTGTGCTTCGATCAAACACCTCCGAGGTATCCCACACGCATGGGAGGGAGGCGATGCCCCGACTGCTAGGTCCGCGAGGAGCAAAAGGCGTGGGCGTGGGCGGCGCGCCAAAGTGGCGTGGCTTAACCTAGCCCCGCGCCGACCTCATATATATAGGCATCCCTAACAGGGCTCCCGAGCCGGGAGGCCCATTAGTAACCCTAAGCCTCGTCTAATTGGATCAGATCCGAATTAGGCCTTCTTCCCCTTAAGCGTGCGACCCTATGGGCTCACGCACACATAGACATGGCCCGAGTACTCCTACTCGACCAATAGCTGATAGCGGCCTCTAGCAAGACGTGTCAACTCCCATGTGTACGCAATGATCATATCAGACGAACCACCACAAACTCACATACATGTTATTCCCTTGCCACACGATATTTGATCCACCTCGTGGGTTAACACTTAACCCAAGCACGGCCATGCATTTCTTGATCCAATCATTCGAAAGTGGTCCAAATGATATCTCTCTCTCATGGAGAGGGACAATTCCATCTTGATTGACTATGCCTCACAAAGATGCTTCCCGACAAACCCGAAGACCACCTTTATAGCTACCCAATTACGGAGTAACGTTTGATAGTCCCTAAGTAGGTCATTTCACATCTTGAGTACATACGACAATCTCAGTCTAAGGACATAACGTACATGATGTGTAAAGAGACAATAATAGTAACATCTCATGTCGGGTCAATCCGGCCCCATGTCATACATGTGCCCACACAATTAGTTTGACATCTCCATGTCTATGACTTGTGAAACATAGTCATCAACCAATATGTGTGCTAATCTAATATTCATGTGTGTCCTCACATGAACTCTCGATCAGAGGACAATTACAGAATAACCATACAAGTAAAGAGTCTCACAAACAATTCACATAATTGCCAATCGATACAAGTTGTCTTTAATGGATATTCATGAACACATAATATATCATGGATACAAGGTGATACAATCATCTCTATGATTATCTCTAGGGCATATTCCCAACAATCTCCCACTTACACTAGAGTTAATCTTGAAGATATCTAATACCCATATCTCTCATGTGCCTCTCATGCTTAGGGCTGTGGAAGAGCCTTTGTCAAAGGGTCTCAACATTCAAATCCGTATGTATCTTGCATATCTTGATCTCACCCCGTTTGATGAACTCTCGAATGAGGTGAAATTTCTGCAATACATATTTGTTCTTATGGTGATCCCTCGGCTCCTTAGCCTCGTGCAATTGCGCCACTATTGTCACAATGAAGGTTCAATGGGCCGCTTGCATTCGGAAACACACCAAGCTCAATGAGGAATTTCCTCATCCAAACACCTTCCTTCGCAGCTTCAGAAGCTGCTATGTACTCGCTTCGCGGTAGAATCGGTCACCGTTTCTGCTTGGAACTTTTCCAACCGACAAAGACCACCATTTATTGTGAACAAATATCCTGATTGAGATTGTGAATCATCTGTGTCAGTTTGGAAGCTAGCATCGGTGTAACAATTTACAACGAGCTCCTCCTCACCTCCATAGATTAGGAACATATCTTTAGTCCTTCTCAAGTACTTAAGAATATTTTTAACAAGTGTCCAGTGACTCTCACCTGGATCAGCTTGATACCTGCTCGTAACACTTAGAGCATATGAGACATCTGGGCGTGTACATATCATGGCGTACATGATGGAACCAACTGCCGAGGCGAATGGAACCTTACTCATGCGCTCTCGCTCATCAGCAGTCGAAGGACGCTGCTTCTTGCTAAAACGCATACCATGTGACATAGGTAGGAACCCTTTCTTAGACTGTTCCATGTTGAACCGTTTCAACACCTTGTCAATGTACGTATCTTGGCTTAATCCTATAAGCCTTTTCGATCTATCTCTGTAGATCTTTATGCCCAAAATGTAAGCTGCTTCTCCCAAATCCTTCATAGAAAATGTATTATTCGGTGAAGTCTCGCAAAAATGTTCGATCTCATCGCAAAGTACAACAAAACTGTACAATTAGTTTTTGATTTTATCTACATTTAATAATCGAAACTTGTCTTTGGCATTTTGATGTGCGACGGAATCTTCTTTTGCATAAGATGTAAAACCTTCTTTTGGACACCAACTTGGGAACTAAACAAGGCCTGGAAGCACATCGTTTCGGATCCTCGCCGAATCAAAAGCAGATCGTTTTCGCGCCTTGTTCAAAAGTCAATGATATCATGTGTGGCTGGTGCTGAGTCGCCACCGGTCCACTTTCACCAAATCACCGATCACTCGGCGTTCCTGCAGACGAGCCATCTAAGTTTTCTCAACTAACGCACGAACGCGCGCAGTCTTGCTCCAGCCGGAGAGATCGATCTCATCCGCTCCGGCTCCAGTTGCGAAGAAATGGAGGTGCTCTGCATCGGAACAGCGGACACCAAGTTGGAGGAGCTGCTTTTCCTCGCGACGCAACTCCGCTCCGCCCTCGCCGCCACTGCTTCCGACGCTAAGGTACGCAGTCTTCGCATCGTGCCTGGGTACCCCAGTAGCACCGGCGGGGTGATTATGTCAGATTAGAAGGAACCCCTTGGCTCTCTCCCTCCGCTCGCGGATGCTCCTCTGCCGCGCAGGAAGGAGGCTTCCCTCGCCGCAGGTGCCCACCTCGCCTGTGCGGGCCACCGCCCACGCACTGCTCCATTGCACGTGCTTTCTCTCTAGCTTTCAGGCCATGAGGAACAGTTTGTCCAAACTCTGAGCTAGCGCCTGTGGCGGCCACCGCTGACGTCCGTCGCTAGCGCCTGCGGCCACTCTGGCCCTGGCCGCCGACGTCGGCCGCCGGTTGTCCCAGCCGTGGAGGCCCATCTCCCCTGCCTCCAGCTTCCGCGCTCGCACACTCTAGTCTAGTTGGAGGAGGTGACCTCTGCACAGTCTGCCCGCAAGCTGTTCGAGATTTTGCCGCCGCGCCGGGTCGCTTCCGACGGCGGCCCCTCTGGCCTGGCGCCCTCCGCTGCTTTCACCGGCTTCTCTGGCTCCGGCTTACACCTCTGCCTCCACCACTCATTCCTCCGCCCCTGTCAACCATGGCATGGAGGTGGAGACGCAACTGCCCGACGAGGCGTCCTTTGACGAGTTCCACTTCCAGACTGCTTTCACCTTGCCGCTGCGGACGTCACAAGGGGAGGCCATGCAGGTCCTCTGGTCAGGGGCGCCGTGGGCGGCGGTGACTGACATCGCGTCAGCCTAGGCCCACCAAGCTAGGTTATGTTCGTTGTGATCGCGACATTCGGTGTCTATGTAATACCCCTAAGAACTTTCAATAGCTAGGGCCGCGGTTTGAAGTGATGATGGTCACTCGCCACCATCTCCGATCCCCTATTTATCTGGCCTTTCTTGTGGCCACTCCTCTTAATAAAAAACGGGTAAGTCCCGATCGCGAAAAAAAGCCCTACTCTGGGGGCAGTGTTGCTGCCTCATTTGTCTCTGGAGACAGGAATAATGTTTTCTAATTCTCGGAGGCCATAGTAAGAAATTAAACGGAATGGTATCCATAGTTTTGAGTAGGTTCTCCATCAAGTATCCCAATTGTTGGGATTCAGGAATGGAATTTGGTTGAATAGTAAGGTTGCAACTTGCTATGCAATGACTCAAATTTGCGTGTTCTTCCACGTATGATTCTAATTGGTAAGGTATAGTTGTTAGGCAGTAAGGTTAAGGGCTAAAGACAGGTTTGTGAGTTTTAGTGTAAAAGGACTATATGGCACCCAACAAAATAGGGTTAATTGAGCTATCTCCCATTAAGAGATGCAATATTGTTGGCACCTTTGGCATTTATTTACTTTTCAGATGATTTCAAAGACATCACATTTATTCCGAGAAATACAGTTCTTTCATGCCATTTGGGTGTTGACCAACATAATCTTCCAGATGACAGAGGTGAAGCAATTGCACTCATGTCAAAGGCTCTTCAGAGCTTTCTAAAAAAAAAAAAAAAAATATGACAGTGGTATTCTGGTGGGTGCTGTTGGTTTAGGAGGCAGTGGAGGAACTGCACTAATTGCTCCTGCTCTGAGGTTGTTGCCACTTGGAGTGCCTAAGCTTATTGTATCTACCGTTTCTAGTGGTCACACTACACCTTATGTTGAAACATCTGATTTGGTCTTGTTTCCTTGGGTTGTTGACATTTGTGGAATAAACAGTGTCAACCGTGTTATATTATCTAATGCTGCAGCAGCTTTTGCTGGAATGGTACATGGAATCTTGTTGGCATCCAACGAGTCTGATGAAACTTCAACAAAGCCAACTATTGGTATTACTATGTTTGGTGTTACAACACCATGTGTAAATGCGGTCAAGGATAGACTGAACAAAGAAGGGTATGAGACCCTTGTATTCCATGCCACTGGTGTAGGAGGCAAAGCAATGGAAGACCTAGTTAGGGGTGGTTTCATACAGGTAATGCATCGCGTCCTTCACTCTTTATATTCTGCCTGGTACTCAGATCAATCTAGTTAGGACAGGATTTATTTTAGTTCATCTCCCCTGTGTATTGTAATGTTTGAACTTTCCTAGTGAACGTAGTGGTTCCTTTTATTTTCTCATGTTTGTAGAGTTTCTCATATTACTTCTATTTGAATGCCTATAGGGTGTATTGGATGTAACGACAACAGAAGTTGCAGATCATATTGCAGGTGGCATCATGGCTTGTGATGAGACCAGGTTTGATGCAATTATAGAGAATAGGATCCCTCTTGTTCTTAGTGTTGGAGCCTTGGATATGGTAAACTTTGGAGCTCGAGATACAATTCCTCTTGCTTTTGCAGACAGAAATATCCATGTCCATAATGAGCAGGTTAGCATAACAGTTTTTAATTGATACTATCAGTCAAATTTTTTTACTATCTTTGATCCCAAATATAGGTCCATCTTAGGTGTCCTAAGTCCTAGGTCAATTTTTTTGAACTTTGACTATAGGGGCCAAAGGCTAGATTAGCCCCCTGCGTCATAGGACGCTAGGCACCGAGGGAACTATCTAAGCTCTCCCTTGGTTAGGCCATCCTCCAACTCTGGTGAGAGTGCACACACAGGGATTCAAACTTTGGATCGCTTACTTGAAAGCTAAACAGTCATATAGATTGACAACATATGGTTGACATTACTAAATTTATTATGAAAAATATTTTCATATTTACAATTATTTCTATTTGGGGTATTGCAGACTGTGCCAATGTCATATGAACATATATTTGGGATTTCGCAAAAAAATAACATGTATTTGGGACAAGAGGAAGTAAATCCTTCAGTTTTTTCCCAAAAAATTTCCATGTATGTATGTCAATATAGTGCTTTGCCGCCACTGGAGTCTCTTTAGGGATTTGGTTGTGCAGAATGATGTTACACAAATCATAAAGATGTCAAGATAGTGCTTTGCCACCACACACACACACACACACAAAAAAAAAAAAAAAAAAAACAAAACTAAACTAAACTACACCAACCTAGGAGGAACTAGGTGCCATTTTATTTAGAAGAGAATAGACACCCAAATGCGTCTCGGCAAGGACTTAAACCTGGGTGGTCTGGACATACATCCACACCCTTGATCAACTAAGCTTTTTTTTAAAGAACTCGGCAGGGAAGGCCCCTACCTATTTTTCTTAATTTTTATTAATATGGGCAAAAAGAATACAAAGAATGAACTGTACAGCATACAAGGCTTGCAAAGCCCAAAAAAGAAGAAAAAAGGAGTTACAAGTGTGTCTCTCTCCACAAGGCTTGACCAACTAAGCTAGCCCAGCTTCATTAGTGCTCTGCCAACAGGGGAGTATCTTTCAACTTTTTTTCGAACACGCAGGAGAGCTGTGTATCATTATATTAAGAAGAATGAAAAAGGTGGTCTCTGACTTCCACCCAATAAGTCTGAGCATCTTTCAACTTATCAGTTGTCTTAATGGCTCTCTTAGCTATGTGCAATTTCTTAAACAATTTAATACAACTTGTACAAACACTGACTGTTAGAATGCAAAAATTGCAGGATTGTATGTACATGAACCTTTCTGTGCATTTTTAGTTTAATTATCCAAGAACTTAGGAGCAGTCCAGTTCAATTTCTCATGTTCAAGTCCTCGTCGAGGAGAACTTAAGTGCCTATTTCTTCTTAATTAAAAAGCAAAGACACTTAGTTCTTCCTATGTTGCTTGATTTTTAATTATTTCAAGTACTTTGTGTGTTTTCTATTTCTTGTACCATTTGTAACAACCGTGTAACTATTGAAGATTTCATTGATGCGGACGACAGTGGAAGAGAACAAAAAATTTGCTAGGTTCATTGCTGATAAAATAAACAAATCTTCATCCAAAGTTACTATTTGCCTTCCCCAGAAGGGCATATCTGCAATAGATGCTCCAGGAATGCCATTCTATGACCCAGAAGCTACATCTACACTATTGGGTGAATTAAACACCCTTATAAAGAGAACCGACATCCGAGAGGTTACTCCATGTTTAATACTTATCAATGCTTCTGCATCTTTACGGTGTCTTTAGATGAATGGAGATTGTTGGCTCTGGACAGGTGAAGCTGCTCCCTTACCACATCAATGACCCTGAATTTGCAAATGCATTGGTAGATGCATTCTTGAGTATGGATGTAAAGGCCTCTAGTTCAGTCCAACCTAAGCAAGATCTTAATATAAAAAAGTCCTGTTTAGGCCAGAAAATTTCAGATAGTTCTGTTATATGGAGACCTCCTGTGGACTTTCCAGATGCAAAACCAGGTAACTTATGATTTAACCCCCCAGACTCTAGGAAAAAAAAAAAAAAGTGAAATGCACCATAGGCCCTTAAACTTTTCTCGCTTTCTCATTTGGTTCCATGAATTCCCAAAATGACCATCTAGGTCCATCAAGTTTTTTAGGTGGTTCATTTTAAGTTCACTCTGTCATTCATGGACCTGAATTGACACTTCAAATGAATCACTTGAAAAGTTGAAGTAGACAATCACTTTGAGAGTTCATGGACCCATATGACTTATGAGAATAAGGGAAAAGTTTAATGACCCACGGTGCATTTCACTCCAAAAAAAAAGACCATTTTAGTTCTGATTCTATTCGCAATTCTCATTATCAAGGAATATGACTGTTGATTCACACTTGTTTCGGGGTGAAAATAGGATATTGTCAAGTGAATGGAAAAATATGCAATACATTAATTGTTTTGAACCAATGAAATCATTAGCAAAATTCAAAACCGATATTGTCAAGTGAATGGAAAAATATGCAACACATTAATTGTTTTGAACCAATGAAATCATTAGCAAAATTCGGAAACCACATAGTTGTTCCAGAACCAACCATGGCGAGTCACTTTGCACCTATGACAAAATTATACTAAAAACTATAGTACTAGACCAACCTAAGAGGACCTAGGTGACATTTTATTAAGAAGAAAATAGGCACCCAAATTCTTTTCTCAAACACGCACGAGAGAGCTGCGTATCATTAAATTAATAGAAGAAGACAAAGTCGTACATAGACCCAAACCCACACACACACGCTTACTTACTACATGGAAACTAAATCACCTAAGTTAACACGAAGAAGAAGGCGACCCAACAACAACAAACTGCCCATTAGGTCGCTCCCTAGCAAATGAGCCTCGTCATTTGCCAACGCCGCACGCCCTATTGACATTTGGGGCTGCACCATTAAACACATAAATCATTTCTATGCCGCCAAATGCTCCAGGCCCCCAAAATGACCGAGAGAATTCAGTCCCTTCCTCAAATCTCCGCTAGCGGCCAAATCAACTTTTCTCCACCATTCATCAAAGGATTTGTCGAAGGTGGTGGAGCAAATCAAGGAACTCCAAAATGAGATAGGAGGGAGAACCAAAAACCCTTGAGAATACACAGCCCACAAGGAGATGATGAATATTTTCCTCCCCGCTGGGTCACAAAGAAGGCACTGCTCGGATGAGGAAGACCCCTCCTAGCCAATCTGTTCATCCTCCCTTTGTTGTGAGCAACTAGCCACATGAAAAATCTGCATTTGGGGGGGGGACTTCCTAATTCTCTGAAAAGGTTCAAAGGAGATTGCTCCATGAAATAAAGTATCATAAGCGCTCTTTGCCGTATATTGTCCTTAGGAAGAGAACCTCCGGATATGCTTATCGAACTCAAGACATCCCAAAGGTCTAGGAACTGAAACAAGGCATCATACCAATTTCACCCCAGTATGTCCTGTACCCATTTCTCCTCGCCGAGTGCCTCCAACACCTGCGCTTATTTATTCTCCTTTTAGGGACTAGTGCAAATACAAGAGGTGCTATGTCCTGAACTCCCTTGCCATCCAGCCATTTGTCCTTCCAAAAATATGTGTTTGATCCACTCCCCACCTCTGTTATCATTGCTACAGAGATGAGGCCAGCCACCTCTTTGCTGACTTGGATCGGCAGATTTGCCCACGGTTTGCTGGGCACACTCCGTTTTAGCCACGGCCACCTTGCTTTTAAGGCAATACTCAGAGATTTTAGATCTGCAATACCTAGACCACCCGGTTCCTGAGCGGCACATTTTAGGCCGGGCAATGAGGCGGTGACCCCCTTTTTGCCTCTTTTTTTCGACCCTTCCAAAGGAATGCCCTTCCGATCTTATCTATGGCTTTGAGAGCCCAAGGAGGAAGATCGGTTGCCATAGCCACATAAATTAGGATTCCTGTGAGAACGAACTTCACTTGAATTACTCTGCCCGGCCGACGTGTCATCGGACGGCCTTCCAACCCGGGGGGCTGATCGGCAACTCTATCAATGATGGGTTGGACTTGCTCCTTGGATAGCTTTGTGGTGGTCAATGGAAGGCCCAAATATTTGCGGGGGAAAATCCAAAGACTTCACAAGGCAACAAATTACGGATGAGAGCCGGGTCTTCCTCGGCCACGGTGGATAGGCAACACATTACTTTTACGGACGTTGGTCTTGAGACACGAAGCTTCCCAGAATAGATGCAAAAAGCCGTAATGACAAATTAATTTCTCGCAGCGGTGGGCGGGAGGAAAAGGGCTACATCATCGGCATATAGGGGAATCTCGATCACCAGGCTCGGAGATGGAGCCGTTGGAGCCCCATCCGCTCCCCCGGGCGGTCGTCCGCCCCCTTCTCCCGAACGAAATCCACCAAAATACTCCACCAATCCCACCAAAATCCTTCCTCCAGCTACGGATCTTGTTTCACCTCTCCCCTGATCTATCCTCTGATGGGTCTCTTTGCCCCAGGGGTCGGGCTGCGGTGGGGGTGGCTCATGTCCGTTGAGCTGCCACTAGCCCGTCGTACCTCCTGGCTGCTGCTGCTGCCGGGCGTGCCGTCCCGGCGAACGCGGCTCCCGCGTCGCCGCCATCGCTCCCTCGTTGTCTTTGCTTGAAGTCGCCGCCCGTCGTGCTTCTTGCGGCCGCCGGGCATGCCGCTCCGGGCGCCTCCGGGCTTGTCGCTCCGGGCGAGGCCGCAGCCCCGCAACTGCTTCGCCGTCGTGCTTTACGAAGCCGCCGCCCGGTCGTGCCCGGCTCGGGCGCGTCGCGTTTCCGCGGCCGCTGGTGCCTCCGTGCTCCTCCGGCACGTTCGCCGCGAGCCCCGGGCTTTCGTCGCCCGAAGTTGGGGGAGCTAGCGGAGGGGCCGCCGTCATCCTCCTCTCGTCCGGCCTGGCGGGGGTCCCGCCCCGCTTCGCCCGGTGTGCCGCCATCCGTGGCGCCCGTGGGGAGGCCGGGGCTGGTCCCCCAAGCTTGCGTCGCCATCACCCTCGCCGGTGAGGCGGGCTCCCCTTCACCCGCGCCGCTCGTGGAGGTGGCCACCGAGCATCTCCGTCACGCTTCCCCGTCGAAGTCCGTCGTGGGGAAGGACTCAGCTATGGTGGCGGGGCCCTCTCTCGAGGCGGCCCCCTTCGTCCCCCTCCTGCGGAAGGCCTAAGGGGCTGCGTTGGGTGGACGGCTCCTTCTCCGATTGCTCGGACGTCGAGGACGAATGCGCTGAGCCGGAAGCCCCCTACCGTCGCCGCACGCGCGCTACAGCCATCCCCTCCTCGCCCGGGGGCATTCACGGGTTACCGCGGGAGTTGCTCCCGGTCCACGGACACGGCCTGCCGACCACGGTGGCCTCGAAGCGTTGTCGGCGCCTTTGGTGTCGCGACGACGGCAAGAGGCGCCGCGGCCCGGCCCGCCGAACGGCTCCGTCGCCGCGCAAGGCGGGGCGGGGCCTGGGGCGCCCCCCCCCCACCGGGGGACGCCGACACCCCTCTTGTGGTGCCTTCAGCGCCCGGGTGCCCGCATCCTTGCGGCTCGGACGGCGGCGGCCGTCCGCGCACACCGGCGCCTCGGCCGTTGCCGGTGGGCACCGCCACTTGGTGGCCGTCGTCACCAACGTGGGCCTATCCCTCCGCCACCGCCCGGTGGTTGACGCTAATGGCTTCACGCTCGTTCAGAGGCGTAGGCGTCGCCGTCGCCATGCCTCGCCTCTCCCTCGTCGCCGGCCCGGCCGGTGCCGCCCTCTCTTGTCGGCCTCTGTTTCCAGCGCGGGCGGGGATCACATCGCCGCCCGGTGCTCGTCCCGTTGCCGCCTCTTACGCCTTAGCACGAGGCACCGGCGAGGGAATGCAAGCATCGACAACATCGCCCACCCCAAAGACCCTTTGTCGGCCCGGGCGGGAGCCCGCGCCTCGCCCACCCCCCGGATCGCCGCGGCGTCGGCGGTCGTGGGCGAGGCGTGGAGCTCTTGGGGCATCCACAAGCTGGCGGCCTTGCTCGTCGGACAATTCTCTGTCCGACCCCTTCCGACGCCGACGTTGGTGCAGCGGCGAAGGTGCCTCTACTCTGGCGAAGGTCTACACACCCATGAGCTCGCCGACAACACCGACCCGTTAGTGCTCGAGCCTCGTCGGCTCAAGGAGCCTCCTCCGGGGGGGACCGATGCTTTCGATGAGCTCGTGGCGGATGCTCTCGTCGTGCCTCTTGCGGGGCGTCTTCCCATCGGCGCCTGCACCTCCGGTGCGGCCGGGTGGGGGCGGTCTTGTGGCGGCGAGTCGCGACCTCCGGCCCGTCGCCGACATTCGAGGAGGCCCCATCGATGCGGGATGAGCTGCTGCTCCCTCGAGCCGCCTCCTGTCTTCCGAAGACAAAGCTCCCACTTTGCCTCGCCGACCTTGGCGTCCAGCGACAAGAGATCGAGGATTTGGTGTGCGTGCCAGCCGGCATCGCCCCTTATCAAGTCGGGACCGCGTCTCCGTCGGCCGCCTCCAGCCTCCACGCATGCACCGCATCGTAGTGATCGTATCAAGTCGCGGCCAAGGGCTGCTAATGCGACCTTGCGGGCTCGGATGCTCTTGCTTCGGAAATGGGCGATGAAGTGCCTAAGGGAGGCTCCGCCGCTATAGAGGAGAGGGTCGGGGCCGCCTTCGGGGTGGTATGCCGCCGGCTAAGCGGCGCCGTTCGAGATGCTTCTTGAGGGACGGTTTGACCTCTCCGCCATGGACCTCAACACCGAGGGCCTCGCCGAGGAGGTCGCCTAGCCATGCCTTCGGCGGGTTGTCTTGTCGCAAGCTAGTCCAAATGTAATCCCTGCTATTGTATCCAGTAGTTGTTAGGTTCCGCCTCGGTAATTGTTTGGTTACCATGGTGCCTTGTTGTTTGAACTTTATTCTGCTTAATGAAAAACGCGCAACTACGTGGTCTTCAAAAAAATCATCAGTATATAGGGACATTCTATGTTGGAGTGGTCTCCTTGATAAGGGTTGTAGCAGCCCAGCTTCAGAAGCCTTTGTAAACAGCCAATTTAGGACATCCATGACCAGAATGAAGAGCATAGGAGATAGGGGTCCAACTATAGGAAAAGCATGATTCTGTTGCTATTGTCAGTAAGGCATTTAACTTGATCTACTTGAATGCATATATGAAATGCTATTCAGTGTGTTCCGTGCTAGTGAAAACATTATAGCTGTCAGTGTGCATAAATATCAAAAAATCTTAGACATTGTTGTATCATTCTGAAAACCAACCACAATCTATGTAGCCTGATGGTTGTTCACATGTCATTGAATCGTGCACATGTGACTGAATTTCAGAAATTGGAAATTTAAAGTTTCAGTTATGAAATTGCAGACTGACCAAATTGAAATTGCAAGTCAAGGGAACTGCAATTCTAGTTCTCAAAGACATGCAAGTCAATGCACCTGTAGTGTAGCAAGTTATGCATCTCACATAGTAACCACTAAACATAAGTTGTAGGGCAGCAAATTGCTTCAGCCAGACTGAGATACATGTAATTGTTGATGATAACATAAGATAATACTGAATTTATACTACAAATTGATCTGTTTCTCGACTAAATTACATGCATTGCTTGGCCTAATCAAAATCCTAGCTACTAGTCCATCCCTTTGCTGTTGTAGTTGCTGAGGTATCCTTTTTCTGTGTAGTTGCTTGCCCCTTAGCTTAGCCAATTTTGGTTGCTTTGTTGGGCATTGCTGTTGGTTGTTGTGTTGATTTGTCCAATTTGTCCAAAGACAATAATATGAGCAACATTTGATCAATATACATATGTAACTACTCTATTTTGTTCATTGGCTCCACTTAGCTTATGTTTCTCGGTTTTACGACTTCTTTTTCTTGCTTTTTGAAGGCTTTGGCACTTGAGGAAGATGTTTCTTATCGCAAGTCTTGATGTTATGGCCCGGTTCCCGACAATGTGTACAGTAAAGTTGCCTTTGGGTTTGCTTCTCGCATCCTCAGCTATTCCTATTTGCCTGGTCAATATCCTTGGCCTCTCTCTTTTCTGAGCATTATCTGGATCTTGTAGAATTATTGTCCCGCTTTGTGCACTTGATTGTGTTAAAGGCATGATTACTTCATTGCTTGTACCTTGTGAAACCTCGGACCGCTTTGTGACCGGGTAGTGTCTCGTGGATTATAACTTGATTATTTACGCCTTGTGAAACCCGTGCACCCCTTTGCTGCGACTTTGGTTGTGTTTGAGGCACAATGACTTCATCTGTTTGCTCATTGAGTCTTTTCCTCATTCGCCGAGCTTCTTCTAGAACATAGTTGAACGTTTCCATAGTCCTAGAACCATCTCAAGCAATAGTGCTCAATTCATTAGACAAAATATTGTGCCTAAGTGGCCTGCTCTTCTCAATGTCAATCTGTGGGACAATATTCTCTGTTCTTAACTGTTTCCTCTCCTTATTCCTCCATCTCTGAATAAAATACTTCTCATCTAGCTGAAGTTATATTGAGGTTTGTTAGCACCTTGATGATATGGCAAAGATATTATGCCATCTTTCTGAAATTTGCAACATAGACAAGTGTAGTTTTTTTTCCCCGGCAAGTCCATTGTCACAATGTACCTCCTCGCTCAAGTCAAAATTTCTCTTGCTCCTCGGATTTCATCACCGCATAAACCTTGTCTTTCTGTAGTTTATGAGCCACATACATGGTTGCAGATGTGATCTCCTTTTTCAACTTGAAGAAAATATTCCTGTTGTAGAGCCTTGCAGCCTGCTTTTCAAATTCATACCTTGTACTCAACCAAGGCCTTTGTCTTGTTAGAAAGTCCCGCTCTTGTCGATTCTTTTCATTTGTATCGAAATCCTTTGAAACTCACTCATAAATCTGTTAATGTTGTACCTTGGTCCGACATCTAGTTTGAATAGTGCGTTAAGTGCCTTCACTCCTCGTTGTAGAGTTGATAAAAGGGAAGAAGTGGTTCTTGAAGTAGCATGGAACAAAGTTTGTCCTATTGTGCCACGTATCTTCAAGGTATTTGAAGCCTCTTACATCATATGTTAGAGGCAACTTGCGATATAAGTCCTCAAACTCTGTCCCCAAAGGAGCGAGTACCTTAGGATGTCGAAGAGATCATCATGAAGCTTCTTATTACTTACGTTGAGAACACTCTTCCACCTTTCTCTTGCGCTTTCTTGACAATGTGGAAGAAACAATTCTGATGAATAGTGTTTGGTAGGATCTTTCTGATAGCAGCCTTCATTGCAAAAGTCTTGATCAGTGATTATAGTTTTAGGATGCTTCCCTCCCATACAAATCAGCAAAGTCTGAAATATCCACTCAAAGGTTTCAGCTGTCTCATCCATGATGAACGCGCAGCCAAACAAACAGTTGTCGCCATGACCTGTGATGCCCACAATTGGTGCGAACTTGAGGGAGTACTTGTTAGTGTTGTAGGTCATATCAAAACTGATGCAGTCTCCAAACTCGTCATAATATCTCCTACTCCTTCCATTGCACCGTAAAAATGTTTCGACTTTGTTGTTTGCATCTATGTCAAACTTGTAAAAGAACATTGGGTCTTCTGCCGCCGCTTTGAGAATCATTCATACACTTGCTGCATGTCGTTGTCTGCTGTTGCCTTGTTAATCTTAGTCTTCTCATTGCTGACATGTTTCTTATTGTATGGAGTGACGGCCCCTCCTCTGAAATAAGATAGTACAACCATTATCTTCCTATCAGGTAGGTTTACCTTGTTGAACGTGGCGATCGGCTCCTTTTCCATCTCTCGTCATCCTAATCGTGAGAAACGGCTTGTTCTTTTGATTGTCGCCGCAAACGCATGATTATGCTCAAGGTTCAACTGGTGATTTGCCCATAGTTTGTTCTCGTAGTGTGACAACGAATTCGCGGGTCACTTTGTGGTTACAAGTGTACTTGTTACCCTTTTGTTTGGCACCGGATTTGGTGTTGGAGGTGTACCAAATATCTTCTTCTTGTTCTTTACGGCGCATTAGACTCCTGGAGCGGGCATCTTCCTTCTCTTGTTACTTGTGGTTTGCACACGAAAAAGCCAGAGGTCTCACCCTCCTTTGCCATGCTCTCTTCCGCCTTTGGCTTACCGCACATGTTACACTTTAGAGTTCTTCTAGTTACCTTGCCATAGTTCTCATCTTTCTTGTCTTGGCACTTGTATCTGTGCCATTTGACCACCGCAAAGCCAACTATAAAGGCGTAGTCATTGTAGAATTTATAGGCTTCTTTGAATGTTTCAAATTTCATTCCTAGGCGAGGGACGTGTTTGCTAGCATGTTCTTGAGACAAGCGGTCAGCTGCCAAAATGCTTTCACTTTCAATCTGAATTGCTCTTAGCTCTTCATCTTCTTCTTCACCGGCCTCTAGATGCTCTTCAATTGGTTGCATGTTTTCTTCAAATTCTTGTGTTGCCTCGGGCTCAATGGTTGTCTTGGTATTGATAGAGAAGTGGTTATGTTGTTGTTCGTGTACCATGTTTCCTTCATTGTTTGCATACTGCAGTACAACCGATTCTTCATTTTGCGGGCCGTGCATTGTGTTGTGGTGGCTGAGCCTCATGGATTCTGCTGGTTGTGAGAAACATCCGGTTCTGCTTTCACGGGTAACAAAAGAGGTGTATTGTTTGATATTTCATCAAGTAATGTAGCAAATAAAGTAATGTAGCATTATTTGTAGACAATAAGTAAATACCTCTTGTCCATTGAGCAAGTCCATGTAACCTCCTGTCATTTGTGATGACAAAACATCTTAATCAATGTGATTTGAAGAATTTGCATGACCCATGAAATGGTTAATTAGGCTTGTATAGCTTGTTCCTCCTTGTGATAGTACATAGCTCGTTCCTCCCTCGTGATGTGATCAACCGCAAAGCACGGGCATCCACCATTATAATTCAAACATAGATATATTCTTGAAAATGTTCAATTGTCTGTTTGCTGAATCTCACTTGTTCTCTCTCTGTATGTCTTCTTTTTGTCCAAAGATGTTGTAGTTGATTTGGTGGTGCCGAGGGCCTCTCGTTTAAACATGAGGCCATTCAATTGCTAAAGGAAACAATATTGGGAGAGAAAGTAGTGTAAAAAAAGATCAAGATTGACAAAGTAAGTTGATTCCCTTTTACCTCATGAGTATTTGTTGAATTCAAAATGTTTGATTGAAATAGGTAAAAGCTCTCAGGATTCAATTCCAAACCCCTATGGATGTAGCACGCATAAGAAAAAAGAGCCATATAAATTAGCTTTGCATGGATTGGCTGTTGCTATATTGATGCCCCTTTTTTTTTGTGGATATTTTGAATACTTACATTCATTTATTCTGCTTCATTTTCTTGTCCATAGCAGTTATAGTCCACTTGTGTTGTTGAAGTATGCTGCTCATTACAAATAAACAGTATACTTTCGATACCGGTAGTTGCAATTAGGGATAGTCTAAATTTGCACATTTCGAAAGCAATCGCAATTTGTTATATATTAATTTGCAATAACTATAATTGTAATTTACCTCATGAGTATAATTAGGGTTCACAATATTTGAATGATAATTGTAGAAACTTTCGTGATTGAGTTCAAATTCTCTTGCCGAAGCAGTTTTGCATATAAAAATTTAAATGGATTAGCAAATAGCTAACTAGTTCCTTTTAACATTCAATGGCAAGAAGATAAAATTTGTCAAATGGAAACTAGTTTCATTTTTTCAAACCTGATGATTAGCTGTTAACTCGCACAATTGAGTAAGTTGGATGGCGTTGTCATCACTTCCAACACCAAATTGCATTAAAGAATCTGGTTCTTCCATTTCATCAACTCCTTTGATGTGGACCTCGCAAAAAAAAAATTGTGAAATCTGTCTTCTTGTTTGTTGCGGTGTTATGTCCCTTGTAATAAAAAATTTGTTTAAAACAAGATCTCATAGTCCAAAAAGGGACCTGCGATACAAGATGAGGACATTCTGTAATGACATTACTTGATTCCCTATATGAAATTAGCGCCGAGGATGCGAAATGTAAGCCATTAAACTTTAAGGCCGAAAGTGGGCCGCTAGGCCCCTTCGAGGCCGTTCCGGTGAAAAGTCATCGCAGGGATCCTGCGAATTGTGTTTGGATTGTCCCTTGTAATGCCCCTTGTATTGTATTGTACTTTGCCTTGTATTTTACCTTGTGCTTGTCTCTAACTTGTCTCTTGTTTGCTTTTATTGTACTTTGTCTTGTATTTTACCTTGTGCTGAATTATCATTTACCTTTATCACCATTTCTTGCTTCCCTGTCTGGTCTCGCCTCGTGTTAAATTTTTTTGCGAAATCATTTGATGCTAATGCTTTTCATCATGTATGTGTGTATTCGAACTTGCTATCACAGGCCATGTGTTCATATCTTGATAAATTTTTAACTCCGCCTATCTTTGCATCATATCTTGATAAATTTTTATCACCATGTATTCGACCTATGTATGCTTTTTGTTATATTCATATACCTATGTAATGTCTAACATTGGAAAACAAATTTAACTATGCCTATGGTGCTACATTCTATTGTAATGAATGGCACCATAGCAGTCCCAAGCCCTGGAATAAGGAGGAGGGAAAAATTTTAGTTCCCTTGATTTTACTTTCCTTTTGACAGGGTTTTCGGAAGATTAATATGATGCCTGGATGTCCTTAGGCTCTTGCACTAGGTACATGTATCTTGAGGAGGTACAGGTATAACTCTACTTGTCAATTACCTGACTGCCTGTCTTTGCACCCTTGTTTTACTTGTCAATTACCTGACTGTTTATCCTTTGTGCTAGGACATGCCAGACATGGATGGCTTTAAGCTTGTGGAGCTTTTGGGTCTTGAAATGGATCTACCTAACATTAGTAAGTGCAAAATGCTCTATTTACTTGTGGCCGAGTAACTGTTGTTGATTGTAGAATGCTCTATCTTCCATTTCAAGGGTCTACCATTGCCTTCAGTCAAAGAATTTGAGGAGGTGCAAGTGCAGAGTCGGGGGTTTGTGATGCTTGATGTTGGCTACCGCTCACGGTGTAATTCATTCATTACCTTACTTGATATTTAGACGACAAATGAATCTTGTTTGAAGCTCTCAATCTCTTAGATCGAGGTAGTAGCCTTGTTTCGCCACAATGCATGATTGATGAGACCTAATGGCTCTCTTTTTAAAAATTTTTTTCGTATGTGCTGAACTGTATTGCATGAGGCTCGAGGCCGGTGCTTTCTATGTTGTGGAGTCGACTGTTTTCTTCACTGACATGGACAAGGCTACAGCTTGCTTCAAAGTAAGATTGCTAGACCCATGATTTACTGGTACCATCTGAATTTGGATGGCCTAGTGTGTTTGTGAGCATGATCCAACTGTAATACTACGGTCTGTATTCTTGTGTTTTTTGCGATGTTAGACTTGGATGGCTTTGATCTTTTGGAGCTTGTGGCCATTCAAATGGAACTTGCCGTCATCGGTGAGTACCACTGGCACCTGCTGATTTTTTGTTGAGCTTCCCTCGCCGCTAATTTAGTCATTGGGTGCAGATCAATTTATTTCATTTCTTACTTCAAACAAATATGCTATGCTTGTTAGGAATGGCTACTGAGTCATGAGTAATGAATCACAGAAAGTCGGTTATATTTTATGATGCCACATTATAGTCTCTCTTTTGCATAGTGTTCATCTGTGTTCATTGTAATGCTGAATTGCGGATCGTTTGTAGCCTAAATTGCAAACTGTTATAGTCTAAATTGCAAATATAGTTAATCTGCAATTTTAGTGATGACTATATGAAATTATCATTTTATTGGTCCTACATTGCTCGGACAAGCGTGTTGTTATGGCCTTGGGCATCTTTTGTTCGATGATGGCCCTGGACATCCGAGCATTATCCACCCATTAGGGTTATAGTCTAAATTGCAAATTCATTGCAGATTGTTATAGTCTAAATTGCAAACTGTTATGCAAATATAGTTAATCGCAATTTTAGTGATGACTATATGAAATTTTGATTTCTACTTGATCCTACATTGCCCTGGACATCTTTGTTCGGGTTGGGCATCCGTGTTCGAATCGTAGAGATTGTACATAGTTGGAAGGAAGGAAGGAAGGAAGGTGATGAGATCGAATAGAGTTGGTGTTCGAAACAAATCCTACGGAAGAGCGGGACGACAAGCATTGACATTCAGCTACAAAGTATGAACAGAGGAGAAACAAGAAATGTAAAAAATGCACATACCAATCCGGTTGATTGATCCTCTTTTCCCTTGTTCTTGTTCTTCTTCTCCTCTGAATTTCTCGTAGATCCGGATCAGATCGGGCTGCAAGGATCGGCATGTCCCCTTCGTGTTTCTTTCTTTACGGGAGGTTTCAATGGCACTTCTGTAATTACTGTAAATTTGTCCCCATCCTGCAAAGTGACCGATTGGGCTCGTTTTGGTTAACGGGTTCGATCTGATGCCCGTTAGTTTATGCGGCCCGTTAGGAAGCAGTTCCTTCGCTGCGTTCGCGCGGCGTTTAAATCTTTGCGTTCTTTTTCCCGGTAGGTGGCCGCTGGATGTCGATCGGACGTTCCCAGCTCGTTGCAAGAAATGGGGTAGCAACTCCCTTTTACGAGGTCACGGAAAGAACTCAAGATGTTTTCCACGAAGGAAAGAGAGGTCATGGAAAGAATAGGAAGACAACGAGCAAGCCAGCGTCATCGTGGGTAAAGACGGGCAAATTCAACCGCTTTGTCTTATTTTCTTTTCTTTTATTCATTCTTCATTTTCAAATTTGATATTTATACATCGTTCTAGACATGTAAGTCATAAGACACTATAAGATTTTCGCTTTCAACTGTAAATCCCGCAGCAACGCGGGGAATCCTCTTAGTTCACATTACATCAAACGCCGGATTTCCATGGCTGCATCAAATTCGATTGCTGTACATTCATGGTCATGCTGCAGGTGCTGACCAGGGCTGAAGCACCAGTACACGAGACGAGAAGGCAGAGCATGGTGCAGATTCTGCGGTGTCTGATTTGACATTTATCTGTGTGGCCTGATGATCGGCGTTCCCGGCAGAGCATCATGGTGCACCCAGGTCGTCGTCGTCGTCGTCACGAAGCAAAGAACAAAGACCCAAAGGCAGAGGAATCATATTCTTTCCTTGGGCGTTGGGTGATCGCCGTCGTCATGTTTCCGCGTTCGCTTGGCTTTTGAGCCAAATAAGCGGAATAAACCCGCAACGCGCGTTGCCCGGCCGCCAGCAACTGAAAATCGCGAAGATTGAACTACGCGACCCAAAATCGCAGAAGCGGCTCTTCCGACGCGTTCGCTCATCGCGGCCGCGCGTTCTGGAACCTCGAAAACAAACAGGGCCATGGTCACGTGATCGCCAGGCCGGATTTCCTTTGGCGTGGAATATGCGTTGTTGACGCAAAAAGACCTGACTTGAGTCGTCCCTCCCAAGGTCCCAACCACCACACCACAGGCCTTCCCAGCGAAACAGGCAGCCGCCGTCGTCTTGCTCCTCGGTACCTCAATCTTTCCTAGTTTCCTTTCTTCCCCATAGCCACCTTAACCAGTCAAGACACCTCCTACCAGATCGAGCTCCTGTGGTTCCCCGTGCCTCCCATGCGCCCCCTTGGTGCTCGGTCGTCTTTTTGCCAGTGGCGACAGCCATGCCTCTCCGTCGGCTGCCCCTGGTGGGTACTGCCTGAACCTGGGCGAGCTCGGATCTGCCAAACAAAAGCTCCGCGCAGGCAGAGCCGTAGAAAGTGAGTGCTATAGTGAGTTGCAACCACAGCAGAAGAATCATTTCTGCATCCACAAGCAAGAGAGGGAAGGAGGTTGCGAGAGACAGAGGCAGAAATATCTATGGCTGCTGCTATAGTGAGTGCTTCAATGGGTGCGATAGGCACTCTGCTTCCCAAGCTCTCTGCGTTGATACAAGGGGAGTACAAGCTTCAGAAAAGAGTGAAGACCAAGATCGCCTTTCTAAGCAATGAGCTGAAGCAGTATCACGACTTCGCTTGTGAAGCTGGCCAACAATGAGGAGAGGTTGGATGAGCAGCTCAAGGACTGGAGGAACAAGGTGCGGGAGCTCAGCTACGATATTGAAGACTGCATCGACCTCTTCATAAACAAGATGAGCCAAGGTGGTGATAAAGCTAACCTTGTCAAGAAGACGGCAAGTAAGATCAAAAAGATATGGTCACGCCGCAAGATTGATAAACTAATTGATGAACTCAAGGCTCGTGTAGAGGAAGAAAGTGAGCGCCGCTTGAGGTACAAGGTCGATGACCGGGCTATTAATTTCAGTAAGGTGGTTCATATCGATCCTCGGTTACCCGCAGACTGTATGTGGAAGCAGAGAAACTTGTTGGTATTGATGGTCCAAGGGAGGAGATCATCGAGTTTCGAAGAATGATGATAATAGACATCAACTCAAAGTTGTATCTATTGTGGGTTTTGGAGGTCTTGGCAAGACAACTCTTGCAAAACCAAGTTTATCAAAAATCAAAGGTCAATTCGATTGCTCATATTTCGTACCAGTTTCACGGAATCCTAATGTTGCCAAGATACTAGCTAATATGCTCAAAGAACTACGGAGTCCTTTTCGACCCATCAGATGACGAGCGCCAACTCATAGACAAGCTTAGAGCATCCTTACAAGATAAGAGGTATGTGTAAAAAATGACATTTTATATTTCATTTGTCACTTGCCCCTATTTGTGTATATTTATGTATATGCTTATGTTTAGTTGATCAGAAATTTTTATCATATACTAGTAGTTCTGATTTTTAAGATAGTAGAAAAAATATCTTCAGCTTCTGAATCTTGCTATCCACACGTAAATTTAGTCAGTTTATAAAAAGATAATAACATCTGGTACAAGCTTCTTTCTTGTGTTTTTTTTTCAAGACACTCCCAATGCTATTACTAGGATAATCATATCATTTTTATGTCTCCAAACTAAATATTTTGAGAGGTATCATGGCACTCCCAATGCTTTTGCTAGGATGATCCCCATGCCATTTTATATGGTGCCATGTAGCATATTTTGCCAATGTGGCAACAACACTAAATAGAAGAGAAATGAAAGATGATTGGGGAGAGAGGACAAAGATGATGGGAGGAGTTTATTTTGTAGCCATAATTAAACATTGTGCATTGGGGAGAGATGACATGTTTGAGGTATAGTTTCTTAGATGGTTTCTATATGACATGGCATATCATAGAAACTATTAGGTAGTTTTTCATTGGAACTGCTCTTAGTGGTCAAAGTTCTAAAAACTTGACCAGATCTTAGTCAAAGCATAGTGATATTTATACTATTGTATATGTATGTAGGTTTTATAAAGCATGTCAGCCAATTCCGATGAGAATATATACTTGTATTAAAACAAGGTGTAGAGATATTTATACTACATAGAAAAATAAGGAGTGTGTGGTGATCTTGGTTCGGTCCTATACCTAGGGATTTTGTGTAATATAATCTATATGTGTGCATAAAGGATCCCTCTACGTGTGTATATGCTTATGTGTTTATTCTTTTTGCTTAGTGACAAATTAAGGAAGGGTGGGTCTAACATAATGATAGTATCCCTCTAGTTGTAGCCTAGAGGTACTAGGTTAGAACCAACGTCCTAATAGAAATATTCTATGGAAAATTGTCTAGAAATTCCCTTCCTAAAGTCATACAAAATAGATTTTTATCCTTGACTTTTTACACAATGTTATCTGCTAAAGAGTGAACATCATCTTAGAGGCATTTTGAATACAAATCTATTGTTACAAATTTTATTTCCTAAATTAATATATAATATGAATAATTGTTGGTAAAAATTTGTAAAATTTGTCTTTTCTTATGTGAACTGCGATTATCATTTTTGGGATGAAGGGAGTATTTGCAAACAGTGAAATGCTTATTTGGTTAACTTAAGTTTTTTACACTACTACAGAAATGATTGTTAGCAACCAGAGCTTTTTTTTTTTTTTTTTTGGTAGAGTCCACTCAATCAACAACCGCCTCTAAAAAAACGATATGAACTAAGACGCCTCAAGAAATGTATTGTAGAGGCAGCTGCTATTTTTAGAGACAGCTCTAAAAATAGGAGCTATATAGTAAAAATTCGAATCTTTCGAATGACCAAAATGTAAGTTGTAGATCTCGAAGAGTTATTTAACTTTGTACTTGACAATCTTTTCATTTGAAATAATCTATCCAAGGAAAATTATGTTTGAATGTCTCCATTTGAAAGTCGAATTTTCAAACGACCTTGGATGGAGAAATGACCAAAACCAACTTTACTAATCTCAAAAAGTTATACAACTTTATAGTTGACAACTTTTTCATTTGATTAATTTAGGGTTCTAAATACTCATTTCAAAATAGGATGAAGATAAAACGAGGAGAAAGAATATCACAAATGGACACAAGTGACCTATGGGTGGAGTGTTGAGGTCTTGGGTTTTGAGCCCCGTGGCCGCGAAGCGCACGTGTTTTTCACGTGGAAAATCATATGACTTGCGATGGCGCGCACGTGTGGCTACCTGTTGCGGTCTCTCATATTAAAAAAAAAATTGCTATTCGTTTGGGCCCAGATTTATAATTTATATGGAAAATGATTTATGGAGGCAGTTGGATAATAGCCACTATAAGAGGTTCCTGTCCGCCTCTATAGAACTTTTTGTAGTAGTGTTACCTTATGTTTACTGAAGATTAGTTAATTGTCGCCATTTCATGACTGCATCAAACTTGACACTATTTGTTTGAAAGCAAATAGTATATATATATTACACCTTCTTAGATGTATCACATAATCATAAGATACCATTGTGGAATTAAGTTCAGTTTTGCTTGTGGATGAATTGAGAACATGAGCCATCTTGTAAAGGCAAACATGAACTAATTAATGAGGCTTGACGTTATCGAGATATATACATAAAAAATATTAGTGATTTCTTTTTCAAAATACATGAACATCACCTCTGGCAATTGTAAAGTTTATGTAGATGCTTTTGTAGAAATAGTGAGGTTCATTTAATTTACTTGTAATTTTAGTCTCAGTTTACTATGTATAAAATAATCATAGACTAATGAAATACATTGACTCAAATTGCATTTGGGTAAACTTGTAGAAACTTGAAAGATAGTGGTCGAGCTCACCAACTGCTTCCTTGTTTGTGTGATGTCACATGATCAGGAATGCTTTTCCACTGTTTATATTTTTCAAGTCAAGTTGTCACGTTAGATGCGGTGTGCGTTCTTGAGGTTGTGGGAGTGCAAGAGTACAAGATATCAGTGCTAACATCTTTTACAAACAATATGTGTAGGTACTTCATCATCGTTGATGATATTTGGAGCACGCAAGCATGGGAGCTTCTCAAGTCTGCCCTACCTGAGAACAATCTAAACAGCGAGAATAATTACAACCACAAGAATTACCAATGTCGCCACATCATGCTGTTCTAGTTTAGCAGGATATGTCCACAACATTCAACCTCTAAGTGACCAGCAATCCCAACAACTATTTTCCAAGAGGGTTTTTGTCGATAAATCTGCATGCCCTCCTCACTTGGAAGAAGTTTCTCATAGAATCCTTGAAAAGTGCCATGGTTTGCCACTAGCTATTATCACTATTGCAAGCCTCTTGGTTGGTAGATCCAACAAGGATCGGTGGGAGCAAGTGTACAATTCTATCAATTCTGCTTTTAGTCACCAAGGAATGAGAGATATACTTCTTCTTAGCTATTATGATCTCCCATATGATCTGAAGACTTGTTTGCTATATCTTAGTATGTATCCAGAGGATTACAAGATTGATAGAGAAGAGCTAAAATGGAGATGGATAGCTGAAGGGTTCATCACAAAAGTCAGGGGTCAATCAGGGGAGCAAATTGCTGAGAGTTACTTCAATGAGCTTGTAAACGAAGCTTGATTCAACCAATAGACATCCAGTATGACGGAAAGGCTAAAGCTTGTCGAGTGCATGATATGGTGCTTGAGCTTATCGTATCTCTGTCAGCCGAGGAGGATTTTGCCTGCATAGTGGAAGGGAAGAGCTATAGTGGTAGTGGTCACAAGATTCATAGGCTCTCAGTACAATCTGAACATGTGGGAGATGAAGTGACGCTGAAGATTATGGATAAGCTGTCGCAGGTTCGTTCAATTAGCTTTTTTGATTTCAAGAGCAGATAGCTTCTCATCTGCAAAAGCTGCATCATCTCAGAGTACTGGTTTGTCGGTATTACTCCAGCCAACTTCGAAACCAACACATTAAATACCTAGGAAGCCTTTTCCAGCTAGAATATTTGGCCATCAGTTCTTATTATGTTTCTGAGCTTCCGGCGGACATTGGGAACCTGCAGTGTCTACAGACTCTAGATATACATGGCAGCCAAGTTAAAAAGTTGCCACCGTCCATAGGCCGTTTGCAAAAATTGGTGCGTCTACTTGTACACCCAGGTATAGAATTGCCTGATGAGATTGGAGATCTACTAGCCTTGCAGGAGCTGTCCTGTGCAAGGATTTTCTCCACAAAATTGGTGGAAGCGCTTAGACGTTTGATTAAGCTGAAGACGCTTGACATGGATGTGCCTGCCAGAGGACAACTCGGTCGTGAAATTGGAAGGTTTGAGGAAGCTTTGAAGTCATCTCTCGCTGTGATGGGTAATCATGGGCTCCAATCACTAACAATTTTTGACTCTGAAGATTTCCTGAGAGAAGAACTGGTTGATTTATTGTCCTCCACTGCTCCATGTCTCTCGAAGCTTGACGTATGCGGAGGAGGGATGGCTCGTGTTCCGAAGCAGATTGCATCTCTTGTTAATCTCACCTATCTTAGTCTAGGGGTTCCCAGGATTAAACAGGAAGATCTCCGAATCATCGGGGGCATACGTGCTCTGCTCTTTTTCCAGTTAACCGTACAGCACGCCCCTGATGAACGGCTTACCCTCAGCAGCCAACAATTTCAGTGCCTCAAAGAGTTCAGGTGCTACAATTGGTCCTATGGAGGTGGCCTGAAGATGACGTTCTTACAGGAAGCAATGCCCGAGCTCCGAAGGATACATCTTGAATTTAGAGCACAGGAGACAGAGTCCAAGATGGGGTTTGAGTTCAGCTTCGAGCACCTTTCAAGCCTAGAGCACATCAAAGTCGTAATCGGGACTGAAGATGCCACCAGGAGCAGGGTGGAGGCTGCGGAAGCCGCCGTCAGAAGCGCAGTCAGCATGCACCCCGGACGTCCCACACTTGACATGAAATGCTTCGGCCCACCCCCAAGGATGAGGGGGACGATAGTCGCCAGGTCTGAAATACAGAGTGGATGAATTGGATTTTCTCTCACCAGAATTGCAAGGTTCTTTGCCATCTATCTCTCATGTGTCGCTAGTTTGGATGCACACTAAATACAAGAGTACTGTATCTCGATGATGACTAGATCAAGTTTATCTGTCGGGCTGCGTCTTTTTTGGTTTGGCTATTTCGGCCGTGCTATCCATGCTAGAGTTTTTGGTGTACATATCATATAAATGTAATGTTTTTGGGACTATATTTTCCTTATGGACTGATTTTTGCCGGTTTCCTTTAATTAATTAACTATATGCCAGTGTGTTGGTTCTCATACGCTTGCTGTTGGTTTGCTTAAGTTGGATGTTTAGTTGGTTGGATACTTTTTGCCTCCTGTATGAATGTTCTCACCAGATCAGGATGGCTTTCTCTCTCGCTTCGGATATCTCTAGTTTTGCTTTCCTGTAATCAATCTCAAAAACTGCTTGTCCGGGTGGAGAAAAAAAAAAAAACTAGTATATGCCAATGTAAGATTTTTGGCCTGTCGTGCGATTCAAAAAAAAAAAAAGCAGAGTAGGAAAATAACCACCGTTGGGCTGCTGACAGGAACTAGTTCAAAAAGACCCTTTCATTTGAAAGCCCGTGCTGGCAGAGAATGAGGTGCTAAACTTGTAGCCGATGTGCTTGAAATCCCGCCCACCGCCAAGAATCCCATTTTGGTACAAATTGAGGCCCGAAAGTTCAATTCATTTAAAAGCATGAGGAGCCCATGTGGAAATGACGGCCTTTTTATGCACAACCAGTACGTATAAGTATTTTCTTAGGATCACGATTTTATTATCAGCAAACAAGTCTAAGAACAGAGTGTGGTTTGTCACGCCCTACTGAGTTATTAACCTGCACCTTACACTTCCATTTTACTTATGACCCAATTCTAACCATTTTCCATCCAAAATATACTGATAGTGTCTTCATGTGGAAATGTAGATCTGATGTATTTTTTAATAATAATTTTAGTTAAAGTTAAATAAGTCTGATTTAGATAGAGCTTAAAGTGGCTCGCAAGTTGAAATTTAAATCGGAGGCACATCTTTCGGCTCCTCGCCAGATCAAGAGCAGATGGTTTCCTATCCCCGCCTTGTTCAAAAATCAATGAAACCATGTGCGGCTGGTGCGGATCCTCGCCGAATCAAAAGCAGATCGTTTTCGACTCGCGCCTTGTTCAAAAGTCAATGAAATCATGTGCGGCTGCTCACCAAATCACAACCGATCACTCGTCGTTCCTACACGAGCCATCTGAGGTTTTTCTCAACCAAGGCACGAACGCAGAGATCCATCCACCTCGTCCGCTCCGCTCCAGCTGCGAAGAAATGGAGGCGCTCTGCATCGGAACAGCGGACACCAAGTTGGAGGAACTGCTCTTCCTCGCGGCGCAACTCTGCTCCGCCCTCGCCGCCACTGGTTCCCACTCTAAGGTACGCAGTCTTGGCATCGTCTTGTCGTCCGCCGGTAACCCCAGAAGCACCGGCGGGGTGATCATGTCAGATTAGAAAGAACCCTTGGGTCTCTCCCTGCGCTCGCGGGCGCTCCTCTGCCGCGCATGCTCCTCGCCTGTGCGGTCCGCCGCCCACGTACCGCTCCATTGCACGCCGCGTGCTTTCTCTCTCAGGCCATGAGGAACAGTTTGTCCAGCTAGCGCCTGTGGCCACTCTGGCCCTGGCGGCCACCGCTGACGTTCGCCGCTAGCGCCTGCGGCCACTCTGGCCCTGGCCGCCGACGTCCGCCGCCGGTTGTCCCAGCCGTGGAGGCCCATCTCCCCTGCCTCAAGCTTCCGCGCTCGCACACTCTAGTTGGAGGAGGTGACCTCTGCACAGTCTGCCCGCAAGCTGTTCGAGGTTTTGCCACTGCGCTGGGACGATTCTGACGGCAGCCGCCCTGGCCCCGGCGTCCTTCGCAACTTGCTAGGATTCAGGAACGGTATCCATTGTTTTGAGTAGGTTCTCCATCGAGTATCTCAATTGCTAGGATTCAGGAATGGAATTTGGTCGAATAGTAAGGTTGCAACTTGCTATGCAAGGACTCAAATTTGCGTGTTCTTCCACATATGATTCTAATTGGTAAGGTATAGTTGTTAGGCAGTAAGGTTAAGGGCTAAAGACAGGTGAGTTTTAGTGTAAAAGGGCGATATGCACCCAACAAAATAGGGCTAATTGAGCTATCTCCCATTAAGAGATGCAATATTGTTGGCACCTTTGGAATTTATTTACTTTTTAGGTCATGAATTATATAATGAAATTTGGCTAACAAGTGTTGGGAATTTGGGATGGTTTTGCAGGTTCAAGTGAGCATAGTGGATGTCTCCACAACTGAAAAAGACAACGGCAAATGATTTCAAAAGACATTACATTTATCCCGAGAAATACAATTCTTTCATGCCATTTGGGTGTTGACCAACATAATCTTCGGATGACAGAGGTGAAGCAATTGCACTCATGTCAAGGGCTCTTCAGAGCTTTCTAAAAAACGATATGACAGTGGTATTCTGGGGGGTGCTGTTGGTTTAGGAGGCAGTGGAGGAACTGCACTAATTGCTCCTGCTCTGAGATTGTTGCCACTTGGAGTGCCTAAGCTTATTGTATCTACCGTTGCTAGTGGTCACACTACACCTTATGTTGAAACATCTGATTTGGTCTTGTTTCCTTCGGTTGTTGACATATGTGGAATAAACAGTGTCAGCCATGTTATATTATCTAATGCTGCAGCAGCTTTTGCTGGAATGGTACATGGAATCTTGTTGGCATCCAATGAGTCTGATGAAACTTCAACAAAGCCAACTATTGGTATTACTATGTTTGGTGTTACAACACCATGTGTAAGTGCGGTCAAGGATAGACTGAACAAAGAAGGGTATGAGACCCTTGTATTCCATGCCACTGGTGTAGGAGGCAAAGCAATGGAAGACCTCGTTAGGGGTGGTTTCATACAGGTAATGCATCACGTCCTTGACTCTTTATATTCTGCCTGGTACTCAGATCAATCTAGTTAGGATAGGATTTATTTTAGTTCATCTCCCCTGTGTATTGTAATGTTTGAACTTTCCTAGTGAGCGTGGTGGTTCCTTTTATTTTCTCATGTTTGTAGAGTTTCTCATGTTACTTCTATTTGAATGCATATAGGGTGTATTGGATGTAAAGACAACAGAAGTTGCAGATCATATTGTAGGCGGCATCATGGCTTGTGATGAGACCAGGTTTGATGCAATTATAGAGAATAGGATCCCTCTTGTTCTTAGCGTTGGAGCCTTGGATATGGTAAACTTTGGAGCTCGAGATACAATTCCTCTTGCTTTTGCAGACAGAAATATCCATGTCCATAATGAGCAGGTTAGCATATCAACAGTTTTTAATTATCAGTCAATTTTTTTTTTTTTTTTTACTGTCTTTGATATCAAAAATAGGTCTATCTTAGGTGTCTTAACTCCTAGGTCAATTTTTTTGAACTTTGACTATAGGGGCCAAAGGCTAGATTAGCCCCCTGCATCATAGGACGCTGGGCACCCAGGGAACTCTAACCTCTCCCTTGGCTAGGCCATCCTCCAACTCTGGTGAGAGTATATAGGTGAGAGTGCACCCACAGGGATTCAAACTTTGAGTCGTTTTACTTTCGAAAGGTAAACAATCATATAGATTGACAATATGAGGTTGACATTACTAGATTTATTATGAAAATATTTTCATATTTACAAATTTCTATTTGGGGTACTGCAGACTATGTCAATGTCATATGAACATATATTTGGGACTTTGCAAAAAAAAAAAAAAAAAAAAAAAAAAAAAAAAAAAAAAAGGACAAGAGGAAGTAAATCCTTCAGTTTTTTTCCCAAAATTTCCACGTATGTATGTCAATATAGTGCTTTGCCGCCACTGGGTCTCTTTAGGGTTTTCGTGTGCAGAATGATGTTACACAAATCATAAGGATGGCAAGATAGTGCTTTGCCACCACCACACACACTGAAAAAAAAAAAAACTAAACTCCACCAACCTAGGAGCAACTAGGTGCCATTTTATTTAGAAGGGAATAGACACCCAAATGCGTCTCGGCAAGGACTTAAAGCTGGGTGGTCTGGACATACATCCACACCCTTGACCAACCAAGCTAGCCCGGCTTCATTAGTGCTCTGCCAACAGGGGGTATCTTTTAACCTTTTTTTTTTCGAACGCATGGGAGAGCTATGTATCATTATATTAAGAAGAATGAAAAAGGTGGTATCTGACTTCCAGCCAATAAGTCTGAGCATGTTTCAACTTATCAGTTGCCTTAATGGCTCTCTTAGCTATATGCAATTTCTTAAACAATTTAATGCAATTTGTACAAACACTGACTGTTAGAATGCAAAAATTGCAGGATTGTATGTAAATGAACCTTTCTGTGCATTTTTAGTTTAATTATCCAAGAACTTAGGAGCAGTCTAGTCCAATTTCTCATGTTCAAGTCCTCATCAAGGAGAACTTAAGTGCCTATTTCTTCTTAATTAAAAAGCAAAGGCACTTAGTTCCTCCTATGTTGTTGCTTGATTTTTTATTATTTCAAGTACTTTGTGTGTTTTCTATTTCTTGTACCATTAGTAACAACCGTGTAACTATTGAAGGTTTCATTGATGCGAACGACAGTGGAAGAGAACAAGAAATTTGCTAGGTTCATTGCTGATAAAATAAACAAATCTTCATCCAAAGTTACTATTTGCCTTCCCCAGAAGGGCATATCTGTTAGTGTATATGAGATACGGCCCATTAGAGGCCCATGTATAGCTACTATATTGCCCACCCTTCTAGGGTTTGGAGGAATACACGGAGATTATTCTCCACAACATGGTATCGGCTTAGGTTCCCTCCCTTCCTCTCCTCTGCCGCTGCCGTCGCCCCATGGCGACGGGCGCCGGCCGCCCGGGGGGTTTCCCCTTCTCTCGGCGCCTTTCCCCCTTCCCGGCCACCCACCTCACGCGAGCATGGTGGCGGCGGCTGCCGCCGCACGCGCACGCGCCCGCCCGGGCGCTTGTCGCGGCGCCGGCGCCGCGCGGGCCTGGGCCGCCTGGGCCTCGGCGCGGGCCTCGGTGCGGGCGGCCTCGGCGGGCTGACCCGCCCGGCTTTCCTCCTCCTCCGGCGCGCCCCTGCTCTCTTCCTCCTTCCGGCGCGACCCCGACGATCTTGACCCGCCCTCGGCCGACGACCCGCCCCGCCCACCGTCGGCCAGCCAGAAAGCGGCGAACGCGGCACGGCTCGGGCGATGGCGGCGCCCCTCCTGCTGATGCGGCCGCAGCCCTTGCTGCCGCTGCCACTGCCGCTGCTGCTGCCTATGGCGAAGCAGGCCGGCTTCTTTACCAGCTGCCTGCGCCAACGCGGCGGGCGATGTCTTGCTCTTCCGTCACGGGCTTGGTGGGTTTGGCATGCCCCACGAGATCGCCCGCTGCTGCGCTCTTCTTCGCGGGAAGGCCCTCCCTCGTCGGTGATGCTCCCGCACCCAACGCGGCGCTCCGCTGCGGCTCTCATCGCCGCCAAGGCCGACGCTTCCAGCGCTAAGGAGCGTGTGCGGCCGGCTGCCCTCGCTTGGGAGCGTGAGCGCCACCACGCCGACGCCCTCGCCCGTCGGGTCGAGGCGGAGCGCTTCCTACCGGACCCTCCGGCCACCCACCCGTCTTCACCGGAAAGACCACGGCGCCACCTCTTCCCTTCAGGGGGCGGCGCCCGCTGCCCCGGCCGCTACTTCGCGGCCCGACCCGACCGATCCTATGGTCGCCTACCTCCACCTCCCGGGCCCGGAGTTCCCCACATCAAGAACTTGATCACCGTCGTGCTTGACTCTCGTCCACCAACTGCGCGGTGGGCGGGACCAGATGCTCCTCGCGCGCCCGCCGCCACGTCCTCGACGACCACGTCCTCCTCGACACGCCACTCGCGGGCGGACACGGCGTGGCTGCAATAACGGCCGCTATGTCCCGGATCAATGGGACCATCTCCCTTGGTCCGCGGACATCGTCCGAAGCCGACGGTGCCACCGCCCGCCACGTCTGGGCCGGGCGCCGAGCGGTTCCTCAACGCAGGCTCGGGCTATCAGCTCGACGCCGACTCCCACCTTGGAGCGGGGGACCTCTCGTCGGCGAGTCTTCGTGCCCCGAAGAGCAAGGCCGATGCTCTTCGTGACCTCGCAACCCGGTGCTCGATCGAGTCCCGGTGCTCAATGTCTGCAGGCCTCAACGGCCGATTCGGGCACCTGCGGACCTGGATCCTCAGCGACGAAGCCCTTCCCCACCTTCCCTACAGGTCCGAGAGGGCGACCTGCCCCTGGAGGCTCACCCCGGGGGCCCGTGACCACCTCTTCGTCGTCCCTCTTCGACTTCTTCATCCACCTCCGCCCTGTCGCCACACCCCCGCCTTCTCCCGCTCCCTCCTCCTTGCGCTCCTCCCCCTCCCGAGCGGGGGGTGGGGGGTCGCGGTGGTGGTGGTGGGGTGGTCTGCCGGGTGGCCCGCCCCGCCGGTGGTGGTCTTTGGTGGGGGTGGTGGCGCCCACGCGGCCTACGCCGCCCCTTGCTCCTCTCCCGCCCCTAGTGGTGCGTCCCGGCCATCCTACAACAACCCATGGTCGGGACGCATCTCTATGTGGCCGTTCGAGGGCAAAGTGCGGGCTCTCGTCCTCCTCTACACTCGGCCGCCATGTTCTCCGGCGTCGCTCCTCTCGCGCCCTGCTCCCCTCGCTGCACTGACTCCACCGGCTCCACCTAGCCCGGCCTCGGACCTGGCACGGGGGTGGGATGCGGCCGCTCTCGGCCCAGTCCTTGGTGGGATCCGACACCGCCGGCTGGCCCTGAGTGGATCGCTGATTCGGGTGCCTCCTACCACACCACCCAGGATGCTGGTATACTCTCTTCTATCCGACCATCACCTCCCTCTTGTCCTTCTTCCATCATGGTTGGTGATGGGTCTTGTCTTCCTGTTAGCTCCATGGGTTCTGCCTCTGGTCCTTTTTGTCTTTCAAATGTTCTTGTTGCCCCTCAAATGGTCCACAATCTTCTTTCCATTCGTCGGTTCCGCTGCGATAACTCTTGTTACGTCGAATTTGACATACGGTCTTCTTGTGAAGGATTTGGCTACGTGACCACTTCTCGATGTGACGGGCCCCCTTTACACTCTTAAGCCTCCCATCTTCTTTGCTCTTGCCGTGGCGCCTTCTTCCACTACGGCACCGCCCGGCTTGGTCATCCCGCGACGTTTTTGGCTTAGCTTCGGTCGTAGTGCGGATCTCCCATGTACCCGAACTCATGCGAGCACTTTTTGTCATGCGTGCGGCTAGGTCGTCATGTTAGACTTCCTTTTCTTCTTCTTCTTCGCATGCCACTCATGCCTCGACCACCTGTACATTGTGATTTGTGGACCTCCCACTGCTCCAAGCATTTACGGGTTCAAATACTATCTTGTGGTGGTCGATGATTTCTCTTATTACTCTGGACTTTTCCCCTACGTGCTAAGTCCGAGGCGTTTCCCACTCTCCTCCACTTCTTTGCACGGGTGTCCACTTTCGGTTCGGCCTCACCATTAAGGCCGTCCGGTGTGACAATCGGGGCGTGAGTTCGATAACAACACCTCCGTTCTTTCTTTCTCTCTCGGGGTGTTCGGTGCGTGTCTTGTCCCGTACACTTCTTCCCGAGCGGCAGGGGTGGCGCATGATTCGCACCACGAGCGATGTTATGCGCACTCTCTGCTCCAGGCCCTCTGCCCCCAAGGGCGGGCCGGGGGCTCCACCGCCACCCACCGCTCAACCGTCTTCCTTCCACCCGCCTCTCCGGCTCCCTCCACACCACGCTCTCTTCTGTACCCTCCCTAGCTACGATCACCTCCGTGTCTTGATTTGTGCATGTTATCCTAACATCGCCGCCGCCCCCCTCACAAGTTGGCGCCCCGCTTGACACGGTGTGTGTTCCTTAGGTACTCCCGGTCCCATAAAGGTACCGTTGCTACAACCTTATTTCTCACACGGGTGCTCATCTCCGGCCGTCGTCTTCGACGAGTCGGATTTCCCCTACTCTGCCACTTCCACGCCTTCCTCGGTCCCGAGTTGAGTCCCTATTCTTGACCAAGTGGTTCGGCAAATGCACCGGTTCCCCTTCCGGGCCTCTTTCTCGGGTCCTCGGGGTGTACCCGCCCGCGCCTGCGCGGCCCCGGGAGCCACTGGCCGCTGGCACACGCGGCCCCGATGCCCTGGCGCGCCACACGCGGCGACCTCGGAGCCACTTGCCGCGCCACGCCGCGGCCCCGGTGCCACCGGCCGCCCCACGCGCGGCCCCCTGTCCACGCTTCACGGAGCCGCCCTCTGGTGTTCCGCCGCCGCGCCGGTGCTCACCGCGCCGGCGCCCCGGCCCGGCTCCGGTGCTTCCCGGTGCTATGCGCCCGGCACGTCTAAGAGCGGTCGACCGATGGCTCGAGCTCACCGCCACCGACACTCGGAGCCGTCCCGCCACCGCCGCCTCCACCGCTCTCGCTCCGGCGCCGAAGCGTGGTGTACCACCCGCGATCATCCACGGGGACCCCGCCATGTTCATCCCATGGTGACCCGGGCGGCCGGGGCGTTCTTCGACCCCCGACTCCGCCCACCGAGGGCGAGCCGCGGGTCTCTCCGATACCCTCCTGCGTCCGCGACGCTGGGCGGACCCTCACCGGCGTCGTGCGATGGAAGAGGAGACGAGGCTCTTCTTGCCAACCGGCGTGGGACCTCATGCCGCGTCCGTCTGGTGGCAATGTGGTGACAAGCAAGTGGATCCGGGCGCATAAGCGTCGGGGGCGATGGCGGTCTAGAGCGATCGGGGCTCGGCCCCAGGTACTCCGGGGATTCACTCAGCGCCTTGGTGTGGATTATGATGAGACATTCAATCCGGTGGTGAAGCCTACTACGATTCGCCATATCCTCTCACTTGCCATATCTCGCTCTTGGCCTTGTCATCACCGGATGTGAAGAATGCCTTTCTTCATGGCACCTTGTCCGAGACAATTTCTCGCGGTCGGCCCTACGGGGTTTGTGGATTCCAACCATCCCGATCAGTGCGCGGCTCAACAAGTCTCTCTATGATGCGACCCGAGGCACCCGGGCTTGGTACTCGGTTTGCCAAGTTCCTGGCGACTTTGGGGTTCACAGAGGCCAAGTCCGACACTTCTCTGTTCATCTATCGCCATAGAGCATCGCCCCGCTTGCTCTACGTTGATGACATTGTCTTCACAACCTCGATCCGCCCCGCTTTAGCGGTGTGATCTCTCTTCTATGCGGAGGAGTTTGCTATGAAGGATGCAGGTCGCCTTCACCACTTCTTGGTGTCACTTTGTTGAGCCTCGGCCTTAGGGCCTCTTCTTACACTCGTAGTATGCTCTTGATATCCTCGAGGGGCGGGGATGACGGGATTGCAAGCCCTGTGCTACTCTGAGTGATACTCGGGCGAAGCTCTCACGATGCGGGTGACCCCGGCGGCGGATCCCTGCGACTTCCGGAGTTTGGGCGGTGCGTTGCGATACCTCACCTTCACGGGCACGACCTAGCGTATGCCGTTCGCCCCAGTGCGCCTTCATATGCATGATCCCCGAGTCACACCTTGCCGCGATGAAGCGCCTCCTCCGCTATGTCCGGTGGCACCGTATTGACTTCAGGCTCGTTCTCCACCCCGGTCTCCCTCGGCCGAGCTCGTTGTCTACACCGCGACGCGGGGTGGATGCGGGACACTCATTGCTCCACCTCGGGTTATGCCGTCTTCCTCGGCGGCAACCTTGTCTCCCCGGTTGTCAAGCGGGCGGCCGGTTGTCTCCCGCTCCAAAGGCGAGGCGAGTATCGTCGTCGCTAATCGGCGTGGCGGAGGCGGCGGCAGCCCCGGCTTGGGTGAGCTTCACAACCCACTCACCAAGAGCACGCTCGTCTCATCGCGACAACGTCAGCGCCGTCTACCTCTCCACCAACCCGGTTTCAGCATCGGTGGGCGAAGCATGTGGAGATCGACTTGCACTTTGTTCGCGACCGGGTTGCTATCGGCGATGTCCGGGTCCTCCATGTCCCGACCACCTCCCAATTTGCGGACATCTTCACCAAGGTCTTCCCTCCTCGGCGTTCTCGGAGTTTCGATCCGACCTCAACGTGGCCGGTGGCTGGTTGTGGCCGGCTGGGGCCTACGTGGTGTGCTTTCTTTGTGTCCATCTTGATCTCCGTTGCACGGTTGTTTCGGGATCGGGGCGTGTTAGTGTATATGAGATACGGCCCATTAGAGGCCCATGTACAGCTACTATATTGTCCACCCTTCTAGGGTTTGGAGGAATACACACAGATTATTCTCCACAACAATATCTGCAATAGATGCTCCAGAAATGCCATACTATGACCCAGAAGCTACATCTACACTATTGGGTGAATTAAACACCCTTATAAAGATAACCGACATCCGAGAGGTTACTCCATGTTTAATAATTATCAATGCTTCGCATCTTTAGGGTGCCTTTAGATGTATGGAGTTTGTTGGCTCACAGCGGTGAAGTCTGCTCCCTTACCACATCAATGACCACTGATTCGCAAATGCATTGGTAGATGCATTCTTGAGTATGGATGTAAAGGCCTCTAGTTCAGTCCAACCTAAGCAAGATCTTAATATAAAAAAGTCCTGTTTAGGACAGAAAATTTCAGATAGTTCTGTTATATGGAGACCTCCCATGGATTTTCTAGATGCAAAACCGGGTAACTTATGATTTACCCCAGTTCTAGAAAAAAAGAGTGAAATGCACCATAGGTCCTTAAACTTTGTCGCATTATCATTTGATTCCATGAATTCCCAAAATGACCATCTAGGTCCATCAACTTTTTAGGTGGTTCTTTTTTTTTTTTTTTTTTTTTTTTGAAGTTTCACCGGGGGGGAGGCGTTCCCCACCTAATTTGTATTAAGTGGCCCCAAATGGCCTCGTGAGAGTAAACATTTACAGCATCAGAACTTTACAATGGGGAGACGTGTCTCCTAGAAGAGTATAGGGGTAAAGATTGATCTAGCTTAGCCTAGCCATTTCGAAAATTTCACACCATTTGTCTGCAATCAGTTTCTTCTTCTTTTTAAATCTCGCCCTCCAGTCTTGTGCCGTTTGCTTGCACAAAAGCAATATCTGCTGCACAGACAGATGCTCGTTTCTGAACACCGCAGCATTCCTTGCCTTCCACAGTTGCCAGCATGCAAGTGCAAGGAATGCAGGGAACTCGTCCTTTGGAACCCCCACGCCTGGCTGCGCAAGGTGCAGTGAGTTCAAGTCCATCCCGATTACTTGAGGCATGTTCAGTTTTTCCCAGAAGGTCCTTGCAAGCGGGCAACCATGGATGATGTGCTCCGGCATTTTGTCATGCAGGTTGCATACTTAGCTGGTTGGGGAAGAGACCACACGCTTTTTAGCAAAACCGTTCTGCATTGAATCTGCCTCTGAAGCAACAGCCACATGAACATCTTCACTCTTGGTGGGGCCTAGTTTTTCCAGATGAAGTCCGATCGCTCATCTTTTTGCTGTCCCTGAGATTTGAGCAAAGAGTAGATGGCTGAACTGTCGAGTGTGTTCCTTGTAGTGATGAAGGGTGACACTCTGGCGTCTTGATCATCATTGATGGAGACGTTGGCGAGCATGTCCTGGAGGTGCTGAAGATCCTCGGTGGCTCGTCGTGACAGCCTGGGAACCAAAGACTGTTGAAGCCCGGTTTGTAGTATCTCAGCGACTGGCGCTTCCTTTTTGTTGCAATGGGAGAACAGAGGCAGCCCCAAATACGGTTGTGGGAAGCCCTCCCTCTTGCACTCAAGAATGTCAACGCCTGCGCCTGAACGTGGGACTCCTCCATATGGATCGGTACCAAAGTGCTCTTTGCATAGTTGATCTTCAGTCCCGAGAATGCCGCAAACTGCATGAGCACTGACTTGAGGCATGTAGCATCAGCCGGGTTGCCTCGCAGCACGATTAGAGTGTCATCTGCATACTGAAGCGCTGCACAAGGAAGGCTGTCCTCGGTCGGGTGTTTTATGTTTCCACAATCCCTGATCAAGCATTGCAAGGTTTCTGCCACGATCAGGAAGAGGTATGGTGAGATTGGGTCACCCTGACGAAGCCCCCGCTTGCAGTTTATCCATGGACCCGGGCACCCATTGACTAGCACCGCCGACTTGGAGGAGGACAGCAGCTCTTGCATCCAGGCAATCCACCTTTCCGGAAGTGACGTGCCCTTAAGACTGCAAAGAGCCCATCCCAGTTGACAGTGTCGAATGCTTTGGCAAAATCAAGTTTAAGTACCAACGCCGGTTTCTTCCTCTTGTGGCACACCTGCACTAACTCAGCAGCATAAACAAAGGTTTCTGAAATTGACCGGCCACAGATGAAACCAGTCTGAAGGGTGTCAATGAGCCTCGGGATCTCATCTTGTAGTCTTGATGTTAGGATCTTGGACAGTATCTTCAAGCAGCAATTTTGTAGGCAAATGGGTCTGAAAGCATCAACCTCCACTGCCCCGGCTTCTTAGGAATCAGGACCATGTGAGATCGATTGATAGGGTCTAGCAAGGCGTCACCCGATGAAAAGCATGCAGGAAGGCCATGATCTGTACTTTGACAGTCTGCCAGGCGGCTCTATAGAAGGCTGGTCAATGCCGTCTGGACCGGAGCACTATTTCTATTCATTTGTCGCGGGGGCGTTGGCAGCCTCGATTCAGAGAACTCGTCGACCAGGCAGTCGCTGGGCGGTAGCTCCCAGCGAACAGGGAATCAACATCGATCGGCGCCCGACTGTCCAGCAGTTCCCAGGATCTATCTGAAGAATGCAGTGAGTGCTTCAGTCTTGCCCACATGTGACACCACTTCAACATCCTGAACACGGACCATTCTGATGAATTTGCAGCGCATCCGTTGTGTAGCTTGAGCATGGTGGAAAGCTGTGTTTGCATCTCCCTCCACGATTGCCCTGTGCTTGCTTCTCTGCTTCCAGTATGCTGCCTTGGCCCTGATTGCTTCATGCAAACTATCTTTTGCTACTGCCCTTGCCTGAAGTTCTGCATGGGATAAAGTTCTTGCTTCCTTGAAGAAGTCAAATAGCTGAATAATGAACATACAGTTGCGAATGGTTTGAGGTGGTGCCCTGGTACACCGTTTCCAAACCTTAGCCGCCGACCCTTGCCGACTTGATGCACGCGGGAGCTGCTGCACCGCATCGTCCCTACTCGGTGCCTGCTGCCATGCTGGAAGAACGGTGGATAGGAAAGCATTGTTACGTAGCGGTGGTTCTCGAAGCGGAAGCGTTTTTTTGGGATGTCGGTGGAGGCTGTGAGTAGGAGGGGCGTGTGATCAGACATGGGGCGAGGCAAGGAGGAAAAGAGTGCATAAAGGGAAGCGGAGGTTGAAGGCATTGTCGGTGAAGGCCCGGTCTAGCCTGGCTAGGATGGGGTTTGGCTGCTGGATAGACCAAGTGTAACGACGATCGGAGAGTTCAACTTCAGAGACGCAAAGGGATTGGATTGCGCCGTTGAAAGCGGTTGCAAGATGTTGGTTTATCCGGTCCGTTGTTTTTGTCCTCGGTGCACCGAACCAGGTTGAAGTCCCCAGCAGCCGGGGAGGAAACAAGGGGTCGAAGGTCGAGGAGGTTTTGAAGGTAAGGCGGGGACCCGCGTGGATCGGAAGGGCCATAGGTATTGGTGACAGTTAGGTCTAGGTTTGAGGCGTTGCAACAGAGGGTTGTGAGGGGAGTGCGGCTTGGTGAAGGAGTTGTGCGGGAGAAGATCGTAGGGTCCCAAGCGTGAGGATCCCTCCCCTCGTGCCATCCTCGCAGAGCGAATTGAAAGGAGGACGCTAGATTTGTTGGGAGAAAAGTTTTAGCTTTGAAGGAGGAGATATCGGAGAGTTTGGTTTCTTGGATACACACAATCGATGGCTTAACATTCATGAACGCATCACGCACGACCTTGCATTTGTCCGAATCGCCTAAACCGCAAACATTCCACGAAATAATTAAAAGAGTGCGATTGCATAAAGTCATGGTTTCTGACCAACAAACACCGAACTCCGACCGACATGGGGATCGGCGCCCGGACACCAAAAAGAACTAGACCGAACGACAAGAGCGCCAGAAACGCTAGAACAAGTAACCGACTACGATAGCAGCGCCAACCATGGAACAAGCCCGCGGCGGCCGCTGGGGTTTGGCGCGAAGAAGCGAAGAGGAGGAACGCCGAGCCGATTCATGGGGCACCGGCGGTCACCGTGCCGACCACGTCGGCAGACTTTTAAACCGAATTCGCGGCACTCATGAGCTTGCGCAGAACCCAACTCCCACCTGGCGAGTTGTTGCGCGACAGGGATGTTGGACTTCCCGACCTTCGAGCCCAACCGAAAGCGGCCGGACGAGGGAGTTGAGGGCCTTGCGCTAGACCGCTTGGGTAGTGGAGTCAACGTAGGTGAGGCGCTTTGCGGCCACCACGGAGGCTGCGGCGGCTGCGGAAGGCGGCGACGTTGAGGGCCTCGGCGGCCGACGATCGTTGAGGGGGAGTCGAGCGGGAGCGCCGCCGGGGACCGCGGTGGTAGGTGATGATTGGCCGCGTGGTCGGCGACGCCGCCCGGAGGATGGGGCGTCACGGTGAAGCGGTGCGCGGCCGCGACGGGCGTCCCGATCCGGGGACCCCGGGCCGTGGAGTAGGCGCGGATGCCGGCCGGGCGTCGGCTCGCACCACCGGCCGGCGGCGGGCGGTGCGAGGATGCGAGCAAGGAACCGCTGGGCCGAGTGTACAACGCCGCCCGGAGCGCCTCGGCCCGCGGTGGCGCCGTCGAGCTGCAAAATCCACGCGACCGAACATACCCAGTCGGGAGCGGGTGGTGTCGGCTCATGTGGGGTGGCGTCTTGGCGGCCGGTTCTGGGGTGGGATTGCGCCGCCACAACCCATGCGGCGCCGGGCGCCGCCCGTTGAAGGGCCGGTTCGAGAAGGGAAGGCCCCGTATTTGAGGTGGTGGGGCGGGCCAAAGAACGGGGCCGGTGCCACGACCATCCGGTTGGTATTGCCTAGGCCACACCCGGATAGGGTAGACCATGGCCACCGCTGGCGCCGTCCGGCCGTCGCCCCGCTTGGAGGACCCTGAGCTCGCGGGATCTCCAAGCGGTCATTCACCTCGGCGGCCAGGCCCTGAGATGCTCAAAGTTGTTGCCGCGTGATGCAGCAGGGGGTCGATCTCCGCCACCTCCCCGCGAAACTCGAGAAGCACTCCTTGATCTTGGACTCGTACCAATGCTCATTGGGGAAGTCCGCAATGGAGACAAAGGCCCGCCCAAGTCGGATACCTAAGAACCCGTTGTTGGTTTCATCGGGCCGCTCGAGGGACGGCAAGTGTCCATCCCAAGCGATGGGACTCAAGGCGCGGGGAGTCCCCTGGCGGCCAAAGACTCGCACCGGCAGCATTGCCCCGCGCGAGGAAGGGAGCAGTCCACCGGGAGAAGAGGCTCCACCGAGCCTAGGCGGCACGTAGGAAGCGCTCACCTCCCAATCAGGCGGACGGGAGGGTCGATGTAGGCGAAAGAGGAGCTTCTCCCGTGAGCTCGCCGCGACCGGGGGAGACCCGAGGGGCGTCGACGTGGGGCTCGCGACGCCGGGAGCCCCCTTTGGCCGCCGCGCCGTGGGTCCGGAAGTTGTTGAAGTCCCGCTCTCCCACTCCCCGCTCTCGCACTCGTCCCGGTGCACGTGGCGGCGGGACGGCGAGGCGAGTCTCCCGCCTCGGGCGGAGCCGAGGCGGCCACGCGAGGGAGGGGCGCAGCGACGGAGACCTGGTGGCACACGAGTAGGCCATTGCCGGAGGACTCCGAGGACGCAAGGATCTGCGTCTGCGACGGCCCGGCGCCCGCCGGGAGCAGGGACGAAGCGGTCCAAGAACCGCGGCGGCGAGGAAGCGGCGGCCTCGCGAGATCAGTCTTGAGACCTCAACCACCGCAGCGCGGAGTGCCGAAGAAGAGGAGGGCACCATGTTTGCAGAGCGCTAGGCGCGGCGGGGTGGAGGCGGCGTCGGGGTGTTGGATGGATGGAGGTGGGAGGGGAGGAGCGGGGCGTGGAGGTGGCGCAGGTGGCGGTGGTGGGTGCCGAGAGTGGTGGTGGTCATCGGTGCCGAGGGCGCCGAAGCGTCGGGGCCGGCCAAGAAGGCGGAACATCTTGCGGTCGCGCCGCGTGACCGAACAATGGCAACGCTTCTTGTGAATAACTGGTCGCGACGATCCACGCACCTTGTGGTCAAGGGAGCGGCGGAAGCACGCGTCCCGTTGGAAAGGGGTTTTAGGGTTTTTGAGACTAGGCGCTGGGACCGGGGGGGGCAGAGCAACTTCAAGGTAGGAGCGCCGGTTGTTGGCCATTGAAGGCGTTCGCCTGACTTCAATGGCAAAACTGTTTCGGCGGGAGACAAGACCGGAGGCCACTCCCCTCAGACGAACCGGCAAATCCGGGCATGGGCCGGGCGACACAAATTACCACCAAAAGATTTTTCCTCGGGCGCCGACCCGAGGCAAATCCGCCCGCAGAGGCTTCGCTGTGGGGGGGGGGATGGCCGGGAGCAAAGGTCGATCGCCTTAATGGCGTTAGGTGAGGCAAATTGGGCGCCTTGAATCGCAGCTTTGAATCGAAGTTTGAATAATCTGTAGGGGAGGTCCGGAGCGAAGGTAGCCGCGGCCCGGCGCCATGCCACCGCGAGAGGGTGGAGGGAGAACTCAATGGCATTGAGGCGAACGACACCATGGATCGCGCGAGGACGTTAGCGACGTTTTGGTCGAAACCATGACTTTGAACACGCACTCACCGACGCTGGGTGATTTTCGCATCTAACCGGACAAGGCACAAGAGAACGGTGATGTGCATTCAAAATGAAGAAGCCATTGAAACGAGGATCGCGGGATGGGGAGTTACCCGCAGTGGCGCCAAAGCGGAGGAGGGCGAGGAGGTTGGGGACGATGGTGTCGTGGTAGTCGGTGAGGAGTCTGCTGCGGAGATCCACGCGCACGCGGCGGCGGAGAGTGACGGGCGGGGCGGGCGCACGAAAGGTCCGGCCGGGGCATCAACACGACGAGTTGACGGGCGGCGTTGGTAGGAGACGGGCGCCATCGGGTGGTGCCGGCGGCAAAGGGAGCAGCGGTGGGAGGCGGGGGCAATTAGGGTGGTGGTGGGCGGCGAGCCGTGGTTTGGTTTGTGGTGGCGGCGGTGGCGGCGGTGGCAGCCGGTGGGGGCGGTGGAGGTGGAGGGGTGGGAGCGGTGGTGGTGGTGGCGGTGGTGGTGAGGTAGACGGCGGCGGGGGGAGGGTTGGCGGTGGGGGGTCGGGGGCCGAGGCGGGCGGCCGGGCGGCGCTCGGGGGCGCTCGCAAGGAGCGAGACTCACCCATGGGCTATCGTCCGGAGGGGGTAGGTGGTTCATTTTAAGTTCACTCTATGTCATTCATGGACCTGAATTGACACTTCAAATGAATCATTTGAAAAGTTGAAGTAGATGATCACTTTGAGAGTTCATGGACCCATATGACTTATGAGAATAAGGGAAAAGTTTAATTTAATGACCCATGGTGCATTTCACTCCAAAAAAGAGACCATTTTAGTTCTGATTCTATTCGCAATTCTCATTGTCAAGGAATATGACTGTTGATTCACACTTGTTTCAGGGTGAAAATAGGATATTGTCAAGTGAATGGAAAAATATGCAACACATTAATTGTTTTGAACCAATGAAATCACTAGCAAAATTCAGAAACCACACAGTTGTACCAGTAACCAACCATGGCAGAATGAATAATCAGTCACTGCACCTATGACAAAATTATACTAAAAACTATAGTACTAGACCAACCTAAGAGGACCTAGGTGACATTTTATTAAGAAGAAAATAGGCACCCAAATTCACCTTGACAAGGACTTGAACTTGGGTAGTCTGGGTATACATCCACACCCTCGACCAACTGAGCTAGCTCAGCTTCCTAATGACGCAATTATACTCATTTTGGATCCACTTTATTTGTCCAGAAATATAACACATGTTGAATGTTGCGCTAGGTTCTTTTATTAGCCTTGTCACTTATTACCAAAGCTTGCATGTCCTTTTCAAACAGGTGTAGCCCTATTTTCTACTACTTTAACATGGAAAAGTACTTGTCTTACCGAACTAGAACAGAGGAAGATCTAAGTTTGAATGAAGTTAGGGTGTTAAGGACCTAATATACCTGTGTAAGGTAACTAGAACTTTCCTATAACAAGTCGAAAAGCCACCGCGAGTTAACCAGAAAGCAAATTCTTACATACCAGGCAGACCATTTATGTACTAGTTCAAGCAGCTTGCTTCAGCTTTTGTTAATGCTGTCTTCCTGTTCTTAACTGGCTTCAGCAAAACTTGTATATCCTAATGGACTGTTCTTCTATGCTGACAGAAACATTGTCTAAGACGCGATCAATATTACATAAACTAAAGGAACAAATCAGTGAAGGTACTCCAGTTATTGGAGCTGGTGCTGGCACAAGGATTTCTGCAAAGTTTGAAGAAGCTGGTGGGGTTGATCTTATAGTGCTGTACAACTCTGGGCGGTTTCGAATGGCTGGAAGGGGCTCACTAGCAGGGCTCTTGCCCTTTGGTGATGCAAATGCCATAGTACTTGAGATGGCCAATGAAGTGTTGCCCGTAAGTAGCTCAGAATCCAATATCACTCTGATGTCTGTCAACTTTATTGTGCACAACTGTTGATATAGATTTAACTTTAGGTGGTTAAAGGAGTTCCTGTTCTTGCTGGGGTATGTGCTACAGATCCATTCCGTAGAATGGAATACTTTCTCAGACAACTAGAAACCATTGGATTTTGTGGTGTGCAAAATTTCCCAACAGTAGGTCTGTTTGATGGGAATTTTAGACAGAATTTGGAGGAAACTGGAATGGGTTACAGGTATACGTTCTACACACAAACTTTTGAAAGTGCAAATTCTCCATGCCTTATTGTTGTTATCATGAAGCATTGCATAAATAATTATAGCTATAAGTTTTTTTTTGAACGGGAAGAAAACTCTTGCTAGAGTTGCGTTAACTTGATTATATTTTTTGTTAGCTTGGAAGTGGAGATGATTTCAGTGGCTCATCGCATGGGTTTCCTTACTACTCCATATGCTTTCAATCCGGATGAAGCTGCTGCCCATGGCCAAGGCAGGAGCTCATATCATAGTCGCACATATGGGTCTGACAACTGCAGGGTCTATTGGGGCAATGACAGCTGCCACTTTAGATGATAGTGTTTTACGTGTTCAGGCAATTGCAGATGCGGCACTTGGGATTAATCCTGATATTATTGTTCTCTGTCACGGAGGTACATTTCCAATTCTTTGAAAGAGTCTTTTAATGTATTGTTCTTAATGCTCTTTTGCAATGATTCTCATTGTGCAAATAATCTAACTTGCATGCACAATTTCATAGGCCCCATATCTGGACCCCAAGAGGCAGAGTTCATCTTGAAGAATACTAAAAGGGTTCATGGATTTTATGGTGCATCAAGCATGGAAAGATTACCAGTAGAGCAAGCTATCACAAACACCGTGAGAGAGTACAAAACGAATTTCCTTAAAATGACAATCATTGTTTACAGGTGTGATTTACAGCCTGCTGTTCTTTCGATACACTTCGCTGATTTCTATGACGTCTGGCTTGCAATGTTAGATTATCTGGAAGCTCGGCTCTTTATTTATCATGTACAATTTCTTACCAATGTACCTTTCTTGTTGGAATATAATCATGGAAGAATAATAAATATTTTCTTTGTCGAGGCTGCGTAGTTTCTTCATTATTACTGTCCTTTTTATGAGGATACATGTAAACAAAACTTACAAAAGATGCCAAAAAGTATAGATTGCATCTTTAGTCTTTGGATATCTTATTTGAATTTTAGCTGAAATCACAACAGGTGGAGAGAGAGAATTGGGGTAGATGATCAGTCCTAAACATCCAGAAGCAGACATGCATCATGTATGAATACGTATAGCACATACCCATCGGGGAAGAGCTCACACGTATCAACACACAGACTAGACCAAAAAAAAAAAAAAAAAAAAAAAACTTTTTGTCATACACGGTGTAGCCAGCACCGGACCCAGAGCTCCAACCATTTTTATACAACATGTACTTCATTGGCTCACCGACTTTTTATTAGTCCAAGCTAGCTCTGTCAAGTGTCAACTTCTCGAACGCACAACTCTTGCATTCTTGCACATCAGGCCTGTCTGAACCTGTACCATACAAGTAAGCCATCTCAATATGCTCACCAGGTCAGGGTCAGCCATCAGGTCTCCCCGGCCCCTAGTTAGAATAACTCTGACTGTTATCATATTCGTTTTGGTCTCCAATTGGCCAAAATCACACAGGATCACTACTCCATCTGCGTGAAGTTGTCTTGCATAAGATTCCACGCATCGATATGGATTAACAACATGTTGGACCATAAGCTAGTAGTGAAACCACTAGTTTTGTCCTACCTGCCATTCTGGATCAGTGACAGGTGCTCTGAATGTCTCCTGCTCCTCATCTTGTGTAGCTAACGTTTGATCTGAACTGAATTTGGGCCGTTTCAGACCTCACCAGTTCGGCGCCATGTGTGAGGAGATATTCCCATAATCTTGTCCTTCATTTTGTAGGATTTGTGTTCATTTACTCTCACTTGTATAGTTTTCTATCTCTTCCTAATACTGTAGTAACTAGTATAACAAACCTGACACCCAGCCTGCATTTTTGTTAAAAAAAAGGAAAAAAGAACTGATGGATTCCATTTTCTGACCAGTGTATGGCTTCTCTGAAGGTTGCATCAATGCAGACTAACTGATGGGTCACACTTCTTGTCTTCCTGGTTCAGTAACAGTAACAGTAGCAGATATGATCCTGTGAATGTGAATGGTCCCATCCTGTTCATGTTGCTTTGCATTACATTACTAGCTCAGTGCCATACTGCCATGTTCAGCAGTTCAAGTGCACTCTTGCTCTGTCCGTATCCGAGACTCTTCTTATTTTATTTTGTTCTGAACTTAATATCTAATACTGACATACTATGTTACTATTATACAATATAAAACTGAACCCTGACTGCTTTGACGAATTCTAACTAGTGAGCATCTGCATGTGCACCTGGGCACTGAATAAACTGCTAGAAACGGGTTGGGATGATGGGAGCGCTGACGTCACAACATGAAGCCATCACAAATCTCCTGATTAGAGCTGGAATGGAAACCGCATGTCGTTCGCAACAATTCAGCAAAGAGATCATTGTAGGTGCAGGAATAATTCGTATTGTTTCAGTGTGAGGGAAGACAAACCGTACACTGCCTCTCAGGATTGCAAACATGCAGAAAGGTTTGGCCTGTTTTCCTGAGCTCAAAACAGGTGAAAAAAACTAGTGACAAGTGAAAGCAAAGGATGGTGGATGGTCAGTCCAGAGCATAATGACCATGAGAACACACTTGTTGGTGACAACTGACAACTAATGGCCTTCGTTAACGATCATTGCTAAAGTCTGGAACTGTGCCGTAAGCACCGGGAACAGAGGAGAAAGTGTCAATCTCTTTCGTTGTAATTGTAATCCTGGCGTGGAATGCGCGTGCGTTGACGCAAAACCACCTGCGGTCTTGGTCTTCCCTTGAGTCGTCGTCCCTCCCAAGTCCCAACCAACGCGTCGCCTTTCCCTTTGGCCTCTCCTTCCCAGCAAAGCAGAGGCAGCCGCCGTCGCCTTGCTCCTCCCCTCTCTCCACCAGCGCAAGCCTGCTCGCCGGCCAGATCCACTCCCACAAGCAGCTCTCAGACCTCAGCAGAACCCCCGCTCTTTCCTTTCTTCCCCATAGCCGCCTTAATCAATCAAAGGCGCCTCCAATCAGATCGAGCTCCGGTGGTTCCCCGTCGGCCGACCCTGGTGGGGGACTGCCTGAACCTGAGCTACCTCCGGATCTGCCAAACAAAAGCTCTGCGCAGGCAGAGCCAAAGAGGGTTCCACGGCCGGCGCCGGTAAGCATTCAGATTTCGAAGTTCAGACTAACACTCTTGCATTGCCTATAGCATCCACTGCCGCAAACGCATCATTTGTACATATACACACTCTTGCAGTTGGAGACACAGCAGGGGAATCATACTCTGCATCCACAAGCAAGCGGTTGACTTGTGAGAGACGAAGGCAACAATATCTATGGCTGCTGCTGTTGTGAGTGCTTCAATGGGTGCGATAGGCACCCTGCTTCCCAAGCTCTATGCGATGATACAAAGGGGAGTACAAGCTTCAGAAAGGAGTCAAGACCAAGATCGCCTTTCTAAGCAATGAGCTGAGCAGTATGCAGGCTCTGCTTGTGAAGCTAGCCAACAATGATGAGAGGTTGGATGAGCAGCTCAAGGATTGGAGGAACAAGGTCGCGGGAGCTCAGCTATGATATTGAAGACTGCGTCGACCTCTTCATTCACAAGATGAGCAAAGGTGGTGCTAAAAACCAACCTGGTCAAGAAGAGCGGCAAGTAAGATTGAAAAAGATATGGTCGCGCCGCCAAAGATCGACAAATTAATTGATGAGCTCAAGGCTGCGTGTTGAGCAAGAAAGTGACCGTCGTTTGAGGTACAAGTGTGATGACCAGGCTATGAATCTTAGCCAGGTTGTTCATGTCGATCCTCGGTTGCCAGCACTGTATGTGGAAGTGGAGAAACTTGTTGGTATTGATGGTCCAAGGGGAGGAGATCATCGAGTTTTACGGAGAATGATGACAATGGACATAAACTCAAAGTTGTATCTATTGTGGGTTTTGGAGGTCTTGGCAAGACAACTCTTGCAAACCAAGTTTACCAGAAAATCAAAGGTCAATTTGATTGTTCATGTTTTAATTACCTGTTTCCACGGAATCCTTCTATTGCCAAGTTACTAGCTAATATGCACAAAGACTTAGAGAGTTCTTTCAAACCATCTGATGGCGAAAGCGCCAACTCATAGACAAGCTTAGAGCATTCTTACAAGATAAGAGGTATGTACTTCCTTTTCGTCATGTAATATAGTGTACTATGAAGATCATTTAGGACAAATTAAGAGATAATAAAAAAGACGTCTATGAAGTACTGTATCTATATAAATTACATACTGAATTTGTGAGATTATCTAATGCAAACTGTCACGTCCTTTATATTTTTTCGTATAATTTTGTAATGCTATAGAATACACTAGATGCGTGACGAGGAAATATAAAAGTTGAATTTTAGCTTCTTTTCACGTTTGCCACCATTGTATTTAGGAAAAATACATACGTTCAGTTAGTAGTTACTGAAAAATATATTTCTTTCTTCAATGTAAAATAGAAATAAATTGCCTCTGCTAAACATAAAAAACTCAGCCCTTGGGGGTAATATAGTCATCGGGCTGCAGGTGGACTTGACATGTCATCAGGTCAGAAATTTGTACAGAGTCGGCGAGAGTGAAAGAAAGGAAACAAGTTAAGGGATGAGAGCCAAATCAAGCCTTTGTAGCCTGACATATGGCTGATGGCCCCTACAGAACAACATGACACTGGACCTGTCATGGGGGCCATCAGCACAAGGCGTCGTCGGGGCCATCAGCACTGGAACTTGACACTGATGAGAGCATGTATACTCCCTCTGTCCCAATAAATTGGTAATGTCGTCTAGCCACAGTGTAGTGTCCCAAAATGACCGTTGTTCTCTACTCAGCGTCGTAGGCAGAGTAGCTGTACTACATTTGTGCACCCCACCAAAGTCACCAGTGTGCTGTCCTTTGATTTCTTTAAGGCAAAAATTGATGCGGTGGATGGCAGTCTGTCCAAAGATGTACAGAAGAGAATTGATTTCTTATAGAGGCGTCAGGGTCATTTGCCTTTGGCCTTGGTAACTAGTCCGTTCTGTCGGACAACAGACATTGCGGGACAAAGGGAGTAGTTTAGTAGTGCGACAGTCGGGGGCGTCCTGGCAGCAGTCGTCAATTGTTGGTGGGAATCTCCCTCTTCCGTGGGCGGCCTGGTGGCATCGTCTAGCAAAGTGATCCTTGTCATATCGTTCCTTGGGAAAGGGAAGATTATGATGAGTTTGCAGTTCATATTACAACAATAATTTTAAATAAGAACAAAAAGGAAGGTCCGGGAGGGCAGGACCGGTGGTGCCCGACCTTCTTCTTTGAGGTTGGCCACATGGGCTGGTGGGACTCATGTCGGTGGCATGCATGACCGTAGGGCAGCTATGTGCACGGCCCTGGCAGCGCAGGAGGTGGCGGCTAGGGCAGGTCACTCTGGCATTCTATTAACCAAAACCGATCGGTTCAGTTCCTCAGTTTCTTGACAAATTGGTTTCTCAAAAATGGTAAGCGGTTGGTTCCTTCGAAATTTAGAAAATGACCAAATTCGGCGGATAATTCAGTTTGGTTCCCATTCGACTGAACTAAGGTACTAGGAAAAGAGGAAAAAGCACACAGAATTGCACATGCCTCACGCAGCGTCGTCGTGCCTTGTGCTGCTCCATTGCCCGCCTCGCTTCATCCTGCTCACCCGTCGCCACGCCATCCCCTCCTCGCCACCTCGCATCGCTGCCGTCCCCATGCGGGGTGAATTAGGGGCCTTACCCCTGTCGGTCAGCGGGGCTGCTATATAAGATTGTGGGTGCAGCTGCACCCACAAAATTTTTGAAACAGTGATAAGACCCAAATTTCCACCATATATGCACCCATATATTACAAACTCTTGCACCCACAATGGTAAATGAACCCCTCAATTTTGCTTTTGCTCCGCCACTGGTTGGGAAAGAGGCAGCGGTGGCCAATGCACCAGTTAGTGCGATGGGGAAGGAGGGGGGTCGGGAGGGAAGGGGAGGGGACTGGGAGGGCCAGAGCTGGCGGACGAACCGGGCTGGGGTCGTGGAGAGAGACGGGTAGATGAGTGTCGGGTGCCAGGAGACGCGGCGGACAGGCCAAGGTCGGGCACCGACCCGACCGACCGCTAGGCGAAGGCAGAGAGTCGGGGAGATGGAAAGGAGTAGAGGGGCCGAAGGAGAGTGACTGATTGTAGGGTTTCGTTTGGGCGGGCTATATCTGTATGAGTGAATTACATGGGTCTTTATGAAGTTTAATTATTTGAGGTCAATTCGGCTAACCGAAGGCTAGAAACCGAATTTACCGTACTTATTTCGGTTCTCGGGAACACCGGAACCGGGCATGGAATCAAATCTCTCTTCGGTTTTAGGTTCGGTTAATTCAGTTTGGTTTTCTGTTTTCAAGTTTTTGTTCCTAGGTTGAGGTGCGGGTTTGTGTGCGAGAGAGATAGAATAGGAGCTTTTCCTCTTTCATTTACTTAATTCAATTCAATCCGTTATATCCTCCCTCGTATTTATAGTCCTCGTGGGACTTAACTTTACCCCTAAGCAAACTAGGAGATCCTTATAGAGTTTGGATTCTCCTTCCTATCTTAACAATCTTAACTTCTTCTATCTTAACCCACTGTTCCCTAACCAACAAGGACTTATTATGGTAGCGGAAGATGGCGACGATGGGCAAGGGGCAGCGGCGCAACATCCTCCTCCCCCTTCCTCATACTTGCGGCAAAACGCGGGAATCCTCCTAGTTTTCATAAAACAGAAAACCACTTAAGAAACCAGCATGGGGGCTAAATTTGTCCAGCATGAAACCAGCAACTTAGAGGTCGAGAAATGAACTTTATCCCCTCCACGCCTCCACACACACACACACTGTTTCTTTAATAATAATACGTTGTTTATGTCGATCAATCTAGCTATGCACTGTTTGGTGGCAAAACAAAGGTAGCAAGATTACTTGATCTTAGTACTCTGTATAACATTTCTTTTATAAATATTTTTGTAGGTACTTTATTGTTGTTGATGATATTTGGAGCACAGAAGCATGGGAACATGTCAAGTCTGCTCTACCTGAGAACAATCTAAACAGCAGAATAATTACAACCACAAGAATTGGCAATGTGGCCACAACATGCTGCACCAGTTTAGCAGGATATATCCACAACATGCAACCTCTAAGTGACCAACACTCCCAACAATTATTTTTAAGAGGGTTTTCGGTGACAACTCTTCATGTCCTCCTCACCTGAAACAAGTGTCTTTTGGAATCCTTGAGAAGTGCCATGGTTTGCCATTAGCCATTATCACTATCGGGGAGCTTGGTTGCTGGGAAACCCAACAAGGTTCAATGGGAGCAATTGTACAGTTCTATTGGTTCTGCTTTTTAGTCATGATGGAATGAGAGACATCCTTCTTCTTTAGCTACTATGATCTCCCGTTACCATCTAAAGACTTGCTTGCTATATCTTAGTTTGTATCAGAGGATTTCATGATTCGGACACGAGATAATATGGAAATGGATAGCTGAAGGGTTCATCACAGAAGAGAGGGGTCAAACAGTAGATCGAGTTGCGAGAGTTACTTCAATGAGCTTGTAAACAGAAACTTGATCCAACCAATTGACATCATATCTGATGGCAGGGTAGAATGTTTTAAAAGTGCATGATATGGTGCTTGAGCTTATTGTATCACTATCAAATGAAGAGAATTTTGCCAGCATAGTGGATGGACAAAGCTATAATGGTAGTGGTCACCAGATTCTTGGCTCTCAGTACAAACCCTAAAAATGCGGGAGATGAAGTCATGCAGAAGATTATGGATAAGTGGTCGCAGGTTCGTTCCATTAGTTTTTATCATATGCAAGAGCAGGGGGATTTCTAAGCTGAAAAAGCTTCATCATCTGAGAGTACTCAGTCTTGACTGTGCTAGTAGCCATCTTGGTAATCAACACATCAAATATGTAGGCAGCCTTTTCCAGCTAAAATTTTTGGCCATCCATTCTCCTCTCATGTTACTGAGGTTCCGGAGGACATTGGGAACTTGCGGTATTTACAAACATTAGATATACGTGGCACTGAAGTTAGAAAACTGCCAGCATCGATATGCTATTTGCAAAAGTTGGTGCGTCTGCTTGCAGACTCTATTGAAGAAGTCCCCGATGAGATTGAGAGCTACAGGCCTTGCAGGAGTTGTCAGGTGCATGGAATTTGTCCATAAAATTGGTCGAAGCTCTTAGACGTTTGAGTAATCTGAAGAGGCTTGTCATGGGTATGGCTAGCAGAGAACAACTCGGTCAAGATATAGGAAGATATGAGGAATCTTTTGAAGTCATGTCTTGCTGTGATGGGGTAATCATGGGCTCCAATCACTGCAGATTTCTGACTCTAATGATTTTCTGACAGAAGAAATGGTTGATTTTTTGTGCTCGACTTTTCCATGTCTCCAGAAGCTTTTTACTATACGGAACTAGCATCGCTCTCTTTCCAAAGCAGGTGGCGTCTCTTGTTAATCTCACCTATCTTAAACTTGGGTTTCTCAGATTCAGCAGGAAGATCTCTGCATCATTGGGGGCATACCTGCTCTGCTTTGTTGCAAGTTATTCGTAATGCATGCTCCTGATGAACGGCTTACCATCAGCGGCCAATTATTCCCATGCCTTAAAGAGTTCCACTACTACAATGTTTATTACGGAGGTGGACTGGAGATGTTCTTATAGGAAGCGATGCCCAAGCTCCAAAGGTTAGACCTTGAATTTAGAGCACAGGAAGCAGAGTCCAAGATGGGGTTTGAGTTCAGCTTCGAGCACCTTGCAAGCCTAAAGCACATCCACGTGAGAATTTGGACTCAAGATGCTTCCAGGAGCAGGGTGGAGGCTGCGGAAGCTGCCGCCAGTGACGCTATCAGCATGCACCCCGGACATCCCACACTTAACATGGAATACTGGCCCCCAACCCCAAGGTTGAGGAGGAACGATTGTCGCCAGGTCTGAAATACAGAGTGGGCGAGTTGCAATTTCTCACCAGAATATTTTGTACAGAACCTGCAAGGTTGTTTGTCATCTCTCTCACGTGTCGCTAATTCTGATGCACACTAAAGAGGATAGTGCAATTTTCTCCATGCATGGCCCAAAACTTCCAACACTGCCAATTCCGGCTCAGACCAGTGTAGGCATGGATAAATTTCTACCAGGCTTGGCACATCCCTACTGAAACCAGCCGGGCCGTTTTTCAATGTTGGCCAATTTAACCTAAATTTGATCCTCTTTGTTTGCACATGATTTTTCCATTCCATCTTCGACTCTCCTGATCATATTTTTGACTAGCTCATTATTATTAAACCAGTATTTTATAGTTATATGGATCAAATTACAGATGAAAATTATGCTAATTAAACTATGAAATGTAGATGGTGTCAAAATTACTATCAGAAATTCAGAATGGTGAAATCCATTGACTAAAAATGCATCGGGGTAAAACTGGATAAACTAGAAGGATTCCTCTAGTTTGGGTGACAACACAATGACGAATCCCTTTTATGATGCATAGTTTTTTGAATAAGAATATCTTTATTTGGAGCTTTGCAATTTTCGGTGGCAAAACAAAGGTAGCAAGATTACTTGATCTTGGTACTAATGTTTCTCTTACAAATATTTTGTAGGTACTTTATTATTGTTGATGATATTTGGAGCACGTAGCATGGAAACTTGTGAAGTCTCGCCCACCGAGAATAGTCTCGAACAGCAGAATAATTACAAACGACAAGAATTAGCAAAGGTGAGCCAAATCATGTTGCACGAGTTCAGCTGGATATGTTCACAACATTCAACCTCTAAGTGACCAACAATCCCAGCAATTATTTTTTAAGAGGGTTTTTGGTGACAACTCTTCGTGCCCTCCTCATTTGGAACAAGTGTTCCATGGAATCCTTAAAAGTGTCAAGGTTTGCCATTAGCTATTATCACTATTGGGAGCGCATTTGCTGGGAAATCCAACAAGGATCGATGGGAGCAAGTATACAATTCTATTGGTTCTTGCTTTTAGTCTTGAAGGAATGAAAGATATACTTCTTCTTAGCTATTATGATCTGCCATACCATCTAAAGACTTGCTTGCTATATCTTAGTATGTATCCAGAGGATCACATGATTTGGACAGAGGAGCTAATACAAAGGTGGATAGCAGAAGGGTTCATCACAGAAGAGAGGGGTCAAACTGTAGATCAAGTTGCCGAGAGTTACTTCAATGAGCTTGTAAACAGAAACTTGATCCAACCAATACATATTCTGTATTATGGCAGTGTAGAAAATTTTAAAGTGCATGATATGGTTCTTGAGCTTATTGTATCACTGTCGGATGAGGAGAATTTCGCCAGCATAGTGGAAGGACAAAGCTATAATGGTAGTGGTCACCAGATCCGTAGGCTCTCAGTACAAACTGAAAATGTGGGAGATGAAGTCATGCAGAAGATTATGGATAAGTGGTCGCAGGTTCGTTGCATTAGTTTTTATCATATGCAAGAGCAAGGGATTTCTCATCTGAAAAAGCTTCATCATCTGAGAGTACTCTCAGTCTTGACTGTGCTAATCTTGGTAATCAACACACATCAAATATATAGGCAGCCTTTTCCAGCTAAAATTTTTGGTCATCCGTTCTGATGATGTTACGGAGCTTCTGGAGGACATTGGGAACTTGCAGTATTTACAAACATTGATATACGGGCACTCGTTAGAACATTGCCACCATCCATATGCTATTTGCAAAAGTTGGTGCGTCTAATTGCATTGTTCTGTTGAAGAAGTCCCAGATGAGATTGCAGAACTACAGGCCTTGCAGGAGTTGTCAGGTACATGGAAGTTCTCCATAAAATTGGTCGGAAGCGCTTAGACGTTTGAGTAATCTGAAGAGGCTTCACATGCGTATGGCTAGCAGTGGTCAAGATATGGGAACATATGAGGAATCTTTGAAGTCATGTCTTGCTATGATGGGTAATCATGGGCTGCGATCACTGGAGATTTCTGGATATCATTATTTGCTGACAGAAGAAATGGTTGATTTCTTGTGCTCCATTTTTCCATGTCTCCAGAAGTTTGTAGTATACTCTACTGGCAGCATCGCTCGCTTTCCAAAGCAGGTAGGGTCTCTTGTTAATCTCACCTATCTTAAACTTGGGTTTCTCAGGATTCAGCAGGAAGATCTCCCATCATCGGGGGCGTACCTCCTCTGCTCCACTGCGAGTTAGACGTAGTGTATGCTCCTAATGAACGGCTTACCATCAGCAGCCAACAATTCCAGTGCCTTAAAGAGTTCTGGTACATCAATGATTATTGTGGAGGTGGCCTGAAGATGTTGTTCTTACAGGAAGCGATGCCTAACCTCCAAAAGTTACATCTTGCATTTAGAGCACAGGAAACAGAGTCCAAGATGGGGTTTGAGTTCAGCTGAGCACCTTGCAAGCCTAAAGCACATCACTGTGAGAATCGGGACTGAAGATGCTTCCAGGAGCAGGGTGGAGGCTGCGAAGCTGCCGTCAGGGACGCTATCAGCATGCACCCCGGACGTCCCACGCTTCACATGGGATGCTCTGGCCCATCCCAAGGATGAGAGGAACGATTGTCGCCAGGTCTGAAATACAGAGTAGGCGAGTTGCAATTTCTCACCAGAATATTTTGTAATGGTCCTGCAAGGTTGTTTGCCATCTCTCTCACGTGTTGCTAATTCTGATGCACACTAAATAGAACAGTATTGTACCGATGTGGCGGGCTGTGTCTTGGTTATTTCGGTCCATGCTAGAGTTTTTGCTGAACCTATTATATAAATGTAATGTTTTGGGCTTGTATTTTCCTTATGGACTGGTTTTTTGCTTGTTTCTCTTTTAATCATATAAAATGTAAGGTTTTTTGGGCCTGTATTTTTTCCTTACGCACTGGTTTTTGCTTATTTCCCTTTAATGAACCATATGCAAATAGTGTCTTGTCAAAAAACTATATACAAGTAGTGTAAGAATGTTTTGCCTGTTTTTTCTTATAAACTAGATGACTTCCTAACTGAAACGGCAAAGCTCCTGCCACGATAGGAAAACGTGTGCCAGTGCTGAGCGAAAAGCTCTCGTTTTTATTTGTATCTATTTTTTATTTTTATTTATTTTTTAACTTTTTGCACAGGTAGCTTGGCTGAACCTGTGCTATATACAAACTCACAAAGCCTCGTACCCTGTCAGAGAATTTCCAATAAGTTTCATCGTCTCGGAGCCAGATTATGATCATCTGGCCTCCCTCTCTATAACCTGGATTCGGCTATATACCATATATATTCACTATTGACCTTTTCAATGATCTTTTTTTTTGAAGGGAATCTTTTCAATGATCTTTTCATGTTTTTGCGAGTATTTTCACAAACCTGAAATAGAATCGTCGTTGCGGCCCGAAACTAGCTCACCAACTTGAAATAAAGCTAGCACTGTCAAGTGTCAACTTCTCAATTTCAAAAAAAAAAAGTGTCAACTTCGCCGACGCACTACTCATGCGTTCTGCACAACAAGCTGAACCTGTAACAAGTGTTCCACAATATCCTCCGCATCACCATGCATAGGGTCAGCCCATCAGGTCTCCCCCGGCCTGTTATCATATTCGTTTTGGTCTCCACTTGGCCAAAAATCACAGGATCACTACCCATCTGCGTGAAGTTGTCTTGCATAAAGATTCCATGCATCGATATGGATTAACAACATGTTGGACCCTAAACTAGTAGTGAAATGAAACCACTAGTTTTGTTATACAATATAACCTGAACCCTGATTACTTTGACGGATTCTAACTTGTGGGGAATCTGCATGGGCGTTGCACCTGCACCTAATAATACTAAGATAGTGCCGCGCCCTAACGCTACGGTTTCAATTTCATGAATGTACATGAAAACAACCCAACTACAATATTTTCTCCATAATTCCATTTCACACAATTATATATAACTATGTGTATATAATCCACATGCAAAACAAAGTTAATTCATGTCAAATTTGAAGTATTTAGCTAATTATGCTTTGTCGAAGCTGTTTTCATATGTACTGAACTTAGCATTGAAAGTTCCATGTTTTGCTAATATGCCAAGGCATTGCATAAACATTCCCAAAGAATGTTAGGAAAAAAATATAAAAATATACTTGAAATCACTTGACATGAACCGAGAGATAAAAATAAGACATTGCATTTACTATATGTTTCCATAGTTAAGAATAAATGAAATTACACTGCCTTTCCATAGACAAGGTATTGCATTTACTGAACCATTGCCAAAAAGCCAAAACAATGATATAAAAACAAGACATACTGGAGCTATCATTCATACAGTTTGATCATGTAACAGACTGGAACCAATTCCTGATTATTCCTAGTTTCCATTAAGTGAACCAATTCCTGATCTTGTGCTCCGTCCTTAGTTAATTCGAGATCTTTGACATGAATGGTTAAACAAGAGCAGGTAGTCAAACACGCAGCCATCAGTAAAAACAGAAGAAGAACCTCACCTGACGGATTGCCCAAGAGCAGGTAGTCAAACTTGGGCTCCTCAACCTTGTGGCTGTGGATCTCGGCGTCACCAGGTCGGAGGGAGCATGGTGGTCACGCCATGTGAAGGGAGCAATAGCGCTAGGGAAATATATAGAATAAATCAATGGTAAATATTCTCAACATACCTTGATTTTATAGCTTCTGTCATATATTAGAAAAATGAGATGGAAAGAAACGGTTCAATTTCAGAGAAATATATAGAATAAACCATGCCTTGAGCAGTGAGCACGGTACAAATATTTAATATATCAAATAATTCCTATACATCACATAAAGAAAACATGGTATTAATATCAAACAATCTAGCAAGAACAAAATCAAAATCAAAATGGGTTGCATACCAGAGGAACATTATGGCTCTGCAGAAATGGGAGTGATGAGCATCGCACTGGGCAGACAAAAGAGCAGGCTCAGCCTCAGGCACTGGTGCCTCAGGTGGTTCCGTTGCAACATCGTACAAATGCATGCGCAAGGGGAAGCAGTTTTCTGTTCACCATGATTGTTGATCTGTTCTCTAGATTTGACAAAACATACAATGATAAATCTCTTAGGCAGCAAAGATGCAATAAAAAGTCCACCTTGCATGCAACAAAGTTATTGATGACAATCAACAAAAAATAGTGGTGATAACTGACAATCATAGAAAATTAGTTATAACCTTTAAGATAAAGTAAAACTCAATAATAACAATTTGTTGGAGTTCCCCTCATGTCAGATCCTCATCTGCATCCACAGTTGACCTCCGATTGGAACACCTTCACTAACTCAAACTCATCAAACATAAAACACAGATAAAAAAAAAAGCCATTGGAATGATGCAACGAATGAAAGAAGAATCCATCCAAATCAATACCTCACAACAAAATAGGATTAAAATATCACGAAAGACAACAATGATAAATATTTTTATTTTCAATCATCACGCATAAGGACCTTTTGTCATACAAGCAACCACGGGCCCTCCTACAATCGTCGCCTGTCCCATGGAACTGTCAGACACCATGGAGCACTGCTGCTGATGGAGCTCCCTCAAAGCCCATGCAAGGGAAACTCACGGTGGTCATGCAGGGAGCTAGGAGACTGGACAGGCATTTCAACAAACAACGTGGGTTCAATCTCTGGATAGATCCTTAATCCAAGATAACAGCAGCATGTCAATCCACAAAACACCAGCAGTGCATGCCATCGAGCACTAACATGGCGACAGTTACTCACCAAATCGGTCTTAGGTGCCGTCACATTGCCGGACAGGCGGAGGGAGAAGAACAGGGATGGCATGGGTGCAGCAGTTGCTGCAGCCATGGGCGGGGTCGGCGTCATTGGAGGCGGAGGCCGTGGGCCTCATTGTGGTGCGGGTGGCGGCGGGAACCTTCAGGATCTAGGCGAGGGTGAGGGGAGGAGGGCCACCAGGGACCCCATCATCCGTGGCCGGCGACCCCATCATCCGCAGCCGGTGGCCTCCGTCGCCGGCATGCGCAACCGAACCCCCGCTCGTGGGCAGCCCGGCTTCCGGCCCTGGTGGTGGCGGCGTTCTGTGCGGGCAGGCAGCGCTCTGGGTGTCATTCTCTGCGGGCGGGCGGGCGGGCGGCGAAAGGTCTGCAACGTCGACGGCCACCGGGATGTGACGCCCACGCCCCGCCCACGGACGCGAGCATTAAAAGGAAAATTGCCCATGATTGCGCGGGCGGGTCGGGCGATGACACTTTAATCCCGACCATTGACGGTGAATGAAAGAACGAGGGGAGAAGACTGAAATGTCTGTATAATCCGGACGTTCATTTATCTCTTGGATTTGAATGGTAGTTGGTGCGTGTAGTAGGAGGTAAATCACTAAAATGAAGATGGGATGATGGGAGCCGTGACGTCACAAGATGAATCCATCACAAATCTCCTGATCATTAAGAGCTGGAATGGAAACTGCATCGAGATCTCTTGTAGTGCAGGAGTAACCTGCATCGTTTCAGTGTGAGGAAGACAAATCATTTAAAAGCATGTGCTTGTGCACAACCATGGTTCACCTTAATCATAGTGTGGTTCACCTTAATCATTTTTGAATATGAGCCATTTTTTTTAATAATTTTACATCCAAAAGCTCTATGGGCTTACCAACTTAGTGGTCGTTTGTTTTCCTCCCAAATTATAAACTAGCTTATTAATATAAGTTAGAGAGCAAATAAACAGGGTTAATTTATCAAGAACTTCTATTACAAAGAAAAACTTTTTAGTACAACCGTACCGCACCACCGTTTAAGCGGTGTTTTCTTGTGTCTTTTTTTGTGCTTGCTGCGATAATTTGTTTTGACTCAAGTGTGCAACGTGTAAAACTCTATTTTCCCTTAATGCAATATGGGTCAATGGGCACGCTTTTGAAAATAAAATCATTAAGAGAAAAGGTCAAGACGAGCTTTTCTCGCAGCCATAACCTAACACGACCACGGAGAAAGTGGTCACGAACAAACAAAGGCAACACAAGCTGCCAGAAAGCAAGAAGGGCGCCCCACCAAGCCACACAGCACCACCACTAGAGGCAAATGCAAAGATCGCTAGACCGATACATAAGAGACGCCAACCGAATAGAGCAAAGGAAGTCCGGATCGCTAGCACCCGGCATTAGGCGTCGAGGGCGCTCACGCTTCGGCGGCGAACGCGAAGGTGGATCAAAGCGGCGCCGTCGGTGGCCCACGGCCAGCTGCGATGGCGACGATAACAATGTCGCGAACCCCGAGATGACTCAAGATGAGTGCAATGTCGGTGATCACCACCAAACAACCACGACGGCTACAACAATGGCATCAACTTCCAAGAGCGACGGGGCGGGGTGACTCGTTAGGGAGCTGCTTTCTCAACACAAAGGGACGCCGCGAGAATATCTGGGTGGAGAACCTTCGTCCTTGAACGCGGTGGCCCTCGCCTAGACAACGACAATGGTGGAGACAAGGGCGCCAACCCCGAAGCAAGGCGTGCGGGGCGGCACAAAAGAGCGGAAGGAAGGGATGGCGGGGCGATGGTGAGGTTAGGTGGAACTACGCAAGGCGGCGCAGGAGCCTCAATGGGTCAACAACGCCCTTCAAGAAGGGAATGACGCCCACGGCGCCCACTACATTGCAAACCCACTAGAACTTTCGATAGAGCCACGGCAGCCGCCAGCCGACGGCACAAAGATGACGACGCCTTCAAGAAAGGTAATGACGCGGGCGCCACCGTCGTCGACCCAAGACGCACGGCCTAGGAGGAGGGTTTTTCACCTAGTGCCATGCGTCGCCCTTGCCCATATTGCTGGCCTGTCCACCAACGCACCGGTAGCCCACGAGGGCCGCGCCTCTCGCGCAAAGGCGTCGCCGTCCGTCCCCCGCCAGCCTCACCGGGGTCCCGGGCTCGACCATACATCCATCACCCACCACACCGGAGGGACGGCCACCGCAGCCCGCATCATCACCACATGCCGAAGTTGCCACCGCCACGACAAGCGGCCCAACATGGTGGCACGAGCGGGGCCCGCCTCTTTCCACCCACTATGTCGGACGTCGGTAGGGAGGGGCGGCGTCGGCCGCCCGCCGACGCAACCCCGCCGTCGCGTGGGGAACAACAAGATGACCCGGGAGGCGGCATGCCAAGCGCCGCCCGAAAATCGCGCCGTCGCCGCCCCAACCCTAGGGCGGCCGCCCGCGGCGTCCCCAGGCGGGCGGATCCTACCCGTGGGGCGGATCCGCTGAGGAGCACCCGGAAAGGGAGCCTCGGGGCGGCGGTGCGGGCGGAGGTGAAGATGAGAGGAGGGGGGAGCTGGGCGGCGCGAGGAACCCCCGAGTCGCTCCTTGGAGGCGACGCAAAGGAGCCGGGTTATCTGTAGATGATGATGCAATTCACACAACTGGTCGCTCTTCATTAAAGAAATAGAGAAACAGTTGACCAATTCAACGAATCCAATGATTCAGGGTGTGCATTGTACTTCTGTCATAGATTGAACAAATCATCACAGAATCTTCTGATTAAGGGTGGAATCGAAACTGCTAGCTGCTTCAGGTCTCACCAGTTCAGTATCCACCTACTGTTGCTATGGCTACATCTAAGATTCCAGAAATGTATAATACTGCTATGGTATAACAAACCTGACACCGGACTGCTTTTGACGAATTCTAACAAGTGAGGTCTGTCAAGTGTCAACTTCTTGCATTCTTGCACAACAAGCCTGGCTTAAAAAAAAAAAAATACAACCCCCAAAAGGCCTACGTATATTTTGGGGTTTTAGAGTTTGACTATTTTTACTAATTTGCTATTTTGGACAACCGGAACTTTCATGAACCATATTGTAATGTCATGTTGCAATATTATTTAGACTTGTGGGAACCTTAGAAACATATTTATGTTCACCAAATTTCATATTTTTCATATTTTTGGCTTTGAATATTGGTCTTTTTCATATTTCTTTTTATAAAAACGCTATCTAGTATAGCTTCGCTATAGCTCCGTACTTCTAGGGAAAATGATGCCGCTATTTTCCATAGCTAGCTATTTAAAACAAGGGATACAATGCACTGCTATAGAAAGGAAAGATATACACATATAACACCATGATTGTCTCACCATAGAGACATCAATCCACATTCCAGTTCATAAGCATCCTCAACCATTAATACATGAATATAGATATCCCCATAGAAGCATAGAAGACAAGTCAAAAATATTTTAGCTTGCTTTTTAAAGGATATAATATATTAGTTGTGGTTCTACATTTTTAATGTGGAGGTAGAATAAATAACAAGGTAAAAGCAGCAGTAGCAAACTGTCATATATAAATATCACGGTACTAATGACGAAGGGTTAATACATGTAAATACTAATCTGACCAAAGGTAAAACGAAGCTATCCGACCAGCCCAAAGCTAGTCATGACTAGCCTGACTCCCTGAAAGTCGGGTCCTGCCTCGGCCGACCCCTCAGACATGCGTTCAATATGAGATATGAAACTATTGAAGAATAAATACAAAATACAATGCAGTGCTACTTAGAGAATGACAGCTAGATTGAAAAAATCATCTCTCTCAAATCCTTTGGGAAAAAATAATGAAATTCACAAGCTAATGGATATGAAGGTTCTCTATTTTTTTTTAGAAGGGACGACAAAAGCTTTGCCGTGATTTCTATTAGACGAAAAAAAAAAAAGGCAAGTGTCAACCCACTTTTTGACCGGAACCCGGCGAGAAAAACCATACAAATGTAGAGGGTACCTCCCCACGTGCACACCTAGGCACCAAGTCTACTCAACCTGGCGCCACAATTGGCGCCCACTCAACTTGGTCGAAACGACCCAACTAAACCAACTCAAGCACAACTAACAACAACTTCGGATGGGAGAAAATAAACATGACGCTCCGCTCGGTTGGATTGGGCCGGCCAACACGAGCCTCCATCCACAACGGCCAGTCGGATTGGGACCTCAACACAAAACACACAACACAACTCTACACCACCACCACCTGGGAGAGGAGCCAAAAGCAGGCCGTTGGAACTGCGCTTGCGTCGTCGCCAACGCCGTGCCACGCCCCGCCAGCCCGCAAAGGCCAAACATTGCTAGAAACTCCTCCACCACGGGACTATCACCCCAAGCCGCACATCCCACGGTCGCCGATCCCCGGCTCCGACGAAGCATCGGCAGAACAATCCGTGCGGCTGCACCAAAGAAAACCACCGAACCCGCTACTCGCGGGGGCCTCGCCTCACCCACCGCCTCACACCCCGTATTCCACCGCCCAGACTCGAGATATCGAAACCACAAGGAGAGCACCACTTCCATCCCGCCGGCACCGAGATCTACCACCACCATGCATGCCAACTCCAGGCCACTAGCACCCATGGGCCCTCCTCGCACCTTGCCGCCAACACAAGGACCACTCTGGCAAAGGTTTCTACAAATGCTGTTGAGGGCTTCTGATGCATGTTTTGCGACGCGTCCGCCCATTAGGGTCTCTAAATGTTCGACTTTCTGCATTCGTCCCAGAAGCGAAGCGTCACACCTTGCTTTAATAATGACGGGATTTCGTCTTGTCTCAAACTTGCCGCCTCGTAGTGACCCCTTGTTACACACGCCGTGGAACGCCTGGTGGTCACAGCATTTTTGCGCCGACCGTAATGGGCTACAGTATCTCACTGCATATTGTTACCTAAGATGCGACGGCATTCTCCTGAAACCTCACGGACCAGGCATCGATGTCCCGACATCAGACCGCGTCCAAAGTAGTGACGCACGGGGCCGTATGCGATCGTAATCGGTTTGAATGTAGAGAGACGTCCCACAAAAGGCGTCTGCGTCGCGAATCACAGGTCGATGTCCCGTGCGCATCGCGCGCCTCCGGTGTCCATTCACGCACACCCGGTCACTATAAGGGTCTCAGAAACCGCTATTCAAATACGTACCCGTAGAAGGGAGCGCATGCGATAGTTTTGTACTTACAGCGCACAGGCTACACGTGTGCATCTACGCAGCTACAAACGCAGATTAGATTGCTCGACCGTAACTACTCCGGTTCACGGACGCTTGTTTTGTATTACCGATCGTGAAACTTAATGCACTTTTAGACGCTTCACGTCGTCGTCCGACCGTAACAAATGCAGAATCTACTGATCGCATGTTTAAAACGACGTCCGCAATGTGTTCCATGTTACAGACGGTTGTTCGCAATGTGTGTCGAAGCAACATAGGAGCTACGACGCGTTTTTAAAGCTTCGTCTGCGTCCCTCCCAGCGTTCATAGATGTTCTTAAGAGGCTCGTCCCCGTGGGATTTAGCCGTTTTTCGGGCGACCGTTTTGATTACACTGACGGCGTAACCATTTAATATTCTCGGGCGCTTGTTCGGTGTTTCCCGTTTCGCGATTACCACGACGGACATTTAGTCACGAACTCCTCAGCGCCGCGATCGCCAGCGTGTAGTCTGTACATAATTTGAAAATGGTACACCGGCAAACACAAATATACGTGATGCCTGAGTCCGATCACAAACAAATGGCGCCCGCCACCGCATTGCAAATTCATGTGTATCTCGATTGTTCACCCGGATGTACCCGTTCTTCGGGGCACGCCACGAGATTGTTCACAACACAAATAACCGCTTCACATGCATGTATCCAGCTTTGATCGTCATGTAGCAAAGGAAACGAGAACACAGTTCACATGCATGCATCCACCCGATCGTCATCGCGAGGGGAAACGAAATCAACTCACACGGTTTACAAAAAGCGGAATGCTCGCCTCGTGGCTGATGACATGCTCCATAAGAAACTTGACCATCTTCTCTAATATCCTCCAAATTGATCGAATCTCCGTCAAGTCAAAATCCTAATACAAAGAAAGGTAGGCGTAAGTGTTTGTGTACACATGGTCTATATTGTCAAACAAAGGTAGGCACAAGATGGAGCTGCACTTCGAAGTTACCTCATGACGATCCAAACAAACTTGTTTCATCGCAGCCATCAAGTGGTGCACCGTGTATAACCCACATGTCTTCTTATCGGTTTGCAACAGGCATTGCAATCATATGAAGAAATTCTCGATAAATCTCAAAGGCCCAATATCTACAAACATACGATAAGTTTACCTTCTTTTAAGGGATGGGTTTAAGGTAGTGTTGGAGACCAATAAAGTAGTTATGTCTAAGCATGGACAATTTATTGGTAAAGGCTATGGTTGCGAGGTTTGTTTCACCTAAGTTTGGCGGTCGGTGAATCGATTTGTGACACAATTAATGATAATTCGAGTGTTTGGCATTCTCGTTTACTGTCATGTGAAGTTTGGTGTGACATCTATCTAGCTTGCGCAATTCTAGATGTGAATTTTGGTGAACTTGCGGTTAATTCTAGATTTCACCATTACCAAAGGTTCTAAGTGTCATAATTGTGTGCAATCTAAGCAACCTCGAAAAAGCCTCACAAGGCGTTGAGAGACTCTTGGAACCTCTAGAACTCATACATTCTGATCTATGTGAGATGAATGGTGTGTGGAAAGAGATATTTCATGACATTAATTGATGATGCTTCTAGATTTTGCTATATTTACTTGCGGGCAATATTAGACTACTTTAAAATCTTTAAAAATTTGAAGTTGAAAATTAACTAGAAAGAAAGAAAAATTAACCAACATGTCTTGTTGTCACTTATCGGTTTTACAGCTTGGCACGGCAAACATATGAAACACATGCTAGAATTTATATATGATGAATAGTACCCCTAAAATTCAATTGAAGAAATTGCGATAAATCTCAAAGGCCCAATAATTTTCTGCACCAAATATACTGATGGTTTACCTTCTTTTAAGAGAGATGGTTTAAGGTAGTGTTGGAGTCCAATAAAGTAGTTATGTCTAAGCATGGACAATTTATTGGTGAAGGCTATGGTTGCGAGGTTTGTTTCGCCTAAGTTTGGCGGTCGATGAATCGCATTTGTGACACAGTGTGATAATTCGAGTGTTTGGCATTCTCAAGTTTACGTCATGTGAAGTTTGATGTCACATCTATCTAGCTTGCAGTTTAATTCTAGATGTGAATTTTGGTGAGCTTGCAGTTAATTCTAGATTTCACCATTACCAAAGGTTCTAAGTGTCATAATTGTGTGCAATCTAAGCAACCTCGAAAGCCTCACAAGGCGTGGAGAACTCTTGGCATCTCTAGAACTCATACATTTTGATCTATGTGGAGTGGTGTGTGGAAAGAGATATTTCACGACATTAATTGATGATGCTTCTTGATTTTGCTATATTTACTTACGTACATTATTAGACTATTTTAAAATCTTTACGCCGAAGTTGAAAATTAACTAGAAAGAAAGAAAAATTAACCAACATGTCTTGTTGTCACTTATCGGTTATAACAGTAATCGCAAACATATGAATCACATGCTAGAATTTATATATGATGAATAGTACCCCTAAAATTCAATTGAAGAAATGCGAAGGCCCAATAGCTTCAAACATCTGATAAGTTTACCTTCTTTTAAGAGATGGGTGTAAGGTAATGTTGGAATCCAAAAAGTAGTTATGTCTAAGCATGGACAATTTATTGGTGAAGGCTATGGTTGTGGAGGTTTGTTTCACCTAAGTTTGCGGATCAGTGAATCAGATTTGTGACACAATTAATGATAATTCGAGTGTTTGGCATTCTCATTTACATGTGAAGTTTGGTGTCACATCTATCTAGCTTGCAGTTAATTCTAGATGTGAATTTTGGTGAGCTTGCAGTTAATTCTAGATTTCACCATTACCAAAGGTTCTAAGTGTCATAATTGTGTGCAATCTAAGCAACCTCGAAAGCCTCACAAGGCGCTGGAGAGACTCTTGACACCTCTAGAACTCATACATTCTGATCTATGTGAGATGAATGTTGTGTGGAAAGAGATATTTCATGACATTAATTGATGATGCTTCTAGATTTTGCTATATTTACTTGCAGGGCATTATTAGACTACTTTAAAATCTTTAAGGCTGAAGTTTAAAATTAACTAGAAAGAAAAAAAAATTAACTCTTATGTCTTGTTGTCACTTATCGGTTGTAACAGTAATCGCAAACATATGAAACACATGCTAGAATTTATATATGATGAATAGTGCCCTAAAATTGAATTGAAGAAATTCTCAAGGCCCAATAGCTGCAAACATACAAGAAGTTTACTTTCTTTTAAGAGATGGGTTTAAGGTAGTGTTAGAGTCCAATAAAGTAGTTATGTCTAAGCATGGACAATTTATTGGTGAAGGCTATGGTTGCGGAGGTTTGTTTTTAAGCCTAAGTTTGGCGATCCGATGAATCGGTTTGTGACACAATTAATGATAATTCGAGTGTTTAGCATTCTCGTTTACGTCATGTGAAGTTTAGTGTCACATCTATCTAGCTTGCGCTAATTCTAGATGTGAATTTTGGTGAGCTTGCGGATTAATTCTAGATTTCACCATACCAAAGGTTCTAAAGTGTCATAATTGTGTGCAATCTAAGCAACCTCGAAAGCCTCACAAGGCGTGGAGAGACTCTTGGCACCTCTAGAACTCCTTACATTCGATCTATGTGAGATGAATGGTGTGTGGAAAGAATATTTTCATGACATTAATTCATGATGCTTCTAGATTTTGCTATATTTACTTACGGGCATTATTAGACTACTTTAAAATCTTTAAGGCTGAAGTTGAAAATTAACTAGAAGAAAGAAAAAATTAACCAACATGTCTTGTTGTCACTTATCGATTTACAACGAACACTTTGCAAAAAATATATGAAACACATGCTAGAATTTATATATGATGAATATTACCCTAAATTCAATTGAAGAATTCTGAGGCCCAATAATTTGCAAACATCAGTAAGTTTACCTTCTTCTTTTAAGAGATGGGTTTAAGGTAGTGTTGGAGTCCAATAAAGTAGTTATGTCTAAGCATGGACAATTTATTGGTGAAGGCTATTGATGACACCTCTTAAGCTATATTTTTATGTGTCAATTAAATATGTA